>JAVJIX010000036.1:750000-1350000 GCA_036785185.1 Paratrypauchen microcephalus
TCTCGGATGAGCGGATTCATCATGGATTCTACCTGGACGACTGAGGGACTTTTCACGCAACCATGATGATCTTATACCACCCATGTGGTCTGATCCAACGAACTAGAGACTGTAGCCTAACTATTGTGCAACTCAGTGAGCCAAAACCTTTTCAAGAAAATACTGTGCTGTTCAAGTACCACCAGTTTTATAACACAGCAAACAGGGCTAAATCAGGTCTAAAATAAAACCCAGACTTTTCTATTTAATTTAATTTTTTATTCATTAATACCTTTTTTTAAAAAAATGGGGGCACAACACAAAGCAAGCAAAAAAGTTCGAACTGATTCTAAAGCCAGGGTTGCAGATAGAAGGTTAGTTGTGGGGTTTCCGGTGACGTCACCACAGTAAATGGCTGCTTGAAAGAACAGCTCCTCCGAGAATTAATTAAATACACCCCGAACATAGCCAAATAACGTTGCTCTGTTACTATACACGGTCAAAATGTCAGGGCCGAAAATAACAAGGGGAACCAGTGGGAAAAAAGGCACTGGGCAGACCACGAGTGCAACAGGTGGAGATGACGCTAGCTCAACTGCAGCTAGTCTGACAATAGTTCTGGAAGAGATTCGTGAATTTCGCAAAGATATGAAAGAACAACTTAACGATATCAAAGTTGAACTGACGAAAGTTGACCAAAGGGTTGAAGAAGTGGAAAACCGAGTTGGTGAAGCAGAAGACCGCGCACAGAATATGGAAAAGGTGCTGGGAAAACTAATCAAGGTGCTGGACCAAGAAGTTAGATCCAGACGGAAAAATGTAAGAATATTTAATGTGCCGGAAGACGCAGAGGGATTATCAATGTTACAATTTGTGGAAAGACTACTGCGGGATAAATTGGAAATACTTATAACACAAGACGACATCGAGAGAGCACATAGAGCACCGGTACCTAAACCTACTGAAGACAAAAAAGATAAGCCACGGTCAATAGTCATAAGACTACTCCGATATAAGACCAAGGAAGAAATTCTAACCAAAGCATGGAGGAAGAAAAAGGTTCTTTTAGACAAGAACACTCAAATATTCTTTGACAATAATTATCCCCAAGCCATCTTTCAGAGACGGAAGGAATACGCCGAGTCAAAAAGAGTGTTGAAACAGAACGGCATTCGTTTCCAGACACCCGCCCCTGCCAAACTGCGAGTACACTACGCGAATGGGACACGGCTCTACCAATCAGCAGAGGAGGCAACAACAGATTTGCACCAAAGGAAGATCTGGCTGCGCTGTTGGCCCTCACAGCCTGGGAGAGAGTTGATCCAAGCAGGAGAGGGGCGGATGCAGAGTGAGAGTGAGAAGACTCAGGTAAACGGAGACACCCCTCAGCACCGGTGGTCTACCTATGTGGTTGAGCTAAGTACTAAAAGGATATTTTATATCCCAAATCTTATTTCTATTGCTCAATTTTCGGTTTACTGGACAAGTATTATTACGTTTTTCCCCATGACAAACTCAAATACACATTATGGAGGAAACGGACCTTAAGTTAGCCTTTTCATATTGATGGACAGAGACTTTTCTTTAAATTTTAGAGGAGGCCCTCAACCTGTAAAAAGAGGCTCGCCTTCCAAGCTAGACGTCTTTACTAGTCATAGTCATAGTCATAGTTTGCTTTATTGTCGAAAAACAATCATGTACATGTACATAGAGTGAATTTGAAATTTCGTTTCCCCACTAACCAGGCAGGACAGTGATAGAGTGGGTAGGGGAGGGGCCGCTGCGCATGCACGCGCCGCCGACTGGGAGATGCAGAGTAGAAAAGATGCAATACACTCAGTGACAATTTAACAACATGTAATGACAGAAAAACAATTGGAGATATAACGTACGGTGATCTTTTTCATTGGTAACAGAAGGAAGGGTGTGGGGGATCAGATTGGAAATCAATGAAATTGATTGAACCGAGAGCAGAGATCAGACCTTTACTAAAAGACAGGGAACATTTCTACTCAATCATGTCAGTGTGTCAGTGTCAGTGAGTGTTTTGTAGAGTCCAGATAACAAACCACATTCTGTGGCATTGGAAGTGTTCATGCAGGGAGGCAAAGTCAAAACACAGATAACTATTGGAGCCACAGATTTTCACAGGAGAGACATAATTATTGGACATAAATTATCCAAAGGGATTAATTTAGCATGATGAAATATATTTTTAGAGACCCAGGTGAACAATATAGATTGAGCTTGGGTTTTTGCCAGACCCCCATCTTCATATCGCCATGAAGATTCATGAGAGATCTCATTAGTTCCTCTTGGCACACAGACTGCGCTGCGTTGGCTTTACACAGTTCTGTCACCATGCCCGTGATGATATCCAAACGTCGAGATGTTTCCTTCGGTTGAAAACCTTCCGAAAGGTCCTCAACCTGTACCACTTTCTGATGTAATCCTTTCACGAGATCTCCCACGGCTTCACAATGGCTCGAAATTGCTGCAGACAGCTTAGGGGACTCTTTACTTGCTGCCAGCTTACAAATTTTGCGATAGATCATGGACAATCCCAGGCCAATTAACAGATGTCCAGCTATCAGAAATCCGAATACGTAAATATCCTCCACATCCTCCAGGTACATTGGTGCCAAACATACGAATTGCCACGCACGATACGAGTCCCTCACATATCCAGCAGCAAAAGTACCATCCGGACACGCCGCTTCTCCCGGAGCGGCACTCCTCCGTGAAAAAAGAGTATCAATCGTGCTGAGGGTCCAGCTGATCACATCCATATTTTAGGAATTTGGAAAATCTGCTCCAAAAAGCGAGAAAATGACGAAAAACAAGAGAGGCATGCAGACAACAGGAGCAATACAGGACCCTAGCATAGCAAAGGGTCGTTTAAGTACCCCAGCTTTGGAATCACTGTTTTCTACCTTCTTTGTTTGTTATGTAAATTTTCTTTTAATTGTTCTCACGGGGAGTAATTTACTTGATTATTGGTACAACATAAGTATATATGGGCGAGATGTAAGGTTAGTGATAAAATTAAAATAATTTCTTATAATGTTAACGGGCTGTTAAATCCAATCAAGCGCTCCAAAATTCTTTCTAAAATGAAAAGAGAGAGGGCACATGTGGGATACTTACAGGAAACATACCTAAATGATAAGAAACATGGAAAACTAAAGAGAATGGGTTTTAATGACTTATTTTTTTCATCATATAAATCAGGACATAGAAGAGGAGTAGCAATACTCATTTCTAAACAGGTTAATTTTGAAAAAATGTCTGAAATAAAAGATAATGAGGGTAGGTATGTTCTAGCTAAGGGAAAGATAGAGGGAAACATAGTAACCCTTCTGAATATATATGCACCTCCAGGAAGTGACATCTCTTTCTTCCAAAAAATAACTGAACTCATGATAACACAAACAGAGGGCCTACTGATATGTGGGGGAGACTTTAATATACATTTACAACCAAGACTTGACTGCTCTAGTGGGAAAATGGAACAAACAAAAACTGTTAAAAAAGTTAACACACTTTTTAAAGAGGTGGGGCTTACTGACATTTGGAGAGAAATGTTCCCAGAGAAAAGGAATTATACCTACTACTCTGCCCCTCACTCTCTGTACACAAGGACAGATTATTTTATAATATTTGGAAAAGATAAGGATAAAATCCACACTTGTGAAATTGGGACAATAGATTTGAGTGACCATGCACCCCTATATTTAACAGCTGACCTTGATCTGAGACCCAGAAATACTACGTGGAAACTAAACTCTGACTTACTGAACGACCCTATATTTAAACAAGACATTAGAAGATAATTTTTTTTTTTTTTAGAATTAAATGACAACAAAGAAGTATATTGTGGGATGCTATGAAAGCTGTCTTAAGAGGGAAAATCATAGCAATATCCTCACATAAGAAAAAAAAAGGGGAAGCACTCAAAAGACTCCAACAAAAATTAAAGGATTTAGAATTAAAGCATAAAATGGATTCAGATAGGAAGACACTGCAGGAAATGGATAAAGTCAGAAATGAAATCAGAAACATAAGTACACAAGACGTCAAAAGAAACCTTATGTATCTAAAACAGAGATATTATGAAACTACTTGCATGGAAGCTTAAGAAAAAAAGAGCTGAAAATACAGTCCATAAAATACTTGACCCAATAACAAAAGAGCGAAAAGTGAAATTCATGAAGCTTTTGAGACATTTTACAAAGGCTTATATGCCAGAGCCCCAGGGGGAACCATAGCTCAGACTGACACCTTCCTGGACTCATTGACCCACTCTGACTGAAGAACAGAATCATGCGCTGACAGCTGAAATAACAGAAAGTGAACTATTAGCCACAATCAGTAAACTGAAGGTGGGCAAATCTCCAGGTTCTGATGGCTACACAGCAGAATGGTACAAAGAGTTTAAAAACAAATTGGTTCCTATTCTACTTCCTACACTAAATTGGACCCTGGAAAAATCACAAATACCTCCTAGTTGGAAGGAGGCAATTATAACAGCCATTCCAAAAGAAGGCAAGGATAAAACAGAATGTGCATCATTTAGACCAATATCAGTCTTAAACATAGATTATAAGATGTTTACCTCCATAATGGCCAAACGTTGTGAGGAACTCATGATTAACTTGATCCATAATGATCAGACAGGTTTCATACATCAGCGTCAAACACAGGATAACATAAGACGGACACTACATATTATTAACCACATAATGAAAACCAAAATAGAAGCAATAGTAGTGAGTATTGATGCGGAGAAAGCATTTGACTTTATATTATAACTCCACAGCAAGGGTCAAGGTCAATGGTCAGTTATCAAATAGTTTTATATTGGACCGGGGATGTGCATGGTCACCACTATTGTTTGCACTTTTTCTAGAACCACTTGCCCAATATATCAGACAAAATACAGAAATAAAGGGAATACATCTCACAGAAAGAGAACATAAACTAGCCTGCTATACTGACGACGTGATAACATACCTCAGCAACCCAACACACTCTGCCCCAGCTAATGCTGGCACCTGAGAAATACTGTCAGGATATAAGGTTAATGTAAGTAAAACCCAAATATTAACATTATTATGACCCACCAAACGAAATAAAGACAAACTACTCATGGTCATGGCAAACAAAATCTTTTAAATACCTGGGTATCACTATCCCAAAGGATCTTTCAAAACTCTCAGAATATAACTACCTACCTTTAGATAAAAAGGTTAAAGAAGATATCGCAAGGTGGAATCTTATTCCTCTACTTAGTCTTAACTCAAGGATACAATCTATTAAAATGAACATATTACCAAGGTTGCTATACCTATTCCAGACTCTACCTGTAGAAATACCCCAAAGCCAATTTAATGAATGGGATAAAATGCTGTCCAGGTATTTATGGCAAGGGAAGAAACCAAGGGTACGTCTCAAAACACTACAATTAACGAAAGAAAAGGGAGGTTGGGGTCTACCTTCCCTCAAAGAATATTATCTTGCTGCCCAGATGAAAATTATATTATGTTGGTGCAATCCATCATACCAGGCACAATGGAAAGACATTGAAGAAAGATTGTTTCCCATTCCTGTACAAGCAGTTATAGCGGACTCAAAATTGCAACAATATATAAACAACACAGATAATCCATGGGTTAAATTTATCTTGAAAGTGTGGAAAAATATTCTTAAAAAATATAAACTGGAAGGAGATCTCCTTCCCCTCAAATGGTGCTCGTATGATTCTGATTTCACACCAAACACAACGGACCCCAGATTTAAAATGTGGAGAGTTAATGGAATAACAGCTCTATGTAATATTATGAAGGGAAATACACTGTTTAGTTTTGAGCTGCTTCAGAAAAAATACCTACTGCATAAACAAGACTTTTTCAGATATTTACAACTGCGGCATTATGTTAATACAAAGATGAAAAATGTAACAGAATCTAATCACAACCTCTTAGAACTGCTTAGAAGAGCATATAACTCGGAATTCAATAAATATCAGCTATATATAACTGCTTATGAGAATTCAATACCCACTCCACAACATACATTAAAGCATTAAATTTAATTGGAAAAACTCTATTAGATATTTTATCACACCAGTACAACAATCTAAATCCAGTGACTCTACCCCTGTCTGCTGGAGACAATGTGGTCATCAACGCGCAAACCATTACGTTTTTTGGGACTGCCCCAATATTAAAGATTTCTGGTTGGAAATTCACAATGCCTTAAAGGACATTTTTCAACAGGACTTACCATTGGACTTTAAGACCCTGTACCTGGGATATGCCCCTCAAGACTGGCTGAAAATGGACAAATATCTCATGAATGTTCTGTTGGTGGCCAGAAAAAAGACTATTACAAAGAAATGGATACAACCAGAGTGCCCAACAATGAATACGTGGAGAGATATAGTGTTTGACATTTATAAGATGGAACAACTTACAGCCCATATCAACCACAAAATGGAGATCTTTATTAACCAGTGGATAAAATGGCGCAGTTATATCACAGCCAAGTGGCCAAATTGTTCTATGTATTTGTACTAAATGTATAATATATGTGTATCTGAAAATTACTCCCCTGTCAGCATTGTATATAGTTTTTGTTGATATTATTTATTTATCTTTTTATTTTTATTTTTATTTTTTTCTTTCTATTTGGAAAAAAAACAATAAAATATAAATAAAAAAAATTTAAAAAAAGAAAGTTAGTTGCATAAGAGGCAGCAATATTAGGGAGATGATCCTATTAATGGTTATCAGGCAAAATATTCTTCTGATTTGGATTTTGTGAAGACCTATCCCCAATTAGACTATATAATAATTTGAATAGCTTATAATATAAATATAATATAAATATAAAATGATAAAATACAAAATTGTATTTATTTGAAAAATACCTTGAGCTATAAAGATAATACAGTGGTACCTCACCTTACGAAATTAATCCGTTCCAGAAGTGGTTTCGTAACGTGAAAAATTCGTAAGTTGAGTAGCTATTTCAATGGAAAAAGCCTGATTCGTTCCAAGGCCCCGATCCAAGTTTGTTTTTTTTTATAGTGTAACTTTTTTATAGTGTAACATTGTGTTCTGCGTCCTGATTGGTTTCTCAGACTGGATTTAAACTTTTCTCACATTTGTCTCTCGTTTAAACACTCAAACTTTCATAGATTTTCAACAAAATGTATTAATAGTGAAGTGTGGGGGGAAGGGGGAGGGGGAGAAGACTGCGCTCTGACACGTGTGACCCGGCGAGGGGCTGCCAGCAGGTCTAAACCAGGAATAAACCTGGACTAGACCAGGACTAGACCAGGTGGATTAAAGCGCCGCGCGCGCGTCTATTTCCTGGTTTCGTTTCGAGTCACAGCTGAGGCGAGCCGGTGCTCTAGACCTGTCCGCGTAAGGTGCTCACAGAGCGGCCTGGATAGAACCGTGAGGTCGGCCTCTTCAAGACCTCCAGGCCGGTGACAATCCCCGGACCCATGCCCGCTTAGGGAGCTCTTAAGGCGGGCTGGCAGTGTCCCCCTGGGTCCCTGGATGTCTGGGGCTCCGTGCCTGGCAGGTCTAGAGCAGGTCTAGACCACCGCGGCTCTTGCATGCGAGCAGCGGCTCGCCTCAGCTGTGACTCGAAACTAAACCAGGAAATAGACGCGCGCGCGGCGCTTTAATCCACCTGGTCTAGTCCTGGTCTAGTCCTGGTCTAGTCCAGGTTTAGTCCAGGTTTAGTCCAGGTTTAGTCCTGGTTTAGTCCTGGTTTAATCCAGGTCTAGACCTGCTGGCAGCCCCGCGCCGGGTCATGCTGCGCTATCACACACGTGTCCGCCCCCCCCCCCCACACACACACACACACACACTTCACTATTAATACATTTTGTTGAAAATCTAAGTTTGAGTGAATGAAAGTTTGAGTGTTTAAACGAGAGACAAACGTGAGAAAAGTTTAAATCCAGTCTGAGAAAAGCGTATAATGTGTGTGGCTGAGCGCGTATTATTTGAATTTTTGCTATTTCGCATTTCGTAACTTGAATTTTCTTTTGTATCTAGAGACCAAAATTTAACGTGAAGGCGTTTCGTAACTTGAATTTTTCGTTTGTTGGGTCATTCGTAAGGTGAGGTACCACTGTATTAGGAATTATTGCCTTGAAGAATAATCCTTTTTCCATCTCAAATGTATCAGGTTTCCAGAGCACTGGAGGTGTGTTCAATTGTGAGAAATGCAAATATGACTCCTGTCCATTTCCCATTGACTGCCCAGGTAAACTGCACCTGCCTCCCTCACTGTTACATCACAATCTTCCAATGAAAAGATGACATGTTAATCCAGACTTGACACATCTTACATAACTATATTTTCCCTTCATAAGCATCCACATTTCAAATGCGTTTGATCCTTGAAATGCTCTTAGCTAAACGTCCGGCTCTGGGGGGGAAAAAGAAGAAGAACAGGCAAAGTTTTATTTCCTGGCTTTATATCTTTTGCACAGAGGCCCCCCAAGGTACTCTTTAAGTCCTTGGTTTCTTTATGCAAGGTGACAGTTGACTCCCACACACGATGGTATTTGTATCACACTGGTGCAGCTCTGTGTTAGCATATCATCACTTTTACTCCACTCCTCAGAGACTCGGAGCTTAAGCATTATCATTAAGAAGGACTCAGTCTGCACGAACTGTCCCCTGTGAATCCTATCTCTACAAATGTGTGTGTTTGTGCGTGCGTGTGTGAAAATGTGTGTGCCTATATGTTTATTCCAGTCAAAGAATTTAAGCTAATGGAGAACACCAGGATCCGCATGTTGTGCGAAGTGGCGTTCGTCTTGCCCAGTGACTTCTGGGCTGTGTGGAGCTTTGCAGATGAGGTACATGTCTTTAATGCCAAACAAATGGGAATATTTTGGGCAAATGTAATGTACAAGAATGTCATAAAAAAAAAAAAGGACTGATTGTGGTTTTCTCTGCCAAGCAACTGGTTAGGACAATACTTCTTTATTCAGTTTCTTTTGTTGCTTCAGCTCAGAAAATGAAATGTAGGCCTATGTTAAATGTATCAAAATGAACTGGAATGATTCACCTTTTTAGTAGCCCAGTTCAGCTATACTCAATATCCCTATTAAAATTATATTTATGCCACACTGGTGGGAACAAAAAAGTATACAGTAGTAGCAAGTTCTCTAATTCAATTATTATATGATATATACACAAGGTTGGGAGGGTTACTTTAGAAATGTATTCTGGTACAGTTACTAATTACCCCTTAAAATATGTATTCAGTAAAGTAATCCAAGAAACATAATATTAAAGTCATGTAACTTGATTACTTTCAAGTACTTTTGGATGACTTTAACGCCAAATATACCAGAACAACAAGAAAACAATAACATTTTGTGCATTATAAAAGAAGCTAAGGAAAGCTCATTTGAACAGTAGCTTATAGTCCTACAATGACAGTGCACAAGTCTTTAAAAATAAAATAATGTCGAAATTTCCATTCGCTAAATGTGTTCTTCTCGGTTGCCAGTTGCAAGTTTGTTCCATAGTGCTGCCATAGTGTACAACAGTTTGTTCTGTTTTCCCTCCATCTCCAGCTTTAAATGAAAAAATTAAATAACATAAAATCTTTTCAAATTGTAATCCTGCTAAATAATCCCCATTTTCACTAAACGTACCTGTAATCTGTGTACGTCTTCTTTCCTTGTAACTGTAGGGGAATACAGTTACCTTTTTTGTATCCTTTTACTTAACGCCGTTCCATGTACTCCCCAAGTGTATATACATGTACTGTAGTCCAGGGGTATCCTGTCCACAAACTGGAGATAATGGGAGCATTATTTTTTGTGCCAGTATAACTTTGTAACTATCTAAATGATTTTAAAATATGTGGGAAGGAGGTGGCACTCTTGCCTGGGATCCAGAATACACACTTCTTCAGTACTTTACATAGATATGAGTTTGGTCACCGTTGAAACTCACAGTTTTGACATGGGCGTGATTGACGGATGAATTAGCCAGGCATTGAGGCATAATGGAGGGCGTGGGGACCAGACTGATATCAGTCTACAAAAAATACAGAGAGATTTCATTCTGGATTTGCCAGGCAAGGGCTACTTGGCGGCACGGTAGCTGAGTGGCTAGCGCTCTTCCTTCACAGCAAGAAGGTTCCGGGTTCGATCCCCGGGTCGCCCAGGCCTTTCTGTGTGTGTTCTGTGTGGAGTTTGCATGCATGGTCTGGGTTCGATCCCCGGGTCGCCCGAGCCTTTCTGTGTGGAGTTTGCATGTTCTCCCCATGTCTGGGTGGGTTTCCTCCAGGCACTCCGGTTTCCCCCACCAACCCAAAACATGCACCATAGGTACCTCCAGCTTAGGTCCTGACCAAGCCGAAGCAAGAAGATCATGGAGATGGTCCCCGGGCGCCCTAATGTGTGTGCTGCCCACTGCTCCTAATATATATATATATATAGGATGGGTTAAAATGCAGAGAAGAATTTCTCCAGTGTGAGATCAATAAAGTTCACTTCTACTTTAAATCAACACATAGTAAAAATTTGTGCGCAACCCACCATTACTTAGTTCTAAAAAGACTGTACAGGTTTAAATACTTTTCCTCTTGACTGAATTTGATGTGTCTGTCCAGTTGAATACTACAAACGTGGACGACTTCAAAGAGGTGACTGCCGGAGTGGACATGGTCTTCTCCATCCCCTCCACAACACCAGAGCACCAGGGCACCTACCGGTGTGAGATCTTCTCCAACAAGAACTCCATCGTCAGGATCTACTATTACCTATCAGGTGGGCCACTATTTTAATTTTTATAAAACAATGTGTCTAGTTTACTGGTTCTCAAGTGGTGGTATGCAGGCTTCTTCTGTTAGTACTCACAGGTCAAAATGATTCTTGTTTGGTCTAGTTTTTTTTAGTCCTGATTTAGACATGTTGTGGTTGTTCTGGGTTTAGATATGGTCTGCAAGCTGTGGGGCGGGTGCCAGTGATGGGGCCCTTCTGAGTTTAATTCTGTTTCCGTCAATTTAGCCACAATTATTCTTGTTTAGTTTTGCTTTTATTGACACTTGGTTTACACTTGTTTGAGCATAAAGCTGTACTCAAGAGGGAGCTGAGCCGAAAGGCGAAGCTCTCAATTTACCGGTCAATCTACGTTCCTCCCCTCACCTATGGTCATGAGCTCTGGGTAATGACCGAAAGGACAAGATCGCGGATACAAGCGGCCGAAATGAGTTTCCTCCGCAGAGTGGCTGGGCGCACCGTTAGAGATAGGGTGAGGAGCTCAGTCACACGGGAGGAGCTCGGAGTAGAGCTGCTGCTTCTCCACGTCGAGAGGAGCAGCTGAGGTGGCTCGGGCATCTGTTCCGGATGCCTCCTGGACGCCTCCCTCGGGAGGTGCTCCGGGCATGTCTCACCGGGAGGAGGCCCCGGGGAAGACCCAGGACACGCTGGAGGGACTATGTCTCCCGGCTGGCCTGGGAACACCTTGGGGTCCCCCCGGAGGAGCTGGAGGAAGTGTCCGGGGTGAAGGAGGTCTGGGCGTCCCTGCTTAGACTGTTGCCCCCGCGACCCGGCCCCGGATAAGCGGAAGAAAATGGATGGATGGGTTGTATTCAAGAGAAAATCGTCATAGAAATGAGATCGCAATTGGATTTTTATTATTGTCCATAGTCAAGTCCATGCTCAAGTTTGGACATTTTAAAGTGATTACATGCAAGTTTATTTCTGGTCCTATTTTGTCCTGTTTTATCCAAGATTTGAATTTTGTTTAATTATAGAGTTTTTTTTAATGCCAAATAGTACGATAACCACTGGTCTAGTTTTTATTTGTTTTTGTTCTTTGCTTACTGAGTGCGGTTCAGGTTCTTCATGTTGCCTTTATGCCTCCTTGTCTCTCCGTCAGTGACCCCCAAGGATGAGGTCAGTCACACGGAGCTGCAGAAGATATTCGACCTTTCTTTGCTCCAGGAAGGGTCATTACTCCCCACAGAAGAGCTGTCCCTCCACAGTTCCTCTGCAGTGTTGCTCGGAGCCTGTGCCAGTGCTGTACTGCTGCTGCTGCTCCTTTCTCTGGGGTACAACAAAACCATTCTCGCTAAATAACATGGACACACACTATGTATTATTGTCAGTAGATCTAATATTCTGCCATGCTTTGCTGTTTTCTGCAGGACTTTATATTTGGTGTCAAAAGAGAAAAGATATGTGGAAACTGATGCAGTAGGAGACCCCGAGTTTTAAACACACATACTGTGGTTCACTGTTGTTAACACTAGATGGCGACATACACAACTGCGTCTGTGCACTAACCATGAACCATGTTTTACATCTTTTAATTTACAGTTATTTCCTTGATTATTCCTTTTTACAGGTTTCTTGTCTTTGATTACCTTTGAACCATTTTCATGGCAAAATCTCTGTCTTGATATACAGTGGTACCTCACCTTACGAAATTAATTCGTTCCAGAAGTGGTTTCGTAACGTGAAAAATTCGTAAGTTGAGTAGCTATTTCAATGGAAAAAGCCTGATCCGTTCCAAGGTTTTTTTTTATCGTGTAACTTTTTTTTTTATATTGTAACGTTGTGTTCTGCGTCCTGGCGGGCTAAGAGACTAGACCAGGACTAAAAGAACGTGGAATAAACCAGGTCTGGCCAGAACTAAACCTGGATTGGACCTGTTATTATTATAACATGGCAGTGCCGCGGGAGGAGCGCGGTGCTCGTGTCTCCGCACTCCTTGCGGTGCGGGGCGGGCTCTGCTTCTATCTGACCTCCAGAGCCAGGGCGCTGACACTGTGAGCTAACAGGCCAAGGAAGGTGCTCTATCAGCGGTGTTGTGAGATGTGTCTATCTTGTGTCTATAGCTCAGTGCAGAGAGTCTGCGAGTGTGTGCGCACGCTGGATGAATGTCTCCTTCGTAGAGGAGACAATAAAGCCCCACTCTGCAGCAAAACTGCCTTTTTTTACTTGCATTCTCCACCACTGTAAGTGCGCGATGTCCACAAGGGAGTTAACCCCGGAGGGAAAGCTATCTCCGGCCCTGGAGAAGACGATCTCCCCTGTGTCTCCCAACCACGGTTAGGAGATGAGAGCAGGAATGGATAACAGCGGGCAAGACCGCGGGGTCTCGCTCGGGTCAGGCGCTGGTTCTATGTGACTTCCAGGTCTAGACCAGAACTAAACCAGGTCTAAACCAGGACTGGAGCAGGAATAAATCACCCCGTGCTCGGCCCGCGCGTGCTCGGCCCCGAGGAGGAGGCACGGCTGCATCCCGCAGCCCCGGTGTAGCGCGGCCTTGCGCCGTGTCGACGTGATCCTTCGATGTCGGCTCTTCCTATCACTGTGAAGCAGAATTCACCAAGTGTTGCATTGTTCACTCACTAAGGGAACGTGAGCTGGGTTTAGACCGTCGTGAGACAGGTGAGTTTTACCATACTGATGATGTGTTGTTGTGTCTCCCCTCGTTTCGGGGCATCTGAGCGCGCATTAATTGAATTTTTGAGATTTGTTGTTTTTAAAGTGCTTTATAAATGAAGTTGGATTGGATTGGATTGAAATTTCATTCGTATCTAGAGACCAAAATTTGACGTGAAGGCGTTTCGTAACTTGAAATTTTCGTTTGTTGGGTCATTCGTAAGGTGAGGTACCACTGTATAGATAAAACATTTCAACCTTTTAACTCTTAAAGGAAAAGTACCGTTTTTTACAATCTGAGCCTTATTTCGGTAATGAAACAAGTTGTTTTACTCACCCATAGCACTTTGGTGTCATATGGAGCACTTCCAGAGATGTTTTAGATTAGCGTTAGCCTAGCACGACTTCTAGCCATAGCTCGGGGCATATAATATATTCCCCGAGCATGTAATATGCCCCGTGCGGGCTCCAAATAACACAAACTTTAGCACTTTTCAAATCATAGAAGCCCGATGTCTTAGTCTACGATTTTATTTGAGTCAAAAGTGGCCTGTAATCCGAGATTTATCCATAGTTTACAGCTTTGCGTTTCATGTTTGGGTCCCGGGAGCTGAGAGCACAGTCCGCACATGCGCACTGGCCTCCTCATCTACTCGAAACTATGGCTAAATCTTGGATTACAGGCCACTTTTGACCACACAAAATCGTAGACTAAGACATCGAGCTTCTATGATTTGAAAAGTGCTAAAGTTTGTGTTATTTGGAGACCGCAAACATGTGCCAAACATGTGTTATGGAGATGGCAAATCTAAAACATCTCTGGAAGTGCTCCATATGACACCAAAGTGCTATGGGTGAGTAAAACAACTTGTTTTATTACCGAAATAAGGCTCAGATTGTAAAAAACGTTACTTTTCCTTTAAGTCAAATAATCATCTTCTCATTGAAAGCTGTTGACATTGAACGGTGAACAAATAAAAGTTGAATTCTTTACACATAAAGAGATCATAAAAATGTGTTTATGATATTAACAGTGTACCCAAACAGTCATCTACTATTATCTATGCAGCAAAACTATTTTCTTCTGATCATACAGGGACATTTACACTTTTATATACTATATTTTTAAGTAACTTACAAAAGATTTGGTATTTTTTGGTTGACGTGAGTGTGCAGATAGAACCTCGAAGTTCAGAATTTTATCTTTTTGTATTTTTAACAGATCTAGACAACTGCAGATAGTATGTTGCTCTGATTGTTTCTCTGTCCAGATTATTCATTGCTTCAGATAAGTTGTGACCTTGTTCTGGGACAGAACACTACAGGACGCTGGTCTGTCACTGCAGTCCATTAGTGTGGCCTGCGGATATAAAATACTTACTCATTATGACCCTTATGATGAGTAATGAGGCAATGGGGTATCTTTCACAAGTGCCCTCTGGTTCTCAGACTGGGCACATGATCCTTGACGTCCACAATATTGGCAGCAAGTAAAGAGTCCCCCAAGCTGTCTGCAGCAATTTCGAGCCACTGTGAAGCCGTGGGAGATCTTGTGAAATGAGTACATCAGAAAGTGGCACAGGTTGAGGACCTTTTGGAAGGGTTTCAACCGAAGGAAACATCTCAACATTTGGATATCATCACTGGAATGCTTACAGAACTGGGTAAAAACAACGCAGCGCAGTCTGTTCGCCAAGAGGAACTAATTAGATCTCTCATGAATCTTCATGGGGATATGAAGATGGGGGTCTGGCAGAACCCGGGCTCAAGTTAAATTGCTTGCTCACCTGGGTCTCTATAATGTATTTCATTTCATCACGCTTAATTAATCCCTTTGAAAAATTATGTCTCCCTGTGAAAATCTGTGTGTCTCCAACGGTTTGTCTTTGTTTGGACTTTGTCTCCCTGTATGAACACTCCCAAGGCCACAGATGTGGTTTGTTATCATGAACTCTACAAAAACATGGCACACACTATTTGGACATTCACTGACACTGACATGATTGTAAAATGTTCCCTGTCTTTTAGTATGGTCTGCTCTCTGCTCTCAGTTTCAATCAATCTCATTGATTTCCAATCTGACCCCCCCCCCCCCCCACCCTTCCTTCTGTTGCCAAAGAAAAAGATCACCGTATGTTTACACCTCCAATTGTTTTTTCCGGTCATTACATGTTGTAAAATTGTCTCCATCTTTTTTTCTACTCTGTTGTAACCAAGTTGGCACCGCGAATGGTGCTCGGAGTGTCTGTCCGCTCCAGGTATCGAAGCAAGTTCCTAATGTTGTGAACCTGTTCACTCATATGGCAATAAAAACCTTCCTGATTCCTGATTTAGTTACATTAGACACATTTCCTCAAATTAAACTATGTAACAAATTATGCTTAATGTTCAGTATGAATTGTCTCCATGAAAGAAAGCAACAGGGTTATTATCTTATGACGCTCTGGTTCGGTTTGTTAATTTCATGTTTCAAAGTCTGTCTGGAGTGGAATTTATTCAAACAGGATTTGGTTGAAACAGAAAAAGTCAGTTGTTTGGTCAAAATCTACTTTTGTACTTTCTCCTTTTCTTTTGAACTGTGATTGTCTCACTGTTATGTTCTGAGCACAGACACAGACAATACACTCAGACTCCTCAAGTGATGT
This sequence comes from Paratrypauchen microcephalus, assembly GCA_036785185.1. NCBI lineage: Eukaryota > Metazoa > Chordata > Actinopteri > Gobiiformes > Gobiidae > Paratrypauchen > Paratrypauchen microcephalus. The sequence continues at coordinate 766,066 of JAVJIX010000036.1, forward strand.
GGCTCTTACACCAAAAACAACGGTGGCGAGTGGTGCTGGAGCTTTATAAAGCTCCATGTAGAGTGGCTAAATTTAGACAGACGTGACTCAACTCCACTTGTCATGACAGATGGCTTGCACTTCTTTTGTTGCCTAGGAAACGGTAGATCCACTCTTGCCCAATGTGTATACAGTACTAAATATATGCTAAGGGTTTTTTAGGCGGTAAAGTTATGATGGAGCTTGTGAGAAGTTACATGTGCACCTCTTTGTTTAGGATTGTTCTCAGGCTTTTTTCCTGCCATTCTTCGACACGGATGTGCTGCTGAACTGCTGGTAGTTGATTGCCCATAGTTATAATGAACGTGTGGAAATGTATCTCTGTGCAATGAAGCTTATATTAAGCTTATTACGCTAGTGCTTTTTAAAACTATGGTATGACCATTGGTATGACAAAAGTTCTAGTGTTTTCTTAATTTAGAGTCTATTTAATCCACATTTCATCCATGTTTGGGAATGTTCCAGGTTAGACGTACATGGAAAATGGTCACATTTTTATATAGCGCTTTTACACCTTTTAGGCACTCAAAGCGCTTTACATCAAGCACCACCAACCAGTGGACTTAACGCTCTGTGATGAGTTATGTTGAGAGTGGGATTCAAACTACCACCCTTTGGATAAGTGGACAAACACTCTACCAGCTATGTTTTTTCACTTTTTATTTAGAAATAGTCCTATTCTAGACCTGGTTTGGGAAGAAAGACAAATCTTGGCGTGGGAAGTCTCTAGTCAATATTCTATATTAGTATTATTTCAAAAGACACTCTTAGGCTACTCTTCCTACTTCAATTAGTCTGTCAATACAGAGAGAACAGATGATGATCGATGCCTTGTGCTTGTGTAATGTGCTTTACACTGTACTCATTCTTCTATAACCACAACTGCTCTGGGGTAGATTGATGGACATAAGCTGGCCAATCTGTCAATTCATACCAGGCAAGGTGGGTGATGTGTCTTGCCAGAACTTTGTCCAGGCAGTAGAACTTTATGTTGCTGGAGGAGTGCACTAATTACTGAACATACTGGCATAGGCTGTTCTGAGCTTGGCTACAGAGTTTAAATACCTGGACTGACGCTGGACCCGACACTGACATTTAAGAAACACATTAAGAGACTCACAAAAACCGTTCATTTTAACTTAGTGAATTTTAGACAAGTAAGATCCTTCATGACTCTATATGCGGCACAAATGTTTTTACACTCTATGATTCTGTCTCATATAGAGATCTGCATTACCACATGGTCACTTGCTGCTGGCACAACACTCAAACCAGTTGAATCACTTTTTAAAAAAGCTGTGAAAATATTAGACAAGAAATCATTCTCAGTTCACCACTGCACAATTTTAGACAAGTATAACTTACTCAATTTTAATCATTTTGTTCATTTTAAATACGGTTGTTTTATATATGAAGTTTTACATGGACTTGCTCCTCCTCCGCTGCAGGATTTTATTAAAACAAAGACTGTCAGTGGGATGGGAACAAGGGCCACGGCCCAGGGGAACTGTGAGGTCCCACACAGACGCACTACATTTGGACAAACTGTGCTCTCAGTCAGAGGCTCTAAGTTCTGGAACACACTCCCATCATCAATAAGAGAGACTCCAACACTGGACACTTTTAAATCACACTTGAAACAGCGGCTAAAGGAAAACCAGACTTGTGGACATTTTGAATGTTTTACTGTTTTAATGTTTAATGTTTTAATGTTGGTGTTATTGTCAGTTGTTATTGTTTTATTGTTTTTGCTGTGGTGTCACCTGCCCAGGGACTACAGATGGAAATGAGCATTCTTGCTATAATCTGGCATATTTACACTGCTGCTGCAGATGTTCATTAATCTGCACTGTCCCTATTAAATAAATAAGTAAATAAGTTTGTATTTAAACACTCCTGTTCTCCGTCAGGTCCGGTTCGTTTTGTTCTGCTCAGTTTGGTTTAACCCCAGTTGGACTCGGCCTTTTGTTCATTATTTGTCTAATTGGAGCTTTTGTTAAATTATCTTCAATTACCTTTATTAAATTTAAACTTATTTTTATGCTTTTGTCTTTGTCTTTCTGTTTGAGCCACAGATCCACTGTAGGCTTGTGGGCGGAGCCTCGTACAGTCTAACCGTAAGCAGGGTTTGAATAGGGCCCAGGAGAGATCTCTAGATGATGCAAACATGCATGGATGACTCTAGAACCTCTTCAGGCAGGTTTGTGATGAGGAACATGAGAGGAAGAGACAAACAGTCCATTTTTCAGAACACTTCCTCTTTAGGGGAATGAATGGAGGACTAAAGGTTCATCTGACACAACATTTTGAGCCGTTTCTGAGTAAAAATAATGAAAATAAAAGTCTGAGCGACGCAGATTTGGCGGCCGACTCAGATTGGACGCTGACTTCTGCAGCCCAACTCCAACCAGGAAGTGCTTCCATTTCCACATCAGCTCCTTTACTCAAACTCTCACAGCGACAGAGCGAAGAGACAAACAAGAGACTCGCTTCCTTCTCCTTGATTCCTCTCCTCGATCCTACAGGAAGTGGGTGAGGAAGTCCCGCCCACAGAGGAGACACAGGGAGGAGAGAAGATCTAAACTCACGAGCCGTGTCTCAATTTGCAGTGTGCACAGTTCGGAGTGTGCACAGTTCGGAGTGTGCACAGTTCGGAGTGTGCACAGTTCAGAGTGTGCACAGTTCGGAGTGTGCACAGTTCGGAGTGTGCACAGTTCGGAGTGTGCACAGTTCGGAGTGTGCACAGTTTGGAGTGCGGTTTTAAAGGGATAATGCAGGTTTTTTTAATGTTAATCTGTATGGGTTTCCTTCTAAAAGTTTCGTGCGGTAACGCCGGCTTACCTCTGACAGTCTCGTCTCAGCCCGGTTCTGCTCGCGTTCTGGAGCGTAGGTCCGGTAAGTTCGCCAGGACATGAAATAAAGCTTGTTGTTCTTCCCAAAACAACATTTGTCCGAAAAGTGATACATTTGCCAGAAAGTTGTCCATGTAAAATTCAGCAGCGTATTTCACATTCCATATTGTCTCTCTCGATTCGTATCACTGCGCCCACGTTAGCTCTATTAGCCTGTTCACCTGTACACTTCCGCTTGCGGCGGACCGCATCCGCCGTACACATCCGCTAAAAGTGAGCAGGCTAATCAGACCCTCCAGGAATTCGTGATGTTGCAATTTGCAACTTCAGCCAATCCCCGTGAATTCAGGGCAGTGTTGCAATTTTGACCAATCACCGCAACTTTCCCACAATTTTGACCAATTTTGACCAATCGTCGGCGACATATTGAACTCACGTCAACCAACTTCCTTCTGCCTTACTTCTGTGTGACGAAACGAAACTGTGGCTGTGTTCCCAGTTCGGAGCGTGGTTTGAAGGGGGCTCAGACTGCAGTCAAGGCGGTGCACACTTGCTCAGCACTGAGTGCACTCCGCGGACCGCATGGCCGTCTGCGAAATGCGACAGGTCTCGCAACTACGAGAAGCAGCCGCCGACTCCATTTTCTCCCGTAGAAGAAGTAGCGCGCGGTGCATGCTGGGATATATGAGTGTGCGAAGCGTGCATTTTCACGCGCTTGGTCCACGCCCCGATTTCCATGGAAACGACTGCGGTCTGCGAACGCGTGTTAACTGCGCATGGGACAAAAAAGAAATGACGCACATGCCCTTCAAACCACGCTCCGAACTGTGCACTCTGGGAATTGGGACACAGCTTCTAATGGCAAAGAAACATGTCTGTGGCGCCCTTTGCCCACTAAAATAACAGCAAAAGACCGGGCGAAACAGTTCCCCTCCTAGTAGTAATTTATTTTCGATGTTGGTAAGGTTGTTTTAGGACCATATCTGTGATCTCTGTGTCCTTGTATTATTCTTTGTCAGTAATAACTCAGTATTCAAAACCAAAAGTATTAAAACCAAATCAAAGCCTCCATGGATGAATGAAGACTTGCGAAAATCCAAGAGAGAGTGCAGGAAGGCAGAACGCAGATGGAGAAAAAACAAAACGACTATAAACCACCAATTATTATCAGCAACGGTCACATAACAATGCTACAAGGAATGCAAGAAATCGTTACTTCTCCACAATAATCACGAACCACAAAAATAATCCAAAAGTTCTTTTCGCAACCATTGAAAACATTCTAAACCCCGATTCTAACGCGTTTTACCTGACACCCACTGACTCTCTCTGCGAGCAGTTTGCAGACCACTTCACGGGAAAGATAAACACCATCCGATGTAATATTTTATCTTGTCAAAGCTCTGTTTTTAACTCACCTAAGTGTTTGTCTCACCCAGAGGAAACTCTGGACAGTTTTGCCTTGGTTAATGCTGAGATGCTGGACAAGGTCTTCTCCTCAGTGAGGCCCACCACATGTCTCGTAGACCCAATCCCCACTCCATTTTTTAAGTCTTTTTATGGATGTTTTAGGGATGAACTTTTGGTCATGATGAATTGCTCTCTTCAGACGGGGGTCTTTCCCGCTGCCTTCAAAGCGGCGGTGGTGAGGCCCCTGCTGAAGAAGAGCAATTTAGATTTTAATGATTTTAACAACTACCGACCAGTGTCTAACTTACCATTTTTAAGCAAGATCCTAGAGAAACTTGTCTCTACCCAATTAAATGATTTTCTAGATGATCACAACATTTTGGAAAAATTTCAGTCTGGTTTTAGGGTGAACCACAGCACAGAGACTGCCTTGGCAAAGATTTGAAATGACTTTAGAATAAATTGTGACTCTCAAAAGGTGACTGCGTTGGTTCTGCTGGATCTGAGCGCTGCCTTTGACACAGTAGACCACATGATTCTTTTAACTCGCCTAAAACACCTCGGCCTCTCTGGTGCTGTTCACAAATGGTTCACGTCCTATCTCACAGACAGAACATTTATGGTAAGTATGGACACATGCTCCTCCAAGATCTATAAAATCACATGTGGTGTCCCCCAGGGTTCCATTTTAGGCCCTGTGCTTTTCAACCTGTACATGCTTCCCCTTGGCGGCGTCAGGAGACATGGAATCAATTTCCACAGCTATGCAGATGATACGCAGCTTTACATTTCCGTGTCTCCTGATGACACCAGACCAATGGATGCTCTTTTGAACTGTATTCTAGATATCAAATCCTGGATGGCAAGAAACTTTCTCCAGCTTAACCAGGACAAAACGGAGGTTTTAGTCATCGGTCCTGAGGCCCAGAGAGAGAAACTTTTATCAAAACTACAAGCACAGTCCTTTTACCCATCTCCTCAAGTGAAAAACCTGGGCGTCATTTTTGACTCTGAGCTGACTTTTATCCCACACATCAAGAACATCACAAAAATGGGCTTCTATCACCTAAAAAACATAGCCAGAGTTCGCCCTATTCTCTCTCAGGCCAATACGGAGACACTGATGCATGCTTTTGTCACCAGCCGTATTGACTACTGTAATGCCCTGCTCTCTGGTTTTCCCAAAAAGAGTATTTCAGGTTTGCAATTATTGCAAAATTCAGCAGCACGTGTCCTGACTAGGTCCAGAGGGCGGGATCACATTACACCGGTCTTAAAATCTCTGCATTGGCTCCGTGTGAGTTACAGGATAGATTTTAAAGTTCTTTTACTGGTTTTTAAATGTCTTAATGGTCTTGGGCCTTCCTATCTTTCAGAACTGCTTTCCCCTTACGAACCTTCACGGGCCCTGCGCTCCTCCGGCAGCAGGCTCCTGGTCATTCCCAAAGTCAGGACACACACTCACGGAGAGGCGTCTTTTCAGTACTACGGCCCTCGTCTATGGAACTGCCTGCCGGAGGACCTCAGGGCTGCAGAGAACGTTCATGTTTTTAAGAGTGGGCTCAAGACTCACCTGTTTAGCTTGGCCTTTGACTGACTTCGGTCGTCTGTTTGCTTGTCTTTTATTTGTTCTTTTGTTTGTTGTTGCTGTTCCTGTTGTTGCTGCTGCTGTTGTTGCTGTTCCTGTTGTTCCTGTAGTTGTTTTGTTGTTGCTGTTGTTGTTGCTTTTGTTGTTGCTGTTGCTTTCATTGCTTTTGTTGTTGCTGTTCTTGTTGTTCCTGTTATTGCTGTTGTTGTTTTGTTGTCGCTGTGGTTCTGTTGTTGTTGTTGCTGTTCCTGTTGTTGTTGCTGTTGTTGCTTTTGTTGTTGTTGCTGTTCCTGTTGTTGCTGTTGTTGCCGTTGTTGTTGCTGTTGTTGTTGCTGTCGTTGCTGTTGCTGTTGTTGTTGCCGTTGTTGCCGTTGTTGCTGTTGTTGTTGCTGTTGTTGTTGCTGTTGTTGCTGTTGATGTTGTTGCTGTTTATGTTGGTGTTGCTGTTGTTGCTGCTGTTGTTGCTGCTGCTGGTGTTGCTGTCGTTGTTGCCGTTGTTGTTGCTGTTGTTTCTGTTGTTGCTGCTGCTGTTGTTGCTGCTGCTGGTGCTGCTGTTGTTACTGTTGTTGGTGCTGCTGTTGTTCCTGTTGCTGTTGTTGCTATTGCTGTTGTTGCTGCTGTTCCTGTTGCTGCTGTTCCTGTTGCTGTTGTTGTTGCTGTTGTTCTTGTTGTTGCTGTTGTTGTTGCTGCTGCTGTTGTTGATGTTGTTGTTGCTGTTGTTGTTGCTGTTGTTTCTGTCATTGTTGCTGTTGTTGCTGCTGCTGTTGTTGTTGCTGATGTTCCTGTTGTCGTTGTTGTTGCTGCTGTTCCTGTTGCTGCTGCTGTTGTTGTTGTTGCTGCTGTTGTTGTTGCTGTTGTTGTTGTTGCTGTTGTTGTTGTTGCTGTTGTTCTGTCGTTGTTGCCGTTGTTGTTGCTGCTGCTGCTGTTGCTGCTGTTGTTGTTGATGCTGTTGCTGCTGTTGCTGCTGTTGTTGCTGTTGTTGCTGCTGTTCCTGTTCCTGTTTTTTTTTTTTTCTCCCCTGGCGGCACGGTGGCTGAGTGCCTAGCACTCATGCTTCACAGCAAGAAGGTTCGGGTTGCCCGGGCCTTTCTGTGTGGAGACTGCATGTTCTCCCCGTGTTTGGGTGGGTTTCCTCCGGGTACTCCGGTTTCCCCCACCAACCTAAACATGCGCCATAGGTAAAATCCTCCAACTTAGGGCCTGACCAAAGCATAAATAACAAAACAAAATCATGGGGATGGTCCCCGGGTCAAATATAGAAACAACTTCTCCTATGCGAGATCAATAAAGGTCAATCTTCTAATCCTTGACCACTGTAAGGCGCTTTGTGCTACAATTTTGTATGAAAAGCGCCTTATAAATATTTGATTGATTGATTGATTGAAGGGTGCGCCCAGCCACTCTACGGAGGAAACTCATTTCGGCCGCTTGTATCCACGATCTCGTCCTTTCGGTCATTACCCAGAGCTCATGACCATAGGTGAGGGTAGGAACGTAGATTGACCGGTAAATTGAGAGCTTCGCCTTTTGGCTCAGCTCCCTCTTCACCACAACGGTCCGGTACAGCGACCGCATCACTGCCGACACTGCACCGATCCGCCTGTCAATCTCACGCTCCATCCTCCCCTCACTCGTGAACAAGACCCCGAGATACTTGAACTCCTCCACTTGAGGCAAGGACTCCCCACCCACCCAGAGAGGGCAAGCCACCTTTTTCCGGTTGAGAACCATGGCCTCGGATTTGGAGGGGCTGATCCTCATCCCAGCCACTTCACACTCGGCTGCAAACCTCCCCAGTGCACATTGGAGGTCCCGGTTCGATGAAGCCATCAGGACAACATCATCTACAAACAGCAGAGATGAGATCCTGTGGTTCCCAAACCGGATCCCCTCCGGCCCCTGACTGCGCCTAGAAATTCTGTCCATAAATATAATGAACAAAACCGGTGACAAAGGGCAGCCCTGGAGTCCAACATGCACCGGAAACAGGTCCGACTTACTACCGGCAATGCGAACACAGCTCCTGCTCCGGTCATACAGGGACCGAACAGCCCTTAGCAAAGGGCCCTGAACCCCGTACTCCCAGAGCACTCCCCACAGGACCCCACGAGGGACACGGTCGAATGCCTTCTCCAGATCCACAAAGCACATGTGGACTGGTTGGGCAAACTCCCATGCACCCTCGAGCACCCGATGGAGAGTATAGAGCTGGTCCAGTGTTCCCCGGCCGGGACGAAAACCACACTGCTCCTCCTGAATCCGAGGTTCGACTATCGGTCGAATTCTCCTCTCCAGCACCCTGGAATAGACCTTACCGGGAAGGCTGAGGAGTGTGATTCCCCGATAATTGGAACACACCCTCCGGTCCCCCTTCTTAAACAGAGGGACCACCACCCCGGTCTGCCAGTCCAGAGGTACTGTCCCCGACCGTCACGCGATGTTCCAGAGACGTGTCAGCCAAGACACCCCTACAACATCCAGCGACTTGAGATACTAAGTACGGATCTCATCCACCCCCGGGGCCTTGCCACCGAGGAGCTTTCCAACCACCTCAGTGACTTCGGCCAGGGTGATGAATGAGTCCACCTCCAAGTCTCCAGCCTCTGCTTCCTCCTCGGAAGACGTGACGGCGGGATTGAGGAGATCCTCAAAGTATTCCTTCCACCGTCCAATAACATCCCCAGTCGAGGTCAACAGCTCCCCACCCCCACAGTAAACAGTGTTGGTGAAGCACTGCTTCCCCCTCCTGAGGTGCCGAACGGTTTGCCAGAATTTCTTTGAGGCCGTCCGATAGTCCTCCTCCATGGCCTCTCCGAACTCCTCCCAAGCCCGAGTTTTTGCCTCTGCGACCACCCGGGCCGCAGCACGCCTGGCCCGCCGGTACCCGTCAGCTGCCTCAGGAGTCCCATGAGCCAACAAGGCCCGATAGGACTCCTTCTTCAGCCTGACGACATCCCTTACTTCCGGTGTCCACCACCGGGTTCGGGGATTGCCGCCGCGACAGGCACCACAGACCCTACGACCACAGCTACGGGCGGCCGCATCGACAATAGAGGCCGAGAAAAGAGCCCATTCGGACTCTATGTCCCCAGCCTCCCCCGGAATCCAGGAGAAGCTCTCCCGGAGGTGTGAGTTGAAGGTACCCCTGACAGAGGGATCTGCCAGATGTTCCCAACAGACCTTCACTACGCGCTTGGGCCTGCCAGGTCTTTCCGGCTTCCTCCCCCGCCAGCGGACCCAACTCACAACCAGGTGGTGATCGGTTGACAGCTCTGCCCCTCTCTTCACCCGAGTGTCCAAGACACACGGCCGGAGGTCAGATGACACGACAACAAAGTCGATCATCGACCTCCGTCCTAGGGTGTCCTGGTGCCACGTGCACTGATGGACACCCTTGTGCTCGAACATGGTGTTCGTTATGGACAAACTGTGGCTAGCACATAAGTCCAATAACAGAACACCGCTTGGGTTCAGATCAGGGAGGCCGTTCCTCCCAATCACCCCTCTCCAGGTGTCACTGTCGTTGCCCATGTGGGCGTTGAAGTCCCCCAGGAGAACAACGGAGTCCCCGGTCGGTGCACTGTTCAGTACCCCTCCCAGGCACTCCAAGAAGGCCGGGTACTCTGCACTGCTGTTCGGCCCATAGGCCGACACAACAGTGAGAGACCTGTCCCCGACCCGAAGGCGCAGGGACGGGACCCTCAAGTTCACCGGGGTGAACTCCAACACTCGGCGGCTGAGCTGTGGGGCAATGAGCAGGCCCACACCAGCCCGCTGCTGTTCCCCGCGGGCAACGCCAGAGAAATGGAGGGTCCAGCCCCCCTTAAGGAGTTGGGTTCCAGAGCCCAAGCTGTGCGTTTAGGTGAGGCCGACTATATCTAGTTGGTAACGCTCAACCTCCCGCACAAGCTCAGGTTCCTTCCCCCCCAGCGAGGCCGAGACCTTTTGAACTAATCTTGTTTGTTTGCACTTTTAGATTTTATTTTTTCTTACTTTACTTACTTTAGCCATCCAATAAACATGTTATTTGGGCATTTTGTCATTTTTTTCTTGTTTTCGGCTCGCCTCTTTGTGCTGTCTGTATGGCCCAGCAGAACGTTTTCCCCACTGTGTATCCGAGGGAACATCTCCTGTCTCTTTCTAAGTCCTCGGTGCTTTCTGGACTTAAACCGGACATTCCTGTGGACCTGTGTTCACCTGTACACCTCTGATTTCCAGTACAGCTCCAGGTCCATCTGCAGAAGGTCTCTGATGACTCTGCGGTGGTTGGGTGTATCAGGGATGGACAGGAGCTGGAGGACAGGACACTGATTGTAAATTTTGGGGAGTGGTCCCAGACAAACCATCTGCTTCTGAACGTGGACAAGATCAAGGAACGGGTGATTGACTTCAGGAGAAAGAGGACACCAGTGGAGCCCATCACCATCCAGGGTCATGAGGTGGAGAGCGTGGACTCCTACAGGTACCTCAGCGTTCATGTGGACAACAGGCTGGACTGGAGGGACATCTGTAATGCTTCTACAAGAAGAGCATGAGCAGACTCTACTTCCTGAGGAAGCTCAGGCCTTTCAACGTGTGCAGTAAGTTACTGGAGATCTTCTCCCAGTCTGTGGAGGCCAGAGCCCTGGACTTCACTGTGGTTCTGCTGGGGGAGCAGCACCAGTAAAAGGGACGTTGGACAGATTGATAAACTGATCGGTAAAGCTGGTCACGTGATCGGCTGTGAGCTGGAGACATTTGTCACAGTGAGGGACAGGAGGACACTGGACAAACTGCTCTCCATCATGGACACTCCTGCTCACCCACTGCACCAGACCATAGAGGGACAGATAATACTCCCTACAAATGTATACAGCTGCGATTGGATATTTTATTATTTTTCTATTTTATTCTGATTTGTACATGTACACTTATTTTTTTATTTTTATAATTATATCTCATTTGACACCAGTCTATTGCTCTTTTTTTGCTATTCCATCTATATATTTTTTTTCATTACCCTCTGTTATATTTTATATTTGATGAATGAGTGACTGTACCCAAATAATTTCCCTTGTGGATCAATAAAGTCTATAATAATAATAATAATAATAATAATAATAATAATAATAATAATAATAATAATAATAATAATAATAATAATAATAATAATAATGATTATTATTATTAAGATAAAATAAGATAAGATAAGACTTTATTGATCTCACACAGGAGAAATTTATTTGCCACAGTAGCTCCAGGACATTTGAACAAGAGAGAAAGTGCATGCAGGCAGGAATGGGATAAAGTAAGTAATAATAATAAAAAAGTAATAATAGTAATAATGGAAATGGTAACAATAATAATAATAACAATACGAGCATCAACATGGAAAAGAGGATATTGCAAGTTTGTACTCTACAGTGGAGTTGTACAGTCTGATGGAGGTGGGGATGAAGGATCTGCGGTAGTGCTCCTTCTTGCACTGGGGGTGCCTCAGTCGGCTGCTGAAGGAGCTGCTCAGCTCCTCTACAGCCCGGTGCAGAGGGTGAGAGGTGTCGTCCATGATTGACGTAAGTTTGTCCAGCACCCTCCTCTCAGCCACCTCCTCTACAGAGTCCAGAGGACAGCCCAGGACAGAGCTGGCCCTCCTGACCAGCTTATTAAGTCTCTTCCTGTCCCGCTCTGTGCTGCTCGGGGCCCAGCAGACGACAGCGTAGAGGAGAGCAGAGGCCACCACAGAGTCATAAAAAGTCTTGAGCAGAGGCCTGCACACTCCAAAGGACCTCAGTCTCCTCAGGAGGTGGAGGCGACTTTGGCCCTTCTTGTACAGGGCGTCGGTGTTGTGGGACCAGTCCAGTTTATTGTTGAGGTGAACACCCAGGTACTTGAAACTGTCCACAGTCTCTATGTCCTGCCCCTGGATGTTCACCGGTGAGTGAGGTAGTGGTCTCCTCCTGAAGTCCATCACCAGCTCCTTTGTCTTACTGGTGTTCAGGCTCAGGTGGTTTTGCCCACACCAGTCCACAAAGTCACTGATGACCGAGCGGTACTCCAGCTCGTTCCCCTCAGACACACAGCCCACAATGGCCGAGTCATCAGAGAACTTCTGGAGATGGCAGCTGTCCATGATGTAGGTGAAGTCCGAGGTGTAGATGGTGAAGAGGAAGGGTGAGAAGACAGTTCCCTGGGGGGCCCCAATGCTACAGACTACCACCTCTGACTCAAAGCCGCACAGCCGCACGTACTGTGGACGGTCAGTGAGGTAGTCGATGGTCCAGGCAGCGAGATGTCCATCCACTCCTGCATCCTCCAGCTTCCCCCGCAGCAGCGCCAGCCTGATGGTGTTGAAGGCGCTGGAGAAGTCAAAGAACATGACTCTCACAGCACTCCCGGCGGTCTCTAGGTGGGTGAGCGCCCGCTGCAGCAAGTAGATGACGGCGTCCTCTACTCCTACGTTTGGCTTGTAGGCAAACTGCAGTGGGTCCAGGGTGGGGCTCACCACAGAGCGGAGGTGACTGAGGATCACCCTCTCCATGGTCTTCATGAGGTGGGAGGTCAAGGCGACTGGTCTGTAGTGGGCCGGTTCCCTGGCGTTTGTTGTTTTGGGAACCGGGACCACACAGGAGGTCTTCCACAGGACGGGGACCCTCTCCAGGCTGAGGCTCAGGTTGAACATGTAGCAGAGAACCTCACAGAGCTGGTCTGCACAGGTTCTCAGCAGCCTGGGGCAGATACCGTCAGGTCCTGCGGATTCCTCCTGTCTGAGACGCCTTAACTCCCTCCTCACCTCGTCCGGTGTGATGGATTATTATTATTGTACAAATGATACTGATAAACACAACAAAAGGTAAAAAGGTACTGTTTCATAGTTTCCTGAATTAAAACTTGTTTTTTATTATGGCGGGCTGAGACTGTAGCCGTTTCCCAATTCAGCGACGGCACACTTGTGAGCGTCCTTGGAAGGGGATGTGCGTCATATCCGGCGCGACAAGTGCCGTTTCATTCGTTTTTTGTCCCCTGCACCGTTAAGATGAGCTCTGAATGGCGCCGTCGTTTCCATAGAAATCAGGGCGTGGACCAAGCGTGCGAAAATGCACGCTTCGCACACTTAAAAGCCCCAGCATGCACAGCGCGACAGGATATATGACTACAAAGACCGACTCGCCAGCGACATCCACAAGTGAGAGTTGCGACATCACTATAAAATATACGTACTGGTTCACCTCACCTACAACTATGCTACATGAAACTCTTCATAAACTACACTAAACATGTGTGACGGTAGCCGTAACGGCATAGTTCACGGCACCTGTATTACCGTTCACATGCTTTTCCCTTTACACTCCTTTTTTTAAGATTCAAGATTCAAGATTGTTTATTTGTCATGTGCAGAATCAACACAAGGTCAACAATGCAATGAAATGCTTAGGATCAGAAGAACCGTTGACTCGCTAAGATAGACAAGAAGTACTAATAACATGCAATAATAGTACATGGTAAAAAAAGTGTTGCAAAAGTGCAGGGGAAGAAGTAAACAATATAATAAACAATAGAATAAACAATATAATAAAATATGTAATAAAATGTAATAAAAAAAATACAAGGTACAATGTACAAGGTGCAAGTAGGGTTAAATCAAATAAGGTGTAAGTATTTCACAGATTGCACATAATATGGTGTGGTGTAGGTGTTGCATGTGGATTTCGTATTGCACATAGTATGATATAAATATTGCACATAGGTAATTGCACAGGTAACAGTAATTTACAGTGAGGTAGTGACAAACATGATACATTCATATAGAGCAGCAGCAGTAAACATATTCTGCATAATGAAAAGTAGTTTAGTGCAGTATTATTGAGAGTTCAGTATTATTTAGAGTTCAGTAGTCTGACAGCTTGGGGGTAATAGCTGTCTTTGAGTCTTTTTGTGCGTGCTGCAGGCTCCTGTATCGTCTACCAGAGGGTAGCAGACGGAAGAGTCCTTGTGCCGGATGAGTATGGTCCTTAGTGATGCTGCGTGCCTTACGCAGACCCCTGCTGTGGTAAATGTCCTGGATGGAGGGGAGACTGCTGCCAGTGATGTCCTCTGCCGCTCGCACCACCCTCTGTAGTGCTTTGCGGCTCTGAGCGGTGCAGTTCCCATACCACACTGTGATGCAGCCCGTCAACAAGCTCTCGATGGTGCACCTGTAGAAGTTTGTGAGGATGCTGGTGTTCATACCAAACTTCCTCAACTTCCTCAGGAAGTAGAGTCTTTGTCGGGCTTTCTTAACCACAGTGTCTGTATGTAGTGTCCAGGACAGATCCTCAGTGATGTGTACCCCAAAGAACTTAAAACTGCTGACCTGCTCCACCTCAGCGTTATTAATGGAGATGGGGGGATGCTGGTCTACACGCTGTCTCCTGAAGTCCACGATCATTTCCTTAGTTTTGCTGACATTCAGAGAGAGGTTATTTTCCTGACACCAGCTGGTCAGTGATTTCACCTCGTCTCTGTAGGCACTCTCATTATTGTTGGTGATGAGGCCTAGGATGGTGGTGTCGTCAGCAAACTTGAGGATGGTGTTGGAGCTGTGCCTGGCGGTTAAGTTGTGGGTGAACAGGGAGTACAGGAGAGGGTTGAGAACACACCCCTGGGGTGCCCCAGTGCTGAGGACACGTGTGGAGGAGACGTGGCTGCCGATCCTCACCGCCTGTGGCCTGTTGGTGAGGAAGTCCCATATCCAGCAGCAGATGGACGTCCCCAGGCCCAGGGCGGTGAGCTTAGAGACCAGTTTGGGGGGGATTATGGTATTGAATGCCGAGCTGTAGTCGATGAAGAGCATTCTCACATATGTGTTTCCTCTCTCCAGATGACTGAGGTGTGGACTGCGAGAGCAATGGCGTCGTCTGTAGACCTCTTTGCTCTATATGCAAACTGCAGGGGGTCCAGGGTGTCGGGGAGGGAGTCACAGATGTGTCTCTTAGGCCCTGTCCCCACGACAACGTTTTTTGGAGGAAACTGAGAAGTTTGTGTGCGTTTGGGCCTGCCGTCCAGACGGCGCCGGCGTTTTTGGGGGCGAGAACGGAGTTTTTCAAAAACGGCTTCCAGAGTGGAGAAGTCGGAGGAGAACGCCCCCCGTTGCGTTGGCATGTGGGCGGCAAAAAAGCGCGGCAGGTGAGAAAATGATGACGTCGCGCTGCCGTAATCATCACGTGACCGGTGACCAGAGGGTGTAACCCTGCGCCTTCCGCAGTTTATTGGCACTGCTGCTTCAAACTCTGTTCATATGCAATGCATTGCGACAACAGCAGAGGACCATGCACAATTACGCCTTTCACGGAACCGGAGGCAGAGGAGCTTGTTTCGGGCTTCCTCCGTGTGCATAACATGCCACAATGTTTGGGAGCGATCGATGGGACACATGTTGAAATCAAGCAGCCATCCACCAACGCCATGGCCTTCATCAACAGAAAGGGCAAACATCCCCTCAACATACAAGCGGTGTGTGACTACAGGTACCGGTTTATGGACGTTACTGTGAAGTGGCCTGGCAGTACGCACGACGCACGGGTGTTTGCCAATTCAAAGCTAAACACGTATTTTAAAACTGGAAAGATCCCATCGCTGAAAAGGCAGATAGTGGACAATGAGGAGCACATACCAATTTGAGTGTGTTGTGTGCTGTAAATAAAGAAAAAGAGCAACCATTTCTTGTCTTTTTTTATTAAATGAAAATTTACCTTTTACAAACAGGCACATGCAGTATCACACACAAAAATATATAGCTGCCCGTTGGTGATGGTCCCCGGTTGTATATTCTCGCCGAAAAGCCAACATAATGTCCGAGTATGTTTAACATTCCCGTAGTAAGATCCAAACAAGCATTTTGCCTAAATAACACGACCAAGGTTAACGAGAGTTCTACTTGTTAATGTCTATCTAATAAAACGATAGCAAGTAATGCTAACTATCGATTTATAGGCAAAAACTCTGCTCACGCAGCGCAAATCTTTGTTCTGTGGCGTCTATGTTAGGGACGGTCAGCATTTTCACATTACCGGAGTGAGTCGCTGCTACATTGGTGGAGCAGGGGGACAAAATATATTCGCTTGTGTTGACGGCCCCTAAAGTACACGTGTTTGCTTGTTTATGAAAGAGAAAGGACTTTCTGCGCATGTGCTCTTTGTAGTCTTGCGTTACCGGTGGCTCTGGCTCTTTCCGGTTTACAGCGCCACTTATCGGTGTGACATATGTACTACATCGTTTTCACTCAGCGCTCCGTGCTCATCTTGACGCGAAGGTTTTCTGATCCAACACGTGTGTGGACGAGACTTTTTTTCACCCCGGGTAAAAAAAACAAACAGGAACGTTGTCGTGGGGACAGGGCCTTAATGATTCGTTCAAAGCACTTCATGATGACAGATGTGAGTGCTATGGGCCAATAGTCATTAGGACAGGATGCTGTGGGGGTCTTTGGGATGGGGACTACAGTGGAGGTCTTGAAGATGGTGGGCACGATAGACTGGCTCAGAGACAGGTTGAAGATGTTGGTGAACACCCCGGCGAGTTGGTCAGCACAAGCCCTCAGCACCCGTCCGGGGATGCCGTCGGGTCCTGGTGCTTTGCGGGGATTCACTCTCTTGAACGCCCGTCTCACTGTAGCAGTGTCTATGCAAAGTACAGCGTCCTCACTGTCCACATGGGGTCTGGTGACAGGCGTGGTGTTATCTGCATCAAACTGGGCGTAGAAGGTGTTGAGTTCGTCCGGAAATGATGCGCTGGACAGTTCCACGGGCCCGCTCCTCCCCTTGTAGTCAGTGATGCAGCGTAGCCCATGCCACACCCGTCTCGGGTCATTGCTCTGCTGGGCAGACTCCACTCTCTCCCTGTAGTCCCTCTGGGAAGTCCTGATGGTCTTTCTGAGGTCGTACTTGGCTGCTTTGTAGGCTTCGGGGTCTCCTGAGTTGAAGGCGGCGGTGCAAGCTTTCAGCTTAGCACGCACCTCCGGTCCCGCCCAGGGTTTCTGATTAGGGTAAGTGCAGATGGAGATTTTGGGCACCCTGTCCTCAATGCACTTCCCTATGTAGCCTACGACAGAGTCTGTGTACGCATTGATGTCACCATCCGCTGCGTCTGCAAACATCTGCCAGTCTGTTCTTTCAAAGCAGTCCTGTAGCACCTCATCAGACATACTGCTCCATTTGTGTATTTGTCTGGGAACCGGTTTTTCCAGTTTAAGCCTTTGTTTGTACGCAGGCAACAGCAAGATGGCGCTATGGTCAGATTTATCAAAGGCTGGGCGGAGGAGGGGTTTGTAACTGTCTTTAAATGGGGTGTAACAATGGTCTAAAGTCTGCCCCCCCCCCCTGGTGGGGAGGGATATGTGCTGGTAGTATTTTGGTAGAACCGTTTTCATGTTAGCTCTATTGAAATCCCCCACCACAATGAAAGCTGCATCAGGGTGAGAGTTTTCAAGTCCGTTTATAGTCCCATACAGTTGTTCTAGGGCTTCTGTTTTATCAGCTTGTGGTGGAATATAGACTACAGTGAGGATTACAGCGCTAAACTCTCTAGGTAGATAGAAGGGTCTAACTTTGATGGTTAGCAGCTCTAGGGCTGGAGTGCAGCGAGTTGTTAAAATACGCGCGTCTGTTGCCCACAAAGAGTTAACCATAAAGCACACCCCCCCACCACAAGACTTGCCTGAGTCCTCCGTTCTGTCCTGCCTGTATATAGTGAAATTGTCCGGGGTAACGGCGCTATCGGGAATGGTTGGGTCCAGCCATGTTTCCGTAAAGGCAAAAACACAACAGTTCCTCGTGTCCCGTTCGAAATAAATCCGTGCGCGCAGGTCATCCAGTTTATTCCTTTGCAAGCAGGATAGAGGGAAGAGTAGGTCTGTTGTGTCTCTGGCGGGTTCTCCACAGCACACCGGCTCGTTTCCCTCGCCGCGTTCTCCTCCTCTTACGGCGCCAGAGTAAACAAAGGGGCAGGATGTCCACCGCCGATGCCTCGAAAACCGGCTTAAAGTCCGCGCTTACTGACGGACGTAGCTCCAAAAGTGAGCTACGGTCGTACACATAGCGTGGGAGTGCAGTGCAAGTACAAAAAGTGAAAAAAGTGATTAAAAATAAAATAAAAATAAGGTAAAAGGAGCGAGTCGGCACGGAGCGACTGATCAGTGCGTCCATTCTGCGGCGCAACCTGATGACGTAAGTGGTTGCTGTTGTAATGCTGGATATTCTACAGTGTAGCCATGTCCAACGTTTACTCTAAGCTGTGCACTGCTCGCACATTCTCAGCGCACGAGAAAACTTATGCAGCGCACTGTAAATCAGGGATGAAAGAGCTTTTATTCAGCCGCGGGGTCATTTTTTTATATCTGCAAAGTGCGAGCCGCGGGGGGGGCATTTCGGATGTGGAGTTAGTGTGTGTTTGCTCAGACACATTAAAAATTAGGGGGAACATTGGCCATGTCCCAATTCCAAGTATTATTAGTTGCAATAGTATAATATTTTTGTCTTTAGGGAACAAGGAGCAGACCACCCGGCTCATTGAGCTGAGGAGGGACCTGTTCCATTTCGCAGACGCCCATGTGAGAAACGTAGTGCACTAAGGACATAGCGAGTGTGCGCCGTCTCGACTACAGACCGAGTGCACACTCACAAGTGTGCCGACGCTGAATTGGGAAACGGCCTGTGTTCAGAACCAGCGCCCCCACACTTCCGGCGGCTCTCTCCACTTCCGCTTTCCGGTTTGATCGGAGTTCAAGTGGCTGTGGCTCAGATCGGCGTTCGGGACAAACCTGTGAATTGGTGGATTTTTCGGGGATTTTTCGGATTCCAGGCGGCCTCTTCATCAGCGGTGAGTTGTTGAGCAGCAGTCGGTGGACTGTTGTTGTGATTATCGGTCGTATTTGTGTTGCTAAAAGCACTTACCGTCATGTTTGTTAGCCACACTAGCGCTCCCATTCAAAACCCCTGTGTATATTAGCGCCGTTTACTCGCGCTTGGACTTTTTAAAACACCGATTATACTCATTAAATATTCAACACTTTTAAGTAGTGATTGTTCTCCCGTCGCCCAGAAGCGAGACACGCTGCTAATGCTAATGCTAACAACACGCACCATGCAAATTACGGATCAATAACAAAGATTACGCACAAGTAATTGAACTGTCGCATTTTCAGACCGAGTTATTCTAATGATTCTCATCCAAATCTTGTGGCTAAAACGAAAACTTCTGTCTATGTGTCCGCGCAGCCATCTCGGAAAGCTGCATTTTCGCTCCCATTCAAAACCCCTGTGTATATCAGCGCCGTTTACTCGCGCTTGGACTTTTTAAAACACCGATTATACTCATTAAATATTCAACACTTTTAAGTTTACATTCAAGTCCAATTGTAGATAACAATCTAGTTTACTAGACGCATTAATTCTTTTCCCATTTTGAACTGATTTGATCCACTTTGACACCTTTTTGAGCGAACGCTAAGTCAGCTGTAACATCCAGTCGAACTTAGAAGGCCAGAACTGATGTTAAATGACTTTTATTTTCCGTGCCTTGTCACATAACCAACGTAAGAGCTAGACAAGAACAACATCATATAAATTACCATCTGAACACCACATTTCCAGCTCAATACATTGATCAACCGTTATCCATATTTTAACATTAATTTAACTATAAGGTTCCATTTTGGTTTTCCTCATTGATTCTGAATGAACTGATTTGTTCCACAACTTTAATTATTAATCTGATCATCTGATTAGTATTTAGATCTCTACTTAAGTCATTTGATTTATTGACTACAGTTGAGTATTTTTGATATGTGAAAAAGTGCACTTCCCTTTTTGATGAATGAATGAATTATTGATTGCTGACTGTTTAATAGTCAGTTTTTTGCTGATGAAATTGAAATAAGAACAGATAATGAGTTAGCCTCATTACACTGGTCTACAAGCAAAATGCTTCTGTAAGAAAAGTACAGAATTTTGTAGTTTCCAAGATATAATATTGGCTCAAAATAGGAAATTTATGCAAAATAAGGCAAAAACTGTCGTTTATCAGAAGGTCCAGTGTGTCTACAAGCAACAGTTCTATCTGAAAGCCTGTCTGCACATTCACATACATTCACTTTAATATGTCTAGAGTTTGAACATAATCAATATATATAATATATATATTATTCTTCTATCATTACATATCTTGAATACATTAGCTAACCAGCACAGTTATCAATTGATTTTCAGTTCATCTTATCAATATAAAGGATATTTAGTCACTTTTATCGAAGAAGCAGATGGAGTCCAAAAATGTGTAGACCAGTGTTATTGATTGGCTAATGTTTATCTGGCCCCACCACGTCCACAGTTGATGGATTTTCATTCTTTTTTTTTGGTCTTCATAATTCCAAGGCTGCTGCGTCTCTATAAAACTTTCACTGACAATTTGAAACAAAAAAATCCTCCATACAACCTTTGAGTGCACAAGCACCATGTGATTTACAATCCAGGATGTTTATGCAAGTCTAGGAGCATTATTGATTGATTGATTGATTGAAGTCTAGGAGCAGGTTTTCTGAAGTTGTGGTCTGGTAGTTGTGGTCGTACCTTCTTGTCTTGGCCTGATCCCGTCAGATCTCAGAGGCTCAGCAGGTCCTGGTCAGGACTTGGATGGAGACGCTGGAACACCAGGAGCCACAGGGGGGCGCTAGTAGCAAAAACTGTTGTTGTGTCCTTAAGCAAGACACTTGACCCACATTGCCGAGTATGAAAGTGGAGTGTGTGAGTGTTGGTGGAGGGGCAGATGGTGCAGATTGGCAGCCTCACTTCAGTCAGTCTGCCCCAGGGCAGCTGTGGCTACAATAGTATCTTACCCCCACCAAGTGTGGAGTGAACGAACAATGAACTGTAAAGAGCTTTGGGCGTCTTGAAAGGTAAGTAATCCCTCGCTGTATCGCCGTATCAACATTGTGTTCTGCGTCCTGATTGGCTAAGGGACTGTAGACCTCCGGCTGGATGCGTGAGGGGCGGAGACATGAGTCACTGGATCCGTAGGAAGCGGGACCAGTCCAGGATATGCCGAGCCGGCACCCAGCATCTCTCTTCAGGGCCGTAACCCTCCCAGTCTACGAGATACTGGAGCCCACGGCCCCGGCGCCGAACGTCCAAGAGCCGACGCACGGTGAATGCCTCAGAGCCGTCGATGAGACGAGGGGGAGGAGGCGGCTTGGGGGCAGGGTGCATGGGGCTGCACACAAAGGGCTTAATCCTGGAAACATGAAATGTGGGGTGAATGCGGCGTAGGGGCAAAGGGAGTTTGAGCCTAACAGCTGTGGGGCTGAGAACCTTGGGATTCATTGGGAAAGGGCCAATGAATCTTGAGGAGAGTTTGCGGGAATCTGTTTTCAGAGGAATGTCCTGCGTCGAGAGCCACACACGCTGGCCCTGGCGATACCGTGGGGCACGGGAGCGATGCTTATCTGCCTGGGCCTTCATCTTGGCCGAGGAGCGAAGGAGGGTTGAGCGGGTGCGCTTCCATGTTCGACGACACCGCCGAACGAAAGCCTCCGCAGAAGGAACGCCAACCTCTTCCTCCTGGGCTGGAAACAGCGGCGGCTGATACCCCACGGAGCATTCGAAGGGCGACCGACCCGTGGCAGAGGAGACGTGAGAGTTGATGGCATACTCGGCCCGGGGTAGCTGCTGGCTCCAGGTGGATGGGTTTTGGGATGCCAAGCAACGCAGTACCGTCTCCAGCAGCTGATTTGCCCTCTCGGTCTGGCCATTGCTCTGTGGATGAAACCCTGAGGACAGACAAGCAGAGGTGCCAAGCAGTTTACAAAACGCTCTCCAAAAAGCAGATGTGAACTGGGGGCCCCTGTCAGATACCACCTCTGTGGGTAACCCATGTATGCGGAAGACATGCTGTATCATGAGGTTGGCAGTGTCCTTGGCAGATGGTAGGCCAGGTAGGGGAATGAAATGGACAGACTTGGAGAATCGGTCTACAACGGTAAGTATGGTATTATTACCATCAGACGGGGGCAAACCAGTCACAAAATCCAGGGATATATGAGACCATGGCCTTCGGGGGACAGACAGGGGTTGCAGAAGACCAGCAGGACGTGTAGTTGAGGTCTTGTTCTGAGCGCAGATGTGGCAGGAGCGGACGAAGTTGCGGATGTCCTCAGTCATTGATGGCCACCAGAATCGCCTCTCTATAAAGGCCTGGGTGCGTCTAGATCCAGGGTGACAGGACAGCTGGCTGGAGTGGCCCCATTGCAGCACCTGGGGGCGGACAGAATTAGGTACATACAGACGGTTAGTGGGACATTGGCTAGGACCGGCCTCGCCTGCTTGGGCAGTTAAAACGGTAGACTCAATGTCTAACCGAACCGCCCCCAGAAGGCAGTGGGATGGAAGAATGGGGTCTTCTTCAGGGGCTTTCTTGGGCACGGCAAACTGCCTGGAAAGGGCGTCAGGCTTGACATTCTTGTGGCCGGGGCGATAGGACAGCGTGAAATTGAACCTGGAGAAGAACAAGGACCATCGGGCTTGACGGGGGTTAAGTCTCTTGGCCTTCTTGATGTATTCCAGGTTCTTATGGTCTGTCCAGACTAAAAACGGCTGGGGTGCGCCCTCTAGCCAATGCCGCCATTCCTCTAGAGCCAGCTTCACAGCTAATAGCTCCCTGTTACCTACATCATAATTCTGCTCAGCTGGTGACAGACGGTGGGAGAAGAAGGCACAGGGGTGTATCCGGTTGTCCTTGGCAGAGCGTTGGGAGAGGACAGCACCAACCCCAACCTCAGAGGCATCAACTTCCACGATAAACTGCTTGTTGGGATCGGGTTGAGTCAGGATAGGGGCAGAGATGAATCTCTGCTTCAGGTCTTGGAAGGTCTTTTCTGCTGCTGGGGACCAGACGAACTTGATTTTAGAAGAGGTCAGAGCGGTAAGGGGGGCTGCCACAGCGCTGAAGTTCCGGATAAAGCGTCTGTAGAAGTTAGCGAAGCCCAGGAAACTCTGCAGGTCCCGGCGACTGGCAGGTGTGGGCCACTCCAAGACCGCCTTGACCTTCCGTTGGTCCATTTGGATGCCTCCAGGGGTAATCACGTAGCCGAGGAATGATACGGTCTCCTGGTGGAATTCACACTTCTCCGCTTTCACGAAAAGTTGGTTCTCCAGGAGACGTTGCAGGACCTTGCGGACGTGGGTGACATGCTCCTTCAGGGACTTAGAAAAGATGAGGATGTCATCTAAAAACACAAACAGGTTAAGCATGTCTCTGAGAACGTCATTGACCAAGGCTTGAAACACAGCAGGGGCGTTGGTGAGGCCGAATGGCATGACGAGATACTCATAATGTCCTGAGCTGGTGTTAAAAGCCGTTTTCCACTCGTCCCCCTCGCGTATGCGGACCAGGTGGTAAGCATTCCGGAGATCCAGTTTTGTGAACACTGTGGCCTCCTGGAGGAGTTCGAATGCAGAAGCCATAAGGGGAAGAGGGTATCTGTTTTTGACCGTGATATCATTTAAGTCTCTGTAGTCAATGCATGGGCGCAATGAGCCGTCTTTTTTACCCACAAAAAAGAACCCGGCTCCAGCTGGGGAGGAAGAGGGGCGAATGATACCTGCTGCAAGAGACTCCTGGATGTATTTGTCCATGGCCTCTGTTTCAGGACGGGAGAGAGAGTACAAGCGGCCTCTAGGGGGAGAAGTGCCAGGAAGAAGGTCAATAGCACAGTCATAAGGGCGATGAGGAGGAAGAGTAGCCGCTTTGGATTTACTGAACACCAGCCTCAGATCCATGTAGTCCGGAGGAATGCCGGACAAATCTGAACAGACTTCTTGGACTTCAGGGGGTGACATCAGCTGTGTCTGGGCCTGGAGGAGACAGTTGGAATGACAGAAGGGGCTCCACCCCATGATACACTTCCCCGCCCAGTCTACGTGTGGGTTATGTTTTACCAGCCAGGGATGACCAAGGACCACTGGGGCTTGTGGGGCACTAATCAAATGAAATTGCAACTGTTCATGATGATTGCCAGAGAGAGAAAGACTCACTGGAGCTGTGGTGTGAGTAATGTTGGCCAGCTTCATACCTGTCAGCGCGTTGGCCACCAGGGGTTTCGCGAGGCTCACTGTTGGCATGTTCCACTGACTGACCAGGTTGACATCAATAAAGTTTTCCTCCGCTCCAGAATCAATGAGTGCCCCTACCTCCAGTTGCTGGTGCCCCCAGGACAGGATAGCTGGCATGATGGTGCGCTGAACAGAGGAGGGGTGTATAGGGGTCACGCTCACCAGTAAGAGGGGTACTGGTTTTTACTGGGCAGTTGGCTACGAAGTGACCCGACTAGCCACAGTAGAGGCAGGCACGGGAGGCAATTCTTCTTTGTCGCTCGTCCGGGGTCAGATGGGTGCGGTCCACTTGCATGGGCTCAGGATAG
Source organism: Paratrypauchen microcephalus (assembly GCA_036785185.1). Lineage (NCBI taxonomy): Eukaryota > Metazoa > Chordata > Actinopteri > Gobiiformes > Gobiidae > Paratrypauchen > Paratrypauchen microcephalus. Next base: position 790,379 of record JAVJIX010000036.1, read on the forward strand.
GGTGCTGCAGGAGGTGGTGACTGTGAGTGCATGACTGGACCGATCAAGGACCTCCCAGGTGGGCCCCCAAGAGCTCTCGCTCGGCGGCGTTGCTGCAGCCTGACGTCGATGCGGATGGCTCTGTTGAGGAGTTCCTCACAGGTCGCAGGCAGATCTTGACATGCCAGCTCGTCTTTTATGTCCTCTGACAGGCCATTGAGGAAGGTGTCGAACAGGGCTCCCGGGCTCCATCCGGTGGTGGTTGCGAGGGTTTGGAAATCGATTGCATAATCTGACACCGACCTGCGGCCCTGGCGCATGTGAAGCAGTTCACGGGCAGCTTCATGTCCATGCTTGGAGCGATCGAAGACCCTCTTCATCTCCGCGGCAAACAGTTCGAAATCTCTGCAGATGGGCGAGGATGCATCCCACATTGCAGTTCCCCATTCCCTGGCACGCCCCGACAGCTGAGTGATCACGTAGGCCACCTTTGCGCGGTCAGTCGGGAAGGTGCCAGGTTGCAGCTCAAAGATGAGGGTGCACTGCGACAGGAAGGAGCGGCAGGTGCCAGGTTTGCCGGCGTACTTCTCTGGTGGAGGTAGTCGTGGTTCACGGGCAGGTGTGGCAGAGGTAGTGGTCCCAGCAGAAGCATCCGGCTGGGTGGACTGGGCAGGTTGGGTGGACACTGAAGCAGAGTGGGAAAGCTGGAGTGGTTGGATCTGGGCTGCCAGATCTCTGATGCTGGCAGCGACTGCGTCTAGTTGTGCTTGTTGACGTCTTAGGAATACGCCCTGTTGTTCCAAACAAGCTCTGAGGTGCTCTGTATCTGCTGGGTCTGTCATGGTCGGACCGTACTGTAAGGGTTTTCTGACAGAGACCCAAATGCAGACAGAGACCAAAAATGCAGATCAGAGTTGTGTTTAATTTTTCAAAGACAAAGTCCAAAAATGTACAACCAAAAAGTTCCAGATCAGGTTTGAAGCAACAAAAAACAATTCCTTGAGTCCACAAAAAAATTCTAACAAAAAATCCAGGATCAGGTTTCAGGTACTCACAAAAACAGGTTTTCTTTAGCATGCAGGTTACTCAGAAACAGGCAGGTAAATACAGACGGTCCGACACAGAACAAAAAACAAGACAGACTTAAATAGGAGCTACAATTCACACCTGAGCCAATTGGGAAGGGAAAAGACTAATTACACGGAGTGGAAACAGGTGGGGCATGGGTGGGGCATAGGGGGTGTGGCAGGCAGTGAAAAACAAAACAAGGAGCTGTCAAAATGAAAAAGGTTGCGGTGCAAAAGACGACCAGCAGGGTGGAGTCAAGAGTCCAAACACCAGACCCTAACAATCAATACAGGATCAATACAGTTTGGCAACGTGTTGAAACGCTTCATGACGCCTCATCTACACATCACTAGTGATAAGTAAGAAAAGAAATAGGCCAAATCCATCCACAGCTGAGAAAATTATATTTTTGAATAAAAATATTGAATTGTAATACAAAAATGAGTCTTTATTGTTTTATTTCATTAAAAACTAATAACAAAAATAACACACATACACATTTTTATTTAACCTTTATTTAACCAGAAAAGTCCAATGAGATTAAAAACTTCTTTTCCAAGGGAGTCCGGCGGACTGGGTTAATATTCTGGTTCTTGGATTACGTTACTGAATACAGATTTTAAGGGGAACTAGTAACTGTACCAGAAAACATTTCTAAAGTAACCCTCCCAGCCCTGATGATCAAACAAATAGTATAGAACAACTGAAAAACTTTATTAAACCTGCTAAAAGTGACACAAATGACTAAAAGCTCCATATTTGGCCGTGTCACCTCCAGAAAGGCAGAAAACAAACGTCATTAAAAACAAGAGCGCCATCTGGTGGTGGAAAAAAGAACAACACACGGCTCCCTCTGTTGGCCACGAAGGGAATTACACCTGCCTGACTAGGACCACGTGACAAGTAACCCGAGCTCGCGCCAGGGTTTGGGTGCAAAGGTGAAAACAGCGGGATTTGAATTGGATGTGGACGAACACTGAAGGAGCGTTGTTATTGATCACAGTTGTTACTAGATTCAAAATCAGCAAAGTCATATTTGATTTTAAGCGAGAGAAACAGATACTTTATTGATCCTGAGGGAAATTCCTCTGTGCGTCCCAATCACAGGTCTCAGGTCAGTTTCACAGGAGGACTGGTCAGGGAGGGTCAGCAGGTCTGTGTCAGGACAGTTTGAGGAGAGGAAGAGCCAAAGGTGACCGTCCTGTGTGTCCTCCAGGGGGCGCCAGGTGAACACAACAGGAAAGGCCAAACGCCCAAACACAGACCTGACCGTCACCGGGACTTACAGCCGCGTTTAAGGAGGTACAAGGGTTCATTTTCTCTGTTAGTTCTATTATTCTGTTATCTCTGACTTATTTTTATTTGAATATTTTAAAGCTGCACTATGTAACTTTTTTCTACTTTACATTTATTCAATCACAGGTGGTTTTAGAGCTCAAAAATACCTAGAAAAACAAACACTCTGACTGTGAGCGGGGTCGCCTCTCCACAGATCTGACCTGTGACTTGGTCTGGTTTGGTCTCCATGGAGATAGAAAGGTTTAATGCCATACTGTGGAACATTCCAGATAAAGATTCAGAGCTTTTATTGCCATATGCACAGTAAAGAAATACGTTTCCCTGTACAATGTCAAATTCAGCAGCGTATTTTGCATTCCATATTTTCTCTCTTGATTCATGTCACTGCGCCCACGTTAGCTCATTAGCCTGTTCACTTGCATTGAGGCTCCTGCCGCCGGCGGCCCATAGAATCGATGACCCGAGCTCTGGTTCTGCCTCTTCGGACCTGTCCAGCAGCGACCTCGGGGGCCGGACGCTGCCATGGTCAACTGGGATGCCGCTCGCCTCGTCCTGTCCATGGCCAGATATTCTATCTTCGTGGCCCGAAACCACCACCTCCACGACGGCCGCGCAGCAGAGCACTGGCCCCTCTTCACAGCGCTCCTTCATGCCCACGTTCACCACCTCCACTCCGCAAAAGAAACTGAGCTTTGCAACACCTTCACCCCAGACAATACGCTTTTCTCCATCTCCCGAACCGGTTCCCCTCGGCTGGACTTCTGACCCCTGCCTCCCTCCGCTGTCCCCCCTGGACCCTGTTGTCTGGACCTTCCCTGTACACTGCATCGCCCTTGCTCCCCCAGACCCCCTTTCTTCACCTGGAACAATCCCTTTGGTCCTCTACACTCCCCCTGTTTCTCTTAGCCCTTGTGCCCAGTGGTGTTCATTCCCGTGCCCACATCCCCCGATGTGTCTTCTGAGTGTTTTTGTGTTTGTTATTGTGGTGTTAAAATATGTACCTTGTAATAATAAAAGATTTTAAAAAAAACCTGTTCACTTTTAGCGGATGTGTACGGCGGATGCGGTCCACCGCAAGTGGAAGTTTACAGGTGAACAGGCTAATAGAGCTAACGTGGGCGCAGTGATACGAATCGAGAGAGACAATATGGAATGTGAAATACGCTGCTGAATTTTACAACTGTCTGGCAAATGTATCACTTTTCAGAAAAATGTTGTTTTGGGAAGAACAACAAGCTTTATTTCATATCCTGGTGAACTTACCGGACCTACCTCCAGAACGCCAGCAGAACCGGGCTGAGACGAGACTGTCAGAGGTAAGCCGGCGTTACCGCACGGAACTTTTAGAAGGAAACCCATACAGATTAACATAAAAAAACCTGCATTATCCCTTTAAAACCGCACTCCAAACTGTGCACACTCCAAACTGTGCACACTCCGAACTCTGTGTGCGGGACTTCCTCACCCACTTCCTGTAGGATCGAGGAGAGGAATCAAGGAGAAGGAAGCGAGTCTCTTGTTTGTCTCTTCGCTCTGTCGCTGTGAGAGTTTGAGTAAAGGAGCTGATGTGGAAATGGAAGCACTTCCTGGTTGGAGTTGGGCTGCAGAAGTCGGCGTCCAATCTGAGTCGGCCGCCAAATCTGCGTCGCTCAGACTTTTATTTTCATTATTTTTACTCAGAAACGGCTCAAAATGTTGTGTCAGAAGAACCTTTAGTCCTCCATTCATTCCCCTAAAGAGGAAGTGTTCTGAAAAATGGACTGTTTGTCTCTTCCTCTCATGTTCCTCATCACAAACCTGCCTGAAGAGGTTCTAGAGTCATCCATGCATGTTTGCGTCATCTAGAGATCTCTCCTGGGCCCTATTCAAACCCTGCTTACGGTTAGTCTGTACGAGGCTCCGCCCACAAGCCTACAGTGGATCTGTGGCTCAAACAGAAAGACAAAGACAAAAGCATAAAAATAAGTTTAAATTTAATAAAGGTAATTGAAGATAATTTAACAAAAGCTCCAATTAGACAAATAATGAACAAAAGGCCGAGTCCAACTGGGGTTAAACCAAACTGAGCACAACAAAACGAACCGGACCTGACGGAGAACAGGAGTGTTTAAATACAAACTTATTTACTTATTTATTTAATAGGGACAGTGCAGATTAATGAACATCTGCAGCAGCAGTGTAAATATGCCAGATTATAGCAAGAATGCTCATTTCCATCTGTAGTCCCTGGGCAGGTGACACCACAGCAAAAACAATAAAACAATGACAACTGACAATAACACCAACATTAAAACATTAAACATTAAAACAGTAAAACATTCAAAATGTCCACAAGTCTGGTTTTCCTTTAGCCGCTGTTTCAAGTATGATTTAAAAGTGTCCAGTGTTGGAGTCTCTCTTATTGATGATGGGAGTGTGTTCCAGAACTTAGAGCCTCTGACTGAGAGCACAGTTTGTCCAAATGTAGTGCGTCTGTGTGGACCTCACAGTTCCCCTGGGCCGTGGCCCTTGTTCCCATCCCACTGACAGTCTTTGTTTTAATAAAATCCTGCAGCGGAGGAGGAGCAAGTCCATGTAAAACTTTATATATAAAACAACCGTATTTAAAATGAACAAAATGATTAAAATTGAGTAAGTTATACTTGTCTAAAATTGTGCAGTGGTGAACTGAGAATGATTTCTTGTCTAATATTTTCACAGCTTTTTTAAAAAGTGATTCAACTGGTTTGAGTGTTGTGCCAGCAGCAAGTGACCATGTGGTAATGCAGATCTCTATATGAGACAGAATCATAGAGTGTAAAAACATTTGTGCCGCATATAGAGTCATGAAGGATCTTACTTGTCTAAAATTCACTAAGTTAAAGTTAACAGTTTTTGTGAGTCTCTTAATGTGTTTCTTAAATGTCAGTGTCGGGTCCAGTGTCAGTCCAGGTATTTAAACTCTTTGACGAGGCTGAGTTCCGCCCCGTCCAGAAAGACACTGGACCGCTGCAGCTCATTTGCTTTTTTACTGAACATCATGCAGACCGTTTTCTTTGTATTGAGTTGTAGGCATGAGTTCTTGACCCACTTTTGGACAGGAGTCATGGCTGATGTTCACTTTTCTGAAACTTCCTGTGCAGTTCTGGCAGGTGTATAAATTACAGCATCATCAGCAAACAGCTGGACATTGACATTTGGACAAACTTCTGGGAAATCATTAATATAAATACTAAATAAAATTGGTCCTAAAAAACTAAAACTGAACACAAGAGGGCCAAATTACACCAAATAATGAACAAGAAGGGAAATAATTGTAATACAGAAAATAATACGTGATAATTAATGTGCCCGTCATTATCATTAATATGTAACTGCTGTCCCACTAAAAAAGCCATTTAAAGGTTAGATTTAAGTCTGGTGCACTGAACTTGCTGTAAGCAGAAAAAGTTGTTGTTTGCGGTGTGCTTATGATGAAGTTTGGCGTGACATGTGACCGGAAACACTTCCTTTGGAGGAAACAGGAAATGCCAAGTGGCTGTGGCGCAGATCGGTGTTCGGGACAAACCTGTGAATTGGTGGATTTTTCGGGGATTTTTCTTAGATTTTTCGGATTCCAGACGACCTCTTCATCAGCGGTGAGTTGTTGAGCAGCAGTCGGTGGACTATTGTTGTGATTATCGGTCGTATTTGTGTTGCTAAAAGCACTTACCGTCATGTTTGTTAGCCACACTAGCGCTCCCATTCAAAACCCCTGTGTATATTAGCGCCGTTTACTCGCGCTTGGACTTTTTAAAACACCGATTATACTCATTTATTCAACACTTTTAAGTTTACATTCAAGCCCAACTGTAGATAACAATCTAGTTTACTAGACGCATTCAGTCTTTTCCCCTTTTGAACTGATTTTATCCACTTTGACACCTTTTTGAGCTAACGCTAAGTCAGCTGTAGCATCCACTCGAACTTAGAAGGCCAGAACTGATGTTAAATGACTTTTATTTTCCGTGCCTTGTCACATAACCAACGTAAGAGCTAGACAAGAACAACATCATATAAATTACCATCTGAACACCACATTTCCAGCTCAATACATTGATCAACCGTTATCCATTTTTAACATTAATTTAACTATAAGGTTCCATTTTTGGTTTTCCTCATTGATTATGAATGAACTGATTTGTTCCACAACTTTAATTATTAATCTGATCATCTGATTAGTATTTAGATCTCTACTTAAGTCATTTGATTTATTGACTACAGTTGAGTATTTTTGATATGTGAAAAAGTGCCCTTTTTGATGAATGAATGAATGAATTATTGATTGCTGACTGTGTTTAATAGTCAGTTTTTTGCTGATGAAATTGAAATAAGAACAGATAATGAGTTAGCCTCATTACACTGGTCTACAAGCAAAATGCTTCTGTAAGAAAAGTACAGAATTTTGTCTTGGTTTAGGTCACTAATAAAGAAAAAGTAAGTCAGAAGTGCTGATTGGCTGTAGTTTCCAAGATATAATATTGGCTCAAAATAGGAAATTTATGCAAAAAAGGCAAAAACGGTCGTTTATCAGAAGGTCCAGTGTGTCTACAAGCAACAGTTCTATCTGAAAGCCTGTCTGCACATTCACATACATTCACTTTAATATGTCTAGAGTTTGAACATAATCAATATATATAATATATATATATATTATTCTTCTATCGTTACATATCTTGAATACATTAGCTAACCAGCACAGTTATCAATTGATTTTCAGTTCATCTTATCAATATAAAGGATATTTAGTCACTTTTATCGAAGAAGCAGATGGAGTCCAAAAATGTGTAGACCAGTGTTATTGATTGGCTAATGTTTATCTGGCCCCACCACGTCCACAGTTGATGGATTTTCATTCTTTTTTTTGGTCTTCATAATTCCAAGGCTGCTGCGTCTATAAAACTTTCACTGACAATTTGAAACAAAAAAATCCTCCATACAACCTTTGAGTGCACAAGCACCATGTGATTTACAATCCAGGATGTTTATGCAAGTCTAGGAGCATTATTGATTGATTGATTGATTGAAGTCTAGGAGCAGGTTTTCTGATGTTGTGGTCTGGTAGTTGTGGTCGTACCTTCTTGTCTTGGCCTGATCCCGTCAGATCTCAGAGGCTCAGCAGGTCCTGTTCAGGACTTGGATGGAGACGCTGGAACACCAGGAGCCACAGGGGGGCGCTAGTAGCAAAAACTGTTGTTGTGTCCTTAAGCAAGACACTTGACCCACATTGCCGAGTATGAAAGTGGAGTGTGTGAGTGTTGGTGGAGGGGCAGATGGTGCAGATTGGCAGCCTCACTTCAGTCAGTCTGCCCCAGGGTAGCTGTGGCTACAATAGTATCTTACCCCCACCAAGTGTGGAGTGAACGAACAATGAACTGTAAAGAGCTTTGGGCGTCTTGAAAGGCGATACAGTAATCCCTCGCTGTATCGCCGTATCAACATTGTGTTCTGCGTCCTGATTGGCTAAGGGACTGTAGACCTCCGGCTGGATGCGTGAGGGGCGGAGACATGAGTCACTGGATCCGTAGGAAGCGGGACCAGTCCAGACCGGGACTAAGACATGAGGACCAGACTGGAAATAGACCGGGACCAGACCAGGACTAAACCAGGTGTAGACCAGGTTTAAACCTGGACTGGACTACTATTTTTAACAAACCACTTTCAGTACATTACAGTGGTCCCTCACTATATCTGGGTTCACTTTTAGCGGTCTCGCTGTTTCAGATTTTTTTTTGTTTTTTAATTTCAATTTTTTTGTATAGTGTATGAACATTGTGTTCTGCGTCCTGATTGGCTAAGGGACTGTAGACCTTTGCCGATTGGTCAGTCCTTCTCCTCCGTGTCTCCTTTACAGTACAGGATGTGTTCAGTTTGACACATTTATACAGATGTTATAGACGGGGACGCGGGACTAAGTCCAGACCGGGACTAAGACATGAGGACCAGACCGGGACTAAGACATGAGGACCAGACCGGGACTAAGACATGAGGACCAGACCGGGACTAAGACATGAGGACCAGACCGGGACTAAGACATGAGGACCAGACCGGGACTAAGACATGAGGACCAGACCGGGACCAAGACACGAGGACCAGACCGGGACTAAGACACGAGGACCAGACCGGGACCTGACCGGGACTAGACCGCGATTAATTTGAATTTACAGTTCAGGACGCAAACATTGTACGAGCTAACGCTGCAGCGAGTGAGCTAAAGCCGGAGCTTGTACCAAACAAAGGTGTTTACATCTGTTATATGGAACTGGTTCAGTTTTCTTGCGTCGGACTTGGAACAAACGAGTGCTCGCTGTGAGGTCTGTTCAAAAGCTGCAGCACGACTAATGTATCCTAGCGCCTAAAGCAGAGGCAGTGGGAGAAGTGCAGGTCCCCACAGCGCGAGCACATATCGTAAAAGACACGGTGCCCATATTTACTGTGGAAAAGCCCGGATTCATTAATATGGTGAAAGTTTTGGACCCGAAGTATGTGCTACCAAGACACAAATATTTTTCTTGTGTTGCCACAGCTGTACACAGACTGCACAAGCTAACATACATGAACACAGACAGTGGCTCCCTCTTTTCTGCATCACTCGAGGAAAAACTAAAACACAACACTGTCAAGTCTTTTCCTTAGGAATGCAGGTTCACTTGAAAAACCCCGGAAACAGACACAAGGCTCAACTCAGCTTTAAGACTTTTATTGATATTGATGATCTTTAGCGGTTGTAGTAGTTGTAGTAGTAGTAGTAGTAGTAGCAGCAGTAGCTGTAGTAGGTAGCTGTAGCAGGTAGCTGTAGCAGCAGTAATAGCAGGTCAAAAACCTCTAAAAGTAAACAAATACAATGAAATTACCTCTACATCTTAGCAGGATCAATCCATCCCATTACCATTATTTTACTATTAATCTATTTCAATTACAATATTCATTCATATGCACTCTACATATCAACCTAAGCCAATTCTAAATTACATTTCAATAGTCAATATTTTACTCTTCAATGCAACCTCTTCCACAATTCAAAATGACCAGACATGATCAAAACTTAATATTTCTATATAATATTTCAACGAATTACCAAATAACTACCAATTGCTAAATGATGGACACCCTTCAAATTTGCGCTCCTCCAACATGGCTGCACAACCCAAGTCAGAAAACAGTAATCTGATGTATCAATCAATCCACTGTCAACCCAAATCTGGACATCCCCCAAATCAAACCAGCCAATCTCATTCACAATTTAACTATGCTTCCAACTATATTCAAACCAACCAAAATGTTCATCTGAATGAATTAATCACACTGAAAAACAGACCCCACAGGTAAACCCACTCACCGGTAGCGTCTCCGTGCCTCCCCGCTGCATTCCCAGTCCGGTTTCCGTGCCTGCGCACCCGGTCCCAACCAAATGGGTGCAGCAGACACTACCGGTTTACCTGTGCCCTTTGGCACCATCCACTGGCCAGACCAGCAACAAACACCAAGAGGAAGAGAGAAGAGAGGAGATGATGATGAGCAAAGGGGCTGGGCTTTTTTGACTTGACAAACACTCCCCACTCCAGTCCATCTTTCCCACAATCAGGGAATCATTTAGCTCCATAAAATGCTTCTTTATAAAAGAAAGATATTTATATAACTGTGATATTTTTTTAAAAACAATAACAGCTTAATTGATGCAGGTGTAATTATTTGTTTTATAAAAGAACGTTGCATTGTTTTGAGCCATTTGTCTGTCATCTGTTATTTGTTTTTGAGTAGGGCAGAGAAAAATCGATTAAAATCGGAAATCAATTTTTTTTTTAAATCAGATTTTATTTTTAGGCCATATCGCCCAGCTCTAGTCTCCGCCCCTCGCACATCCAGCAGGACTCCCGGAGCCGTGTCCCTCCCCGCATGCTTCACTATTAGTACATTAGATTATTAGCAGGTTATGGTCACATCTTTATATAGCGTTTTTCCACCACACCAGTGTACGCAGACACTGGGGGCGAGGTGGATTAAGTGTCTTGCCCAAGGACACAATGGCAGCATTCATCTGTGGGAGCTGGAATCGTACCAACCTGTGGGTCAGTGGATCTGACCGCTCAACCACTGATGTTCTTATGTCAAGAGCGGGATTTGAACCACCAACCTTTGGATCAGTGGACAAACGCTCAACCATCTGAGGTAGTTAGTGGTGTCCAGAGGTACAGACTGTCGTCTTTCGCTCATTTAAGCAGCAGTGTCATTTAAGCAGCAGTGTGATTGGGGGAGGGAGGGCAGGGAGAGAGTTGAGCATCCTGACAGCTTGGTGGATGAAGCTGTCTTTCAGTCTGCTGGTCTTGGCCCTGAGGCTCCACAGTCTCTTTCCTGACGGCAGCAGACTGAAGAGGCAGTTGGATGGGTGGGTGGGATCAGGTGCTCATGATGGGAGCTGGGGCTCTGGCTCTGTTCAGCTTGTGGAGGAAGTAGAACTTAGTTGATTAATTCAGCCAAATGGAACTTGCTTGTAAAACACATTGAAACATTCTTATATATGATTTACTATGTGTGATTTTATCTGTATTTAATTAGTTACTTTATTTGAACAGTTATTTTACTTGACACTTCCTTTCCTTTTTTCTACTGCAGAGCTCCAAGATCCACCAACAGAATGTTCACATGTGACCAGTGTGGGAAGGAATTTAGAGCGTCTGGTGCCCTCCATAAACATATGAGTATCCACACAGGAGAGAAGCCATATGAATGTGACCAGTGTGGGAACACGTTTTCACGGTCAAACCACCTAGAATCACATATGAGAATCCACACTGGAGAGAAACCATACGAATGTGACCAGTGTGGGAACACGTTTTCACAGTCAAGTCACCTAGTATCACATATGAGAGTTCACACTGGAGAGAAGCCATACGAATGTGATGTTTGTGAAAAGGCATTTTCACAATCAAACGCCCTAGTATCACATATGAGAGTTCACACTGGAGAAAGACCATACAAGTGTGACCAGTGCAAGAAGGAATTTACCACTTCTGGTCACCTTGGTATACATATGAGAGTTCACACACGTGAAAGACCATACGAATGTGACCAGTGTGGGAGGGGATTTAAACAGTCGAGCGCCCTCCGTCTACATATGAGAATCCACACAGGAGAGAAGCCATACAAGTGTGACCAGTGTGGGAAGGAATTTACAAATTCTGGTCACCTCCATCAACATAAGAGAATCCACACAGGAGAGAAACCATTTGAATGTGACCAGTGTGGGAACACCTTTTCAAGGTCACACCACCTACAATCACATATGAGAATCCACACAGGAGAGAAGACATACAAGTGTGACCAGTGCGGGAAGGAATTTACAAATTCTGGTGACCTCGGTAAACATATGAGAATCCACACAGGAGAGAAGCCATACAAGTGTGACCAGTGCGGGAAGGAATTTAGAGAGTCTAGTAACCTCCAAAAACATATGAGAATCCACACAGGAGAGAAGCCATACCAGTGTGATGTTTGTGAAAAGGCTTTTTCACGGTCAGACTCCCTAGTATCACATATGACAATTCACACTGGAGAAAGACCATACAACTGTGGCCAGTGTGGGAAGGATTTTAGAGAGTCTGGTGCCCTCCATAGACATATGAGAATCCACATGGGAGAAAGACCATTTGAATGTGACCAGTGTGGGAACAGTTTTTCAACGTCAAGCTCCCTAGAATCACATATGAGAATCCACACAGGAGAGAAACCATTTGAATGTGAACAGTGTGGACACACCTTTTCCCAGTCAAGCACCCTAAAATCACATATGAGAATCCACACTGGGCAGAGGCCATACAGATGTGATGTTTGTGAAAAGGCATTTTCACAGTCAAGCACCCTAGTATCACATATGAGAGTTCACACTGGAGAAAGACCTTACAAATGTGACCAGTGCGGGAAGGATTTTAGAGAGTCTGGTACCCTCCATAAACACATGAGATTCCACACAGGAGAGAAGCCATATCAGTGTGATGTTTGTGAAAAGGCATTTTCACGGTCAGACTCCCTAGTATCACATATGACAATTCACACTGGAGAAAGACCATACAACTGTGGCCAGTGTGGGAAGACATTTAGAGAGTCTGGTAACCTCCAAAAACATATGAGAATCCACATAGGAGAGAAACCATTTGAATGCGACCAGTGTGGCCACACGTTTTCACAGTCAAGCCACCTAGAATCACATATGAGAATCCACACTGGGCAGAGGCCATACAGATGTGATGTTTGTAAAAAGGCATTTTCACATTCAAGCGCCCTAGTATCACATATGAGAGTTCACACTGGAGAAAGACCATACAAGTGTGACCAGTGCGGGAAGGATTTTAGAGAGTCTGGTACCCTCCATAAACATATGAGAATCCACACAGGAGAGAGATTGTACCAGTGTGATGTTTGTGAAAAAGCATTTTCACGGTCAGACTCCCTAGTAATACATATGAGAGTTCACACGGGAGAGAAGCCATATGAGTGTGACCAGTGTGGGAAGGCTTTCTCTCAATTATCCAATCTCAAACAACACTTGAGAATTCACTTCAGACTAAATGAGTGACCAGTGTTCAAAGGCTTTTAGAACATCCCAGCAACTCTCCAGTCACGACCAAACCCACACAGGAGACGAATCAGACTGAAGAAAGAGGGAAGGCTTTCAGGTCTTTGAGGAACTATCTGAAACATGTCCAAATCTTCCAGACTGAAGAGAAAAGCTGCAGCTCTGACCAGTGTGGGAGGACTTTGAGAAAACCTCATCTGAAGGTGCACCTGCTGAGACCGGATCAAGTGAGTCTAAAGTCAGACTCAAAAAGCTGGAGCTGATCTTCAGAGACTCTGGACTGTGGAGTTGAGCTCTGTGTAGTGGAAAAAATTACAAGCTTAAAATGATCTGTAAAGATTTTTTTTAATTAGAGTTTTAACTGAAGTTCATCTTATTCTTCATTGTGTTGTTTTTAACTTGAAACTGCATTTTATCTTTATATTCTCTTTTGACACTTGTTATAATGCATATTATACTCATCTTATACTTATTACTCATTGTTTAGCCAGACCCTCCAGGAATTCGCGATGTTGCGATTTGCAACTTCAACGCAACTTCAGCCAATCCCTGCGAATTCAGGGCGGTGTTGCAATTTTGACCAATCACCGCAACTTTTCCGCAATTTTTACTAATTTTGAGTAATCATCGGCGACGTATTGAACGCCGACCAACTTCCTTCTGTGTAGGAGACATAACTGAGATGAGGTGCACGGTGCGTTTGTGTGTGTGTGTGTGCGGCAGAGGCGGTGGGTCACGTGAGTGTGGGTGTGTGCACGTACGGAAGTGTGTGCGTATAAAAGCGCGCGCTCACCTGTCACACAGAGGAGAGAGTCAGGGTTGGGGTGTAGCCGTATTTTTTGTTGACCGCAAACCATTCATTCATCTTTCACGTTAATCTGTTCATCCTGTTGGTTTTCATGAGTTCCATTTCATCCTGCTGCGCTGTCATAGCTGTGTGCGCTCTTTTTGTAATAAATGCACAAAACGCATATCTGGATCTCAGCGTATCTGTCACCATAGCCTCCTCTTTGCGCGTCACAAATCTGCGAGCCATAGGACCCAATCTCATATTCTCGGCGGCTAAAAGGTTTGAGTTTGGATGCCGCAACATTCTGCTTTACTTCCGTGTGACGAAACAAAACTGCGGCCGTGTCCCAGTTCCCAGAGCGCACAGCTCGGAGCGCGGCCCGAAGGGGGCTCAGACTGCAGTCAAGGCGGTGCACACTTGCTCAGCCCCGACTGCAGTCCGTGGACCGCTTAATGACTGCGGTCTTCGGACCGTGTGTTAACTGCGCATGGGACAAAAAAGAAGTGGGACAGCAGTCGTCGCGCCGGTGTACTGTCGAAATGTGTGACGCACATGCCCTTCAAACCACGCTCCGAGCCGCGCGCTCTGGGAATTGGGACACGGCTTCTAATGGCAAAGAAACATGTCTGCGGCGCCACCTGCCCACAAAAATAACAGCAAAAGACCGAAACAGTTCCCCTCCTAGTAGTAATTTATTTTCGATATTGGTAAGGTTGTTTTAGGACCATATCTGTGATCTTGTATTATTCTTTGTCAGTAATAACTCAGTATTCAAAATATTATTCAATTTTAATTACAAAAAGCGAAAATCGCAACTATTTATCGCAACTTTCACTTCCTCCCACAACAAAATCGCAACAAAAACCTTAAAAGCACCGCAACTTTCATTGCAACTTTTTGGAAAAGCTCCCGCAAATTCAGGTATTTTAGCCCGCAACAATCACAAAAAATGCCCGTGAAATCCTGGGGGGTCTGTTTAGCTCATTGCTTACATTTTATTTTACCTGCCTTATATCTGAAAACAGTGTTAACTTGGTGTAGAAGGGAAATTTAGTGGTTCAGGCGGGGGAGTCTTACTCATTATTTTTTGAGGACTGTTCACAGGCGAGCCAGTTTGCCCCGGTGAAAGAAGCCTTGACGCCAGTACACTGTGTTCCTCTGATTTACGGGGAGAAGCAGATAACGGAGGAATGCCGAGGAGGCTGACCGGGGACTGCCCCTGGAGTCACATTATTCAGACCCTCCAGGAATTCGCGATGTTGCGATTTGCAACTTCAACGCAACTTCAGCCAATCCCCGCGAATTCAGGGCGGTGTTGCAATTTTGACCAATCACCGCAACTTTTCCGCAATTTTTACTAATTTTGACCAATCATTGGCGACGTATTGAACGCCGACCAACTTCCTTCTGTGTAGGACACATAACTGAGATGAGGTGCACGGTGCGTTTGTGTGTGTGTGTGTGCGGCAGAGGCGGTGGGTCACGTGAGTGTGGGTGTGTGCACGTACAGAAGTGTGTGCGTGTAAAAGCGCGCGCTCACCTGTCACACAGAGGAGAGAGTCAGGGTTGGGGTGTAGCCGTATTTTTTGTTGACCGCAAACCATTCATTCATCTTTCACGTTAATCTGTTCATCCTGCTGGTTTTCATGAGTTCCATTTCATCCTGCTGCGCTGTCATAGCTGTGTGCGCTCTTTTTGTAATAAATGCACAAAACACATATCTGGATCTCAGCGTATCTGTCACCATAGCCTCCTCTTTGTGCGTCACAAATCTGCGAGCCACAGGACCCAACCTCATATTCTCGGCGGCTAAAAGGTTTGTTTGGAAGCCGCAACATTCTGCTTTACTTCCGTGTGACAAAACGAAACTGCGGCCGTGTCCCAGTTCCCAGAACGCACAGCTCGGAGCGCGGCCCGAAGGGGGCTCATACTGCAGTCAAGGCAGTGCACACTTGCTCAGCCCCGACTGCAGTCCGTGGACCGCTTAACGACTGCGGTCTTCGGACCGCTTAACGACTGCGGTCTTCGGACCGCGTGTTAACTGCGCACGGGACAAAAAAGAAGTGGGACAGCAGTCGTCGCGCTGGTGTTCTGTCGAAATGTGTGACGCACATGCCCTTCGGGCCACGCTCCGAGCCGCGCGCTCTGGGAATTGAGACACGGCTTCTAATGGCAAAGAAACATGTCTGCGGCGCCACCTGCCCACAAAAATAACAGCAAAAGACCGTGTGTCTTTGTATTATTCTTTGTCAGTAATAACTCAGTATTCAAAATATTACTCAATTTTAATTACAAAAAGTGAAAATCGCAACTATTTATCACAACTTTCACTTCCTCCCGCAACAAAATCGCAACAAAAACCTTAAAAGCACCGCAACTTTCATCGCAACTTTTTGGAAAAGCTCCCGCAAATTCAGGCATTTTAGCCCGCAACAATCACAAAAAATGCCCGCGAAATCCTGGGGGGTTTGACAAGAAGGTACGACCACAACTACCAGACCACAACTTCAGAAAACCTGCTCCTAGACTTCAATCAATCAATCAATCAATAATGCTCCTAGACTTGCATAAACATCCTGGATTGTAAATCACATGGTGCTTGTGCACTCAAAGGTTGTATGGAGGATTTTTTTGTTTCAAATTGTCAGTGAAAGTTTTATAGAGACGCAGCAGCCTTGGAATTATGAAGACCAAAAAAAAGAATGAAAATCCATCAACTGTGGACGTGGTGGGGCCAGATAAACATTAGCCAATCAATAACACTGGTCTACACATTTTTGGACTCCATCTGCTTCTTCGATAAAAGTGACTAAATATCCTTTATATTGATAAGATGAACTGAAAATCAATTGATAACTGTGCTGGTTAGCTAATGTATTCAAGATATGTAATGATAGAAGAATAATATATATATTATATATATTGATTATGTTCAAACTCTAGACATATTAAAGTGAATGTATGTGAATGTGCAGACAGGCTTTCAGATAGAACTGTTGCTTGTAGACACACTGGACCTTCTGATAAACAACCGTTTTTGCCTTATTTTGCATAAATTTCCTATTTTGAGCCAATATTATATCTTGGAAACTACAGCCAATCAGCACTTCTGACTTACTTTTTCTTTATTAGTGACCTAAACCAAGACAAAATTCTGTACTTTTCTTACAGAAGCATTTTGCTTGTAGACCAGTGTAATGAGGCTAACTCATTATCTGTTCTTATTTCAATTTCATCAGCAAAAAACTGACTATTAAACACAGTCAGCAATCAATAATTCATTCATTCATCAAAAAGGGAAGTGCACTTTTTCACATATCAAAAATACTCAACTGTAGTCAAGAAATCAAATGACTTAAGTAGAGATCTAAATACTAATCAGATGATCAGATTAATAATTAAAGTTGTGGAACAAATCAGTTCATTCATAATCAATGAGGAAAACCAAAAATGGAACCTTATAGTTAAATTAATGTTAAAAATGGATAACGGTTGATCAATGTATTGAGCTGGAAATGTGGTGTTCAGATGGTAATTTATATGATGTTGTTCTTGTCTAGCTCTTACGTTGGTTATGTGACAAGGCACGGAAAATAAAAGTCATTTAACATCAGTTCTGGCCTTCTAAGTTCGAGTGGATGCTACAGCTGACTTAGCGTTAGCTCAAAAAGGTGTCAAAGTGGATAAAATCAGTTCAAAAGGGGAAAAGACTGAATGCGTCTAGTAAACTAGATTGTTATCTACAGTTGGGCTTGAATGTAAACTTAAAAGTGTTGAATAAATGAGTATAATCGGTGTTTTAAAAAGTCCAAGCGCGAGTAAACGGCGCTAATATACACAGGGGTTTTGAATGGGAGCGCTAGTGTGGCTAACAAACATGACGGTAAGTGCTTTTAGCAACACAAATACGACCGATAATCACAACAATAGTCCACCGACTGCTGCTCAACAACTCACCGCTGATGAAGAGGTCGTCTGGAATCCGAAAAATCTAAGAAAAATCCCCGAAAAATCCACCAATTCACAGGTTTGTCCCGAACGCCGATCTGAGCCACAGCCACTTGAACTCCGATCAAACCGGAAAGCGGAAGTGGAGAGAGCCGCCGGAAGTGTGGGGGCGCTGGTTCTGAACACAGTCTCAGGCCGTTTCCCAATTCAACGACGGCACGCTTGTGAGTGTGCCGTCGGGCTGCACCATAAACCAACTGCAAGGAACGAATAGGGCACTGTGGTGAAACCCTTACAACAACACATAAACTGCACATGTGCGAACACAGAGCCCACATCGGGTACCGACAAGTACGCCATAATAAAAAACAAGTTTAATTCAGGAAACTATGAAACAGTACTTTTTTACCTTTTGTTGTGTTTATCAGTATCATTTGTACAACAACAACAACAACAACAACAACAACAACAACAACAACAACAACAACAACAACAACAACAACAACAACAACAACAACAACAACAACAACAACAACAACAACAACAACAACAACAACAACAACAACAACAACAACAACAACAACAAATGGGCGGCAGTAGCTCAGTGTTTTGTCTCGTGATCCAGGGGTTGGCGGTTCGTATCCCGCTCTTGACGGGTTGACCGTGTGTGATCCCAGCTCCCACAGATGAGCGCTGCCGTTGTGTCACTTGCCCCCAGTGTCTGCGGACACTGGTAGCCCCCATGGCAGAAGATACATCAAGGCCTGTTGTAAGATAAGATAAGATAAGACTTTATTGATCTCACACAGGAGAAATTTACTCGCCACAGTAGCTCCAGGACAATTGGACAGGAGGGAAAAAGTGCATGCAGGCAGGGAGGGGATAAAGTAAGTAATAAATAGTGCAAATAGTAATATGTAATAATAATAATGGAAAATAGTAATAATGATAATAGTAACAACAAGCATCAACATGAAAAGGAGGATATTGCACATCTGGCCTATATGTTAGAATTATACAGTCTGATGGCGGTGGGGATGAAGGATCTGCGGTAGCGCTCCTTCTTGCACTGGGGGTGCCTCAGTCGGCTGCTGAAGGAGCTGCTCAGCTCCTCTACAGTCCGGTGCAGAGGGTGAGAGGTGTCGTCCTTAATGGACATGAATTTGGCCAGTACCCTCCTCTCAGCCACCTCCTCTACACGGTCCAGAGGACAGCCCAGGACAGAGCTGGCCCTCCTGACCAGCTTATTCAGTCTTTTTCTGTCCCGTTCTGTGCTGCTCGGGGCCCAGCAGACGACAGCATAGAGGAGAGCAGAGGCCACCACAGAGTCATAAAAAGTCTTGAGCAGAGGCCTGCTCACTCCAAAGGAACTCAGTCTCCTCAGGAGGTGGAGGCGACTTTGGCCCTTCTTGTACAGGGCGTCAGTGTTGTGGGACCAGTCCAGTTTATTGTTGAGGTGAACACCCAGGTACTTGAAACTGTCCACAGTCTCTATGTCCTGCCCCTGGATGTTCACCGGTGAGTGAGGTAGTGGTCTCCTCCTGAAGTCGATCACCAGCTCCTTTGTCTTACTAGTGTTAAGGCACAGGTGGTTGCGCCCACACCAGTCTACAAAGTCACTGATGACCGAGCGGTACTCCAGCTCGTTCCCCTCTGACACACAGCCCACAATGGCCGAGTCGTCGGAGAACTTATGGAGATGGCAGCTGTCCGTGTTGTATGTGAAGTCCGAGGTGTATATGGTGAAGAGGAAGGGTGAGAGGACAGTGCCCTGGGGGGCCCCCCTGCATACTACCACCTCTGACTCACAGCCGCGCAGCCGCACGTACTGTGGACGGTCAGTGAGGTAGTCGATGGTCCAGGCAGCGAGATGTCCATCCATCCCACTTGTGACGTGAGCCGTCCTCCTGTGGACCCACCACCCGCGGGGGGATTCATGGGGGCTGGTGCATTGTGTTCTGGACAGCAGAACACTGCTTGGACTGCTGCCCCCGCAACCCAGAAAATGGAAAAAGCGGAAGAATATGAATGAATGAATGATAATAATAGACTTAGAGAAACTTTATTGATCCACAAGGGAAATTATTTGGGTACAGTCACTCATTCATCAAATATCAAATATAACAGAGGGTAATGAAAAAAGTTTGATGGAATAGCAAAAAAAGGAGCAATAGACTGGTGTCAAATGAGACTTAATTATAGAAATAAAAAATAAGTGTACATGTACAAATCAGAATAAAATAGAAAAATAATAAAATATCCAATCGCAGCTGTATACAGTTGTAGGGAGTATTATCTGTCCCTCTATGGTCTGGTGCAGTGGGTGAGCAGGAGTGTCCATGATGGAGAGCAGTTTGTCCAGTGTCCTCCTGTCCCTCACTGTGACAAATGTCTCCAGCTCACAGCCGATCACGTGACCAGCTTTACCGATCAGTTTATCAATCTGTCCAACGTCCCTTTTACTGGTGCTGCTCCCCCAGCAGAACCACAGTGAAGTCCAGGGCTCTGGCCTCCACAGACTGGGAGAAGATCTCCAGTAACTTACTGCACACGTTGAAAGACCTGAGCTTCCTCAGAAAGTAGAGTCTGCTCATGCTCTTCTTGTAGAAGCATTACAGATGTCCCTCCAATCCAGCCATATGAATATCAATCAATCAATCAATCAATCAAACAATATTTATAAGGCGCTTTTCATACAAAAATGTAACACAAAGCGCCTTACAGTGGTCAAGGATTAGAAGATTGACCTTTATTGATCTCGCACAGGAGAAGTTGTTTCTATATTTGACCCGGGGACCATCCCCATGATTTTGTTTTGTTATTTAGGCTTTGGTCAGGCCCTAAGCTGGAGGATTTTACCTATGGCGCATGTTTAGGTTGGTGACAACCACGACACGGGGAGAACATGCAGTCTCCACACAGAAAGGCCCGGGCAACCCGAACCTTCTTGCTGTGAAGCATGAGTGCTAGCCACTCAGCCACCATGCCGCCAGTGAAAAAAAAAAAAACAGACAAACAAGCAGACGAACAAACAACAAACAGATATACAAGCAAACAAACAAAAGAACAAACAAAAGACAAGCAAACAGACGACCGAAGTCAATCAAAGGCCAAGCTAAACAGGTGAGTCTTGAGCCACTCTTAAAAACATGAACGTTCTCTTTGGCCCTGAGGTCCTCCGGCAGTTCCATAGACGAAGGGCCGTAGTCCTGAAAAGACGCCTCTCCGTGAGTGTGTGTCCTGACTTTGGGAATGACCAGGAGCTGCCGGAGGAGCGCAGGGCCCGTGAAGGTTCGTAAGGGGAAAGCAGTTCTGAAAGATAAGAAGGCCCAAGACCATTAAGACATTTAGAAACCAGTAAAAAAACTTTAAAATCGATCCTGAAACTCACAGGGAGCCAATGCAGAGATTTTAAGACCAGTGTAATGTGATCCCATCCTCTGGTCCTAGTCAGGACACGTGCTGCTGAATTTTGTAATAATTGCAAACCTGAAATCCTCTTTTTGGGAAGACCAGAGAGCAGGGCATTACAGTAGTCTATACGACCTGTGACAAAAGCATCAGTGTCTCCGTATTGGCCTGAGAGAGAATAGAGCGAACTCTGGCTATGTTTTTTAGGTGATAGAAACCCATTTTTTGATGTTCTTGATGTGTGGGATAAAAGTCAAAAATGACGCCCAGGTTTTTCACTTGACGAGATGGGTTAAAAGACTGTGCTTGTAGTTTTGATAAAAGTTTCTCTCTCTGGGCCTCAGGACCGATGACTAGAACCTCAGTTTTGTCCTGGTTAAGCTGGAGAAAGTTTCTTGCCATCCAGGATTTGATATCTAGAGTGCAGTTCAAAAGAGAATCCATTGGCCTGGTGTCATCAGGAGACACGGAAATGTAAAGCTGCGTATCATCTGCAGAGCTGTGGAAATTGATTCCATGTCTCCTGATGACGCCGCTAAGGGAAGCATGTACAAGCTGAAAAGCACAGGGCCTAAAATGGAACCCTGGGGGACACCACATGTGATTTTATGGACCTTGGAGGAGCATGTGTCCATACTTACCATAAATGTTCTGTCTGTGAGACGTGAACCATTTGTGAACAGCACCAGAGAGGCCGAGGTGTTTTAGGCGAGTTAAAAGAATCATGTGGTCTACTGTGTCAAAGGCAGCGCTCAGATCCAGCAGAACCAACGCAGTCACCTTTTGAGAGTCACAATTTATTCTAAAGTCATTTAAAATCTTTGCCAAGGCAGTCTCGGTGCTGTGGTTCACCCTAAAACCAGACTGAATTTTTTCCAAAATGTTGTGATCATCTAGAAAATCATTTAATTGGATAGAGACAAGTTTCTCTAGAATCTTGCTTAAAAATGGTAAGTTAGACACTGGTCGGTAGTTGTTAAAATCATTAAAATCTAAATTGCTCTTCTTCAGCAGGGGCCTCACCACCGCCGCTTTGAAGGCAGCGGGAAAGACCCCCGTCTGAAGAGAGCAATTCATCATGACCAAAAGTTCATCCCTAAAACATCCATAAAAAGACTTAAAAAATGGAGTGGGGATTGGGTCTACGAGACATGTGGTGGGCCTCACTGAGGAGAAGACCTTGTCCAGCATCTCAGCATTAACCAAGGCAAAACTGTCCAGTTTCCTCTGGGTGAGACAAACACTCAGGTGAGTTAAAAACAGAGCTTTGACAAGATAAAATATTACATCGGATGGTGTTTATCTTTCCCGTGAAGTGGTCAGCAAACTGCTCGCAGAGAGAGTCAGTGGGTGTCAGGTAAAACGCGTTAGAATCGGGGTTTAGAATGTTTTCAATGGTTGAGAAAAGAACTTTTGGATTATTTTTGTGGTTCGTGATTATTGTGGAGAAGTAACGATTTCTTGCATTCCTTGTAGCATTTTTATGTGACCGTTGCTGATTGATGAATAATTGGTGGTTTATAGTCGTTTTGTTTTTTCTCCATCTGCGTTCTGCCCTCCTGCACTCTCTCTTGGATTTTCTTAAGTCTTCATTCATCCATGGAGGCTTTGATTTGGTTTTAATACTTTTGGTTTTGAATACTGAGTTATTACTGACAAAGAATAATACAAGGACACAGAGATCACAGATATGGTCCTAAAACAACCTTACCAACATCGAAAATAAATGACTACTAGGAGGGGAACTGTTTCGGTCTTTTGCTGTTATTTTTGTGGGCAAATGGCGTCGCAGACATGTTTCTTTGCCATTAGAAGCTGTGTCCCAATTCCCAGAGTGCACAGTTCGGAGCGTGGTTTGAAGGGCATGTGCGTCATTTCTTTTTTGTCCCATGCGCAGTTAACACGCGTTCGCAGACCGCAGTCGTTTCCATGGAAATCGGGGCGTGGACCAAGCGCGTGAAAAAGCACGCTTCGCACACTCATATCCCAGCATGCACCGCGCGCTACTTCTTCTACGGGAGAAAATGGAGTCGGTGGCTGCTTCTCGTAGTTGCGAGACCTGTCGCATTTCGCAGACGGCCATGCGGTCCGCGGAGTGCACTCAGGGCTGAGCAAGTGTGCACCACCTTGACTGCAGTCTGAGCCCCCTTCAAACCACGCTCCGAACTGGGAACACGGCCACAGTTTCGTTTCGTCACACAGAAGTAAGGCAGAAGGAAGTTGGTTGACGTGAGTTCAATACGTCGCCGATGATTGGTCAAAATTGGTAAAAATTGGGGGAAAGTTGCCGATGATTGGTCAAAATTGGTAAAAATTGTGGGAAAGTTGCGGTGATTGGTCAAAATTGCAACACTGCCCTGAATTCACGGGGATTGGCTGAAGTTGCAAATCGCAACATCACGAATTCCTGGAGGGTCTGATTAGCCTGTTCACTTTTAGCGGATGTGTACGGCGGATGCGGTCCGCCGCAAGCGGAAGTGTACAGGTGAACAGGCTAATAGAGCTAACGTGGGCGCAGTGATACGAATCAAGAGAGACAATATGGAATGTGAAATACGCTGCTGAACTTTACATGGACAACTGTCTGGCAAATGTATCACTTTTCGGACAAATGTTGTTTTGGGAAGAACAACAAGCTTTATTTCATGTCCTGGCGAACTTACCGGACCTACGCTCCAGAACGCCAGCAGAACCGGGCTGAGACGAGACTGTCAGAGGTAAGCCGGCGTTACCGCACGAAACTTTTAGAAGGAAACCCATACAGATTAACATAAAAAAACCTGCATTATCCCTTTAAAACCGCACTCCAAACTGTGCACACTCCAAACTGTGCACACTCCGAACTGTGCACACTCTGAACTGTGCACACTCCGAACTGTGCACACTCCAAACTGTGCACACTCTGAACTGTGCACACTCTGAACTGTGCACACTCCGAACTGTGCACACTGTGAATTGAGACACAGCTCGTGAGTTTAGCTCTTCTCTCCTCCCCGTGTCTCCTCTGTGGGCGGGACTTCCTCACCCACTTCCTGTAGGATCGAGGAGAGGAATCAAGGAGAAGGAAGCGAGTCTCTTGTTTGTCTCTTCGCTCTGTCGCTGTGAGAGTTTGAGTAAAGGAGCTGATGTGGAAATGGAAGCACTTCCTGGTTGGAGTTGGGCTGCAGAAGTCAGCGTCCAATCTGAGTCGGCCGCCAAATCTGCGTCGCTCAGACTTTTATTTTCATTATTTTTACTCAGAAACGGCTCAAAATGTTGTGTCAGAAGAACCTTTAGTCCTCCATTCATTCCCCTAAAGAGGAAGTGTTCTGAAAAATGGACTGTTTGTCTCTTCCTCTCATGTTCCTCATCACAAACCTGCCTGAAGAGGTTCTAGAGTCATCCATGCATGTTTGCGTCATCTAGAGATCTCTCCTGGGCCCTATTCAAACCCTGCTTACGGTTAGTCTGTACGAGGCTCCGCCCACAAGCCTACAGTGGATCTGTGGCTCAAACAGAAAGACAAAGACAAAAGCATAAAAATAAGTTTAAATTTAATAAAGGTAATTGAAGATAATTTAACAAAAGCTCCAATTAGACAAATAATGAACAAAAGGCCGAGTCCAACTGGGGTTAAACCAAACTGAGCAGAACAAAACGAACCGGACCTGACGGAGAACAGGAGTGTTTAAATACAAACTAAAACTGAACACAAGAGGGCCAAATTACACCAAATAATGAAATAAAACTACAAACTTCATCCAAGGAACAAGAAGGGAAATAATTGTAATACAGAAAATAATACGTGATAATTAATGTGCCCGTCATTATCATTAATATGTAACTGCTGTCCCACTAAAAAAGCCATTTAAAGGTTAGATTTAAGTCTGGTGCACTGAACTTGCTGTAAGCAGAAAAAGTTGTTGTTTGCGGTGTGCTTATGATGAAGTTTGGCGTGACATGTGACCGGAAACACTTCCTTTTGAGGAAACAGGAAATGCCAAGTGGCTGTGGCGCAGATCGGTGTTCGGGACAAACCTGTGAATTGGTGGATTTTTCGTAGTGATGTGCAGATGAAGCTTTATGAAGCGTTGAAGCCTTTCATCAAATTGGTTCACCCCAGCGCAAAGCCCCTCGAAGCCTCGTTTGCTCTAGTAGGACATCTACTGGATGGAAAAATATATGTTGGCATGAATGTAAAGTGTGTGGAGAGCTGATGAATAAAATCATGTTTAAAAAAAGATGTAGATTTGTGTTTGTCTTTGATCATTGTTTTTTATTTAAAAACAGTAGTTTCTCAACTATGGCAGGTTTTAGGCGATTTCTTTTTTTTGACAAGATCTCTCCTGCTTTTGAAAATACCCGTTCACAGGGCACAGATGATGCAGGTGTGCACAGGTAGCACTTGGCTAATTTGTACAGATGCGGATATACATATTTTTGTCTGTCCCAGTATTGAAGAGGGTCCTCCAGCCTTCCAATATTTGGCTCCATCAAATATCGTTGCACTTCAACATAAGCATCAGCAGTCACATTTTGGGTTTGTGTTTGCCTTACACAGTCATCCAATCGACGCCACAGGTTGTTACCTGAGAAAGAAGACACATTAGACAGAATATCAACTCAAGTGGCAAAACAGTGCTACCTTGGGAAGCAGCATCAACAGTTTGTGATGTTGACGGCTGTGATGGTGGTGAGGATGATGATGAGGAGGAGGGGGAGGTGGTAGTCGTGGCCCTCATTATGGACGCGCATTCAGCTTTTAGTCTGATTTCTGCTTCATTTGCTCTTGCAGGGCTGAGAAACCCAATTTTTTTGAACCTTGGATCGAGCAGTGTAGCAAGGCACATAATGCTCATAGTTTGTATTCTGTCCATTTTTTCTCTCAATAACACCCTCAGCTTCTCAGCCAAAGAAGACCCCGTAGACCTTGTTTTTTCCATTTGTTCTGTCAGGCAATGATCCAACATTGTGAGCAAAGGTATAACCTTTGAGCCAGAAACCCTTTTTTCTTCTGATAACTCTGTAGTAGCATTATTAAATGGTGCTAGTACAATTAGACTGTCAGAGATCATAGCATATTCCTCAGAGGAAATGGGTGAATGTCTGTTTGGAGACTTGCCAGTGCAGCACCTACTGGCTCTCTCTGCTCAAACAGTCTTTGGAGCATATTGTAGGTGCTGTTCCACCGGGTTTCCACCTCCTGGATAAGCTTTAGTTGAGGCTTCCCCAATTGGTCTTGCACCACCGAAAGCCTCTCCTTACAAAACACAATAAAAAAAAAAAAAAACATTGTCATTAACATCAAGGCAGGACAACCATAAACAAAAGTAGCACTAAAGACCATGTAGTTAAACTATAGGACTTACCTTTGCAGTGGAACTGCTCCTGAAATATCCCACAATCTTCCTGGACTTGGCTTGGATATCAGAGAGCTCAGGGGTCTGGTCAAGGGCCTTTTTCACCACCAAGTTTAGGAGATGAGCTACACATAATGCGTGTTTTAGCCGTAGCTCTTACACAAGCCCCCATATTGGCAGCCCCATCTGTTACAATGCATGTCACTTTTTCTGTAATGCCCCATTCTCTCATCAGTGAACCTTTCACTTGTGCAATATTCTCAGCGGTGTGTGTCTTGGGAAAGTGTTGCACTCCCAAAACAACCGCATTCAATGCACTTGATTCATCCACAAAATGGCAGGTAACTCTGTATTAATAGAGGTCCACATGTCGGAGGTCAGACTCACAGCCGCTGCTTTCTCAATGCTGGCCTTGGCTTTCTCCTTCATGTCCTGGTACCTGGCTTCCACCATGGCCTTTAGAGCCTGAAGAAAAAACATGAAGTTTAAAGTGAGTAGCTGATGCAGTGTGTCGTGTGGCTGTGACTGATAGTTAGAGCCTCACTCCTACAGTCTATGATGTTAATGGCTTAATTCAGTAAAAACACCATATTTAATCTTTTTATAACCTTCTTAGTGGGGAGAACATAGGTAGGATTTAAAGATTTAACAAATCTTTTGAATCCTTTGTCCTCCACAATAATGAAAGGCTGGGTGTCGTCAATCACCATCCTAACCAGGTCTTCATTTATTTGTGATTCTTCTCCTAAGGAAAAATAAAACAAAGTACAAACATAAATATCACTCTCAGGTTATTGCACTTGTAGAATATTTAGTATCACACTGATTGCTTTTGTCATTGCATTTTTGATGACTCACCTGGTGCTAGGCCACATTCACTCCTATCTTTATTCTCATGCAGAGCTCTGTAATGCCTAAGCATGGATGAGGTGTTGTTGTTATAGCCCAGTTCCCTGGCACATAACAAACACTTCACCTTGTACAAAAGTACAGACAGATGAAGAGAAATTGCATTGCAAAATCAATATTTATTGTAAATGTAAAACAAATATTCTATAGAAACATTATTGTACATACTTTGTTGGGAGCAATGAGATGAAAGTGTTCCCACACAGGGGACACCCTTCTCTTTCTAGCTGGCTCCATTCTTTCCTGGCTGTCTCTCCTCACTTTTCTATCTCCAACCTGTCTCCAAACTATCTCCAAACTATCTCCAACCTGTCTCCAAACTGTCTCCAAACTGTCTCCAAACTGTCTCCAAACTGTCTCCAAACTATTTCCAAACTATCTCCAAACTATCTCCAAACTATCTCCAACCTGTCTCCAAACTATCTCCAAACTATCTCCAAACTGTCTCCAAACTGTCTCCAAACTGTCTCCAAACTATTTCCAAACTATCTCCAAACTATCTCCAAACTGTCTCCAAACTGTCTCCAAACTATCTCCAAACTGTCTCCAAACTATCTCCAAACTGTCTCCAAACTGTCTCCAAACTGTCTCCAAACTGTCTCCAAACTGTCTCCAAACTGTCTCCAAACTATCTCCAAACTATCTCCAAACTGTCTCCAAACTGTCTCCAAACTATCTCCAAACTGTCTCCAAACTATCTCCAAACTGTCTCCAAACTGTCTCCAAACTGTCTCCAAACTGTCTCCAAACTATCTCCAAACTGTCTCCAAACTGTCTCCAAACTGTCTCCAAACTGTCTCCAAACTATCTCCAAACTATCTCCAAACTCTCTCCAAACTATCTCCAAACTGTCTCCAAACTATCTCCAAACTATCTCCAAACTATCTCCAAACTGTCTCCAAACTGTCTCCAAACTATCTCCAAACTGTCTCCAAACTGTCTCCAAACTATCTCCAAACTGTCTCCAAACTCTCACTAACTGCAACTCTCCATCAAACACCCACATATTGAATAGCGCGCCAAGGGTTTAAATAGCTGTCAAAACTCGCGAAAAAAATTCTTATTCCTTCCTAAATCAGTCACGTGGTAGAGCCGGCGCGCGAAGCTTCGGCTGTACCACGTGACTGATTCCGCCGGAGCGCGAGCCTTCGGCTGTACCACGTGACTGATTCCGCCGGAGCGCGAGCCTTCGGCTGTCATCGTTTTTGGCTCCTCCCCTGAACGAAGCAAGCCTCGAATCGCGCATCGCGGAAACACCACCTCCCCTACTCGGCACACGCTTCGAAGACTCGACTCTGAGCATCACATCACTAATTTTTCGGGGATTTTTCTTAGATTTTTCGGATTCCAGACCAGAGAGAAACGAAATTTCGATTCACTGTATGTTGAACACATATGGCAGAATTGACAATAAAGCGGACTTTGATCTTTGATCTTTGATCTTTGATCTTTGGAGGAAACAGGAAATGCCAAGTGGCTGTGGCGCAGATCGGCGTTCGGGACAAACCTGTGAATTGGTGGATTTTTCAGGGATTTTTCGGATTCCAGACGACCTCTTCATCAGCGGTGAGTTGTTGAGCAGCAGTCGGTGGACTATTGTTGTGATTATCGGTCGTATTTGTGTTGCTAAAAGCACTTACCGTCATGTTTGTTAGCCACACTAGCGCTCCCATTCAAAACCCCTGTGTATATTAGCGCCGTTTACTCGCGCTTGGACTTTTTAAAACACCGATTATACTCATTAAATATTCAACACTTTTAAGTTTACATTCAAGCCCAATTGTAGATAACAATCTAGTTTACTAGACGCATTCAGTCTTTTCCCCTTTTGAACTGATTGTATCCACTTTGACACCTTTTTGAGCGAATGCTAAGTCAGCTGTAGCATCCAGTCGAACTTAGAAGGCCAGAACTGATGTTAAATGACTTTTATTTTCCGTGCCTTGTCACATAACCAACGTAAGAGCTAGACAAGAACAACATCATATAAATGACCATCTGAACACCACATTTCCAGCTCAATACGTTGATCAACCGTTATCCATATTTTAACATTAATTTAACTATAAGGTTCCATTTTTGGTTTTCCTCATTGATTATGAATGAACCGATTTGTTCCACAACTTTAATTATTAATCTGATCATCTGATTAGTATTTAGATCTCTACTTAAGTCATTTGATTTATTGACTACAGTTGAGTATTTTTGATATGTGAAAAAGTGCACTTCCCTTTTTGATGAATGAATGAATGAATTATTGATTGCTGACTGTGTTTAATAGTCAGTTTTTTGCTGATGAAATTGAAATAAGAACAGATAATGAGTTAGCCTCATTACACTGGTCTACAAGCAAAATGCTTCTGTAAGAAAAGTACAGAATTTTGTCTTGGTTTAGGTCACTAATAAAGAAAAAGTAAGTCAGAAGTGCTGATTGGCTGTAGTTTCCAAGATATAATATTGGCTCAAAATAGGAAATTTATGCAAAAAAGGCAAAAACGGTTGTTTATCAGAAGGTCCAGTGTGTCTACAAGCAACAGTTCTATCTGAAAGCCTGTCTGCACATTCACATACATTCACTTTAATATGTCTAGAGTTTGAACATAATCAATATATATAATATATATATTATTCTTCTATCATTACATATCTTGAATACATTAGCTAACCAGCACAGTTATCAATTGATTTTCAGTTCATCTTATCAATATAAAGGATATTTAGTCACTTTTATCGAAGAAGCAGATGGAGTCCAAAAATGTGTAGACCAGTGTTATTGATTGGCTAATGTTTATCTGGCCCCACCACGTCCACAGTTGATGGATTTTCATTCTTTTTTTTGGTCTTCATAATTCCAAGGCTGCTGCGTCTCTATAAAACTTTCACTGACAATTTGAAACAAAAAAATCCTCCATACAACCTTTGAGTGCACAAGCACCATGTGATTTACAATCCAGGATGTTTATGCAAGTCTAGGAGCATTATTGATTGATTGATTGATTGATTGAAGTCTAGGAGCAGGTTTTCTGAAGTTGTGGTGTGGTAGTTGTGGTCGTACCTTCTTGTCAAACCCCCCAGGATTTCGCGGGCATTTTTTTGTGATTGTTGCGGCTAAAATGCCTGAATTTGCGGGAGCTTTTCCAAAAAGTTGCGATGAAAGTTGCGGTGCTTTTAAGGTTTTTGTTGTGATTTTGTTGCGGGAGGAAGTGAAAGTTGTGATAAATAGTTGCGATTTTCGCTTTTTGTAATTAAAATTGAGTAATATTTTGAATACTGAGTTATTACTGACAAAGAATAATACAAAGACACAGAGATCACAGATATGGTCCTAAAACAACCTTACCAACATCGAAAATAAATTACTACTAGGAGGGGAACTGTTTCGGTCTTTTGCTGTTATTTTTGTGGGCAAATGGCGCCGCAGACATGTTTCTTTGCCATTAGAAGCCGTGTCCCCAGTTCCCAGAGTGCGCGGCTCGGAGCGTGGCCCGAAGGGCATGTGCGTCACACATTTCGACAGAACACCAGCGCGACGACTGCTGTCCCACTTCTTTTTTGTCCCATGTGCAGTTAACACGCGGTCCGAAGACCGCAGTCGTTAAGCGGTCCGCGGACTGCAGTCGGGGCTGAGCAAGTGTGCACCGCCTTGACTGCAGTCTGAGCCCCCTTCGGGCCGCGCTCCGAGCTGTGCGCTCTGGGAACTGGGGACACGGCCGCAGTTTTGTTTCGTCACACAGAAGTAAAGCAGAATGTTGCGGCTTCCAAACTCAAACCTTTTAGCCGCCGAGAATATGAGGTTGGGTCCTGTGGCTCGCAGATTTGTGACGCGCAAAGAGGAGGCTATGGTGACCAGGGCTCTGAAGTTTTGAGCAGGGTCGTGCGTGAGACTGTATTTACACAGAGCCCTGTGTAAATGTTTGTCTAAAGAGCAAACTTAAACTACAAAGCAACTAATGAGAGTTAGTAGAAATAAATGAAGTTATTACCTGATGGTTCTCCGTTTTGTCGTTCACTGACAGTTAGGTGACCATTCGTCCGGATTTCGTCCGGACAGTCCAGTTTTAGAGCTGTCTGTCCGGCCGTCTGTCACGTGTCCTCCTTTTTTACATTTTGTCCTCCTTTCGGACCCTCGTCGGCCACCGTTGCATAAATCGTCATAAATCCCCACCCATTATTTACACTTCCTACTCTGCGATGTTCGCCGTTTCCCAATTCAGCGAATGCACGGTTCGGAGTGTGGTTTCAGTCTGCAGTCGAGGCGGTGCATACTCGCTGAGCCCTGAGTGCAGTCCAGGGATCACATGGGCGTCTGCGAAATGGAACAGATCCCGCCTCAGCTCAATGAGCCGGGTGGTCTGCTCCTTGTTCCCTACAGACAAAAATATTATTCTATTTTGACTAGTAATACTTGGAATTGGGACATGGCCAATGTTCCCCCTAATTTTTAATGTGTCTGAGCAAACACACTAACTCCCTGAGCGCTCCTTGGATCCCTGTGCGCGACATCCAAAATGCGCCCCCCCCTCCCGCGGCTCGCACTTTGCAGATATAAAAAAAAAAATGACCCCGCGGCTGAATAAAAAGTGGAAATCCGCTAAAAGCTCTTTCATCCCTGATTTACAGTAAATGTTGGACATGGTTATATCCATGTTGTAATATCCAGCATTACAACAGCGCCCCCTTCCCAAGGGAAAAAAAAAAAAGGTGTCTTTGTCCTCCTTTTTGGACACAAGTGTCCTCCTTTCCTGTTTCATGCCGGTGGTCACCCTAGTGACAGTGCAGTGCGCGCTTAGACACTCGCTGAGCGGCGCGGGGAGGAGGGAGCGGGGCGAGGAGGAAGGGGGGGGGGGGGTTCGCTGAAAACGCGCGGTGCCTGCATAAACTGAGCCACACAGACCGATTTTCTGGACACACACACACAAAAATCAACGTGAGAAATGCCATGTGTGGCGTGTGAACACGTCGAATTGCGTGTGTCACACTCTCAATGCGTGAGACTTGAGAGCCCTGATGGTGACAGATACGCTGAGATCCAGATATGTTTTGTGCATTTATTACAAAAAGAGCGCACACAGCTATGACAGCGCAGCAGGATGAAATGGAACTCATGAAAACCAGCAGGATGAACAGATTAACGTGAAAGATGAATGAATGGTTTGCGGTCAACAAAAAATACGGCTACACCCCAACCCTGACTCTCTCCTCTGTGTGACAGGTGAGCGCGCGCTTTTACACACACACACTTCCGTACGTGCACACACCCACACTCACGTGACCCACCGCCTCTGCCGCACACACACACACAAACGCACCGTGCACCTCATCTCAGTTATGTCTCCTACACAGAAGGAAGTTGGTCGGCGTTCAATACGTCGCCGATGATTGGTCAAAATTAGTAAAAATTGCGGGAAAGTTGCGGTGATTGGTCAAAATTGCAACACCGCCCTGAATTCACGGGGATTGGCTGAAGTTGCGTTGAAGTTGCAAATCGCAACATCGCGAATTCCTGGAGGGTCTGTCTTGTCTTGGCCTGATCCCGTCAGATCTCAGAGGCTCAGCAGGTCCTGGTCAGGACTTGGATGGAGACACTGGAACACCAGGAGCCACAGGGGGGCGCTAGTAGCAAAAACTGTTGTTGTGTCCTTAGGCAAGACACTTGACCCACATTGCCGAGTATGAAAGTGGAGTGTGTGAGTGTTGGTGGAGGGGCAGATGGTGCAGATTGGCAGCCTCACTTCAGTCTGCCCCAGGGCAGCTGTGGCTACAATAGTATCTTACCCCCACCAAGTGTGGAGTGAACGAACAATGAACTGTAAAGAGCTTTGGGCGTCTTGAAAGGCGATACAGTAATCCCTCGCTGTATCGCCGTATCAACATTGTGTTCTGCGTCCTGATTGGCTAAGGGACTGTAGACCTCCGGCTGGATGTGTGAGGGGCGGAGACATGAGTCACTGGATCCATAAGAAGCGGGACCAGTCCAGACTGGGACTAAGACATGAGGACCAGACCGGGACTAAGACATGAGGACCAGACCAGGACTAAACCAGGACCAGACCAGGACTAAACCAGGACCAGACCGGGACTAAGACATGAGGACCAGACCGGGACTAAGACATGAGGACCAGACCGGGACTAAGACATGAGGACCAGACTGGAACTAGACCGGGACCAGACCAGGACTAAGACATGAGGACCAGACCGGGACTAAAGGTCCCATGGCATGAAATTTTCACTTTCTGAGGTTTTTCAACGTTAATATGAGCTCCCCTACCCTGTTTAGCCCCCCCCCATGGCTAAAAGTTGTGAAATGTCTAAACTGAGCATTTGCGATCCTTTTCTGCGTTACACAAAACCAGTGTTGAAACGGGCGAGTTCGGACAAGGCACCTGATTGACGTCAGATCGGCAAATGCAGCTCCAGCCCCTCCCTCTGTCTCCGCTCAGCGTCCCTGTATATCACGCCCAGAGAGTTTGGACTGTGAATGCGCTACGCAATGCGAAATGCGTTTTTTTATTTGCCTGGAGGCACGTCCGAGTGTTTCTAGGCTCGCAAGTCCCTTACCCGACCCTCTGGACCTCTGAAATACCAGTGGTTTAATTTTATTTTCTGTGTAAATATGCTTTTTTTCATTGCAAAGTCTCTCATCTGTCTTCCTGTGTTAAACACGGAAGAGAGGAGACGAGCTGCGCCGAGCTGAGCTTCGAGCGGGGGAAACCCGTCCCCCCACTCCTTAGCCAATCTCTCTGTCCTTCTCATTTGCACTGAAGCAGCAACACCCACAATAAAGCATTTTAGACACATATCTAGCCTCATGAAGACTGTCAGAGTCATATCTCATGCAGTGAGTGTTGATTTTGAAGAAGGATTCATTTACAGTATTAGGGAACCATTAAGGAGCCATATAAAAGCATCAAGAAGTATGGGACCTTAAGACATGAGGACCAGACCGGGACTAAGACATGAGGACCAGACTGGAACCAGACCGGGACTAGACCAAGACTAAACGTGGACTAAACCAGGTCTAAACCAGGACTAGACCAGGATTAAACCTGGACTAAACCAGGACTAGACCAGGTCTAAACCTGGACTAAACCAGGATTAAACCACAGCATGCGGCTCTTTGCCTGGTTTCGTGCGGCTCTTGCGTTCATGTCGAGGTTCGTGTGTGTTCGCTTCGTGGCTCAGGCTGCGTCGTTGGCCGTGGACGCGGTCCCGTGGGGGAGGCACGGTCCGGACACTGCCGGCGGTCTTGTGCTCGCATCCCCGGGTGGGACGTGTGGCCTCACGCCGGTCATGTTGATCTATCACGGATTTGACCAGGATGAGCGGGTGCACGTGTCCGCGCGCACACTTCTCCGGGAGGTTAATGTGCATCGTGTCCCGGACGTGGCGGTGCCGTTGGATGAGCACGGTGCTTCCTGCAGATCCAGTGACTCATGTCTCCGCTAGACCTGCGCGATTAATCGATTAATTTGAATTTACAGTTCAGGACGCAAACATTGTACGAGCTAACGCTGCAGCGAGTGAGCTAAAGCCGGAGCTTGTACCAAACAAAGGTGTTTACATCTGTTATATGGAACTGGTTCGGTTTTCTTGCGTCGGACTTAGAACAAACGAGTGCTCGCTGTAAGGTCTGTTCAAAAGCTGCAGCACGACAAATGTATCCTAGCGCCTAAAGCAGAGGCAGCGGAGTGGGAGAAGTGCAGGTCCCCACAGCGCGAGCACATATCGTAAAAGACACGGTGCCCATATTTACTGTGGAAAAGCCTGGATTCATTAACATGGTGAAAGTTTTGGACCCGAAGTATGTGCTACCAAGACACAAATATTTTTCTTGTGTTGCCACAGCTGTACACAGACTGCACAAGGTAACATACATGAACACAGACAGTGGCTCCCTCTTTTCTGCATCACTCGAGGAAAAACTAAAACACAACACTGCCCACTCCAGTCCATCTTTCCCACAATCAGGGAATCATTTAACTCCATAAAATGCTTCTTTATAAAAGATATTTATATAACTGTGATATATTTTTTTAAAACAATAATGGCTTACTTGATGCAGGTGTAATGTATTTGTTTTATAAACGGGGATGAAAGACCTCCGCCTTTTAGCGGATCTCTGCTTTTTTTTCAGTCGCGTGTTTTTTTTTTTTTTTTCTGTGCAAATGCGTTAAGAAAGATTTTGGGTGTATATATACGTATAGTTGTTTTTAGTGTCACCAACCGTCCCTTGAAAAATGGAATCGTCCCGTATTCAGAAAAATGTACCGTGCGAGCCCATGTGAGCCGCGGGCGGACACCGCACGTATATCAACAGCGTATATCATAACGGTCTGAGGTATGTCCCACATCGTTTTCCTTTAAGGACAAATGGCTCTGGGTTCTTATGGGCTAAAGTTCACACTGTGTCCTTGTGCTCTTAGGCCTCACACCTTCACTGTTCACAAGTCCAGGTCCAAACCAGGTCCAAACCAGGTCCAAACCAGGTCCAAACCAGGTCCAAACCAGGTCTAAACCAGGGCTAAACCAGGGCTAAACCAGGGCTAAACCAGGGCTAAACCAGGGCTAAACCAGGTATAACCAGGTCTAAACCAGGTCTAAACCAGGTCTAAACCAGGTCTAAACCAGGTCTAAACCAGGTCTAAACCAGGTCTAAACCAGGGCTAAACCAGGGCTAAACCAGGTCTAAACCAGGACTAAACCAGGACTAAACCAGGACTAAACATGATCACATGCTCCAAGGTTCACCTGTCACATGATTGTACGCTGTCAATCAAGCCTGTTGTGGGAGGAGCCTCGGGGAAAGAAGGCGCCTGATTGGGTAGAATCCCTCAATTGTCCAGGTAGAACCAAAGGCAAAAGGAAAATTTCAGTTTGTCGACTGGACAAAAGTTTATTTGGTGGAATCTGTTTCTTCTGCTTCTTCAGTTCTGGTCAGACGCTGGTGGACACTAGAGTTGGGCGGTATCCAAATTTTGATACCGTTAAACCGTGTCCACATTTTCCCGGGGTATACGGTATTACCGTTGCTAAGGCTAAAAAAAACAAACACTTCGTAGCACTACAGTGGAGTCGCCTCGCCAAATGGCAGCTTGCACCTATACCGTTCAGAAACAGAATAGCAAGCATTACATAGGCCTAATGATACTGAGAACATAACAAAACATGTACAAAATTAGTAACTTTTATTAACAAATGTTTAAAGTGCAAATACAGCAGCCAACCGATGGAACGAAATGACATTGTGTGTGGGCTAAAGCTAACAAACCAACAGGAATCAAATAAAATACTTGATCTTATCAAATAAGAAAATCTGAACAATAAATAACAAGACATAACCGAAAATGTGCATATATAACCCTGTCCTGAGAACGCAGTGGAAAATACTGCTCGTTTGTATATTTTTATAATCTATTAACATGAATCAAATAAATTAAACGTACAACTATACAACATCCCGAACCGTTTTCGTCCGTCAGAAAAAGCTACTCCTTATTGAAAATAAAAATATTAAGCTATTGAATGCAAAACCAGCATGTTCACTTTTTCCGGCTTGAGTAAGGCACGTTGTGGATTGACAACTTTGCCCACGGTGCTGAAGACCCGTTCCGATGGAGAGCACAGAGCAACCCTCGTTCCACCAAAGAAGGGGGTCTTCATCTCCCAGAATAACAGCCTCGTGTGGAAGTTGCGTTTGTAATAAGAAACCCGAAAACTTCTCACATTTCAGACTCAAAAATGGAGAGTTGTTTTTATTAACACGCGAGAATATCAGAAAGGCGCTGCGCTAGAACACAAAAGCAGCGTGTCAAACGTCACGCCTTTCTTAAAGGGACCGCAACTATTATCAGAAGCAGTGACTTTATAACCGAACGTCATCTCTCCGATAGTAATATTAGTTTTAAACTGTAATAGTATTAAATTAACAAACACAACCACACATACATAAGTGCTGGACAAACACTCTTTATTTAGGCATTAAATTAATTATAGTTAATATTATATTAGGGCAAGATTTTTTTTATTTTTTTTAATGACGGGAATGAATCTGATACCGTTGCTATTTTTAGATACCGCAGTATACCGTATTACCGTATTACCGCCCAACCCTAGTGGACACTGCCTATATCTGCCTGAAGGGGGCGCTCACTACAATGAAATGACTGTGAGACGACCACACCTACTTGTTTACAGTTTGTGTTAGTTAGGTGGGCCTGTTAGATCTGCAGTGGGAGTGGAGTGTGGGTCTTGTTAGCAGAACCATTCAGGACCATAATGGTGTTTTCACACCTCTGGACCTGACCTGCTGCTCTATTGTTTTCTTTGTTTTGATTTAGGTTTGAGGACAGAGTTATAGATGGAGACAAATGAACTCCTCCTCTCAAACCAGTTCTTTTCTCTGGCCAAGATCTGGACCTCACTGTCCTCAAAGGAGTGGCCCGTGGCTTTTAGGTGGAGATGTATGGCAGACTGAGGTCCTTTTAGGTGGAGATGTACGGCAGACTGAGGTCCTTTGAGGTGGAGGTGTACGGCAGACTGAGGTCCTTTTAGGTGGAGATGTACGGCAGACTGAGGTCCTTTTAGGTGGAGATGTACGGCAGACTGAGGTCCTTTGAGGTGGAGATGTACGGCAGACTGAGGTCCTTTGAGGTGGAGATGTACGGCAGACTGAGGTCCTTTTAGGTGGAGATGTACGGCAGACTGAGGTCCTTTGAGGTGGAGGTGTACGGCAGACTGAGGTCCTTTTAGGTGGAGATGCACGGCAGACTGAGGTCCTTTTAGGTGGAGGTGTACGGCAGACTGAGGTCCTTTGAGGTGGAGATGTACGGCAGACTGAGGTCCTTTTAGGTGGAGGTGTACGGAAGACTGAGGTCCACTCTGGCTCTCTCGTCTGTGTTGGTTCATCCTCTTGTGAAGTGGCCATTTTGTTTCTCCAGCGCTCACTGATTTTTGCCTGATGAAGGCCTAGTGCCGAAACGTTTCATGTCTCAATAAATCTCACATTTTTCAAGTAAGACTGAGTGCAGGATTATTTTCTTCTTCTCACAACTGCATGTTCTACATGTTCTACCAGTGACACATCTGCATGTTCTACATGTTCTACCGGTGGAACCTCGGTTCTCCTTGACTGATGTGACGTGTTGCTGGAGGTGCACTGCTCAGGTTTATTTGGATCAAACTCTGTTCATATCCCGTGTGGCTGTGACACAAACACACAAGAACACACACCTTTACACCAGAACACACACATTTACACCAGAACACACACATTTACACCAGAACACACACCTTTACACCAGAACACACACATTTACACCAGAACACACACTTCCTGTTTGACCTTGGCAGCTAGCGGGTTAGCTTATTAGCAGGTTATGGTCACATCTTTATATAACGCTTTTCCACCTTCAAGGCACCTGAAGTGCTTTACAACAAGGAACCACTCACCCATTCACACACACATTCACACACCAGTGTACGCAGACACTGGGGGCAAGGTGGGTTAAGTGTCTTGCCCATGGACACATCTGTGGGAGCTGGAATCGTACCAACCAGCCTGTGAGTCAGTGGATCTGACCGCTCAACCACTGATGTTCTTATGTCAAGAGCGGGATTTGAACCACCAACCTTTGGAACAGTGGACAAATGCTCAACCAACTGAGCTACTGCCACCCAGGTTAGCTGGTTAGCGGTGTCCAGAGGTACAGACTGGTCCCTTGCACATTTAAGCAGCAGTGTCAGTGTCATTTAAGCAGCAGTGTCATTTAAGCAGCAGTGTGATTGGGGGAGGGAGGGCAGATAGAGAGTTGAGCATCCTGACAGCTTGGTGGATGAAGCTGTCGTTCAGTCTGCTGGTCTTGGCCCTGAGGCTCCTCAGTCTCCTTCCTGATGGCAGCAGACTGAAGAGGCAGTTGGATGGGTGGGTGGGATCAGGTGCTCATGATGGGAGCTGGGGCTCTGGCTCTCTTCAGCTTGTGGAGGAAGTAGAACTTAGTTGATTCATTCAGCCAAATGGAACTTGCTTGTAAAACACATTGAAACATTCTTATATATGATTTACTATGTGTGATTTTATGTGTATTTAATTAGTTAATTTATTTGAAGAGTTAAAGTTATTTTACTTGACACTTCCTTTCCTTTTTTCTAATGCAGAGCTCCAAGATCCACCAACAGAATGGTGTTCACATGTGACCAGTGTGGAAAGGTGTGGCCAACAGCTTCCAGACTGAAAAGACACTACAGAACTCACACAGAAGAAAGACCATTTGAATGTGACCAGTGTGGGAGCACGTTTTCACAGTCAAGCAACCTAAAATCACATATGAGAGTTCACACAGGAGAGAAGCCATACGAATGTGACCAGTGTGGGAACACGTTTTCACAGTCAAGCAACCTAAAATCACATATGAGAGTTCACACTGGAGAGAAGCCATACGAATGTGACCAGTGTGGGAAAACGTTTTCACAGTCAACCCACCTAGTATCACATATGAGAATTCACACTGGGCAGAGGCCATACAAATGTGATGTTTGTGAAAAGGCATTTTCACATTCAAAAGTCCTAGTAGAACATATGAGAGTTCACACTGGAGAGAAGCCATACAAGTGTGACCAGTGCGGGAAGGAATTTACAAATTCTGGTGTCCTCGGTAAACATATGAGAATCCACACAGGAGAGAAGCCACACAAGTGTGATGTTTGTGAAAAGGCATTTTCACATTTAAACAACCTAGTATCACATATGAGAGTTCACACAGGACAGAAGCCATACAAGTGTGATGTTTGTGACAAGGCATTTTCACAGTCAAGCGCCCTAGTATCACATATGAGAGTTCACACAGGAGAAAGACCATACGAATGTGACCAATGTGGGAGGGGATTTAAACAGTCTGGTGCACTCCATCTACATATGAGAATCCACACAGGAGAGAAGCCATACAAGTGTGACCACTGTGGGAAAGCTTTCTCTACAACATCCAGTTTCAATAAACACATGAGAATTCACTTCAGACAGACTAAATGAGTGACCAGTGTTAAAATGCTTTTAGAACATCGCAGCAACTCTCCAGTCTCGACCAAACGCGCACACGAAAACTCGGATCAAGTGAGCCTAAAGTCAGACTCAAAAAGCCGGAGCTGATCTTCAGAGACTCTGGACTGTGGAGTTGAGCTCTGTGTAGTGGGAAAAAATTACAAGCTTAAAATGATATGTAAAGATTTTTTTTAATTAGAAAGTTTTTTTTAAGTTAATCCATCTTATTCTTCATTGTGTTGTTTTTAACTTTGAGACGTAACTGAAATTGCATTTTATCTTTTTATTCTCTTTTGACTTTTGTTACTCTTCCTCCTAGCTGTCATGAGGAGCAGATGCACTTTTCTCTTCCTCCTTCATCTTTGCTCTGTCTGATGTATTTCTCTCATCTCGTCTCTTTTTTTTCTCCTGTTGGATCAGATTTTTCAAATCCTAAATTATTAATTGGATAAAGCTGGTCCCTACGCTTTTTTTTTTTTTTTTCTTTTTTCCCCCACGGAGGAGCCGGTCTGGAGAGCCGGTCAGCCCTGCGGGAACATGCTGCCTGATACACGAAGGACGCGTCGTGTGCCTGGCACCGCTGTTACCGGAGGACACGGAGTGATTACTATTGGAATTTTGATGGCAGGACATCTGGATTGGCCGGGGGATGTTTTCTGACCCATCACTAATTGGAGCCGAGCGGATAAAAGAGCCCCGATCCGCTGGTCAGTACGGGGATCTGCGAACTCGGGGGGGCAACATCAGAAGGAAAAAACACAGGTGAACGTATCATCCATCTGTGGGATCCACCGGGCGCTAGATAACATCACGAATAAATGGATTTGGAACTGTGGGGAAGAGCGGCTCAGTCCATATTCACTATCATACGTGCCAGGGGGAGGACTGCGAGTCGCACAGACCTGCATGAAGTGGGGACCTGACAGAAACCAGAGTTCTGGCAAATTGTCTGTTCGCCTGGGTTCTAAAATGTATCGATTATGTTAAATTCCCCTTTTTGTAATCAAGTCTCCTGGAAAATGTGATTGAACCGGACTCTTTTGTTTTGACTGCACCTTCTGCACAAACACGTCCAAGGCCACCAGCTGCCGCTTATCTCAGACTCTACAAAAACATTGCCACACACTATTGGACTCACACTCACATGTATTAAGTAATGCTGCCCTGTCTATTTTTAGGATGTCTGCTTCTTTTTCAGTTTTCAATCAATTTCATTGATTTCTGATCTTTTCCCTTGCCCCACACCCTTCCCTCTTGTCACCAAAGAAAAAGACACCGTATGTTATCTATCCAATTGTTTTCTGTCATTACATGTTGTGTATAATTGTCATTGATTGTATTGCATCTTTTCTGCTCTGCATCTCCCAGTCGGCGGCGCGCGCAAGTGCAGCGGCCCCTCCCCTAGCCACTCTATACTGTCCTGCCTGGTTAGTGGGGAAACTAAATTTCGAATTCATTCTATGTACATGTACATATGATTGTTTTTGACAATAAAGCAACTATGACTATGACTATGAACTATGACTATGTTATGATGCATATTATACTCATACTAATTTTATACTCATATTATACTTATTACTCATTGTTTAGCTCATTGCTTACATTTTATATTACCTGCTTTATTGTGTGAAAACAGTGTAAACTTGGTGTAGAAGGGAAATTTAGTGGTTCAGGCGGGGGAGTCTTACTCATTATTTTTTGAGGACTGTTCACAGGCGAGCCAGTTTGCCCCGGTGAAAGAAGCCTTGACGCCAGTACACTGTGTTCCTCTGATTTACGGGGAGAAGCAGATAACGGAGGAATGCCGAGGAGGCTGACCGGGGGCTGCCCCTGGAGTCACATTATTCACATGCTGTGTCGATGGAGAGAGAGGCAGTCAGCGGTCCTGGTGTAAGACCTACGTAGACGGAAGTGTTACCAGGGACAGTCTGACGTCTGCATTGTTTAGCGACTAAACAATGAATACATTTTTTGTGGAACTGTATCCGTCTGACTCTCAGTGATATTTCGATCTGAACCTGGTTGTAGCACTGACGCAGTATTTTAACACACAACTCACAACAGATGTTTATTCTTTTCATGGCTGCTGAGATGAAAACGTGAAGTAAAATAAAAGAATTAGAAAATAAAATATGTTTTTTAGACCATTTGTTCTTGCTTGTCTTGTCTTATGTCTTACATATGCATCAAGAAACTTCAGAACTGAAACAAATACACAAAGGGCTGAGAAACAGTGTGAGCTTCTTTTAACATGAACAGGTGAAGCACTAAAGGTTCATCAGATTTGAGAGAAGGTTTGACGCCGTCTCTGAATGACACTGAATATTAGAAGAGGGAGCACTTTTACATTTATTCCATGTACTTCATGTAAAATAGCCTCTTTAACTCCCCTCTCAAACCAGAAGGGCTCAGACACAATTTGTCTCCATCTGTAACTCTATCCTCAAACCTAAAGCAAAACAAAGAAACACAAAACAGTTGCACATGAAAAAGTCAGAAGTCGTATTCGCTTGGTGCTATTTTCTCTCAAGTCGTATCACTGCACGCCTATTATTATTATTAGCCTGTTCACTTGTAAGTGGTGATGTTTACAAGTGAACAGGCTAATAATAGGCAATTCTGCGACAGAATCTCCAACTTAGTCAGGATATAGAC
Source organism: Paratrypauchen microcephalus (assembly GCA_036785185.1). Lineage (NCBI taxonomy): Eukaryota > Metazoa > Chordata > Actinopteri > Gobiiformes > Gobiidae > Paratrypauchen > Paratrypauchen microcephalus. Next base: position 833,404 of record JAVJIX010000036.1, read on the forward strand.
ATTCAGACCCCCCAGGATTTCGCGGGCATTTTTTGTGATTGTTTCGGGCTAAAATGCCTGAATTTGCGGGAGCTTTTCCAAAAAGTTGCGATGAAAGTTGCGGTGCTTTTAAGGATTTGTTGCGATTTTGTTGCGGGAGGAAGTGAAAGTTGCGATAAATAGTTGCGATTTTCGCTTTTTGTAATTAAAATTGAATAATATTTATTACTGACAAAGAATAATACAAAGACAAAGAGATCACAGATATGGTCCTAAAACAACCTTACCAATATCGAAAATAAATTACTACTAGGAGGGGAACTGTTTCTTTTGCTGTTATTTTTGTGGGCAAATGGCGCCGCAGACATGTTTCTTTGCCATTAGAAGCCGTGTTCCAATTCCCAGAGTGCGCGGCTCGGAGCGTGGCCCGAAGGGCATGTGCGTCACACATTTCGCCAGAACACCGGCGCGACGACTGCTGTCCCACTTCTTTTTTGTCCCATGCGCAGTTAACACGCGGTCCGAAGACTGCAGTCATTAAGCGGTCCGCGGACTGCAGTCGGGGCTGAGCAAGTGTGCACCTCCTTGACTGCAGTCTGAGCCCCCTTCGGGCCGCGGATGAAATGGAACTCATGAAAACCAGCAGGATGAACAGATTAACGTGAAAGATGAATGAATGGTTTGCGGTCAACAAAAAATACGGCTACACCCCAACCCTGACTCTCTCCTCTGTGTGACAGGTGAGTGTTCTGGTGATAGCTAGACTATAAGTATGAATAAAGACGCGCACTCAGGTAAATACTACTCCAGTCTCTGTGTATTGCTCCAACGTACCAAATCCTAACTTCCGGGGTCGCTGCCTATCATATTAAAAGTCCGTCACTAAACTAGACCCCGTAACATCCTCCTTTACAAAACAAGAAGACCTCAATGCATAAAGAAACACCTGAACATTGTGGCAGTTAAACTTGCCTAAGCTGAATAAACAAACCTAAGTCATTAAGATTTAACTTTAACACTGACATATAACTGTGATAAACAAACATCTAGAACATAGAACAAATAATATTGGTACATTCATCTGTCATCACCCTTTTTTTTTTTTTTTTAACGTGGTACATTCATCTTATCACATTTTATCATTTCCATGTGCCTGAGCATGCAGCTCACAGAGTCAGTCTCTGAGGGGGCTTTGACAGTCTCCCAGCCCTAGTGTAGGTGCCGGTGGGGGGAGAATGCTGCTGCCCGAGTGTTGGGGAAGCAACAGGACCTGGCGAGGCAGGGCTGGACACAACCCCTGAGAGTGTGGGTTGCATCTCAAGTGCTGATGTGTGTGTGGTGTGTGGTGTCGGTGTGTGTGTGGGCTCAAGTGTGTCAAAGGCTGCTGAGGAGGTGGGCTCTGCCACTCTCAGGTCCACTCTATTGCGTCGGTAGAGTGTACCTTCGACATCCACCAGATAGGAGCGTGGTGCAACTTGTTCGAGACAGGTTCCACGTCTCCAGCGACCAGACGCCTCGCCCGGCATGGGCTTCATCCTGATCGACTCACCAATCTCCAGCTCAGGTAAGTCTTTTGCGGAGCGGTCATAGAAGTGCTTTGCAGTCTGGCGGCGGTGACGCAACTTTTCTGTGACACCCAATGTTACACTTGGCTGGAGAAGCCTGTTTGTGACCAGGATGGAGGTTTTGAGCCTCCTTGACATGAGACGTTGTGCGGGACTGCTGTCCATGTTCTCTGTGGGTGTATTTCTCCAGTGCAAAATGGCTTTCCAGGGGTCTGCCCCATCTCGTGCTGCTCTGCGCAATAGGTTTTTTGCTATTTTCACAGCAGACTCAGCTTTCCCATTTGCTTTTGGGTGTCTTGGTGAGGAGGTCACATGATCAAACTCCCACTCGAGGGAGAATCGCTTGAACAAGGAGCCAAACTGCGGGCCATTGTCTGTGATTACCTTGTCTGGCTGGCCATGACGGGCAAATTGGGACTTGCAGCGCTTAATGACTGTGTCTGCAGACAGGTCTGGGAGCAGCTCAATCTCCCAAAAGTCTGAGTAATGGTCAACAATGAGCAGGTAGTCCTTTTGTCGGTGGGCAAACAAGTCCATGCTGACGATTTGCCATGGCCGTGTGGGCAGCTCATGTGAGAGCATGGTTTCTTTCTGCTGTTTGTGGGCATACTCATTGCAGGTTGAGCATGCACTAACATAGTCCTTGATTTCTGCTTGCATGTTGGGCCAGTAAAGTGTCTCTCTAGCTTGTCTGTAGCAGGCATCACCTCCAATGTGGCTGGAGTGTATACGGGTAAGCATCTCCGGACGCATGGACTTTCGTATGATGACCTTTTGGCCCCGGAAAAGAATGCCGTTCTGCACACTGATCTCATCGCGAAAAGGCCAGTATTCTCGAATGCAGTGTGGTGTGATTTCCTTTGCCTCTAGCCAACCTGCTAACACAGTGGACTTGAGAGACTGCAAGCATTCATCCCTATCAGTGTGTCGCCTAATCTGCTCAAGTCGCTGATCGCTCACATTCAAGTACTCTGCCTGGTTAATGTGCTGTGCATTGTCCTGCTCTTGTTGCAGCGAACAGATGTCCTGACGTGTGTAGACTGTGCCGAGGCCTGAGCACTTGGTCGTTGCCCTGCTGAGTGTGTCACTGATGAACATCTCTGCACCAGGCTTGTAGACAATTCTCAGATTGTAGTTTTGCAACGTCAAAAGCATGCTCTGGAGCCTCTTTGGTGCACTCAGAAGAGGCTTGCTGAAGATTGAAATCAGAGGCCTGTGGTCAGTTTCGACTGTGACGAGGTCACGCCCATACAGGTAATGGTGAAACCTCTGACAAGCAAACACAATGCTGAGACACTCTTTTTCAATCTGGGCGTAATTTCTCTCTGTAGGGGTGAGTGCTCTGGATGCGAAAGCGATGGGCTGGCCTTCCTGCATGAGGCAGCACCCAAGTCCGCTCTGGCTGGAGTCGCTTTGCACGGTGACAGGCCGTGTGACATCATAGTAGCGTAGCACCGGCATGGATGAGGCCAGTGACTTTAGCTCGGACACTGCCGCATCATGCTTGGGGAGCCAGTGCCATGGGGTGTCTTTGTCCAGCAAGCGCCGCAGTGGCTCACAAACGGCAGACAGGTGTGGCATGACCTTCGCTAGGTAGTTGGCAAAACCTATGAGACGTTGCACACCTTTCGCGTCCTCTGGGTTGGGCATGTCCACGATGGCCTTAACTTTCTCAGGGTCGGCCTTTAACCCTGCGGCAGACAGGATGTGACCATGGAAGCGGACTTCTGCCAACTTGAACTGCAGTTTTGTCAGGCTTAGTCGGAGTTTCACCTCCCTGCAGCGCTCCATCACTGCCCGCAGGTTTGCATCATGGTCTCTCTCTGCGTCTTCGTCTGTGTCTCCACAACCCACGACTAGAATGTCATCAGCAATGGGTTCAACCCCTCTCAGCCCTGCTAGCAGCTCATGTTGCTTGCGCTGGTACACCTCTGGGGCCACCGAGACCCCAAACGGTAGCTTCAGCCAGCGCTTCCTGCCCCAGGGGGTCCAGAATGTGGTCATGAGGCTGCTCTCGTCATCCAGCTTACACTGCAGGAATGCATGCTTGGCATCCACTAAGCTGAACAACCTGGCCTTTGGTAACTTGTACAAGACATCTTCAAGCGTGGGCATGATGTAATGTGAGCGTTTCAGGGCTTTGTTCAAGAATTTTGGATCCAGGCAGACCCTCAATTTGCCTGGCTTTTTCACGATGACCATGTTACTGATCCAATCAGTCGGTTCACTGACATCGGTGATGTGTCCATCTGCTTGGTACTGGTCCAGCAAGGCTTTCACGTCCGCTTTCATTGCTACAGGGACATTGCGGGGCGCACATTGAACAGGGGTGACGGTAGGGTCCAACTCGAAGCGAACTACCCCAGGCACAGACTCTACAGGCGAGTTGAACACATCCCCATATTGCTGTATCAGTTGTGCTTTTGTAAGAGCTGAGGAGGTGATGTGCTGCACTGTGTGCACTTCTGCAGGGATCATAAACTTGATAAGGCCAAGGCGCTCGCAAGTGGAGCCTGACAGCAAGGGCTTTTGACTTGTCTTGACAACTTCGAATGCCAATCGGTGCATCTGGCCATTGATCACACACTCAGTATCAAAAAGGCCCATGGACGTTAACATATCTCCAGAATATAGCTTTAGTCTAGTATTACTGGGCTGCAGTGCTGTATTGGGTGCCAGTCTCATTTTGTCTTTGTAGCTCATTACATCACAAGTGGCCCCTGAATCAAGCTGGCACTGCTGCGACTTCTGATTTATTTGCAGGGTGGCAAACCATTTTTTCCTTTAGCCTGCACTGCTCCAATTGACTGATGCATGTATATATCGGCATCATTGTTTGCCTCTGAATCAGATAACTCATCTACACAGTGCAGCTTGTCTTTTCCTTTACTCTTCATACACATCTTTGCAAAGTGATTTTGAATGCCACATGATTTGCATACCTTCCCGAATGCTGCACAATGCTGCCTGCCCTTTCGGTGTGAGTAGCCGCAGTATCTGCACGTATCCGTCTCTGCGGCTGGAGGGGGATAATCACTCGGTTTCGGTTTGTTCGGCCTGAACCGTTGCTTGGCAACCGCGTGGACAGCTTCCGCGTGCGGTGTGGAGTCAACGGACATCATTTTCAGTCGAATGTCTGTCTGCTCTGCTGCGCGGCACATTTCGATGGCACTGACAAGTGTTAACGTCTTTTCCCTAAGTAGTCTGCGCCGCGTGCCTTCGTCCGAAATGCCCAGTACAATTTTGTCACGAATCATTTCATCTTTCAACTGCCCATACTTGCAAGTAACCGCTTTCTCTCTCAGCCTGGTAATAAAAGTGTCTATGCTTTCCCCGTCCTCCTGCTTGCAACGCCCAAACACGTATCTCTCATAAATAACATTCTTAGTGGATTTGAAGTAACCTTCCAGAGCACCCAGTATGGCTACAGGATCATCTTGCTGAACAGCGGTAAGGTTTAAATTATGACGGTAAATTCCCATCACAGTCCGTAACATTGCTGCTTGCACATTCTTCGGTCTGCCAGATAGCCCCGTGACAAGTGAATAATCCTCAAACTCTGCCCGGAATGTTTCCCAGTTTGCACTCCAATTGCCCGAAAAGCACATAGGTGACGGCGGGGAAATATTGGCAGCCATGCCGGGAAAGTCGTTGGCGGCATTAGCCTGGCGGCTTGGCGGCACCGGCTCGGCGACTTGCTGCTGTTCTTGCTCAGGTAGCACACCATCAACATCATTCGCTCCTTGCGACATGGCGAATACGTAGGTTACTAAGCTAATTCAGTAACTTCTGACACCATGTTCTGGTGATAGCTAGACTATAAGTATGAATAAAGACGCGCACTCAGGTAAATACCACTCCAGTCTCTGTGTATTGCTCCAACGTACCAAATCCTAACTTCCGGGGTCGCTGCCTATCATATTAAAAGTCCGTCACTAAACTAGACCCCGTAACAGTGAGCGCGCGCTTTTACACGCACACACTTCCGTACGTGCACACACCCACACTCACGTGACCCACCGCCTCTGCCGCACACACACACACAAACGCACCGTGCACCTCATCTCAGTTATGTCTCCTACACAGAAGGAAGTTGGTCGGCGTTCAATATGTAGCCGATGATTGGTCAAAATTGGTAAAAATTGCGTGAAAGTTGCGGTGATTGGTCAAAATTCCAACACCGCCCTGAATTCGCGGGGATTGGCTGAAGTTGCGTTGAAGTTGCAAATCGCAACATCGCGAATTCCTGGAGGGTCTGGACATTACACTGACAGTGTCGTGACACATTCAAAAATACACTCACACACGGGCTACTACACATTTAGGTAGGTTACAGGTGAAAGAGTTTTTTTCAAAAGCAGTAGAAGTGATCAGTAGTGACGGGTCCGGCAACACCGATGTGTCGGCGCATGCGTCGAGTTCATAGAGCAAAACTCCGTGTCGGTGTGCGCATCGATACAGGACCCGTGTCGAACTGACACTGACGCGCCAAACTGTTTACAAGGAAGCGCATCTGTCAACGGGATGCATCTGCCAAAAGAATCTCTGATCTTTTGCGGTTCATCATCAAATTCATCAAGAACTATGGAGCAGCCTCAAGCTGAAAGAAAGGTTTCCACCATGTGTCCAACCTTACAATTTCTCTGCACTCCAGCCTCATCTGTGCCGTGTGAGCGGGTGTTTTCTACAGCTGGAGAAGTTCTATCTAAAAAGCCTAACAGACTCAATTTCAAAATGTTGGAAACACTTTTTTGTTGTTTGTTTTTTAAATTCTAGACCACAAGAATCCTCATTCACAACACGTTCACTTTACGTTCTGATACATGTTCACATTATTTATTGACTGTATCTAAAAATATCAAAGATATTTTAAATGTAAATGAAGATGTGAAATAAAAGAATATAAAATACAACGACTTAAATTATATTATTGAATATACTAGGTCATCAAATCAGTGTCAGTTGAGTCTGAGGGATTTTTAGTATTCACTGACAGTATCGACACAGGATCAATACAGGATCAATACAGTTTGGCAACGTGTTGAAACGCTTCATGACGCCTCATCTACACATCACTAGTGATAAGTAAGAAAAGAAATAGGCCAAATCCATCCACAGCTGAGAAAATTATATTTTTGAATAAAAATATTGAATTGTAATACAAAAATGAGTCTTTATTGTTTGATTTAATTAAAAACTAATTACAAAAATAACACACATACACATTTTTATTTAACCTTTATTTAACCAGAAAAGTCCAATGAGATTAAAAACTTATTTTCCAAGGGAGTCCGGCGGACTGGGTTAATATTCTGGTTCTTGGATTACGTTACTGAATACAGATTTTAAGGGGGAACTAGTAACTGTACCAGAAAACATTTCTAAAGTAACCCTCCCAGCCCTGATGATCAAACAAATAGTATAGAACAACTGAAAAACTTTATTAAACCTGCTAAAAGTGACACAAATGACTAAAAGCTCCATATTTGGCCGTGTCAGCTCCAGAAGGGCAGAAAACAAACGTCATTAAAAACAAGAGCACCATCTGGTGGTGGCAAAAAGAACAACGCACATGGCTCCCTCTGTTGGCCACGAAGGGAATTACACCTGCCTGACTAGGACCACGTGACAAGTAACCCGAGCTCGCGCCAGGGTTTGGGTGCAAAGGTGAAAACAGCGGGATTTGAATTGGATGTGGACGAACACTGAAGGAGCGTTGTTATTGATCACAGTTGTTACTAGATTCAAAATCAGCAAAGTCATATTTGATTTGACAAACCCTGGTTTACTCCCAAACTCAAACGGCTGTGGCTAGAAAAAAGGCAGGCTTTCAGAAGTGGAGATAGAGACCTCTACAATGATGCCAAATACAGATTTAGCAGAAAAGTGGGCACTGCTAGACGCCAGTTCTCTGAGAATATGCAGCAGCAGATCTCAGAGGACGACTCGGCTTCTGTGTGGAGGAGTTTTAGGAAAATAACGAACTACAAACCTAAAACTCCACACTCCACCGATGATCTGCCCCTAGCCAACAGTCTAAATGACTACTGTCGTTTTGATGAGCCATCAAGCAGCTCTCACACCTCCATCCGTCCCACCAATAGAGACCACCTGGACACTTATCCCCCCACCCCCCCTACTTCCCCCTCACCAGAGCCATCTCCACCCCTTCACATTCATGAGGCAGATGTGAAGAAGCAGTTCAAAAGGATGAATGCCCGGAAAGCATCTGGCCCAGACGGTGTCTCTCCTGCCACCCTGAGGCACTGTGCTAACGAGCTGGCCCCGGTGTTTACGGGCATCTTCAACTCTTCACTGCAGGCTTGTCACGTGCCTGCCTGCTTCAAAACCTCCACCATTGTTCCTGTCCCCAAGAAGCCAAGGATCACTGGACTTAATAACTACAGACCTGTGGCTCTGACATCTGTGGTCATGAAGTCATTTGAGCGCCCGGTTCTGCCCCACCTCAAGACCCTCACGGCCCCCCTCCTAGACCCCCTGCAGTTCGCCTACAGAGCCAACAGATCTGTGGACGATGCCATCAACATGGCTCTACACTTCACCCTGCAGCATCTGGACTCCCCGGGAACCTACGCCAGGATCCTGTTTGTGGACTTCAGCTCTGCCTTCAACACCATCCGCCCAGACCTCCTCCAAGGCAAGCTTTCCCAGATGAACGTGCCTGATCCTCTCTGCAGGTGGATCACTGACTTCCTGACGGACAGGAAGCAGCACGTGAGGCTGGGGAAGAATGTCTCAGACTCCCGGACCATCAGCACCGGCTCTCCCCAAGGCTGTGTTCTTTCTCCTCTACTCTTCTCCCTGTACATCAACTGCTGCACCTCCTCCCACCAGTCTGTCAAGCTCATCAAGTTTGCAGATGACACCACGGTCATTGGACTCATCTCGGACGGGGATGAGTCTGCCTACAGGACAGAGGTTGACCGTCTGGCATCCTGGTGCAGCCAGAACAACCTGGTGCTGAACGCCCAGAAGACAGTGGAGATCATTGTGGACTTTAGGAAGCACACAGCCCCACCCCCCCCCATCATCCTGACCGACACTCCCATTACCACTGTGGACTCATTCCGCTTCCTGGGGACCACCATCACCCAGGACCTCAAATGGGAGCCCACCATCACCTCCGTCATAAAGAAGGCCCAGCAGAGGATGTACTTCCTGAGGCAGCTGAAGAGATTCAACCTGCCAGCACGGACAATGGTGCAGTTCTACACGGCCATCATCGAGTCCATCCTCACCTCCTCCATCACCGTGTGGTCTGCTGGAGCCACCACCAGGGACAAACAGAGACTGCAACATGTTGTGCGCTCTGCTGAGAAGGTGAGTGGTTGCAGCCTTCCATCTCTGCAGGACCTGTACACCTCCAGGACACGGACACGTGCAGGTCAGATTACATCCGATCCTTCTCACCCTGGACATGGACTTTTGGACCTGCTCCCCTCAGGCAGGAGGCTACGGTCCATTCGGACCAGAACCTCCCGCCATAAAAACAGCTTCTTCCCCTCTGCTGTCGGACTTTTGAACAGTAACAACACTAGGACTCTTCCCACCCACCCGATCTGTGTCAGTCACAAGACCCCACCCCCCGCTCTGTGTCAGGCACATGACCCCACCCCCCGATCTGTGTCAGTCACAAGACCCCACCCACCCGATCTGTGTCAGTCACATGACCCTGTGCTAGTTTTTCTTTTTGCACCTGACCATTACCTGCACCTGCACTGTTACATTCTTGTATTCTTGTAAATTTGTTAAATTTAAGTTTCTGCTATTTTATTTTATTGTATTTATTTGTTGCATGTTAAGTGTTGGTTTACATTCTGCTCCAAGTACCGAATCAATTTCCTAATGTTGTGAACTTGTTCAAACATATGGCATTAAAACCTTTCTGATTCTGATTCTGATTCTGATTTTAAGCGAGAGAAACAGATACTTTATTGATCCTGAGGGAAATTCCTCTGTGCGTCCCAATCACAGGTCTCAGGTCAGTTTCACAGGAGGACTGGTCAGGGAGGGTCAGCAGGTCTGTGTCAGGACAGTTTGAGGAGAGGAAGAGCCAAAGGTGACCGTCCTGTGTGTCCTCCAGGGGGCGCCAGGTGAACACAACAGGAAAGGCCAAACGCCCAAACACAGACCTGACCGTCACCGGGACTTACAGCCGCGTTTAAGGAGGTACAAGGGTTCATTTTCTCTGTTAGTTCTATTATTCTGTTATCTCTGACTTATTTTTATTTGAATATTTTAAAGGTGCACTATGTAACTTTTTTCTACTTTACATTTATTCAATCACAGGTGGTTTTAGAGCTCAAAAATACCTAGAAAAACAAACACTCTGACTGTGAGCGGGGTCGCCTCTCCACAGATCTGACCTGTGACTTGGTCTGGTTTGGTCTCCATGGAGATAGAAAGGTTTAATGCCATACTGTGGAACATTCCAGATAAAGATTCAAAGCTTTTATTGCCATAAGCACAGTAAAGAAATACGTTTCCCTGTACAATGTCAAATTCAGCAGCGTATTTTGCATTCCATATTTTCTCTCTTGATTCATGTCACTGCGCCCACGTTAGCTCATTAGCCTGTTCACTTGCATTGAGGCTCCTGCCGCCGGCGGCCCATAGAATCGATGACCCGAGCTCTGGTTCTGCCTCTTCGGACCTGTCCAGCAGCGACCTCGGGGGCCGGACGCTGCCATGGTCAACTGGGATGCCGCTCGCCTCGTCCTGTCCATGGCCAGATATTCTATCTTCGTGGCCCGAAACCACCACCTCCACGACGGCCGCGCAGCAGAGCACTGGCCCCTCTTCACAGCGCTCCTTCGCGCCCACGTTCACCACCTCCACTCCGCAAGAGAAACTGAGTTTTGCAACACCTTCACCCCAGACAATACGCTTTTCTCCATCTCCCGAACCGGTTCCCCTCGGCTGGACTTCTGACCCCTGCCCCCCTCCGCTGTCCCCCCTGGACCCTGTTGTCTGGACCTTCCCTGTACACTACATCGCCCTTGCTCCCCCAGACCCCCTTTCTTCACCTGGAACAATCCCTTTGGTCCTCTACACTCCCCCTGTTTCTCTTAGCCCTTGTGCCCAGTGGTGTTCATTCCCGTGCCCACATCCCCCGATGTGTCTTCTGAGTGTTTTTGTGTTTGTTATTGTGGTGTTAAAATATGTACCTTGTAATAATAAAAGATTAAAAAAAAAAAGCCTGTTCACTTTTAGCGGATGTGTACGGCGGATGCGGTCCACCGCAAGCGGAAGTGTACAGGTGAACAGGCTAATAGAGCTAACGTGGGCGCAGTGATACGAATCGAGAGAGACAATATGGAATGTGAAATACGCTGCTGAATTTTACAACTGTCTGGCAAATGTATCACTTTTCAGACAAATGTTGTTTTGGGAAGAACAACAAGCTTTATTTCATGTCCTGGTGAACTTACCGGACCTACCTCCAGAACGCCAGCAGAACCGGGCTGAGACGAGACTGTCAGAGGTAAGCCGGCGTTACCGCACGAAACTTTTAGAAGGAAACCCATACAGATTAACATAAAAAAACCTGCATTATCCCTTTAAAACCGCACTCCAAACTGTGCACACTCCAAACTGTGCACACTCCGAACTGTGCACACTCCGAACTCTGTGTGCGGGACTTCCTCACCCACTTCCTGTAGGATCGAGGAGAGGAATCAAGGAGAAGGAAGCGAGTCTCTTGTTTGTCTCTTCGCTCTGTCGCTGTGAGAGTTTGAGTAAAGGAGCTGATGTGGAAATGGAAGCACTTCCTGGTTGGAGTTGGGCTGCAGAAGTCAGCGTCCAATCTGAGTCGGCCGCCAAATCTGCGTCGCTCAGACTTTTATTTTCATTATTTTTACTCAGAAACGGCTCAAAATGTTGTGTCAGATGAACCTTTAGTCCTCCATTCATTCCCCTAAAGAGGAAGTGTTCTGAAAAATGGACTGTTTGTCTCTTCCTCTCATGTTCCTCATCACAAACCTGCCTGAAGAGGTTCTAGAGTCATCCATGCATGTTTGCGTCATCTAGAGATCTCTCCTGGGCCCTATTCAAACCCTGCTTACGGTTAGTCTGTACGAGGCTCCGCCCACAAGCCTACAGTGGATCTGTGGCTCAAACAGAAAGACAAAGACAAAAGCATAAAAATAAGTTTAAATTTAATAAAGGTAATTGAAGATAATTTAACAAAAGCTCCAATTAGACAAATAATGAACAAAAGGCCGAGTCCAACTGGGGTTAAACCAAACTGAGCACAACAAAACGAACCGGACCTGACGGAGAACAGGAGTGTTTAAATACAAACTTATTTACTTATTTATTTAATAGGGACAGTGCAGATTAATGAACATCTGCAGCAGCAGTGTAAATATGCCAGATTATAGCAAGAATGCTCATTTCCATCTGTAGTCCCTGGGCAGGTGACACCACAGCAAAAACAATAAAACAATGACAACTGACAATAACACCAACATTAAAACATTAAACATTAAAACAGTAAAACATTCAAAATGTCCACAAGTCTGGTTTTCCTTTAGCCGCTGTTTCAAGTGTGATTTAAAAGTGTCCAGTGTTGGAGTCTCTCTTATTGATGATGGGAGTGTGTTCCAGAACTTAGAGCCTCTGACTGAGAGCACAGTTTGTCCAAATGTAGTGCGTCTGTGTGGACCTCACAGTTCCCCTGGGCCGTGGCCCTTGTTCCCATCCCACTGACAGTCTTTGTTTTAATAAAATCCTGCAGCGGAGGAGGAGCAAGTCCATGTAAAACTTTATATATAAAACAACCATATTTAAAATGAACAAAATGATTAAAATTGAGTAAGTTATACTTGTCTAAAATTGTGCAGTGGTGAACTGAGAATAGTTTCTTGTCTAATATTTTCACAGCTTTTTTAAAAAGTGATTCAACTGGTTTGAATGTTGTGCCAGCAGCAAGTGACCATGTGGTAATGCAGATCTCTATATGAGACAGAATCATAGAGTGTAAAAACATTTGTGCCGCATATAGAGTCATGAAGGATCTTACTTGTCTAAAATTCACTAAGTTAAAATTAACGGTTTTTGTGAGTCTCTTAATGTGTTTCTTAAATGTCAGTGTCGGGTCCAGCGTCAGTCCAGGTATTTAAACTCTTTGACGAGGCTGAGTTCCGCCCCGTCCAGAAAGACACTGGACCGCTGCAGCTCATTTGCTTTTTTACTGAACATCATGCAGACCGTTTTCTTTGTATTGAGTTGTAGGCATGAGTTCTTGACCCACTTTTGGACAGGAGTCATGGCTGATGTTCACTTTTCTGAAACTTCCTGTGCAGTTCTGGCAGGTGTATAAATTACAGCATCATCAGCAAACAGCTGGACATTGACATTTGGACAAACTTCTGGGAAATCATTAATATAAATACTAAATAAAATTGGTCCTAAAAAACTAAAACTGAACACAAGAGGGCCAAATTACACCAAATAATGAACAAGAAGGGAAATAATTGTAATACAGAAAATAATACGTGATAATTAATGTGCCCGTCATTATCATTAATATGTAACTGCTGTCCCACTAAAAAAGCCATTTAAAGGTTAGATTTAAGTCTGGTGCACTGAACTTGCTGTAAGCAGAAAAAGTTGTTGTTTGCGGTGTGCTTATGATGAAGTTTGGCGTGACATGTGACCGGAAACACTTCCTTTGGAGGAAACAGGAAATGCCAAGTGGCTGTGGCGCAGATCGGTGTTCGGGACAAACCTGTGAATTGGTGGATTTTTCGGGGATTTTTCTTAGATTTTTCGGATTCCAGACGACCTCTTCATCAGCGGTGAGTTGTTGAGCAGCAGTCGGTGGACTATTGTTGTGATTATCGGTCGTATTTGTGTTGCTAAAAGCACTTACCGTCATGTTTGTTAGCCACACTAGCGCTCCCATTCAAAACCCCTGTGTATATTAGCGCCGTTTACTCGCGCTTGGACTTTTTAAAACACCGATTATACTCATTAAATATTCAACACTTTTAAGTTTACATTCAAGCCCAACTGTAGATAACAATCTAGTTTATAGACGCATTCAGTCTTTTCCCCTTTTGAACTGATTTGATCCACTTTGACACCTTTTTGAGCGAACGCTAAGTCAGCTGTAACATCCAGTCGAACTTAGAAGGCCAGAACTGATGTTAAATGACTTTTATTTTCCGTGCCTTGTCACATAACCAACGTAAGAGCTAGACAAGAACAACATCATATAAATTACCATCTGAACACCACATTTCCAGCTCAATACATTGATCAACCGTTATCCATTTTTAACATTAATTTAACTATAAGGTTCCATTTTTGGTTTTCCTCATTGATTATGAATGAACTGATTTGTTCCACAACTTTAATTATTAATCTGATCATCTGATTAGTATTTAGATCTCTACTTAAGTCATTTGATTTATTGACTACAGTTGAGTATTTTTGATATGTGAAAAAGTGCACTTCCCTTTTTGATGAATGAATGAATGAATTATTGATTGCTGACTGTGTTTAATAGTCAGTTTTTTGCTGATGAAATTGAAATAAGAACAGATAATGAGTTAGCCTCATTACACTGGTCTACAAGCAAAATGCTTCTGTAAGAAAAGTACAGAATTTTGTCTTGGTTTAGGTCACTAATAAAGAAAAAGTAAGTCAGAAGTGCTGATTGGCTGTAGTTTCCAAGATATAATATTGGCTCAAAATGGGAAATTTATGCAAAAAAGGCAAAAACGGTCGTTTATCAGAAGGTCCAGTGTGTCTACAAGCAACAGTTCTATCTGAAAGCCTGTCTGCACATTCACATACATTCACTTTAATATGTCTAGAGTTTGAACATAATCAATATATATACTCAACAAAAATATAAACGCAACACTTTTGTTTTTGCTCCCATTTTTCCTGAGATGGACCCAAAGATCCAAAATTCACTCCAGATACACAACACTACCATTTCTCTCAAACATTGTTCACAAATCTGTCCAAATGTGTGACAGCGAGCACCTCTGCCCCGCCGAGACAATCCACCCCACCTCACAGGTGCGCCACATCAAGATGCCGATCCGACATCATGACCAGTGCACAGGTGCGCCCCAGACTGCCCACAATAAAAGGCCACCCCGAAATGTGCATTTTTTTGTGCTTTATTGGGGGTCTGGGGACTCAGAACCAGTCAGTATCTGGTGTGACCACCATTTGCCTCATGCAGTGCAACACCTCTTCTTCGCATAGAGTTTATCAGATTGTCAGTTGTGGCCTGTGGAATGTTGGTCCACTCCTCTTCAATGGCTGTGCGAAGTTGCTGGATATTAGTGGGAGCTGGTACACGCTGTCGTATACGCCGCTCAAGCACATCCCAAACATGCTCAATGGGTGACATGTCCGGTGAGTATGCTGGCCATGCAAGAACTGGGACATTTTCAGCTTCCAAGAATTGTGTACAGATTAGGGATGCAAATTAACGGTTAATTCATTAACTGATAGTTGATTGACCTTATCGATCGATTAACGATTAACTGATAAGCGGCGTTTTTCACCTGAATTTTAGTGTTTCAATAGGGTCTTTAAGAATATAAGCTATAGTAACATAACACTGAGTCATAAATATATCATAGTATTATTATATTGTATATTCCTCAATTAATTATTCCTGAGTAAAAAGCAGACAAATGTATTGATGCTGAATAACAAAATACAGTCATCCCTCGCTCTATCCAATTTTTTTTTAAATAGTGTAACATTGTGTTCTGTCCTGATTGGCTAAGAGACTAGACCAGGACTGAACGTGGACTGGACCAGGTCTGAACCTGGACTGGACCTGGACTGGACCGGGACTCGACCGGGTCTAGACCTGGACTAGACCAGGATTAAACCACCATGTGCCGCTGCTGGTTTCGCCGCGGCCCACGCTCCGAGCCGCAGGCCAGCCGCGCGGTGCTCGGGGCGCGGCGAAACCAGCAGCATTCCGGGTTCGATCTCGTGCTCAGCAGCCCCGGTGTCCGCGCGGGCTGCTGAGCAGTGGCGTTGGCGCCTGCGGTCGGCTGTGAGTCGAGCTTGGCGCAGCACGGTTGCCTTGTTTCATGACCGCGCGGGTCCGCGTGTCCGCGGTTAATTACAATTAATGCATTTTGATCGACCAACGTCTTAATCGACAATTAACCGTTAATCGATTAATTGTTGACATCCCTAGTACAGATCCTTGCAACATGGGGCCGTGCATTATCTTGCTGAAACATGAGGTGATGTTCATGGATGTATGGCACAACAATGGGCCTCAGGATCTCATCACGGTATCTCTGTGCATTCAAAATGCCATCAATAAAATGCACCTGTGTTCTTCGTCCATAACAGCCATTGAAGAGGAGTGGACCAACATTCCACAGGCCACAACTGACAATCTGATAAACTCTATGCGAAGAAGATGTGTTGCACTGCATGAGGCAAATGGTGGTCACACCAGATACTGACTGGTTCTGAGTCCCCAGACCCCCAATAAAGCAAAAAAAATGCACATTTCGGGGTGGCCTTTTATTGTGGGCAGTCTGGGGCGCACCTGTGCACTGGTCATGATGTCGGATCGGCATCTTGATGTGGCGCACCTGTGAGGTGGGGTGGATTGTCTCGGCGGGGCAGAGGTGCTCGCTGTCACACATTTGGACAGATTTGTCAACAATGTTTGAGAGAAATGGTAGTGTTGTGTATCTGGAGTGAATTTTGGATCTTTGGGTCCATCTCAGGAAAAATGGGAGCAAAAACAAAAGTGTTGCGTTTATATTTTTGTTGAGTGTATAAGATATATACACTAAAGACAATAAAGACTCATACGTGAGAATGCTGTTCATAGATTTCAGTTCAGCATTCAACACTATAATCCCACAGCAGCTCATTATCAAACTAGACCACCTGGGGCTTCAGACCTCACTCTGTAATTGGCTGCTGGACTTCCTCAGTGAGAGGCCACAGGCAGTGCGGGTCGGCAGAAACACCTCAAGCTGCATTAGACTGAGCACAGGAGCCCCCCAGGGCTGTGTGCTCAGTCCGATGCTCTTCACTCTGCTGACCCACGACTGCTCACCGGCGTTCAGCACCAATCACATAGTGAAGTTTGCGGACGATACGACTGTGGTGGGTCTCATCTCTAATAACGATGAGACAAACTACAGGAGTGAGGTGAGCCTTCTGACCCAGTGGTGCAGCAATAACAATCTCCTTCTTAATGTTGAAAAGACCAAGGAGATTGTTATTGACTTCCGGAGAGGCCCCACCCAGCACCCCCCACTGTCCATCAATGGTGCTGCTGTAGAGAGGGTGAGCAGCACCAAATTCCTGGGGGTGCACATCAGTGAGGACCTCTCCTGGACAGTGAATACTGTATCACTGGCAAAGAGGGCTCAGAGGCGCCTCTATTTCCTCCGCAAACTGAGGAGAGCTGGAGCCCCTCCACCCATTATGACCACCTTCTACCGAGGCACCATTGAGAGCGTCCTGACCAGCTGCATCACGGTGTGGTACGGGAGCTGCACTGAACAGAACAGGAAAGCTCTGCAGCGCATAGTGAATGCAGCTGGGAGGATCGCTGGTGTCTCTCTCCCCTCCCTCCTAGACATTTTTAACACCCGGCTCACCCGCAGAGCGTCCAACATTGTGGGTGACCCGAGCCACCCCGCACATAGCCTGTTCAGCCTCCTGCCCTCGGGGAGAAGGTACCGGAGTCTCCGGGCCCACTCCACCAGGCTTTCAAACAGCTTCATCCACCAGGCTGTCAGGAGGCTGAACTCACACCTGAACTCACACCCGAACTCACACCCGAACTCACACCTTACCCATCTCCCACCCCCCACCCCCCATATTGGCATAACCTGTATTCCATAAAAGACATACCACTCTAGACACTTTAAAAAACTGCTGCTAAGGACTACTGTTGCACTGTTGCACATTTACATTTACTACTGGATTTACTCCTGTTGCACTGTTGTTTACTACTGTTATTGCACATTTACATTTACTACTGGAATTTTTAGTACTGTTGTTTACTCCTGTTATTGAATTTTACCCCCGTTGCACTGTTGTTTACTACTGTTATTGCACATTGACTACTGGAATTTTAGTACTGTTGTTTACTCCTGTTACTGCACTAGAATTACTACTGTTGCACATTTATTTTTATTTTATCTTAATGCACATTCTACTGCACATGACCAAGTCACTGCTGTATCTTCCATTGCACATTTTGATGCACACTGCACACTTTGGAAATCTGTATATAGTATAGTTTATTTATTATGTTGCACTGTTTTAAGATTTTAGATTGTAGACTTTAGTTTTAACTTTAGATCTCTGTCTTAGATAGTTTTTGTTGTGTTTTGTCTTCATATTGTATTTTGTACACTGTCTTTTGCACTACCTGGCCAGAGAGAAACAAAATTTCGATTCACTGTATGTTGAACACATATGGCAGAATTGACAATAAAGCTGACTTTGAACTTTGAACTTTGATATATATTATTCTTCTATCATTACATATCTTGAATACATTAGCTAACCAGCACAGTTATCAATTGATTTTCAGTTCATCTTATCAATATAAAGGATATTTAGTCACTTTTATCGAAGAAGCAGATGGAGTCCAAAAATATGTAGACCAGTGTTATTGATTGGCTAATGTTTATCTGGCCCCACCACGTCCACAGTTGATGGATTTTCATTCTTTTTTTTGGTCTTCATAATTCCAAGGCTGCTGCGTCTCTATAAAACTTTCACTGACAATTTCAAACAAAAAAATCCTCCATACAACCTTTGAGTGCACAAGCACCATGTGATTTACAATCCAGGATGTTTATGCAAGTCTAGGAGCATTATTGATTGATTGATTGAAGTCTAGGAGCAGGTTTTCTGATGTTGTGGTCTGGTAGTTGTGGTCGTACCTTCTTGTCTTGGCCTGATCCCGTCAGATCTCAGAGGCTCAGCAGGTCCTGGTCAGGACTTGGATGGAGACGCTGGAACACCAGGAGCCACAGGGGGGCGCTAGTAGCAAAAACTGTTGTTGTGTCCTTAGGCAAAACACTTGACCCACATTGCCGAGTATGAAAGTGGAGTGTGTGAGTGTTGGTGGAGGGGCAGATGGTGCAGATTGGCAGCCTCACTTCAGTCAGTCTGCCCCAGGGCAGCTGTGGCTACAATAGTATCTTACCCCCACCAAGTGTGGAGTGAACGAACAATGAACTGTAAAGAGCTTTGGGCGTCTTGAAAGGCGATACAGTAATCCCTCGCTGTATCGCCGTATCAACATTGTGTTCTGCGTCCTGATTGGCTAAGGGACTGTAGACCTCCGGCTGGATGTGTGAGGGGCGGAGACATGAGTCACTGGATCCGTAGGAAGCGGGACCAGTCCAGACCGGGACTAAGACATGAGGACCAGACCGGGACTAAGACATGAGGACCAGACCGGGACTAAGACATGAGGACCAGACCAGGACTAAGGGTGTTTTCACATATAGTCCCCTTTAAGAGAACCGAACTCAATCCCCTAAAAGTGGACCAACAAGGGGACCAAGAGAACACAAACTCAGTTCTGTTTGTGTTCACATTGTGAAAGAGGACCGAGTTCTCTTTCTGGTCCACTTAAGCTCTGATGGAGCCTCAGTCCTCTTTCTGTTCACACTGTAGCTTCTCTAGAGCTCTGAGACCTGGTTTAGACCTGGTTTAGACCTGGTTTAGACCTGGTTTAGACCTGGTTTAGACCTAGTTTAGACCTGGTTTAGACCTGGTTTAGACCTGGTTTAGACCTGGTTTAGTCCTGGTTTAGTCCTGGTTTAGTCCTGGTTTAGACCTGGTTTAGACCTGGTTTAGTCCTGGTTTAGTCCTGTATGCACGTGTCACGGTCTTTAATAATCCGGAGCTCCGGAGAAAAGGACATATCTCAAACTTATCCCGTGTCCCGAGGCGAGAGTTCCTTCTTACGTAGCATTAACGTAGCAAGTTAAGGATTCTTCTTCTGTTGGAAATGCCGCGTAAATATCAGGCGGCTCGCTCACAGCTGATGGGCGAACAGGCGCAAACACAACAGCGGTAATCGTCATGATTGGCGGGAGCGCGATCGGTGCGTAATTATGCTGCAACATGATTGGAAGCTGGAGCGCAGTTCGGCCTATGATTGGCTCTTGCCGGCTCTTGGCTCACCGACTCTTGGCTCACCGGCTCTTGGCTCACCGGCTCTTGGCTCACCGGCTCTTGGCTCACCGGCTCTTGGCTCACCGGCTCTTGGCTCACCGGCTCGTGGTGGTGCACTGCACAAAAGGCGAAGTGAACCCTGAGCGTTATGTGTACACACTGCGCTGGTTAGGCGAACCGTACCGCGGACCTTTTAGCGAACCGTACTGAGACCACCTCCCGAGATGGTCTCAGTTTGGTTCGTTTTAAAGGGGTCTGAGTGCGCTTAGAGTGTTCACATATAAACCTATAATGCTCAGTTAGCGATCTGAGTTCGCTTTAAACGCTGAAAGGGACCAAGTGTGAAAACACCCTAAGACATGAGGACCAGACCGGGACTGAGACATGAGGACCAGACTGGAACCAGACCGGGACTAGACCAAGACTAAACGTGGACTAAACCAGGTCTAAACCTGGACTAAACCAGGATTAAACCACAGCATGCGGCTCTTTGCCTGGTTTCGTGCGGCTCTTTATGTCGAGGTTCGTGCGTGTTCGTTTCGTGGCTCATGCTGCGTCGTTGGCCGTGGACGCGGTCCTGTGGAGGAGGCACGGTCCGGACACTGCCGGCGGTCTCGTGCTCGCAGCCCCGGGTGGGACGTGCGGCCTCACGCCGGTCATGTTGCTCTATCACGGATTTGACCACGATGAGCGGGTGCACGTGTCCGCGCGCACACTTCTCCGGGAGGTTAATGTGCATCGTGTCCCGGACGTGGCGGTGCCGTTGGATGAGCGCGGTGCTTCCTGCAGATCCAGTGACTCATGTCTCCGCTAGACCTGCGCGATTAATCGATTAATTTGAATTTACAGTTCAGGACGATGTGTTTTTATGAAAATCGTTTTTTTTGTGTGATTTTTTTTTTTTTTTACATGCGAGCGGAACTAATGCGTTCTACACGGGTAAGTTAGCGGGGTGTACCCAAACATTGTACGAGCTAACGCGGCAGCGAGTGAGCTAAAGCCGGAGCTTGTACCAAACAAAGGTGTTTACATCTGTTATATGGAACTGGTTCGGTTTTCTTGTGTCGGACTTAGAACAAACGAGTGCTCGCTGTAAGGTCTGTTCAAAAGCTGCAGCACGACAAATGTATCCTAGCGCCTAAAGCAGAGGCAGCGGGAGAAGTGCAGGTCCCCACAGCGCGAGCACATATCGTAAAAGACATGGTGCCCATATTTACTGTGGAAAAGCTCGGATTCACTAACATGGTGAAAGTTTTGGACCCGAAGTATGTGCTACCAAGACACAAATATTTTTCTTGTGTTGCCACAGCTGTACACAGACTGCACAAGCTAACATACATGAACACAGACAGTGGCTCCCTCTTTTCTGCATCACTCGAGGAAAAACTAAAACACAACACTCCCCACTCCAGTCCATCTTTCCCACAATCAGGGAATCATTTAGCTCCATAAAATGCTTCTTTATAAAAGATATTTATATAACTGTGATTTTTTAAAACAATAATGGCTTACTTGATGCAGGTGTAATGTATTTGTTTTATAAACAGGGATGAAAGACCTCCGCCTTTTAGCGGATCTCTGCTTTTTTTTCAGTCGCGTGTTTTTTTTTTTTTTTTTCTGTGCAAATGCGTTAAGAAAGATTTTGGGTGTATATATACGTATAGTTGTTTTTAGTGTCACCAACCGTCCCTTGAAAAATGGAATCGTCCCGTATTCAGAAAAATGTACCGTGCGAGCCCATGTGAGCCGCGGGCGGACACCGCACGTATATCAACAGCGTATATCATAACGGTCTGAGGTATGTCCCACATCGTTTTCCTTTAAGGACAAATGGCTCTGGGTTCTTATGGGCTAAAGTTCACACTGTGTCCTTGTGCTCTTAGGCCTCACACCTTCACTGTTCACAAGTCCAGGTCCAAACCAGGTCCAAACCAGGTCCAAACCAGGTCCAAACCAGGTCCAAACCAGGTCCAAACCAGGTCCAAACCAGGTCTAAACCAGGTCTAAACCAGGTCTAAACCAGGTCTAAACCAGGTCTAAACCAGGTCTAAACCAGGTCTAAACCAGGGCTAAACCAGGGCTAAACCAGGGCTAAACCAGGACTAAACCAGGACTAAACCAGGACTAAACCAGGGCTAAACCAGGACTAAACCAGGACTAAACATGATCACATGCTCCAAGGTTCACCTGTCACATGATTGTACACTGTCAATCAAACCTGTTGTGGGAGGGGCCTCGGGGAAAGAAGGCGCCTGATTGGGTAGAATCCCTCAATTGTCCAGGTAGAACCAAAGGCAAAAGTAAAACTTCAGTTTGTCGACTGGACAAAAGTTTATTTGGTGGAATCCGTTTCTTCTGCTGCTTCAGTTCTGGTCAGACGCTGGTGGACACTAGAGTTGGGCGGTATCCAAATTTTGATACCGTTAAACCGTGTCCACATTTTCCCGGGGTATACGGTATTACCGTTGCTAAGGCTAAAAAAAAACAAACACTTCGTAGCACTACAGTGGAGTGGCCTCGCCAAATGGCAGCTTGCACCTTTACCGTTCAGAAACAGAATAGTAAGCATTACATAGGCCTAATGATACTGAGAACATAACAAAACATGTACAAAATTAGTAACTTTTATTAACAAATGTTTAAAGTGCAAATACAGCAGCCAACCGATGGAACGAAATGACATTGTGTGTGGGCTAAAGCTAACAAACCAACAGGAATCAAATAAAATACTTGATCTTATCAAATAAGAAAATCTGAACAATAAATAACAAGACATAACCGAAAATGTGCATATATAACCCTGTCCTGAGAACGCAGTGGAAAATACTGCTCGTTTGTATATTTTTAAAATCTATTAACATGAATCAAATAAATTAAACGTACAACTATACAACATCCCGGACCGTTTTCGTCCGTCAGAAAAAGCTACTCCTTATTGAAAATAAAAATATTAAGCTATTGAATGCAAAACCAGCATGTTCACTTTTTCCGGCTTGAGTACGGCACGTTGTGGAATTGACAACTTTGCCCGCGGTGCTGAAGACCCGTTCCGATGGAGATCTTGTGGCACAAACGCACAGGTATTTTATCAGAGGAAAGCGCCTGACTCCATTGGATTTCCACCAAAGAAGGGGGTCTTCATCTCCCAGAATAACAGCCTCGTGTGGAAGTTGCGTTTGTAATAAGAAACCCGAAAACTTCTCACATTTCAGACTCAAAAATGGAGAGTTGTTTTTATTAACACGCGAGAATATCAGAAAGGCGCTGCGCTAGAACACAAAAGCAGCGTGTCAAACGTCACGCCTTTCTTAAAGGGACCGCAACTATTATCAGAAGCAGTGACTTTATAACCGAACGTCATCTCTCCGATAGTAATATTAGTTTTAAACTGTAATAGTATTAAATTAACAAACACAACCACACATACATAGGTGCTGGACAAACACTCTTTATTTAGGCATTAAATTAATTATAGTTAATATTATATTAGGGCAAGATTTTTTATTTTTTTTAATGACGGTAATGAATCTGATACCGTTGCTATTTTTAGATACCGCAATATACCGTATTACCGTATTACCGCCCAACCCTAGTGGACACTGCCTATATCTGCCTGAAGGGGGCGCTCACTACAATGAAATGACTGTGAGACTCCCACACCTACTTGTTTACAGTTTGTGTTAGTTAGGTGGTTGGTGTTAGGTGGGCCTGTTAGATCTGCAGTGGGAGTGGAGTGTGGGTCTTGTTAGCAGAACCATTCAGGACCATAATGGTGTTTTCACTCCTCTGGACCTGACCTGCTGCTCTATTGTTTTCTTTGTTTTGATTTAGGTTTGAGGATAGAGTTATAGATGGAGACAAATGATGTCTGAGACCTCCATTTGTGTTCAAGGAAGGATTCTCTTTCTTTAACTCCTCCTCTCAAACCAGTTCTTTTCTCTGGCCAAGATCTGGACCTCACTGTCCTCAAAGGAGTGGCCCGTGGCTTTTAGGTGGAGATGTACGGCAGACTGAGGTCCTTTTAGGTGGAGATGTACGGCAGACTGAGGTCCTTTTTAGGTGGAGATGTACGGCAGACTGAGGTCCTTTTTAGGTGGAGATGTACGGCAGACTGAGGTCCTTTTTAGGTGGAGATGTACGGCAGACTGAGGTCCTTTTAGGTGGAGATGTACGGCAGACTGAGGTCCTTTTTAGGTGGAGATGTACGGCAGACTGAGGTCCTTTTAGGTGGAGATGTACGGCAGACTGAGGTCCTTTTAGGTGGAGGAGGTGGAGATGTACGGCAGACTGAGGTCCTTTTTAGGTGGAGATGTACGGCAGACTGAGGTCCTTTTTAGGTGGAGATGTACGGCAGACTGAGGTCCTTTTAGGTGGAGGAGGTGGAGATGTACGGCAGACTGAGGTCCTTTTAGGTGGAGGTGTACGGCAGACTGAGGTCCTTTTTAGGTGGAGGAGGTGGAGATGTACGGCAGACTGAGGTCCTTTTAGGTGGAGGAGGTGGAGATGTACGGCAGACTGAGGTCCTTTTAGGTGGAGATGTACGGCAGACTGAGGTCCTTTTAGGTGGAGATTAGGGGTGGGCGGTATAAACGGTATAAACGGTATGCGGTATAAATTTGGCCAGCGGTAGAGATTTGGGTTATACCTTCCTATCGCGATTGCGTCATTGCGTCACCACAACAAGGAAGGAGGAAAAATCGCTGCGAGCACATGGAGGTGGAGGAGCAGCGCAGAGATGAAAGAGTTCCGCTTTTTTTTCAGCCGCGGGGTCATCTGAATACGGAGGAATCGTCCCGTATTCAGAAACAAAAGAACGTGTCTCGTATTAAACTTCTACCGGTGTAAGCCGCGAGCACGCGCAAGCCGCGAGCACGCCGCGAGCCGCGGCCCATTTCAACAGTACATGTGTACTGCAAACATCGTATTTCCCTGATGATTGCCCAGGGACTCGGGGAAGCGCTCGAGTCATGGGAACTTGACGAAGAGTTGCAGGTATGCATCACCACTGACACCGGCGCCAATGTTAAAGCAGTTTCATTTTCGGTTTACATTGCCTTGTTCAAATTTTATACTGCTTGAAAGTGAAGTTACTTGTTACAATTACAGTTTTGCACAATACATTTTCTTGTAGTAATATTCTTGACGTTTATGTTATTTAATAGTTTAAAAAACAGCTTCCTGCATGAATGCTTTTTCCATGTGCTCTGGTGACCATTAAGAAGCTGTTAATACTGTTAACAGTTAATACTGTTACATACCAAAGTATACTGTGATATATACCGTCTACCGTCTATGGTTCAAATTATACCGTGATATAAATTTTAGGCTATATCGCCCACCCCTAGTGGAGATGTACGTCCTTTTAGGTGGAGATGTACGGCAGACTGAGGTCCTTTTAGGTGGAGATGTACGGCAGACTGAGGTCCTTTTAGGTGGAGGTGTACGGCAGACTGAGGTCCTTTTAGGTGGAGGTGTACGGCAGACTGAGGTCCTTTTAGGTGGACGTGTACGGCAGACTGAGGTCCTTTTAGGTGGAGGTGTACGGCAGACTGAGGTCCTTTTAGGTGGAGGTGTACGGCAGACTGAGGTCCTTTTAGGTGGAGGTGTACGGCAGACTGAGGTCCTTTTAGGTGGAGGTGTACGGCAGACTGAGGTCCTTTTAGGTGGAGGTGTACGGCAGACTGAGGTCCTTTTAGGTGGAGGTGTACGGCAGACTGAGGTCCTTTTAGGTGGAGGTGTACGGCAGACTGAGGTCCACTCTGGCTCTCTCGTCTGTGTTGGTTCATCCTCTTATGAGGTGGTCGTTTTGTTTCTCCAGCGCTCACTGATTTTTGCCTGATGAAGGCCTAGTGCCCAAACGTTTCATGTCTCAATAAATCTCACATTTTTCAAGTAAGACGGAGTGCAGGATTATTTTCTACTTCTCACAACTGCATGTTCTACATGTTCTACCAGTGACACATCTGCATGTTCTACATGTTCTACCGGTGGAACCTCGGTTCTCCTTGACTGATGTGACGTGTTGCTGGAGGTGCTCAGGTTTATTTGGATCAAACTCTGTTCATATCCCGTGTGGCTGTGAGACAAACACACCAGAACACACACATTTACACCAGAACACACACATTTACACCAGAACACACACATTTACACCAGAACACACACTTCCTGTTTGACCTTGGCAGCTAGCGGGTTAGCTTATTAGCAGGTTATGGTCACATCTTTATATAACGCTTTTCCACCTTCAAGGCACCTGAAGTGCTTTACAACAAGGAACCACTCACACATTCACACACCAGTGTACGCAGAAACTGTGCCTTGCCCAAGGACATAACAGCAGCATTCATCTGTGGGAGCTGGAATTGTACCAACCAACCTGTGGGTCAGTGGATCTGACCGCTCAACCACTGATGTTCTTATGTCAAGAACATCAGTGGTTGAGCGGTCAGATCCACTGATGTTCTTGACATAAGAACATCAGTGGTTGAGCGGTCAGATCCACCGCTCAACCACTGATGTTCTTATGTCAAGAACATCAGTGGTTGAGCGGTGGATCTTATGTCAAGAGCGGGATTTGAACCGCCAACCTTTGGATCAGTGGACAAACGCTCAACCAACTGAGCTAGTTAGCGGTGTCCAGAGGTACAGACTGTGGTCCCTTGCACATTCAAGCAGCAGTGTGATTGGGAGAGGGAGGGCAGGGAGAGAGTTGAGCATCCTGACAGCTTGGTGGATGAAGCTGTCTTTCAGTCTGCTGGTCTTGGCCCTGAGGCTCCTCAGTCTCCTTCCTGATGGCAGCAGACTGAAGAGGCAGTTGGATGGGTGGGTGGGATCAGGTGCTCATGATGGGAGCTGGGGCTCTGGCTCTCTTCAGCTTGTGGAGGAAGTAGAACTTAGTTGATTCATTCAGCCAAATGGAACTTGCTTGTAAAACACATTGAAACATTCTTATATATGATTTACTATGTGTGATTTTATGTGTATTTAATTAGTTACTTTATTTGAAGAGTTAAAGTTATTTTACTTGACACTTCCTTTCCTTTTTTCTACTGCAGAGCTCCA
The DNA here is from genome assembly GCA_036785185.1 of Paratrypauchen microcephalus. Lineage (NCBI taxonomy): Eukaryota > Metazoa > Chordata > Actinopteri > Gobiiformes > Gobiidae > Paratrypauchen > Paratrypauchen microcephalus. The sequence continues at coordinate 860,196 of JAVJIX010000036.1, forward strand.
AGATCCACCAACAGAATGGTGTTCACATGTGACCAGTGTGGGAAGGTGTGGCCAACAGCTTCTGCACTGAAAGTACACTACAGAACTCACACAGGAGAGAGACCATATAAATGTGACCAGTGTGGGAGCACGTTTTCACGGTCAAGCCACCTACAATCACATAAGGGAATCCACACAGGAGCAAAGCCATACCAGTGTGATGTTTGTGAAAAGGCATTTTCACGTTCAAACTCCCTAGTATCACATATGAGAGTTCACACAGGAGAAAGACCATATGAATGTGACCAATGTGAGAGGGGATTTAAACAGTCTGGTGCACTCCACCTACATATGAGAATCCACACAGGAGAGAAGCCATACAAGTGTGACCACTGTGGGAAGGAATTTACAAATTCTGGTGACCTCGGTAAACATATGAGAATCCACACAGGAGAGAAACCACACAAGTGTGATGTTTGTGAAAAGGCATTTTCACATTTAAGCAACCTAGTATCACATATGAGAGTTCACACAGGACAAAAGCCATACAAGTGTGATGTTTGTGAAAAGGCATTTTCACAGTCAAGCACCCTAGTATCACATATGAGAGTTCACACAGGACAAAAGCCATACAAGTGTGATGTTTGTGAAAAGGCATTTTCACATTCAAAATCCTTAGTATCACATATGAGAGTTCACACAGGAGAAGGACCATATGAATGTGACCAGTGTGGGAACACCTTTTCACGGTCAAGCCACCTACAATCACATATGAGAATCCACACAGGAGAGAAGCCATACCAGTGTGATGTTTGTGAAAAGGCATTTTCACAATCAAACTCCCTAGTATCACATATGAGAGTTCACACAGGAGAAAGACCATACGAATGTGACCAGTGTGGGAGGGGATTTAAACAGTCTGGTGCCCTCCATAAACATAAGAGAATCCACACAGGAGAGAAGCCACACAAGTGTGACCACTGTGGGAAAGCTTTCTCTAGAACATCCAGTTTCAATCAACACATGGGAATTCACTTCAGACAGACTAAATGAGTGTCAAATGCTTTTAGAAGATCGCAGCAACTCTCCAGTCACGACCAAACGCGCACACGAAAACTCGGATCAAGTGAGCCTAAAGTCAGACTCAAACAGCCGGAGCTGATCTTCAGAGACTCTGGACTGAGGAGTTGAGCTCTGTGTAGTGGAAAAAATTACAAGCTTAAAATGATATGTAAAGATTTTTTTTTAATTAGAAAGAGTTTTAACTGAAGTTAATCCATCTTATTCTTCATTGTGTTGTTTTTAACTTTGAGAGACGTAACTGAAATTGCATTTTATCTTTTTATTCTCTTTTGACTTTTGTTATGATGCATATTATACTCATACTAATTTTATACTCATATTATACTTATTACTCATTGTTTAGCTCATTGCTTACATTTTATATTACCTGCTTTATTGTGTGAAAACAGTGTAAACTTGTTGTAGAAAGGAAATTTAGTGGTTCAGGCAGGAGAGTCTTACTCATTATTTTTTGAGGACTGTTCACAGGTGAGCCAGTTTGCCCCGGTGAAAGAAGCCTTGACGCCAGTACACTGTGTTCCTCTGATTTACGGGGAGAAGCAGATAACGGAGGAATGTCGAGGAGGCTGACCGGGGGCTGCCCCTGGAGTCACATTATTCACATGCTGTGTCGATGGAGAGAGAGGCAGTCAGCGGTCCTGGTGTAAGACCTACGTAGACGGAAGTGTTACCAGGGACAGTCTGACCTCTGCATTGTTTAGCGACTATTGTATCAGGGGAATACATTTTTTGTGGAACTGTATCCGTCTGACTCTCGGTGATATTTCGATCTGAACCTGGTTGTAGCACTGACGCAGTATTTTAACACACAACCCACAACAGATGTTTATTCTTTTCATGGCTGCTGAGATGAAAACGTGAAGTGAAATATAAGAATTGGAAAATAAAATCTGTTTTTTAGACCATTTGTTCTTGCTTGTCTTGTCTTATGTCTTACATATGCATCAAGAAACTTCAGAACTGAAACAAATACACAAAAGGCTGAGAAACAGTGTGAGCTTCTTTTAACATGAACAGGTGAAGCACTAAAGGTTCATCAGATTTGAGAGAAGGTTTGACGCTGTCTCTGAATGACACTGAATATTAGAAGAGGGAGCACTTTTACATTTATTCCATGTACTTCATGTAAAATAGCCTCTTTAACTCCTCTCTCAAACCAGAAGGGCTCAGACACAATTTGTCTCCATCTGTAACTCTATCCTCAAACCTAAATCAAAACAAAGAAACACAAAACAGTTGCACATGAAAAAGTCAGAAGTCGTAATCGCTTGGTGCTATTTTCTCTCAAGTCGTATCACTGCACGCCTATTATTATTATTAGCCTGTTCACTTGTAAGTGGTGATGTTTACAAGTGAACAGGCTAATAATAGGTGATTCTGCGACAGAATCTCCAACTTAGTCAGGATATAGACATTACACTGACAGTGTCGTGACACATTCAAAAATACACTCACACACGGGCTACTACACATTTAGGTAGGTTACAGGTGAAAGAGTTTTTTTCAAAAGCAGTAGAAGTGATCAGTAGTGACGGGTCCGGCAACACCGATGTGTCGGCGCATGCGTCGAGTTCATAGAGCAAAACTCCGTGTCGGTGTGCGCATCGATACAGGACCCGTGTCGAACTGACACTGACGCGCCAAACTGTTTACAAGGAAGCGCATCTGTCAACGGGATGCATCTGCCAAAAGAATCTCTGATCTTTTGCGGTTCATCATCAAATTCATCAAGAACTATGGAGCAGCCTCAAGCTGAAAGAAAGGTTTCCACCATGTGTCCAACCTTACAATTTCTCTGCACTCCAGCCTCATCTGTGCCGTGTGAGCGGGTGTTTTCTACAGCTGGAGAAGTTCTATCAAAAAAGCCTAACAGACTATTTCAAAATGTTGGAAACACTATTTTGTTGTTTGTTTTTTAAATTCTAGACCACAAGAATCCTCATTCAAAACACGTTCACTTTACGTTCTGATACATGTTCACATTATTTATTGACTGTATCTAAAAATATCAAAGATATTTTAAATGTAAATGAAGATGTGAAATAAAACAATATAAAATACAACGACTTAAATTATATTATTGAATATACTAGGTCATCAAATCAGTGTCAGTTGAGTCTGAGGGATTTTTAGTATTCACTGACAGTATCGACACAGGATCAATACAGGATCAATACAGTTTGGCAACGTGTTGAAACGCTTCATGACGCCTCATCTACACATCACTAGTGATAAGTAAGAAAAGAAATAGGCCAAATCCATCCACAGCTGAGAAAATTATATTTTTGAATAAAAATATTGAATTGTAATACAAAAATGAGTCTTTATTGTTTTATTTCATTAAAAACTAATTACAAAAATAACACATACACATTTTTATTTAACCTTTATTTAACCAGAAAAGTCCAATGAGATTATAAACTTCTTTTCCAAGGGAGTCCGGCGGACTGGGTTAATATTCTGGTTCTTGGATTACGTTACTGAATACAGATTTTAAGGGGAACTAGTAACTGTACCAGAAAACATTTCTAAAGTAACCCTCCCAGCCCTGATGATCAAACAAATAGTATAGAACAACTGAAAAACTTTATTAAACCTGCTAAAAGTGACACAAATGACTAAAAGCTCCATATTTGGCCGTGTCAGCTCCAGAAGGGCAGAAAACAAACGTCATTAAAAACAAGAGCACCATCTGGTGGTGGCAAAAAGAACAACGCACATGGCTCCCTCTGTTGGGCACGAAGGGAATTACACCTGCCTGACTAGGACCACGTGACAAGTAACCCGAGCTCGCGCCAGGGTTTGGGTGCAAAGGTGAAAACAGCGGGATTTGAATTGGATGTGGACGAACACTGAAGGAGCGTTGTTATTGATCACAGTTGTTACTAGATTCAAAATCAGCAAAGTCATATTTGATTTGACAAACCCTGGTTTACTCCCAAACTCAAACGGCTGTGGCTAGAAAAAAGGCAGGCTTTCAGAAGTGGAGATAGAGACCTCTACAATGATGCCAAATACAGGTTTAGCAGAGAAGTGGGCACTGCTAGACGCCAGTTCTCTGAGAATATGCAGCAGCAGATGTCAGAGGACGACTCGGCTTCTGTGTGGAGGAGTTTTAGGAAAATAACGAACTACAAACCTAAAACTCCACACTCCACCGATGATCTGCCCCTAGCCAACAGTCTAAATTACTTCTACTGTCGTTTTGATGAGCCATCAAGCAGCTCTCACACCTCCATCCGTCCCACCAATAGAGACCACCTGGACACTTATCCCCCCACCCCTCCTACTTCCCCCTCACCAGAGCCATCTCCACCCCTTCACATTCATGAGGCAGATGTGAAGAAGCAGTTCAAAAGGTTGAATGCCCGGAAAGCATCTGGCCCAGACGGTGTCTCTCCTGCCACCCTGAGACACTGTGCTAACGAGCTGGCCCCGGTGTTTACGGGCATCTTCAACTCTTCACTGCAGGCTTGTCACGTGCCTGCCTGCTTCAAAACCTCCACCATTGTTCCTGTCCCCAAGAAGCCAAGGATCACTGGACTTAGGCCCTGTCCCCACGACAACGTTTTTTGGAGGAAACGGAGAAGTTTGGGTGCGTTTGGGCCTGCCGTCCAGACGGCGCCGGCGTTTTTGGGGGCGAGAACGGAGTTTTTCAAAAACGGCTTCCAGAGTGGAGAAGTCGGAGAACGCCCCCCGTTGCGTTGGAATGTGGGCGGAAAAAAAGCGCGGCAGGTGAGAAAATGATGACGTCGCGCTGCCGTAATCATCACGTGACCGGTGACCAGAGGGTGGAACCCGGCGCCTTCCGCAGGTAACTACCAGATAACAACAGCCATGGCGGACAATGGACTTCAGTATCTTTTGCAGACTTTTGGAAGTTTATTGGCAATGCTGCATCAAACTCTGTTCATATGCAATGCATTGCGACAACAGCAGAGGACCATGCACAATTACGCCTTTCACGGAACCGGAGGCAGAGGAGCTTGTTTCGGGCTTCCTCCGTGTGCATGACATGCCACAATGTTTGGGATCGATCGATGGGACACATCCCCTCAACATACAAGCGGTGTGTGACTACAGGTACCGGTTTATGGACGTTACTGTGAAGTGGCCTGGCAGTACGCACGACGCACGGGTGTTTGCCAATGCAAAGCTAAACACGTATTTTAAAACTGGAAAGATCCCATCGCTGGAAAGGCAGATAGTGGACAATGAGGAGCACATACCAATTTGAGTGTGTTGTGTGCTGTAAATAAAGAGAAAGAGCAACCATTTCTTGTCTTTTTTATTAAATGAAAATGTACCTTTTACAAACAGGCACATGCAGTATCACACACAAAAATATATAGCTGCCCGTTGGTGATGGTCCCGGTTGTATATTCTCGCCGAAAAGCCAACATAATGTCCGAGTATGTTTAACATTCCCGTAGTAAGATCCAAACAAGCATTTTGCCTAAATAACACGACCAAGGTTAACGAGAGTTCTACTTGTTAATGTCTATCTAATAAAACGATAGCAAGTAATACAAGCTATTTATAGGCAAAAACTCTGCTCACGCAGCGCAAATCTTTGTTCTGTGGCGTCTGTCTATGTTAGGGACGGTCAGCATTTTCACATTACCGGAGTGAGTCGCTGCTACATTGGTGGAGCAGGGGGACAAAATAAATTTGCTTGTGTTGACGGCCCCTAAAGTACACGTGTTTGCTTGTTTATGAAAGAGAAAGGACTTTATGTGCATGTGCTCTTTGTAGTCCTGCGTTACTGGTGGCTCTGGCTCTTTCCGGTTTACAGCGCCACTTATCGGTGTGGGTGTGTGTGGGGACAGGGTCTAAGGCCCTGTCCCCACAACAACGTTCCTGTTTTTTTTTTTACCCGGGGTGAAAAAAAGTGTCGTCCACACACGTGTTGGATCAGAAAACCTTCGTGTCAAGATGAGCACGGAGCGCTGAGTGAAAACGATGTAATACATATGTCACACTGATAAGTGGCGCTGTAAACCGGAAAGAGCCAGAGCCGCCGGTAACGCAAGACTACAAAGAGCACATGCACATAAAGTCCTTTCTCTTTCATAAACAAGCAAACACGTGTACTTTAGGGGCCGTCAACACAAGCAAATTTATTTTGTCCCCCTGCTCCACCAATGTAGCAGCGACTCACTCCGGTAATGTGAAAATGCTGACCGTCCCTAACATAGACAGACGCCACAGAACAAAGATTTGCGCTGCGTGAGCAGAGTTTTTGCCTATAAATAGCTTGTATTACTTGCTATCGTTTTATTAGATAGACATTAACAAGTAGAACTCTCGTTAACCTTGGTCGTGTTATTTAGGCAAAATGCTTGTTTGGATCTTACTACGGGAATGTTAAACATACTCGGACATTATGTTGGCTTTTTGGCGAGAATATACAACCGGGACCATCACCAACGGGCAGCTATATATTTTTGTGTGTGATACTGCATGTGCCTGTTTGTAAAAGGTACATTTTCATTCAATAAAAAATACAAGAAATGGTTGCTCTTTTTCTTTATTTACAGCGCACAACACACTCATATTGGTATGTGCTCCTCATTGTCCACTATCTGCCTTTTCAGCAATGGGATCTGTCCAGTTTTAAAATGCGTGTTTAGCTTTGAATTGGCAAACACTCGTGTGTCGTGCGTACTGCCAGGCCACAACGTGTGTAATTGTGCATGCGTCTCCGCTGAGGTTGCACTGCATAGTATAAATAAACGTAGAAATGTCCGCATAACAAACTCAACTCCATGGTTGTTATCTGGTAGTTACCTGCGAAAGGCGCAGGGTTACCTTCTGGTCACCGGTCACGTGATGATTACGGCAGCGCGACGTCATCATTTTCTCACCTGCCGCGCTTTTTTGCCGCCCACATGCCAACGCGACGGGGGGCGTTCTCCGACTTCTCCACTCTGGAACCCGTTTTTGAAAAACTCTGTTCTCGCCCCCAAAAACGCCGGCGCCGTCTGGACGGCAGGCCCAAACGCACACAAACTTCTCCGTTTCCTCCAAAAAACGTTGTCGTGGGGACAGGGCCTGATACTGGTTATACAGGCAGTAGGAGAGAATGTTCACACCTGTATCCTTGGGTGACATAACACACCTTGTGTTTGTCTGACCCGTCATTGTTCTTTTTGAGTGCATAGACTCATTTACCCCCTACTACATCTTTGCTCTGTGGTAGAGTGATCAGCGTGCATCTCTTCATCCATAGCATTAACCCACTCTTTTACTGTACATCTGGTGAGGTTAGTGTCTTTCTATGTTTGAGGTAAGGCAAAAGAAGAAATTCAATTTGTCAGTTTTTGTCAAGAAAGAATCCTTCCTTGAACAGAAATGGAGGTCTCAGACATCATTTGTCTCCCATTTGTCCCATTGTCTCCCAACTCTATCCTCAACCCTAAATCAAAACAAAGAAAACAACAGGGCAGCAGGTCAGTTCCAGAGGTGTGAAAACACCCATTATGGCCCTGAATGGTTCTGCTAACAAGAACCCGCACTTCTCTCCCACTGCATATTGAATAGGCCCACCTAACTAAGAGAAACTGAAAACAAGTAGGTGTAGTAGTTTCAAAATAATTTCATTGTAGTTAGCTCCTCCCTTCAGGCAGATATAAGGCAGTGTCAGGGCTCTCAAGTCTCATGCTTTGAGAGTGTGACACACGCAATTCGACGTGTTCACACGCTCACACGCCACACATGGCATTTCTCACGCTGATTTCTTTTTTTTTCTTTTTTTTTTTCTTTTTTTTTTTGTGCCCAGAAAATCGGTCTGTGTGGCTTAGTTTATGCAGGCTTCGCGCGGTTTCAGCGAAAAAAAACCTCCCCCTGCTCCGGGCGCACGGTCCGAGCGAGGCCGGAGCAGACGCGCCGTCCCCCGGGCACGTCCTGAGCCTCAGTCCTGGTGTCTCCGTCTGTGCGTAACGTGTCCCCCCCGACGGCTTACGCGCGGAATACGCGCGGCCCAGAGCTGAACTGCCCATGGTGAGACGCGGTGAGACGCGGGCCCGGTGCATTAACCAGACTCTTACATGAATCCGTTAAAAATGTCCCGCTCCCCCCCCGCCCCGCTCCCTCCTCCCCGCCCCTCTCAGCGCACTGACAAAGTGCGGTGATGTCATATCAGATTATTTCTGCATCTATTTCGGCACTAAACCAGGACTAAACCAGGACTAAACCAGACCTAAACCAGGACTAAACCAGGACTAAACCAGGACTAAACCAGACCTAAACCAGGACTAGACCAGGACTAAACCAAGACTAAACCAGGACTAAACCAGAACTAAACCAGGACTAAACCAGGACTAAACCAAGACTAAACCAAGACTAAACCAAGACTAAACCAGGACTAAACCAGAACTAAACCAGGACTAAACCAGAACTAAACCGGGTCTAAACCAGCACTAAACCAGGACTAAACCAGGACTAAACCAGAACTAGACCAGGACTAAACCAGACCTAAACCAGGACTAAACCAGAACTAAACCAGGACTAGACCAGGACTAAACCAGAACTAAACCAGATCTAAACCGGGTCTAAACCAGCACTAAACCAGGACTAAACCAGGACTAAACCAGAACTAAACCAGGACTAAACCAGGACTAAACCAGCACTAAACCAGGACTAAACCAGGACTAAACCAGGTCTAAACCAGGACTAAGCCAAGACTAAACCAGATCTAAACCGGGTCTAAACCAGGACTAAACCGGGACTAAACCAGGACTAAATCAGGACTAAACCAGATCTAAACCGGGTCTAAACCAGGACTAAACCGGGACTAAACCAGGACTAAACCAGGACTAGACCAGGACTAAACCAGAACTAAACCAGGACTAAACCAGGACTAAACCAGAACTAAACCAGGACTAGACCAGGACTAAACCAGAAGTAAACCAGGACTAAACCAGAACTAAACCAGATCTAAACCAGCACTAAACCAGGACTAAACCAGGTCTAAACTAGGACTAAACCAGGTCTAAACCAGGACTAAGCCAAGACTAAACCAGATCTAAACCGGGTCTAAACCAGGACTAAACCGGGACTAAACCAGGACTAAATCAGGACTAAACCAGAACTAAACCAGATCTAAACTGGGTCTAAACCAGCACTAAACCAGGACTAAACCAGAACTAAACCAGGACTAAACCAGAACTAAACCAGAACTAAACCAGGACTAAACCAGGACTAAACCAGAACTAAACCAGGACTAAACCAAGACTAAACCAGAACTAAACCAGATCTAAACCGGGTCTAAACCAGGACTAAACCGGGACTAAACCAGGACTAAATCAGGACTAAACCAGGACTAGACCAGGACTAAACCAGAACTAAACCAGGACTAAACCAGGACTAAACCAGAACTAAACCAGGACTAAACCAGAACTAAACCAGATCTAAACCGGGTCTAAACCAGCACTAAACCAGGACTAAACCAGGTCTAAACTAGGACTAAACCAGGTCTAAACCAGGACTAAGCCAAGACTAAACCAGATCTAAACCGGGTCTAAACCAGGACTAAACCGGGACTAAACCAGGACTAAATCAGGACTAAACCAGAACTAAACCAGATCTAAACCGGGTCTAAACCAGCACTAAACCAGGACTAAACCAGAACTTAACCAGGACTAAACCAGAACTAAACCAGAACTAAACCAGGACTAAACCAGGACTAAACCAGAACTAAACCAGGACTAAACCAAGACTAAACCAAGACTAAACCAGAACTAAACCAGGACTAAACCAGGACTAGACCAGGACTAAACCAGGACTAAACCAGGACTAGACCAGGACTAGACCAGGACTAAACCAGAACTAAACCAGGACTAAACCAGGACTAAACCAGAACTAAACCAGGACTAGACCAGGACTAAACCAGAACTAAACCAGGACTAAACCAGGACTAAACCAGGTCTAAACCAGAACTAAACCAGGACTAGACAAGGACTAAACCAGAACTAAACCAGGACTAAACCAGGACTAAACCAGGACTAGACCAGGACTAAACCAGAACTAAACCAGGACTAAACCAGGACTAAACCAGAACTAAACCAGGACTAAACCAGGACTAAACCAGGTCTAAACCAGGTCTAAACCAGGACTAGACCAGGACTAAACCAGGACTAGACCAGGACTAAACCAGGACTTAACCAGGACTAAACCAGAACTAAACCAGGACTAAACCAGAACTAAACCAGGACTAAACCAGGACTAAACCAGGTCTAAACCAGAACTAAACCAGGACTAAACCAGAACTAAACCAGGACTAGACCAGGACTAGACCAGGACTAAACCAGGACTAAACCAGGACTAAACCAGGACTAGACCAGGACTAGACCAGAACTAAACCAGGACTAAACCAGAACTAACTGAACTAATTTTTTCCGCCCCTCAGAAATCTCACTCCTAGCAATCTTCAAAACTTGAGAGCCCTGGGCAGTGTCCATCAGCATCTGACCAGAACTGAAGAAGCAGCTTGGATGAGCTGCGACACATATTCGACCAAATAATCTTTTGTCCAGTTGACAAACTGAATTTCTCCTTTTGCTATTGGTACGCTAGTTAATGGTTATTGAAGTATTTAAAGCACTAACTACTAATTAAGATTAGAGTGTAGGCTGTCATAATGGCATCTAACAATGCTAATGCAGATTTAAAGGGACAAAAGTGTAAACAAAATTGACTGAATGCTTATAAAATTGTATTAGCTACCCTTTAATTAGTGGTCCCTTAAAGGAAAAGTAACGTTTTTTACAATTTTGTTACAGTAGTTACAATAGTTTACAGCTTTGCGTTCCATGTTTGGGTCCCGGGAGCTGAGAGCACACTCCGCGCATGCGCACTGGCCTCCTCATCTACTCGAAACTATGGCTAAATCTTGGATTACAGGCCACTTTTGACCACACAAAATCGTAGACTAGAAGGTACAAAATGAAAATTCTGTCAAAAGTCGTGTTCTTTAAAATTTAGCAACATTTTAGGGATGGGCCAGTGTGGATTTTTTTTCAGATGCCGGTATCTGAAAGCTGCTGAGCCTGTACTGGTTCAGTCCTGCTTTAGTCCCGGTTCAGTAACAAAAATGATGCAGAGGACTGAGAAACACTACGAATCGCTACAGAATCAAAAAGCAAAGCACTAATTCTATTCTATAGTTAATCGCTATGGCAAATGTCCTAATTTTCCATCATTCTGAAACCCAAGGATATACAGTGGTACCTCACCTTACGAAATTAATTCGTTCCAGAAGTGGTTTCGTAACGTGAAAAATTCGTAAGTTGAGTAGCTATTTCAATGGAAAATGCCTGATCCGTTCCAAGGTTTTTTTTTAGAGTGTAACATTTTTTTTATAGTGTAACGTTGTGTTTCTGACGGGCTAAGAGACTAGACCAGGACTAAAAGAGCGTGGAATAAACCAGGTCTGGCCAGAACTAAACCTGGATTGGACCTGTTATTATTATAACATGGCAGTGCCGTTGGAGGAGCGCAGTGCTCGTGTCTGCGCACCTTTAAGAGGCAGAGAAAGACGCTCTTTCAGCGGGAATAAGAGCGGGGCGGGGCAAGCTCTGGTTCTATCTGACCTCCAGAGCCGCACGGGCGGGCCGAGCCCGAGGAGGTGGCACGCAGCGCCGCAGCTCAATCCCACAGCCCCGGTGTAGCGCGGCCTTGCGCCGTATGGACGTTTTGATCCTTCGATGTCGGCTCTTCCCATCATTGTGAAGCAGAATTCACCAATTCACTAAGGGAACGTGAGCGGGGTTTAGACCGTCGTGAGACAGGTGAGTTTTACCGTTTTACTGTGTTGTTGTGTCTCCGCTCCCATTGCACGTTCGGCGGCGCTATATTGAGCCGTGTCCCCCCCAACACATTCCATTGAAAATCTATGAAAGTTCGAGTGTTTAAACGAGAGAGAAATGCGAGAAAAAAGTGTAGAATGTGTGTGGTGAGGCATTTACAGCCCTAAAACATGTAGAACAATTGCCAAATACAAAGTTGTCCTACCTCGTGGACCTCTCCCACCGCGGGCCACCTCTGGAACCTAACCCCGTGTGTTGATAAAGTGTATTTACGTTTCGGGGCATCTGAGCGCGCATTAATTGAATTTTTGAGATTTGTTGTTTCTAAAGTGCTTTATAAATAAAGTTGGATTGGATTGGAGATTTTGCGTTTCGTAACTTGAAATTTCATTCGTATCTAGAGACTAAAATTTGACGTGAAGGCGTTTCGTAACTTGAAATTTTCCTTTGTTGGGTCATTCGTAAGGTGAGGTACCACTGTATAAATATCTAATCCTATTCACCGATATATTTGAAAAAAAATCCACTACATTGGCTGATATCTCAAATAGCACCTATATATTATCCGTCACCCATCCCTACATGATTTGGAGTCTTATGAGCCTAGACCAGTCCTTGGACCAGCCTTAGACCAGTTTCTTGGCCTCGAAGAAGCTCTTGAGGTGCTTCATCTGCCAAATGCCGGTGATGAGGAGGATGAGGGTTTGAGCAATGGACCACCACAGCACACGCTGATTTGTGCTCTCGCTGGTCATACGGAAACGCTCCTCACGGTACTGAAGAGAGAGAGGAAAGAGACCAGGGTTTAGTCCTGCTTCAGTAATGCTCAAGTCCCGGTTTAGTCCCGATTCAGTTCTGCATTAGTCCCAGTTCTTACCCTCTGGTAGTTCTGCTCCTTCTGGATCTGCTCCACTTGATCAAGCAATTGTCTCACTCGTAGCTGGAGCTCGGTGAGTTTGTCTTTAGCTGCGATCTCAGGGTAATTATTGGTGTGTTCTCCCACCTGGATGTCCAAGTGCACCCTCTGGAAGAAGACCAGATCTGCATCATCATCATTGTACCATCACTATGGTAACACGGCAGAACTCATGTGTTATACCACATAAGATATGATTGTTTTGTATATGACAGATATGGCAACCTTAAAATGAGAATCCAAAGTCAAAAATCAAATGTGCATTAGTCAAATCATATTAACTCAATACAAATTCTAATACCACAAAGATGATTCATTATTGACATTAAATGGTAGTACTTTATTTTATATGACCACATGGCCTTTTATCTGTGTTTGCCCTCAGTCGCCCAGGGAGGTTCATTAGTGATCTAGTTTTATTTATTTGATAGGGATAAGTATGTACATTAGACGTGTAACATACTACAACATTTAGAGCCAAGGCTAATTTGCAATGTCCGTCCCCAGAAGGGCTTTTACGGAAATATTGGTTAGTATAGTATCGATAAGTATCTTGGATACTTTTGATTTTTAGCTTTGCAAATATCATTGTGATATCACAATACTTTTGCTAAGTCAAGTAATTAGCATCTTAACTTCTGGGGTACCTTAAAATTCCCATCCTAGTCTCACTAAGGCGCAACCTAAACATGCGCCATAGGTAAAATCCTCCAGCTTAGGGCCTGACCAAAGCATAAATAACAAAACAAAATCATGGGGATGGTCCCCGGGTCAAATATAGAAACAACTTCTCCTGTGCGAGATCAATAAAGGTCAATCTTCTAATCCTTGACCACTGTAAGGCGCTTTGTGCTACAATTGTGTATGAAAAGCGCTTTATAAATGTTTGATTGATTGATTGACTAATAGCAAAACATTATTATGAAAGAATGTGATGAAAAATTGTTGAATATTCGTACTATAGTAAAAAAAAAAAAATGTTTAGGTGTTTAACTGGGCTCTCAAGTCTCACGCATTGAGAGTGTGACACACGCAATTCGATGTGCCCAGAAAACCGGTCTGTGTGGCTCAGTTTATGCAGCCCCCCCCCCCCCCCCCCTTCCTCCTCCTTGCCCCGCTCCCTCCTCCCCGCGCCGCTCAGCGAGTGTCTAAGGAAACAGGAAAGGAGGACACTTGTGTCCAAAAAGGAGGACAAAGGCCCTAAAGTGAGGACACCTTTTCCCCTTGGGGGGGGGGGGCTGTTGTAATGCTGGATATTACAACATGGATATAACCATGTCCAACGTTTACTGTAAATCAGGGATGAAAGAGCTTTTAGCGGATTTCCGCTTTTTATTCAGCCGCGGGGTCATTTTTTAAAATATCTGCAAAGTGCGAGGGGGGGGGGGTCGCGCACAGGGATCCAAGGAGCGCTCAGGGAGTTAGTGTGTTTGCTCACACACATAAAAAATTAGGGGGAACATTGGCCATGTCCCAATTCCAAGTATTACTAGTCGCAATAGAATAATATTTTTGTCTGTAGGGAACAAGGAGCAGACCACCCGGCTCACTGAGCTGAGGCGGGATCTGTTCCATTTTGCAGACGCCCATGTGATCCCTGGACTGCACTCAGGGCTCAGCGAGTATGCACCGCCTCGACTGCAGACTGAGACCACACTCCGAACCGTGCATTCGCTGAATTGGGAAACGGCGAACATCGCAGAGTAGGAAGTGTAAATAATGGGTGGGGATTTATGAGGATTTATGCAACGGTGGCCGACGAGAGTCCGAAAGGAGGACAAAATGTAAAAAAGGAGGACACGTGACAGACGGCCGGACAGACAGCTCTAAAACCGGACTGGTCACCTAACTGTCAGTGAACGACAAAATGGAGAACCATCAGGTAATAACTTCATTTATATCTACTAACTGTCATTAGTTGCTTTGTAGTTTAAGTTTGCTCATTTACACAGGGCTCTGTGTAAATGCAATCGCAATTCGACATGTTCACACGCTCACACGGCATTTCTCACGTAATTCAAACTCCCATTTTTCCTGAGATGAACCCAAAGATCCAAAATTCACTCCAGATACACAACACTACCATTTCTCTCAAACATTGTTCACAAATCTGTCCAAATGTGTGACAGCGAGCACCTCTGCCCCGCCGAGACAATCCACCCCACCTCACAGGTGTGCCACATCAAGATGCCGATCCGACATCATGACCAGTGCACAGGTGCGCCCCAGACTGCCCACAATAAAAGGACACCCCGAAATGTGCATTTTTTTTTTTTTTTTTTTTTTTGCTTTATTGGGGGTCTGGGGACTCAGAACCAGTCAGTATCTGGTGTGACCACCATTTGCCTCATGCAGTGCAACACATCTTCTTCACATAGAGTTTATCAGATTGTCAGTTGTGGCCTGTGGAATGTTGGTCCACTCCTCTTCAATGGCTGTGTGAAGTTGCTGGATATTAGTGGGAGCTGGTACACGCTGTCGTATACGCCGCTCAAGCACATCCCAAACATGCTCAATGGGTGACATGTCCGGTGAGTATGCTGGCCATGCAAGAACTGGGACATTTTCAGCTTCCAAGAATTGTGTACCGATCCTTGCAACATGGGGCCGTGCATTATCTTGCTGAAACATGAGGTGATGTTCATGGATGTATGGCACAACAATGGGCCTCAGGATCTCATCACGGTATCTCTGTGCATTCAAAATGCTATCAATAAAATGCACCTGTGTTCTTCGTCCATAACAGCCATTGAAGAGGAGTGGACCAACATTCCACAGGCCACAACTGACAATCTGATAAACTCTATGTGAAGAAGATGTGTTGCACTGCATGAGGCAAATGGTGGTCACACCAGATACTGACTGGTTCTGAGTCCCCAGACCCCCAATAAAGCAAAAAAAATGCACATTTCAGGGTGGCCTTTTATTGTGGGCAGTCTGGGGCGCACCTGTGCACTGGTCATGATGTCGGATCGGCATCTTGATGTGGCACACCTGTGAGGTGGGGTGGATTGTCTCGGCGGGGCAGAGGTGCTCGCTGTCACACATTTGGACAGATTTGTGAACAATGTTTGAGAGAAATGGTAGTGTTGTGTATCTGGAGTGAATTTTGGATCTTTGGGTCCATCTCAGGAAAAATGGGAGCAAAAACAAAAGTGTTGCGTTTATATTTTTGTTGAGTATATAAAATATGACTTAGTCATGGAGGAATTAGAATGTTGTGTTGCATTATCAGAGTAATAATATTTTAAAACAGCTGTGCTCCTGACTGTTGATTCAGTTCAGTTAAGAAAACATTTTGTGAATGCCAAACACGTCCCTTATGTGTTCATAAGAACGCTTCATGAATGAATGTGGCTCCTAATCATATTGCTTCATTTGATTTTACAGTATAGTTATTGTGAGCTGCTCCATCGATATGTACTGTATCACCAAGAGTATATTTTGTGTATTTAACCAAATAATTGTTTAACAGTGCCACAATTTTGTAGCTTGTTTAGAGAAAGGAAATTCATTTATGCAACACATTTGACATATTTACTGTTTTAAAGATGAAAATGTGTGTATTATTTCATATACACTTTGTTCAGGTCGTGGTTTTGTGGTTTAACAAAGATTTTTTGTATTATAGTCTTGATTTAGTAGTTCTGTTGTGAGCCTTTAGAGCCGTCACTAGTCCCTTTAAACAAGTACATGTGGAGCTGTATAAGCTGTGGATGAATCAACACTGACCATTTCAACAGTTTGATGGCTTCCTCTGAGTGCCATGCACGTAACATATCCTGTGTTTTGAGGTATGGATCAGATCAATACCCACAGCCCTAGTTGCTCTGTTATGGCATTATCTTACATGTCACAACTGCCTTTGTTTAACCAAGAAGTGTACACTTTCAACACGGAGATATAAAAGGAGGGGACTGCATCTGACACACAAGGATACAAGAAGATGGGAGGGCATCTGACACACCTTGGTATCTGGGTCCTTTATCTCCACGTGCATGCCCAGACCAGGTGTGGAGGGCAGGTAGGCATTGGTCTGTTTGTCCCAGAGCTGAGTCCTGTATTTACCTGAAACAATTCAAACCACAGACTGTTACTGACATATCTAAAAACCCACAGGACGACTGACAAGGCGGTTAGCAAGAATAAATAATGTACTGTATTTTATGGGCATACACAGCATCAGCCTTCAAGGGATATGCCACCCCCAGGTCAAACTTGGGCATCTCCCCACAGTCCAGAGACTAAAATAAGTGGTGGAAAGCGTTTTTCTGGTCACCCAGCCATTGTCCAGGTCTGTCAGCTGATCTTGAGAGACTCTGGACTGTGGAGTTGAGCTCTGTGTAGTGGAAAAAATTACAAGCTTAAAATATGTAAAGTTTTTTTTTTAATAGAAAGAGTTTCAACTGAAGTTAATCCATCTTATTCTTGTGTTTTTAACTTTGAGAGACGTAACTGAAATTGCATTTTATCTTTTTATTCTCTTTTGACTTTTGTTATGATGCATATTATACTCATACTAATTTTATACTCATATTATACTTATTACTCATTGTTTAGCTCATTGCTTACATTTTATATTGCCTGCTTTATTGTGTGAAAACAGTGTAAACTTGTTGTAGAAGGGAAATTTAGTGGTTCAGGTGGGGAGTCTTACTCATTATTTTTTGAGGACTGTTCACAGGTGAGCCAGTTTGCCCCGGTGAAAGAAACCTTGACGCCAGTACACTGTGTTCCTCTGATTTACGGGGAGAAGCAGATAACGGAGGAATGTCGAGGAGGCTGACCGGGGGCTGCCCCTGGAGTCACATTATTCACATGCTGTGTCGATGGAGAGAGAGGCAGTCAGCGGTCCTGGTGTAAGACCTACGTAGACGGAAGTGTTACCAGGGACAGTCTGACCTCTGCATTGTTTAGCGACTATTGTATCAGGGGAATACATTTTTTGTGGAACTGTATCCGTCTGACTCTCAGTGATATTTCGATCTGAACCTGGTTGTAGCACTGACGCAGTATTTTAACACACAACCCACAACCAGTGTTGCCAACTTAGCGACTCTGTCGCTAGTTTTAGCTACTTTCTGGACCCCCCTAGCGAGAAAATTAGACAAAAGCGACTAGCGACAAATCTAGCGACTTTTTTTGGTGATCAGAGGCTCCAAGATCGCGGGAGGGGGAAAAAATAATTGTGCCGTTTTCTCTCTTTCCCCGTTCAGAGAAAGAGACAGAGAGGAGCAGTGGAAGAGAGACACAGGCAGAGAGGGGCGGGGGCGGAGTTGAGAACAGCGTGGACTGTCGCTTCACTCACAGGCACAGACACACTCACCAGTCTCTCCTCTGCTCCCTCCCATCTCGTCAGATCGCCTCGGAGTCTGGTCATTCCTCTGCCATAGGCTCTGATTCTCAATAAGTGTATGCCTATGCGCTCTGATTTGTTTTCTTTTTCTTTTTGGCGACACAAAGTCACAAGTAGCACTGCTTAAAAAGCTACAGCACAGAAAAGTTTTAAAAAGCTAGTTCTTTAGCACAAAAAAAAAAAAAAAAAATACAAACAAAGAAGTATATGTAATAACAACACCAATAAAAGGTTAGTGTCACGGGGTAAGGAAGGTTAGGATGTGCTGTCTGGAGCCCCCTGCTGACAATGACGTTTGGTTTGGACGCCCCGCTGCCCACAACAGATGTTTATTCTTTTCATGGCTGCTGAGATGAACGTGAAGTAAAATATAAGAATTAGAAAATAAAATCTGTTTTTTAGACCATTTGTTCTTGTCTTGTCTTGTCTTATGTCTTACATATGCATCAAGAAACTTCAGAACTGAAACAAATACACAAAGGGCTGAGAAACAGTGTGAGCTTCTTTTAACATGAACAGGTGAAGCACTAAAGGTTCATCAGATTTGAGAGAAGGTTTGACGCTGTCTCTGAATGACACTGAATATTAGAAGAGGGAGCACTTTTACATTTATTCCATGTACTTCATGTAAAATAGCCTCTTTAACTCCCCTCTCAAACCAGAAGGGCTCAGACACAATTTGTCTCCATCTGTAACTCTATCCTCAAACCTAAAGCAAAACAAAGAAACACAAAACAGTTGCACATGAAAAAGTCAGAAGTCGTATTCGCTTGGTGCTATTTTCTCTCAAGTCGTATCACTGCACGCCTATTATTATTATTAGCCTGTTCACTTGTAAGTGGTGATGTTTACAAGTGAACAGGCTAATAATAGGCCATTCTGCGACAGAATCTCCAACTTAGTCAGGATATAGACATTCAGACCCCCCAGGATTTCGCGGGCATTTTTTGTGATTGTTTCGGGCTAAAATGCCTGAATTTGCGGGAGCTTTTCCAAAAAGTTGCGATGAAAGTTGCGGTGCTTTTAAGGATTTGTTGCGATTTTGTTGCGGGAGGAAGTGAAAGTTGCGATAAATAGTTGCGATTTTCGCTTTTTGTAATTAAAATTGAATAATATTTATTACTGACAAAGAATAATACAAAGACAAAGAGATCACAGATATGGTCCTAAAACAACCTTACCAATATCGAAAATAAATTACTACTAGGAGGGGAACTGTTTCTTTTGCTGTTATTTTTGTGGGCAAATGGCGCCGCAGACATGTTTCTTTGCCATTAGAAGCCGTGTTCCAATTCCCAGAGTGCGCGGCTCGGAGCGTGGCCCGAAGGGCATGTGCGTCACACATTTCGCCAGAACACCGGCGCGACGACTGCTGTCCCACTTCTTTTTTGTCCCATGCGCAGTTAACACGCGGTCCGAAGACTGCAGTCATTAAGCGGTCCGCGGACTGCAGTCGGGGCTGAGCAAGTGTGCACCTCCTTGACTGCAGTCTGAGCCCCCTTCGGGCCGCGGATGAAATGGAACTCATGAAAACCAGCAGGATGAACAGATTAACGTGAAAGATGAATGAATGGTTTGCGGTCAACAAAAAATACGGCTACACCCCAACCCTGACTCTCTCCTCTGTGTGACAGGTGAGTGTTCTGGTGATAGCTAGACTATAAGTATGAATAAAGACGCGCACTCAGGTAAATACTACTCCAGTCTCTGTGTATTGCTCCAACGTACCAAATCCTAACTTCCGGGGTCGCTGCCTATCATATTAAAAGTCTGTCACTAAACTAGACCCCGTAACATCCTCCTTTACAAAACAAGAAGACCTCAATGCATAAAGAAACACCTGAACATTGTGGCAGTTAAACTTGCCTAAGCTGAATAAACAAACCTAAGTCATTAAGATTTAACTTTAACACTGACATATAACTGTGATAAACAAACATCTAGAACATAGAACAAATAATATTGGTACATTCATCTGTCATCACCCTTTTTTTTTTTTTTTTTAACGTGGTACATTCATCTTATCACATTTTATCATTTCCATGTGCCTGAGCATGCAGCTCACAGAGTCAGTCTCTGAGGGGGCTTTGACAGTCTCCCAGCCCTAGTGTAGGTGCCGGTGGGGGGAGAATGCTGCTGCCCGAGTGTTGGGGAAGCAACAGGACCTGGCGAGGCAGGGCTGGACACAACCCCTGAGAGTGTGGGTTGCATCTCAAGTGCTGATGTGTGTGTGGTGTGTGGTGTCGGTGTGTGTGTGGGCTCAAGTGTGTCAAAGGCTGCTGAGGAGGTGGGCTCTGCCACTCTCAGGTCCACTCTATTGCGTCGGTAGAGTGTACCTTCGACATCCACCAGATAGGAGCGTGGTGCAACTTGTTCGAGACAGGTTCCACGTCTCCAGCGACCAGACGCCTCGCCCGGCATGGGCTTCATCCTGATCGACTCACCAATCTCCAGCTCAGGTAAGTCTTTAGCGGAGCGGTCATAGAAGTGCTTTGCAGTCTGGCGGCGGTGACGCAACTTTTCTGTGACACCCAATGTTACACTTGGCTGGAGAAGCCTGTTTGTGACCAGGATGGAGGTTTTGAGCCTCCTTGACATGAGACGTTGTGCGGGACTGCTGTCCATGTTCTCTGTGGCTGTATTTCTCCAGTGCAAAATGGCTTTCCAGGGGTCTGCCCCATCTCGTGCTGCTCTGCGCAATAGGTTTTTTGCTATTTTCACAGCAGACTCAGCTTTCCCATTTGCTTTTGGGTGTCTTGGTGAGGAGGTCACATGATCAAACTCCCACTCGAGGGAGAATCGCTTGAACAAGGAGCCAAACTGCGGGCCATTGTCTGTGATTACCTTGTCTGGCTGGCCATGACGGGCAAATTGGGACTTGCAGCGCTTAATGACTGTGTCTGCAGACAGGTCTGGGAGCAGCTCAATCTCCCAAAAGTCTGAGTAATGGTCAACAATGAGCAGGTAGTCCTTTTGTCGGTGGGCAAACAAGTCCATGCTGACGATTTGCCATGGCCGTGTGGGCAGTTCATGTGAGAGCATGGTTTCTTTCTGCTGTTTGTGGGCATACTCATTGCAGGTTGAGCATGCACTAACATAGTCCTTGATTTCTGCTTGCATGTTGGGCCAGTAAAGTGTCTCTCTAGCTTGTCTGTAGCAGGCATCACCTCCAATGTGGCTGGAGTGTATACGGGTAAGCATCTCCGGACGCATGGACTTTCGTATGATGACCTTTTGGCCCCGGAAAAGAATGCCGTTCTGCACACTGATCTCATCGCGAAAAGGCCAGTATTCTCGAATGCAGTGTGGTGTGATTTCCTTTGCCTCTAGCCAACCTGCTAACACAGTGGACTTGAGAGACTGCAAGCATTCATCCCTATCAGTGTGTCGCCTAATCTGCTCAAGTCGCTGATCGCTCACATTCAAGTACTCTGCCTGGTTAATGTGCTGTGCATTGTCCTGCTCTTGTTGCAGCGAACAGATGTCCTGACGTGTGTAGACTGTGCCGAGGCCTGAGCACTTGGTCGTTGCCCTGCTGAGTGTGTCACTGATGAACATCTCTGCACCAGGCTTGTAGACAATTCTCAGATTGTAGTTTTGCAACGTCAAAAGCATGCTCTGGAGCCTCTTTGGTGCACTCAGAAGAGGCTTGCTGAAGATTGAAATCAGAGGCCTGTGGTCAGTTTCGACTGTGACGAGGTCACGCCCATACAGGTAATGGTGAAACCTCTGACAAGCAAACACAATGCTGAGACACTCTTTTTCAATCTGGGCGTAATTTCTCTCTGTAGGGGTGAGTGCTCTGGATGCGAAAGCGATGGGCTGGCCTTCCTGCATGAGGCAGCACCCAAGTCCGCTCTGGCTGGAGTCGCTTTGCACGGTGACAGGCCGTGTGACATCATAGTAGCGTAGCACCGGCATGGATGAGGCCAGTGACTTTAGCTCGGACACTGCCGCATCATGCTTGGGGAGCCAGTGCCATGGGGTGTCTTTGTCCAGCAAGCGCCGCAGTGGCTCACAAACGGCAGACAGGTGTGGCATGACCTTCGCTAGGTAGTTGGCAAAACCTATGAGACGTTGCACACCTTTCGCGTCCTCTGGGTTGGGCATGTCCACGATGGCCTTAACTTTCTCAGGGTCGGCCTTTAACCCTGCGGCAGACAGGATGTGACCATGGAAGCGGACTTCTGCCAACTTGAACTGCAGTTTTGTCAGGCTTAGTCGGAGTTTCACCTCCCTGCAGCGCTCCATCACTGCCCGCAGGTTTGCATCATGGTCTCTCTCTGCGTCTTCGTCTGTGTCTCCACAACCCACGACTAGAATGTCATCAGCAATGGGTTCAACCCCTCTCAGCCCTGCTAGCAGCTCATGTTGCTTGCGCTGGTACACCTCTGGGGCCACCGAGACCCCAAACGGTAGCTTCAGCCAGCGCTTCCTGCCCCAGGGGGTCCAGAATGTGGTCATGAGGCTGCTCTCGTCATCCAGCTTACACTGCAGGAATGCATGCTTGGCATCCACTAAGCTGAACAACCTGGCCTTTGGTAACTTGTACAAGACATCTTCAAGCGTGGGCATGATGTAATGTGAGCGTTTCAGGGCTTTGTTCAAGAATTTTGGATCCAGGCAGACCCTCAATTTGCCTGGCTTTTTCACGATGACCATGTTACTGATCCAATCAGTCGGTTCACTGACATCGGTGATGTGTCCATCTGCTTGGTACTGGTCCAGCAAGGCTTTCACGTCCGCTTTCATTGCTACAGGGACATTGCGGGGCGCACATTGAACAGGGGTGACGGTAGGGTCCAACTCGAAGCGAACTACCCCAGGCACAGACTCTACAGGCGAGTTGAACACATCCCCATATTGCTGTATCAGTTGTGCTTTTGTAAGAGCTGAGGAGGTGATGTGCTGCACTGTGTGCACTTCTGCAGGGATCATAAACTTGATAAGGCCAAGGCGCTCGCAAGTGGAGCCTGACAGCAAGGGCTTTTGACTTGTCTTGACAACTTCGAATGCCAATCGGTGCATCTGGCCATTGATCACACACTCAGTATCAAAAAGGCCCATGGACGTTAACATATCTCCAGAATATAGCTTTAGTCTAGTATTACTGGGCTGCAGTGCTGTATTGGGTGCCAGTCTCATTTTGTCTTTGTAGCTCATTACATCACAAGTGGCCCCTGAATCAAGCTGGCACTGCTGCGACTTCTGATTTATTTGCAGGGTGGCAAACCATTTTTTTCCTTTAGCCTGCACTGCTCCAATTGACTGATGCATGTATATATCGGCATCATTGTTTGCCTCTGAATCAGATAACTCATCTACACAGTGCAGCTTGTCTTTTCCTTTACTCTTCATACACATCTTTGCAAAGTGATTTTGAATGCCACATGATTTGCATACCTTCCCGAATGCTGCACAATGCTGCCTGCCCTTTCGGTGTGAGTAGCCGCAGTATCTGCACGTATCCGTCTCTGCGGCTGGAGGGGGATAATCACTCGGTTTCGGTTTGTTCGGCCTGAACCGTTGCTTGGCAACCGCGTGGACAGCTTCCGCGTGCGGTGTGGAGTCAACGGACATCATTTTCAGTCGAATGTCTGTCTGCTCTGCTGCGCGGCACATTTCGATGGCACTGACAAGTGTTAACGTCTTTTCCCTAAGTAGTCTGCGCCGCGTGCCTTCGTCCGAAATGCCCAGTACAATTTTGTCACGAATCATTTCATCTTTCAACTGCCCATACTTGCAAGTAACCGCTTTCTCTCTCAGCCTGGTAATAAAAGTGTCTATGCTTTCCCCGTCCTCCTGCTTGCAACGCCCAAACACGTATCTCTCATAAATAACATTCTTAGTGGATTTGAAGTAACCTTCCAGAGCACCCAGTATGGCTACAGGATCATCTTGCTGAACAGCGGTAAGGTTTAAATTATGACGGTAAATTCCCATCACAGTCCGTAACATTGCTGCTTGCACATTCTTCGGTCTGCCAGATAGCCCCGTGACAAGTGAATAATCCTCAAACTCTGCCCGGAATGTTTCCCAGTTTGCACTCCAATTGCCCGAAAAGCACATAGGTGACGGCGGGGAAATATTGGCAGCCATGCCGGGAAAGTCGTTGGCGGCATTAGCCTGGCGGCTTGGCGGCACCGGCTCGGCGACTTGCTGCTGTTCTTGCTCAGGTAGCACACCATCAACATCATTCGCTCCTTGCGACATGGCGAATACGTAGGTTACTAAGCTAATTCAGTAACTTCTGACACCATGTTCTGGTGATAGCTAGACTATAAGTATGAATAAAGACGCGCACTCAGGTAAATACCACTCCAGTCTCTGTGTATTGCTCCAACGTACCAAATCCTAACTTCCGGGGTCGCTGCCTATCATATTAAAAGTCCGTCACTAAACTAGACCCCGTAACAGTGAGCGCGCGCTTTTACACGCACACACTTCCGTACGTGCACACACCCACACTCACGTGACCCACCGCCTCTGCCGCACACACACACACAAACGCACCGTGCACCTCATCTCAGTTATGTCTCCTACACAGAAGGAAGTTGGTCGGCGTTCAATATGTAGCCGATGATTGGTCAAAATTGGTAAAAATTGCGGGAAAGTTGCGGTGATTGGTCAAAATTCCAACACCGCCCTGAATTCGCGGGGATTGGCTGAAGTTGCGTTGAAGTTGCAAATCGCAACATCGCGAATTCCTGGAGGGTCTGGACATTACACTGACAGTGTCGTGACACATTCAAAAATACACTCACACACGGGCTACTACACATTTAGGTAGGTTACAGGTGAAAGAGTTTTTTTCAAAAGCAGTAGAAGTGATCAGTAGTGACGGGTCCGGCAACACCGATGTGTCGGCGCATGCGTCGAGTTCATAGAGCAAAACTCCGTGTCGGTGTGCGCATCGATACAGGACCCGTGTCGAACTGACACTGACGCGCCAAACTGTTTACAAGGAAGCGCATCTGTCAACGGGATGCATCTGCCAAAAGAATCTCTGATCTTTTGCGGTTCATCATCAAATTCATCAAGAACTATGGAGCAGCCTCAAGCTGAAAGAAAGGTTTCCACCATGTGTCCAACCTTACAATTTCTCTGCACTCCAGCCTCATCTGTGCCGTGTGAGCGGGTGTTTTCTACAGCTGGAGAAGTTCTATCTAAAAAGCCTAACAGACTCAATTTCAAAATGTTGGAAACACTTTTTTGTTTTTTTGTTTTTTTAATTCTAGACCACAAGAATCCTCATTCAAAACACGTTCACTTTACGTTCTGATACATGTTCACATTATTTATTGACTGTATCTAAAAATATCAAAGATATTTTAAATGTAAATGAAGATGTGAAATAAAACAATATAAAATACAACGACTTAAATTATATTATTGAATATACTAGGTCATCAAATCAGTGTCAGTTGAGTCTGAGGGATTTTTAGTATTCACTGACAGTATCGACACAGGATCAATACAGGATCAATACAGTTTGGCAACGTGTTGAAACGCTTCATGACGCCTCATCTACACATCACTAGTGATAAGTAAGAAAAGAAATAGGCCAAATCCATCCACAGCTGAGAAAATTATATTTTTGAATAAAAATATTGAATTGTAATACAAAAATGAGTCTTTATTGTTTTATTTAATTAAAAACTAATAACAAAAATAACACACATACACATTTTTATTTAACCTTTATTTAACCAGAAAAGTCCAATGAGATTAAAAACTTCTTTTCCAAGGGAGTCCGGCGGACTGGGTTAATATTCTGGTTCTTGGATTACGTTACTGAATACAGATTTTAAGGGGAACTAGTAACTGTACCAGAAAACATTTCTAAAGTAACCCTCCCAGCCCTGATGATCAAACAAATAGTATAGAACAACTGAAAAACTTTATTAAACCTGCTAAAAGTGACACAAATGACTAAAAGCTCCATATTTGGCCGTGTCAGCTCCAGAAGGGAAGAAAACAAACGTCATTAAAAACAAGAGCGCCATCTGGTGGTGGCAAAAAGAACAACACACATGGCTCCCTCTGTTGGCCACGAAGGGAATTACACCTGCCTGACTAGGACCACGTGACAAGTAACCCGAGCTCGCGCCAGGGTTTGGGTGCAAAGGTGAAAACAGCGGGATTTGAATTGGATGTGGACGAACACTGAAGGAGCGTTGTTATTGATCACAGTTGTTACTAGATTCAAAATCAGCAAAGTCATATTTGATTTTAAGCGAGAGAAACAGATACTTTATTGATCCTGAGGGAAATTCCTCTGTGCGTCCCAATCACAGGTCTCAGGTCAGTTTCACGGGAGGACTGGTCAGGGAGGGTCAGCAGGTCTGTGTCAGGACAGTTTGAGGAGAGGAAGAGCCAAAGGTGACCGTCCTGTGTGTCCTCCAGGGGGCGCCAGGTGAACACAACAGGAAAGGCCAAACGCCCAAACACAGACCTGACCGTCACCGGGACTTACAGCCGCGTTTAAGGAGGTACAAGGGTTCATTTTCTCTGTTAGTTCTATTATTCTGTTATCTCTGACTTATTTTTATTTGAATATTTTAAAGGTGCACTATGTAACTTTTTTCTACTTTACATTTATTCAATCACAGGTGGTTTTAGAGCTCAAAAATACCTAGAAAAACAAACACTCTGACTGTGAGCGGGGTCGCCTCTCCACAGATCTGACCTGTGACTTGGTCTGGTTTGGTCTCCACGGAGATAGAAAGGTTTAATGCCATACTGTGGAACATTCCAGATAAAGATTCAGAGCTTTTATTGCCATATGCACAGTAAAGAAATACGTTTCCCTGTACAATGTCAAATTCAGCAGCGTATTTTGCATTCCATATTTTCTCTCTTGATTCATGTCACTGCGCCCACGTTAGCTCATTAGCCTGTTCACTTGCATTGAGGCTCCCGCCGCCGGCGGCCCATAGAATCGATGACCCGAGCTCTTGTTCTGCCTCTTCGGACCTGTCCAGCAGCGACCTCGGGGGCCGGACGCTGCCATGGTCAACTGGGATGCCGCTCGCCTCGTCCTGTCCATGGCCAGATATTCTATCTTCGTGGCCCGAAACCACCACCTCCACGACGGCCGCGCAGCAGAGCACTGGCCCCTCTTCACAGCGCTCCTTCACGCCCACGTTCACCACCTCCACTCCGCAAGAGAAACTGAGTTTTGCAACACCTTCACCCCAGACAATACGCTTTTCTCCATCTCCCGAACCGGTTCCCCTCGGCTGGACTTCTGACCCCTGCCTCCCTCCGCTGTCCCCCCTGGACCCTGTTGTCTGGACCTTCCCTGTACACTACATCACCCTTGCTCCCCCAGACCCCCTTTCTTCACCTGGAACAATCCCTTTGGTCCTCTACACTCCCCCTGTTTCTCTTAGCCCTTGTGCCCAGTGGTGTTCATTCCCGTGCCCACATCCCCCGATGTGTCTTCTGAGTGTTTTTGTGTTTGTTATTGTGGTGTTAAAATATGTACCTTGTAATAATAAAAGATTAAAAAAAAAAAAGCCTGTTCACTTTTAGCGGATGTGTACGGCAGATGCGGTCCGCCGCAAGCGGAAGTTTACAGGTGAACAGGCTAATAGAGCTAACGTGGGCGCAGTGATACGAATCGAGAGAGACAATATGGAATGTGAAATACGCTGCTGACTTTTACAACTGTCTGGCAAATGTATCACTTTTCAGAAAAATGTTGTTTTGGGAAGAACAACAAGCTTTATTTCATATCCTGGTGAACTTACCGGACCTACCTCCAGAACGCCAGCAGAACCGGGCTGAGACGAGACTGTCAGAGGTAAGCCGGCGTTACCGCACGAAACTTTTAGAAGGAAACCCATACAGATTAACATAAAAAAACCTGCATTATCCCTTTAAAACCGCACTCCAAACTGTGCACACTCCAAACTGTGCACACTCTGAACTGTGCACACTCCGAACTCTGTGTGCGGGACTTCCTCACCCACTTCCTGTAGGATCGAGGAGAGGAATCAAGGAGAAGGAAGCGAGTCTCTTGTTTGTCTCTTCGCTCTGTCGCTGTGAGAGTTTGAGTAAAGGAGCTGATGTGGAAATGGAAGCACTTCCTGGTTGGAGTTGGGCTGCAGAAGTCAGCGTCCAATCTGAGTCGGCCGCCAAATCTGCGTCGCTCAGACTTTTATTTTCATTATTTTTACTCAGAAACGGCTCAAAATGTTGTGTCAGATGAACCTTTAGTCCTCCATTCATTCCCCTAAAGAGGAAGTGTTCTGAAAAATGGACTGTTTGTCTCTTCCTCTCATGTTCCTCATCACAAACCTGCCTGAAGAGGTTCTAGAGTCATCCATGCATGTTTGCGTCATCTAGAGATCTCTCCTGGGCCCTATTCAAACCCTGCTTACGGTTAGTCTGTACGAGGCTCCGCCCACAAGCCTACAGTGGATCTGTGGCTCAAACAGAAAGACAAAGACAAAAGCATAAAAATAAGTTTAAATTTAATAAAGGTAATTGAAGATAATTTAACAAAAGCTCCAATTAGACAAATAATGAACAAAAGGCCGAGTCCAACTGGGGTTAAACCAAACTGAGCAGAACAAAACGAACCGGACCTGACGGAGAACAGGAGTGTTTAAATACAAACTTATTTACTTATTTATTTAATAGGGACAGTGCAGATTAATGAACATCTGCAGCAGCAGTGTAAATATGCCAGATTATAGCAAGAATGCTCATTTCCATCTGTAGTCCCTGGGCAGGTGACACCACAGCAAAAACAATAAAACAATGACAACTGACAATAACACCAACATTAAAACATTAAACATTAAAACAGTAAAACATTCAAAGTGTCCACAAGTCTGGTTTTCCTTTAGCCGCTGTTTCAAGTGTGATTTAAAAGTGTCCAGTGTTGGAGTCTCTCTTATTGATGATGGGAGTGTGTTCCAGAACTTAGAGCCTCTGACTGAGAGCACAGTTTGTCCAAATGTAGTGCGTCTGTGTGGGACCTCACAGTTCCCCTGGGCCGTGGCCCTTGTTCCCATCCCACTGACAGTCTTTGTTTTAATAAAATCCTGCAGCGGAGGAGGAGCAAGTCCATGTAAAACTTCATATATAAAACAACCGTATTTAAAATGAACAAAATGATTAAAATTGAGTAAGTTATACTTGTCTAAAATTGTGCAGTGGTGAACTGAGAATGATTTCTTGTCTAATATTTTCACAGCTTTTTTAAAAAGTGATTCAACTGGTTTGAATGTTGTGCCAGCAGCAAGTGACCATGTGGTAATGCAGATCTCTATATGAGACAGAATCATAGAGTGTAAAAACATTTGTGCCGCATATAGAGTCATGAAGGATCTTACTTGTCTAAAATTCACTAAGTTAAAATGAACGGTTTTTGTGAGTCTCTTAATGTGTTTCTTAAATGTCAGTGTCGGGTCCAGCGTCAGTCCAGGTATTTAAACTCTTTGACGAGGCTGAGTTCCGCCCCGTCCAGAAAGACACTGGACCGCTGCAGCTCATTTGCTTTTTTACTGAACATCATGCAGACCGTTTTCTTTGTATTGAGTTGTAGGCATGAGTTCTTGACCCACTTTTGGACAGGAGTCATGGTTGATGTTCACTTTTCTGAAACTTCCTGTACAGTTCTGGCAGGTGTATAAATTACAGCATCATCAGCAAACAGCTGGACATTGACATTTGGACAAACTTCTGGGAAATCATTAATATAAATACTAAATAAAATTGGTCCTAAAAAACTAAAACTGAACACAAGAGGGCCAAATTACACCAAATAATGAACAAGAAGGGAAATAATTGTAATACAGAAAATAATACGTGATAATTAATGTGCCCGTCATTATCATTAATATGTAACTGCTGTCCCACTAAAAAAGCCATTTAAAGGTTAGATTTAAGTCTGGTGCACTGAACTTGCTGTAAGCAGAAAAAGTTGTTGTTTGCGGTGTGCTTATGATGAAGTTTGGCGTGACATGTGACCGGAAACACTTCCTTTGGAGGAAACAGGAAATGCCAAGTGGCTGTGGCGCAGATCGGTGTTCGGGACAAACCTGTGAATTGGTGGATTTTTCGGGGATTTTTCTTAGATTTTTCGGATTCCAGACGACCTCTTCATCAGCGGTGAGTTGTTGAGCAGCAGTCGGTGGACTATTGTTGTGATTATCGGTCGTATTTGTGTTGCTAAAAGCACTTACCGTCATGTTTGTTAGCCACACTAGCGCTCCCATTCAAAACCCCTGTGTATATTAGCGCCGTTTACTCGCGCTTGGACTTTTTAAAACACCGATTATACTCATTAAATATTCAACACTTTTAAGTTTACATTCAAGCCCAACTGTAGATAACAATCTAGTTTACTAGACGCATTCAGTCTTTTCCCCTTTTGAACTGATTTGATCCACTTTGACACCTTTTTGAGCGAACGCTAAGTCAGCTGTAACATCCAGTCGAACTTAGAAGGCCAGAACTGATGTTAAATGACTTTTATTTTCCGTGCCTTGTCACATAACCAACGTAAGAGCTAGACAAGAACAACATCATATAAATTACCATCTGAACACCACATTTCCAGCTCAATACATTGATCAACCGTTATCCATTTTTAACATTAATTTAACTATAAGGTTCCATTTTTGGTTTTCCTCATTGATTATGAATGAACTGATTTGTTCCACAACTTTAATTATTAATCTGATCATCTGATTAGTATTTAGATCTCTACTTAAGTCATTTGATTTATTGACTACAGTTGAGTATTTTTGATATGTGAAAAAGTGCACTTCCCTTTTTGATGAATGAATGAATTATTGATTGCTGACTGTGTTTAATAGTCAGTTTTTTGCTGATGAAATTGAAATAAGAACAGATAATGAGTTAGCCTCATTACACTGGTCTACAAGCAAAATGCTTCTGTAAGAAAAGTACAGAATTTTGTCTTGGTTTAGGTCACTAATAAAGAAAAAGTAAGTCAGAAGTGCTGATTGGCTGTAGTTTCCAAGATATAATATTGGCTCAAAATAGGAAATTTATGCAAAATAAGGCAAAAACGGTCGTTTATCAGAAGGTCCAGTGTGTCTACAAGCAACAGTTCTATCTGAAAGCCTGTCTGCACATTCACATACATTCACTTTAATATGTCTAGAGTTTGAACATAATCAATATATATAAGATATATATTATTCTTCTATCATTACATATCTTGAATACATTAGCTAACCAGCACAGTTATCAATTGATTTTCAGTTCATCTTATCAATATAAAGGATATTTAGTCACTTTTATCGAAGAAGCAGATGGAGTCCAAAAATGTGTAGACCAGTGTTATTGATTGGCTAATGTTTATCTGGCCCCACCACGTCCACAGTTGATGGATTTTCATTCTTTTTTTTGGTCTTCATAATTCCAAGGCTGCTGCGTCTCTATAAAACTTTCACTGACAATTTGAAACAAAAAAATCCTCCATACAACCTTTGAGTGCACAAGCACCATGTGATTTACAATCCAGGATGTTTATGCAAGTCTAGGAGCATTATTGATTGACTGATTGATTGAAGTCTAGGAGCAGGTTTTCTGATGTTGTGGTCTGGTAGTTGTGGTCGTATCTTCTTGTCTTGGCCTGATCCCGTCAGATCTCAGAGGCTCAGCAGGTCCTGTTCAGGACTTGGATGGAGACGCTGGAACACCAGGAGCCACAGGGGGGAGCTAGTAGCAAAAACTGTTGTTGTGTCCTTAAGCAAGACACTTGACCCACATTGCCGAGTATGAAAGTGGAGTGTGTGAGTGTTGGTGGAGGGGCAGATGGTGCAGATTGGCAGCCTCACTTCAGTCAGTCTGCCCCAGGGCAGCTGTGGCTACAATAGTATCTTACCCCCACCAAGTGTGGAGTGAACGAACAATGAACTGTAAAGAGCTTTGGGCGTCTTGAAAGGCGATACAGTAATCCCTCGCTGTATTGCCGTATCAACATTGTGTTCTGCGTCCTGATTGGCTAAGGGACTGTAGACCTCCGGCTGGATGCGTGAGGGGCGGAGACATGAGTCACTGGATCCGTAGGAAGCAGGACCAGTCCAGACCGGGACTAAGACATGAGGACCAGACTGGAAATAGACCGGGACCAGACCAGGACTAAACCAGGTGTAGACCAGGTTTAAACCTGGACTGGACTACTATTTTTAACAAACCACTTTCAGTACATTACAGTGGTCCCTCACTATATCTGGGTTCACTTTTAGCGGTCTCGCTGTTTCAGATTTTTTTTTGTTTTTTAATTTCAATTTTTTTGTATAGTGTATGAACATTGTGTTCTGCGTCCTGATTGGCTAAGGG
This sequence comes from Paratrypauchen microcephalus, assembly GCA_036785185.1. Taxonomy (NCBI): domain Eukaryota; kingdom Metazoa; phylum Chordata; class Actinopteri; order Gobiiformes; family Gobiidae; genus Paratrypauchen; species Paratrypauchen microcephalus. Next base: position 892,669 of record JAVJIX010000036.1, read on the forward strand.
ACTGTAGACCTTTGCCGATTGGTCAGTCCTTCTCCTCCGTGTCTCCTTTACAGTACAGGATGTGTTCAGTTTGACACATTTATACAGATGTTATAGACGGGGACGCGGGACTAAGTCCAGACCGGGACTAAGACATGAGGACCAGACCGGGACTAAGACATGAGGACCAGACCGGGACTAAGACATGAGGACCAGACCGGGACTAAGACATGAGGACCAGACCGGGACTAAGACATGAGGACCAGACCGGGACCAGACCGGGACTAAGACACGAGGACCAGACCGGGACTAAGACACGAGGACCAGACCGGGACCTGACCGGGACTAGACCGCGATTAATTTGAATTTACAGTTCAGGACGCAAACATTGTACGAGCTAACGCTGCAGCGAGTGAGCTAAAGCCGGAGCTTGTACCAAACAAAGGTGTTTACATCTGTTATATGGAACTGGTTCAGTTTTCTTGCGTCGGACTTGGAACAAACGAGTGCTCGCTGTGAGGTCTGTTCAAAAGCTGCAGCACGACTAATGTATCCTAGCGCCTAAAGCAGAGGCAGCGGGAGAAGTGCAGGTCCCCACAGCGCGAGCACATATCGTAAAAGACACGGTGCCCATATTTACTGTGGAAAAGCCCGGATTCATTAATATGGTGAAAGTTTTGGACCCGAAGTATGTGCTACCAAGACACAAATATTTTTCTTGTGTTGCCACAGCTGTACACAGACTGCACAAGCTAACATACATGAACACAGACAGTGGCTCCCTCTTTTCTGCATCACTCGAGGAAAAACTAAAACACAACACTGTCAAGTCTTTTCCTTAGGAATGCAGGTTCACTTGAAAAACCCCGGAAACAGACACAAGGCTCAACTCAGCTTTAAGACTTTTATTGATTTTGATGATCTTTAGCGGTTGTAGTAGTTGTAGTAGTAGTAGTAGTAGTAGTAGTAGTAGTAGTAGTAGTAGTAGCAGCTGTAGTAGGTAGCTGTAGCAGGTAGCTGTAGCAGCAGTAATAGCAGGTCAAAAACCTCTAAAAGTAAACAAATACAATGAAATTACCTCTACATCTTAGCAGGATCAATCCATCCCATTACCATTATTTTACTATTAATCTATTTCAATTACAATATTCATTCATATGCACTCTACATATCAACCTAAGCCAATTCTAAATTACATTTCAATAGTCAATATTTTACTCTTCAATGCAACCTCTTCCACAATTCAAAATGACCAGACATGATCAAAACTTAATATTTCTATATAATATTTCAACGAATTACCAAATAACTACCAATTGCTAAATGATGGACACCCTTCAAATTTGCGCTCCTCCAACATGGCTGCACAACCCAAGTCAGAAAACAGTAATCTGATGTATCAATCACTGTCAACCCAAATCTGGACATCCCCCAAATCAAACCAGCCAATCTCATTCACAATTTAACTATGCTTCCAACTATATTCAAACCAACCAAAATGTTCATCTGAATGAATTAATCACACTGAAAAACAGACCCCACAGGTAAACCCACTCACCGGTAGCGTCTCCGTGCCTCCCCGCTGCATTCCCAGTCCGGTTTCCGTGCCTGCGCACCCGGTCCCAACCAAATGGGTGCAGCAGACACTACCGGTTTACCTGTGCCCTTTGGCACCATCCACTGGCCAGACCAGCAACAAACACCAAGAGGAAGAGAGAAGAGACGAGATGATGATGAGCAAAGGGGCTGGGCTTTTTTGACTTGACAAACACTCCCCACTCCAGTCCATCTTTCCCACAATCAGGGAATCATTTAGCTCCATAAAATGCTTCTTTATAAAAGAAAGATATTTATATAACTGTGATATTTTTTTAAAAACAATAACAGCTTAATTGATGCAGGTGTAATTATTTGTTTTATAAAAGAACGTTGCATTGTTTTGAGCCATTTGTCTGTCATCTGTTATTTGTTTTTGAGTAGGGCAGAGAAAAATCGATTAAAATCGGAAATCAATTTTTTTTTTTAAATCAGATTTTATTTTTAGGCCATATCGCCCAGCTCTAGTCTCCGCCCCTCGCACATCCAGCAGGACTCCCGGAGCCGTGTCCCTCCCCGCATGCTTCACTATTAGTACATTAGATTATTAGCAGGTTATGGTCACATCTTTATATAGCGTTTTTCCACCACACCAGTGTACGCAGACACTGTGCCTTGCCCAAGGACACAATGGCAGCATTCATCTGTGGGAGCTGGAATCGTACCAACCTGTGGGTCAGTGGATCTGACCGCTCAACCACTGATGTTCTTATGTCAAGAGCGGGATTTGAACCACCAACCTTTGGATCAGTGGACAAACGCTCAACCATCTGAGGTAGTTAGTGGTGTCCAGAGGTACAGACTGTCGTCTTTCGCTCATTTAAGCAGCAGTGTCATTTAAGCAGCAGTGTGATTGGGGGAGGGAGGGCAGGGAGAGAGTTGAGCATCCTGACAGCTTGGTGGATGAAGCTGTCTTTCAGTCTGCTGGTCTTGGCCCTGAGGCTCCACAGTCTCTTTCCTGACGGCAGCAGACTGAAGAGGCAGTTGGATGGGTGGGTGGGATCAGGTGCTCATGATGGGAGCTGGGGCTCTGGCTCTGTTCAGCTTGTGGAGGAAGTAGAACTTAGTTGATTAATTCAGCCAAATGGAACTTGCTTGTAAAACACATTGAAACATTCTTATATATGATTTACTATGTGTGATTTTATCTGTATTTAATTAGTTACTTTATTTGAACAGTTATTTTACTTGACACTTCCTTTCCTTTTTTCTACTGCAGAGCTCCAAGATCCACCAACAGAATGTTCACATGTGACCAGTGTGGGAAGGAATTTAGAGCGTCTGGTGCCCTCCATAAACATATGAGTATCCACACAGGAGAGAAGCCATATGAATGTGACCAGTGTGGGAACACGTTTTCACGGTCAAACCACCTAGAATCACATATGAGAATCCACACTGGAGAGAAACCATACGAATGTGACCAGTGTGGGAACACGTTTTCACAGTCAAGTCACCTAGTATCACATATGAGAGTTCACACTGGAGAGAAGCCATACGAATGTGATGTTTGTGAAAAGGCATTTTCACAATCAAACGCCCTAGTATCACATATGAGAGTTCACACTGGAGAAAGACCATACAAGTGTGACCAGTGCAAGAAGGAATTTACCACTTCTGGTCACCTTGGTATACATATGAGAGTTCACACACGTGAAAGACCATACGAATGTGACCAGTGTGGGAGGGGATTTAAACAGTCGAGCGCCCTCCGTCTACATATGAGAATCCACACAGGAGAGAAGCCATACAAGTGTGACCAGTGTGGGAAGGAATTTACAAATTCTGGTCACCTCCATCAACATAAGAGAATCCACACAGGAGAGAAACCATTTGAATGTGACCAGTGTGGGAACACCTTTTCAAGGTCACACCACCTACAATCACATATGAGAATCCACACAGGAGTGAAGCCATATCAGTGTGATGTTTGTGAAAAGGTGTTTTCACGGTCAAACAACCTAGTATCACATATGAGAATCCACACAGGAGAGAAGACATACAAGTGTGACCAGTGCGGGAAGGAATTTACAAATTCTGGTGACCTCGGTAAACATATGAGAATCCACACAGGAGAGAAGCCATACAAGTGTGACCAGTGCGGGAAGGAATTTAGAGAGTCTAGTAACCTCCAAAAACATATGAGAATCCACACAGGAGAGAAGCCATACCAGTGTGATGTTTGTGAAAAGGCTTTTTCACGGTCAGACTCCCTAGTATCACATATGACAATTCACACTGGAGAAAGACCATACAACTGTGGCCAGTGTGGGAAGGATTTTAGAGAGTCTGGTGCCCTCCATAGACATATGAGAATCCACATGGGAGAAAGACCATTTGAATGTGACCAGTGTGGGAACAGTTTTTCAACGTCAAGCTCCCTAGAATCACATATGAGAATCCACACAGGAGAGAAACCATTTGAATGTGAACAGTGTGGACACACCTTTTCCCAGTCAAGCACCCTAAAATCACATATGAGAATCCACACTGGGCAGAGGCCATACAGATGTGATGTTTGTGAAAAGGCATTTTCACAGTCAAGCACCCTAGTATCACATATGAGAGTTCACACTGGAGAAAGACCTTACAAATGTGACCAGTGCGGGAAGGATTTTAGAGAGTCTGGTACCCTCCATAAACACATGAGATTCCACACAGGAGAGAAGCCATATCAGTGTGATGTTTGTGAAAAGGCATTTTCACGGTCAGACTCCCTAGTATCACATATGACAATTCACACTGGAGAAAGACCATACAACTGTGGCCAGTGTGGGAAGACATTTAGAGAGTCTGGTAACCTCCAAAAACATATGAGAATCCACATAGGAGAGAAACCATTTGAATGCGACCAGTGTGGCCACACGTTTTCACAGTCAAGCCACCTAGAATCACATATGAGAATCCACACTGGGCAGAGGCCATACAGATGTGATGTTTGTAAAAAGGCATTTTCACATTCAAGCGCCCTAGTATCACATATGAGAGTTCACACTGGAGAAAGACCATACAAGTGTGACCAGTGCGGGAAGGATTTTAGAGAGTCTGGTACCCTCCATAAACATATGAGAATCCACACAGGAGAGAGATTGTACCAGTGTGAGGTTTGTGAAAAAGCATTTTCACGGTCAGACTCCCTAGTAATACATATGAGAGTTCACACGGGAGAGAAGCCATACGAGTGTGACCAGTGTGGGAAGGCTTTCTCTCAATTATCCAATCTCAAACAACACTTGAGAATTCACTTCAGACTAAATGAGTGACCAGTGTTCAAAGGCTTTTAGAACATCCCAGCAACTCTCCAGTCACGACCAAACCCACACAGGAGACGAATCAGACTGAAGAAAGAGGGAAGGCTTTCAGGTCTTTGAGGAACTATCTGAAACATGTCCAAATCTTCCAGACTGAAGAGAAAAGCTGCAGCTCTGACCAGTGTGGGAGGACTTTGAGAAAACCTCATCTGAAGGTGCACCTGCTGAGACCGGATCAAGTGAGTCTAAAGTCAGACTCAAAAAGCTGGAGCTGATCTTCAGAGACTCTGGACTGTGGAGTTGAGCTCTGTGTAGTGGAAAAAATTACAAGCTTAAAATGATCTGTAAAGATTTTTTAAAATTAGAGTTTTAACTGAAGTTCATCTTATTCTTCATTGTGTTGTTTTTAACTTGAAACCTGAAACTGCATTTTATCTTTATATTCTCTTTTGACACTTGTTATAATGCATATTATACTCATATCATGCTCATTTTATACTCATCTTATACTTATTACTCATTGTTTAGCCAGACCCTCCAGGAATTCGCGATGTTGCGATTTGCAACTTCAACGCAACTTCAGCCAATCCCTGCGAATTCAGGGCGGTGTTGCAATTTTGACCAATCACCGCAACTTTTCCACAATTTTTACTAATTTTGAGTAATCATCTGCGACGTATTGAACGCCGACCAACTTCCTTCTGTGTAGGAGACATAACTGAGATGAGGTGCACGGTGCGTTTGTGTGTGTGTGTGTGCGGCAGAGGCGGTGGGTCACGTGAGTGTGGGTGTGTGCACGTACGGAAGTGTGTGCGTATAAAAGCGCGCGCTCACCTGTCACACAGAGGAGAGAGTCAGGGTTGGGGTGTAGCCGTATTTTTTGTTGACCGCAAACCATTCATTCATCTTTCACGTTAATCTGTTCATCCTGTTGGTTTTCATGAGTTCCATTTCATCCTGCTGCGCTGTCGTAGCTGTGTGCGCTCTTTTTGTAATAAATGCACAAAACGCATATCTGGATCTCAGCGTATCTGTCACCATAGCCTCCTCTTTGCGCGTCACAAATCTGCGAGCCATAGGACCCAACCTCATATTCTCGGCGGCTAAAAGGTTTGAGTTTGGATGCCGCAACATTCTGCTTTACTTCCGTGTGACGAAACAAAACTGCGGCCGTGTCCCAGTTCCCAGAGCGCACAGCTCGGAGCGCGGCCCGAAGGGGGCTCAGACTGCAGTCAAGGCGGTGCACACTTGCTCAGCCCCGACTGCAGTCCGTGGACCGCTTAACGACTGCGGTCTTCGGACCGTGTGTTAACTGCGCATGGGACAAAAAAGAAGTGGGACAGCAGTCGTCGCGCCGGTGTACTGTCGAAATGTGTGACGCACATGCCCTTCAAACCACGCTCCGAGCCGCGCGCTCTGGGAATTGGGACACGGCTTCTAATGGCAAAGAAACATGTCTGCGGCGCCATTTGCCCACAAAAATAACAGCAAAAGACCGAAACAGTTCCCCTCCTAGTAGTAATTTATTTTCGATATTGGTAAGGTTGTTTTAGGACCATATCTGTGATCTTGTATTATTCTTTGTCAGTAATTACTCAGTATTCAAAATATTATTCAATTTTAATTACAAAAAGCGAAAATCGCAACTATTTATCACAACTTTCACTTCCTCCCACAACAAAATCGCAACAAAAACCTTAAAAGCACCGCAACTTTCATTGCAACTTTTTGGAAAAGCTCCCGCAAATTCAGGTATTTTAGCCCGCAACAATCACAAAAAATGCCCGCGAAATCCTGGGGGGTTTGACAAGAAGGTACGACCACAACTACCACACCACAACTTCAGAAAACCTGCTCCTAGACTTCAATCAATCAATCAATCAATAATGCTCCTAGACTTGCATAAACATCCTGGATTGTAAATCACATGGTGCTTGTGCACTCAAAGGTTGTATGGAGGATTTTTTTGTTTCAAATTGTCAGTGAAAGTTTTATAGAGACGCAGCAGCCTTGGAATTATGAAGACCAAAAAAAAGAATGAAAATCCATCAACTGTGGACGTGGTGGGGCCAGATAAACATTAGCCAATCAATAACACTGGTCTACACATTTTTGGACTCCATCTTCTTCATCGATAAAAGTGACTAAATATCCTTTATATTGATAAGATGAACTGAAAATCAATTGATAACTGTGCTGGTTAGCTAATGTATTCAAGATATGTAATGATAGAAGAATAATATATATCTTATATATATTGATTATGTTCAAACTGTAGACACATTAAAGTGAATGTATGTGAATGTGCAGACAGGCTTTCAGATAGAACTGTTGCTTGTAGACACACTGGACCTTCTGATAAATGACCGTTTTTGCCTTATTTGCATAAATTTCCTATTTTGAGCCAATATTATATCTTGGAAACTACAGCCAATCAGCATTTCTGACTTACTTTTTCTTTATTGGTGACCTAAACCAAGACAAAATTCTGTACTTTTCTTACAGAAGCATTTTGCTTGTAGACCAGTGTAATGAGGCTAACTCATTATCTGTTCTTATTTCAATTTCATCAGCAAAAAACTGACTATTAAACACAGTCAGCAATCAATAATTCATTCATTCATCAAAAAGGGAAGTGCACTTTTTCACATATCAAAAATACTCAACTGTAGTCAATAAATCAAATGACTTAAGTAGAGATCTAAATACTAATCAGATGATCAGATTAATAATTAAAGTTGTGGAACAAATCAGTTCATTCATAATCAATGAGGAAAACCAAAAATGGAACCTTATAGTTAAATTAATGTTAAAAATGGATAACGGTTGATCAACGTATTGAGCTGGAAATGTGGTGTTCAGATGGTAATTTATATGATGTTGTCCTTGTCTAGCTCTTACGTTGGTTATGTGACAAGGCACGGAAAATAAAAGTCATTTAACATCAGTTCTGGCCTTCTAAGTTCGACTGGATGTTACAGCTGACTTGGCGTTCGCTCAAAAAGGTGTCAAAGTGGATAAAATCAGTTCAAAATGGGAAAAGAATTAATGCATCTAGTAAACTAGATTGTTATCTACAGTTGGACTTGAATGTAAACTTTAAAGTGTTGAATATTTAATGAGTATAATCGGTGTTTTAAAAAGTCCAAGCGCGAGTAAACGGCGCTAATATACACAGGGGTTTTGAATGGGAGCGCTAGTGTGGCTAACAAACATGACGGTAAGTGCTTTTAGCAACACAAATACGACCGATAATCACAACAATAGTCCGACTGCTGCTCAACAACTCACCGCTGATGAAGAGGTCGTCTGGAATCCGAAAAATCCCCGAAAAATCCCCGAAAAATCCACCAATTCACAGGTTTGTCCCGAATGCCGATCTGAGCCACAGCCACTTGAACTCCGATCAAACCGGAAAGCGGAAGTGGAGAGAGCCGCCGGAAGTGTGGGGGCGCTGGTTCTGAACACAGTCTCAGGCCGTTTCCCAATTCAACGACAGCACGCTTGTGAGTGTGCCGTCGGGCTGCACCATAAACCAACTGCAAGGAACGAATAGGGCACTGTGGTGAAACCCTTAGAACAACACATAAACTGCACATGTGCGAACACAGAGCCCACATCGGGTACCGACAAGCCCGCCATAATAAAAAACAAGTTTAATTCAGGAAACTATGAAACAGTACTTTTTTACCTTTTGTTGTGTTTATCAGTATCATTTGTACAATAATAACAACAACAACAACAACAACAACAACAATAATAATAATAATAATAAATGGGCGGCAGTAGCTCAGTGTTTTGTCTCGTGATCCAGGGGTTGGCGGTTCGTATCCCGCTCTTGACGGGTTGACCGCGTGTGATCCCAGCTCCCACAGATGAGCGCTGCCGTTGTGTCACTTGCCCCCAGTGTCTGCGGACACTGGTAGCCCCCATGGCAGAAGATACATCAAGGCCTGTTGTAAGATAAGATAAGATAAGATAAGACTTTATTGATCTCACACAGGAGAAATTTACTCGCCACAGTAGCTCCAGGACAATTGGACAGGAGGGAAAAAGTGCATGCAGGCAGGGAGGGGATAAAGTAAGTAATAAATAGTGCAAATAGTAATATGTAATAATAATAATAATAATGGAAAATAGTAATAATGATAATAGTAACAACAAGCATCAACATGAAAAGGAGGATATTGCACGTCTGGCCTATATGTTAGAATTATACAGTCTGATGGCGGTGGGGATGAAGGATCTGCGGTAGCGCTCCTTCTTGCACTGGGGGTGCCTCAGTCGGCTGCTGAAGGAGCTGCTCAGCTCCTCTACAGTCCGGTGCAGAGGGTGAGAGGTGTCGTCCTTAATGGACATGAATTTGGCCAGTACCCTCCTCTCAGCCACCTCCTCTACAGAGTCCAGAGGACAGCCCAGAACAGAGCTGGCCCTCTTAACCAGCTTATTCAGTCTTTTTCTGTCCCGTTCTGTGCTGCTCGGGGCCCAGCAGACGACAGCATAGAGGAGAGCAGAGGCCACCACAGAGTCATAAAAAGTCTTGAGCAGAGGCCTGCTCACTCCAAAGGAACTCAGTCTCCTCAGGAGGTGGAGGCGACTTTGGCCCTTCTTGTACAGGGCGTCAGTGTTGTGGGACCCGTCCAGTTTATTGTTGAGGTGAACACCCAGGTACTTGAAACTGTCCACAGTCACTATGTCCTGCCCCTGGATGTTCACCGGTGAGTGAGGTAGTGGTCTCCTCCTGAAGTCGATCACCAGCTCCTTTGTCTTACTAGTGTTAAGGCACAGGTGGTTGCGCCCACACCAGTCTACAAAGTCACTGATGACCGAGCGGTACTCCAGCTCGTTCCCCTCTGACACACAGCCCACAATGGCCGAGTCGTCGGAGAACTTCTGGAGATGGCAGCTGTCCGTGTTGTATGTGAAGTCCGAGGTGTATATGGTGAAGAGGAAGGGTGAGAGGACAGTACCCTGGGGGGCCCCCGTGCTGCATACTACCACCTCTGACTCACAGCCGCACGTACTGTGGACGGTCAGTGAGGTAGTCGATGGTCCAGGCAGCGAGATGTCCATCCATCCCACTTGTGACGTGAGCCGTCCTCCTGTGGACCCACCACCCGCGGGGGGATTCATGGGGGCTGGTGCATTGTGTTCTGGACTGAAGAACACTGCTTGGACTGCTGCCCCCGCAACCCAGAAAATGGAAAAAGCGGAAGAAGATGAATGAATGAATGATAATAATAGACTTAGAGAAACTTTATTGATCCACAAGGGAAATTATTTGGGTACAGTCACTCATTCATCAAATATCAAATATAACAGAGGGTAATGAAAAAAGTTTGATGGAATAGCAAAAAAAGGAGCAATAGACTGGTGTCAAATGAGACTTAATTATAGAAATAAAAAATAAGTGTACATGTACAAATCAGAATAAAATAGAAAAATAATAAAATATCCAATCGCAGCTGTATACAGTTGTAGGGAGTATTATATGTCCCTCTATGGTCTGGTGCAGTGGGTGAGCAGGAGTGTCCATGATGGAGAGCAGTTTGTCCAGTGTCCTCCTGTCCCTCACTGTGACAAATGTCTCCAGCTCACAGCCGATCACGTGACCAGCTTTACCGATCAGTTTATCAATCTGTCCAACGTCCCTTTTACTGGTGCTGCTCCCCCAGCAGAACCACAGTGAAGTCCAGGGCTCTGGCCTCCACAGACTGGGAGAAGATCTCCAGTAACTTACTGCACACGTTGAAAGGCCTGAGCTTCCTCAGAAAGTAGAGTCTGCTCATGCTCTTCTTGTAGAAGCATTACAGATGTCCCTCCAATCCAGCCATATGAATATCAATCAATCAATCAATCAATCAAACAATATTTATAAGGCGCTTTTCATACAAAAATGTAACACAAAGCGCCTTACAGTGGTCAAGGATTAGAAGATTGACCTTTATTGATCTCGCACAGGAGAAGTTGTTTCTATATTTGACCCGGGGACCATCCCCATGATTTTGTTTTGTTATTTAGGCTTTGGTCAGGCCCTAAGCTGGAGGATTTTACCTATGGCGCATGTTTAGGTTGGTGACAACCACGACACGGGGAGAACATGCAGTCTCCACACAGAAAGGCCCGGGCAACCCGAACCTTCTTGCTGTGAAACATGAGTGCTAACCACTCAGCCACCGTGCCGCCAGGAAAAAAAAAAAAAAAAACAGACAAACAAGCAGACGAACAAACAACAAACAGATATACAAGCAAACAAACAAAAGAACAAACAAAAGACAAGCAAACAGACGACCGAAGTCAATCAAAGGCCAAGCTAAACAGGTGAGTCTTGAGCCACTCTTAAAAACATGAACGTTCTCTTTGGCCCTGAGGTCCTCCGGCAGTTCCATAGACGAGGGCCGTAGTCCTGAAAAGACGCCTCTCCATGAGTGTGTGTCCTGACTTTGGGAATGACCAGGAGCTGCCGGAGGAGCGCAGGGCCCGTGAAGGTTCGTAAGGGGAAAGCAGTTCTGAAAGATAAGAAGGCCCAAGACCATTAAGACATTTAGAAACCAGTAAAAAAACTTTAAAATCGATCCTGAAACTCACAGGGAGCCAATGCAGAGATTTTAAGACCAGTGTAATGTGATCCCACCCTCTGGTCCTAGACAGGACACGTGCTGCTGAATTTTGTAATAATTGCAAACCTGAAATCCTCTTTTTGGGAAGACCAGAGAGCAGGGCATTACAGTAGTCTATACGACCTGTGACAAAAGCATCAGTGTCTCCGTATTGGCCTGAGAGAGAATAGAGCGAACTCTGGCTATGTTTTTTAGGTGATAGAAACCTATTTTTTGATGTTCTTGATGTGTGGGATAAAAGTCAAAAATGACGCCCAGGTTTTTCACTTGACGAGATGGGTTAAAAGACTGTGCTTGTAGTTTTGATAAAAGTTTCTCTCTCTGGGCCTCAGGACCGATGACTAGAACCTCAGTTTTGTCCTGGTTAAGCTGGAGAAAGTTTCTTGCCATCCAGGATTTGATATCTAGAGTGCAGTTCAAAAGAGAATCCATTGGCCTGGTGTCATCAGGAGACACGGAAATGTAAAGCTGCGTATCATCTGCAGAGCTGTGGAAATTGATTCCATGTCTCCTGATGACGCCGCTAAGGGAAGCATGTACAAGCTGAAAAGCACAGGGCCTAAAATGGAACCCTGGGGGACACCACATGTGATTTTATGGACCTTGGAGGAGCATGTGTCCATACTTACCATAAATGTTCTGTCTGTGAGACGTGAACCATTTGTGAACAGCACCAGAGAGGCCGAGGTGTTTTAGGCGAGTTAAAAGAATCATGTGGTCTACTGTGTCAAAGGCAGCGCTCAGATCCAGCAGAACCAACGCAGTCACCTTTTGAGAGTCACAATTTATTCTAAAGTCATTTCAAATCTTTGCCAAGGCAGTCTCGGTGCTGTGGTTCACCCTAAAACCAGACTGAATTTTTTCCAAAATGTTGTGATCATCTAGAAAATCATTTAATTGGATAGAGACAAGTTTCTCTAGGATCTTGCTTAAAAATGGTAAGTTAGACACTGGTCGGTAGTTGTTAAAATCATTAAAATCTAAATTGTTCTTCTTCAGCAGGGGCCTCACGACCGCCGCTTTGAAGGCAGCGGGAAAGACCCCTGTCTGAAGAGAGCAATTCATCATGACCAAAAGTTCATCCCTAAAAGATCCATAAAAAGACTTAAAAAATGGAGTGGGGATTGGGTCTACGAGACATGTGGTGGGCCTCACTGAGGAGAAGACCTTGTCCAGCATCTCAGCATTAACCAAGACAAAACTGTCCAGTTTCCTCTGGGTGAGACAAACACTCAGGTGAGTTAAAAACAGAGCTTTGACAAGATAAAATATTACATCGGATGGTGTTTATCTTTCCCGTGAAGTGGTCAGCAAACTGCTCGCAGAGAGAGTCAGTGGGTGTCAGGTAAAACGCGTTAGAATCGGGGTTTAGAATGTTTTCAATGGTTGAGAAAAGAACTTTTGGATTATTTTTGTGGTTCGTGATTATTGTGGAGAAGTAACGATTTCTTGCATTCCTTGTAGCATTTTTATGTGACCGTTGCTGATTGATGAATAATTGGTGGTTTATAGTCGTTTTGTTTTTTCTCCATCTGCGTTCTGCCCTCCTGCACTCTCTCTTGGATTTTCTTAAGTCTTCATTCATCCATGGAGGCTTTGATTTGGTTTTAATACTTTTGGTTTTGAATACTGAGTTATTACTGACAAAGAATAATACAAGGACACAGAGATCACAGATATGGTCCTAAAACAACCTTACCAACATCGAAAATAAATGACTACTAGGAGGGGAACTGTTTCGGTCTTTTGCTGTTATTTTTGTGGGCAAATGGCGTCGCAGACATGTTTCTTTGCCATTAGAAGCCGTGTCCCAATTCCCAGAGTGCACAGTTCGGAGCGTGGTTTGAAGGGCATGTGCGTCATTTCTTTTTTGTCCCATGCGCAGTTAACACGCGTTCACAGACCGCAGTCGTTTCCATGGAAATCGGGGCGTGGACCAAGCGCGTGAAAAAGCACGCTTCGCACACTCATATATCCCAGCATGCACCGCGCGCTACTTCTTCTATGGGAGAAAATGGAGTCGGTGGCTGCTTCTCGTAGTTGCGAGACCTGTCGCATTTCGCAGACGGCCATGCGGTCAGCGGAGTGCACTCAGGGCTGAGCAAGTGTGCACCACCTTGACTGCAGTCTGAGCCCCCTTCAAACCACGCTCCGAACTGGGAACACGGCCACAGTTTCGTTTCGTCACACAGAAGTAAGGCAGAAGGAAGTTGGTTGACGTGAGTTCAATACGTCGCCGATGATTGGTCAAAATTGGTAAAAATTGGGGGAAAGTTGCCGATGATTGGTCAAAATTGGTAAAAATTGTGGGAAAGTTGCGGTGATTGGTCAAAATTGCAACACTGCCCTGAATTCACGGGGATTGGCTGAAGTTGCAAATCGCAACATCACGAATTCCTGGAGGGTCTGATTAGCCTGTTCACTTTTAGCGGATGTGTACGGCGGATGCGGTCCGCCGCAAGCGGAAGTGTACAGGTGAACAGGCTAATAGAGCTAACGTGGGCGCAGTGATACGAATCAAGAGAGACAATATGGAATGTGAAATACGCTGCTGAACTTTACATGGACAACTGTCTGGCAAATGTATCACTTTTCGGACAAATGTTGTTTTGGGAAGAACAACAAGCTTTATTTCATGTCCTGGCGAACTTACCGGACCTACGCTCCAGAACGCCAGCAGAACCGGGCTGAGACGAGACTGTCAGAGGTAAGCCGGCGTTACCGCACGAAACTTTTAGAAGGAAACCCATACAGATTAACATAAAAAAACCTGCATTATCCCTTTAAAACCGCACTCCAAACTGTGCACACTCCGAACTGTGCACACTCTGAACTGTGCACACTCCGAACTGTGCACACTCCAAACTGTGCACACTCTGAACTGTGCACACTCTGAACTGTGCACACTCCGAACTGTGCACACTCCGAACTGTGCACACTGTGAATTGAGACACGGCTTGTGAGTTTAGATCTTCTCTCCTCCCCGTGTCTCCTCTGTGGGCGGGACTTCCTCACCCACTTCCTGTAGGATCGAGGAGAGGAATCAAGGAGAAGGAAGCGAGTCTCTTGTTTGTCTCTTCGCTCTGTCGCTGTGAGAGTTTGAGTAAAGGAGCTGATGTGGAAATGGAAGCACTTCCTGGTTGGAGTTGGGCTGCAGAAGTCAGCGTCCAATCTGAATCGGCCGCCAAATCTGCGTCGCTCAGACTTTTATTTTCATTATTTTTACTCAGAAACGGCTCAAAATGTTGTGTCAGATGAACCTTTAGTCCTCCATTCATTCCCCTAAAGAGGAAGTGTTCTGAAAAATGGACTGTTTGTCTCTTCCTCTCATGTTCCTCATCACAAACCTGCCTGAAGAGGTTCTAGAGTCATCCATGCATGTTTGCGTCATCTAGAGATCTCTCCTGGGCCCTATTCAAACCCTGCTTACGGTTAGTCTGTACGAGGCTCCGCCCACAAGCCTACAGTGGATCTGTGGCTCAAACAGAAAGACAAAGACAAAAGCATAAAAATAAGTTTAAATTTAATAAAGGTAATTGAAGATAATTTAACAAAAGCTCAAATTAGACAAATAATGAACAAAAGGCCGAGTCCAACTGGGGTTAAACCAAACTGAGCACAACAAAACGAACCGGACCTGACGGAGAACAGGAGTGTTTAAATACAAACTAAAACTGAACACAAGAGGGCCAAATTACACCAAATAATGAAATAAAACTACAAACTTCATCCAAGGAACAAGAAGGGAAGTAATTGTAATACAGAAAATAATACGTGATAATTAATGTGCCCGTCATTATCATTAATATGTAACTGCTGTCCCACTAAAAAAGCCATTTAAAGGTTAGATTTAAGTCTGGTGCAGTGAACTTGCTGTAAGCAGAAAAAGTTGTTGTTTGCGGTGTGCTTATGATGAAGTTTGGCGTGACATGTGACCGGAAACACTTCCTTTTGAGGAAACAGGAAATGCCAAGTGGCTGTGGCGCAGATCGGTGTTCGGGACAAACCTGCGAATTGGTGGATTTTTCGTAGTGATGTGCAGATGAAGCTTTATGAAGCGTTGAAGCCTTTCATCAAATTGGTTCACCCCAGCGCAAAGCCCCTCGAAGCCTCGTTTGCTCTAGTAGGACATCTACTGGATGGAAAAATATATGTTGGCATGAATGTAAAGTGTGTGGAGAGCTGATGAATAAAATCATGTTTAAAAAAAGATGTAGGTTTGTGTTTGTCTTTGATCATTGTTTTTTTATTTAAAAACAATAGTTTCTCAACTATGGCAGGTTTTAGGCAATTTCTTTTTTTTGACAAGATCCCTCCTGCTTTTGAAAATACCCGTTCACAGGGCACAGATGATGCAGGTGTGCACAGGTAGCACTTGGCTAATTTGTACAGATGCGGATATACATATTTTTGTCTGTCCCAGTATTGAAGAGGGTCCTCCAGCCTTCCAATATTTGGCTCCATCAAATATCGTTGCACTTCAACATAAGCATCAGCAGTCACATTTTGGGTTTGTGTTTGCCTTACACAGTCATCCAATCGACGCCACAGGTTGTTACCTGAGAAAGAAGACACATTAGACAGAATATCAACTCAAGTGGCAAAACAGTGCTACCTTGGGAAGCAGCATCAACAGTTTGTGATGTTGACGGCTGTGATGGTGGTGAGGATGATGAGGAGGAGGGGGAGGTGGTAGTCATGGCCCTCATTATGGATGCGCATTCAGCTTTTAGTCTGACTTCTGCTTCATTTGCTCTTGCAGGGCTGAGAAACCCGATTTTTTTTAACCTTGGATCGAGCAGTGTAGCAAGGCACATAATGCTCATAGTTTGTATTCTGTCCATTTTTTCTCTCAATAACACCCTCAGCTTCTCAGCCAAAGAAGACCCCGTAGACCTTGTTTTTTCCATTTGTTCTGTCAGGCAATGATCCAACATTGTGAGCAAAGGTATAACCTTTGAGCCAGAAACCCTTTTTTCTTCTGATAACTCTGTAGCATTATTAAATGGTGCTAGTACAATTAGACTGTCAGAGATCATAGCATATTCCTCAGAGGAAATGGGTGAATGTCTGTTTGGAGACTTGCCAGTGCAGCACCTACTGGCTCTCTCTGCTCAAACAGTCTTTGGAGCATATTGTAGGTGCTGTTCCACCGGGTTCCCACCTCCTGGATAAGATTTAGTTGAGGCTTCCCCAATTGGTCTTGCACCACCGAAAGCCTCTCCTTACAAAACACAATAAAAAAAAAAAAACATTGTCATTAACATCAAGACAGGACAACCATAAACAAAAGTAGCACTAAAGACCATGTAGTTAAACTATAGGACTTACCTTTGCAGTGGAACTGCTCCTGAAATATCCCACAATCTTCCTGGACTTGGCTCGGATATCAGAGAGCTCAGGGGTCTGGTCAAGGGCCTTTTTCACCACCAAGTTTAGGAGATGAGCTACACATAATGCGTGTTTTAGCCGTAGCTCTTACACAAGCCCCCATATTGGCAGCCCCATCTGTTACAATGCATGTCACTTTTTCTGTAATGCCCCATTCTCTCATCAGTGAACCTTTCACTTGTGCAATATTCTCAGCGGTGTGTGTCTTGGGAAAGTGTTGCACTCCCAAAACAACCGCATTCAATGCACTTGATTCATCCACAAAATGGCAGGTAACAGCAAGATAGGCCTCTGTATTAATAGAGGTCCACATGTCGGAGGTCAGACTCACAGCCGCTGCTTTCTCAATGCTGGCCTTGGCTTTCTCCTTCATGTCCTGGTACCTGGCTTCCACCATGGCCTTTAGAGCCTGAAGAAAAAACATGAAGTTTAAAGTGAGTAGCTGATGCAGTGTGTCGTGTGGCTGTGACTGATAGTTAGAGCCTCACTCCTACAGTCTATGATGTTAATGGTTTAATTCAGTAAAAACACCATATTTAATCTTTTTATAACCTTCTTAGTGGGGAGAACATAGGTAGGATTTAAAGATTTAACAAATCTTTTGAATCCTTTGTCCTCCACAATACTGAAAGGCTGGGTGTCGTCAATCACCATCCTAACCAGGTCTTCATTTATTTGAGATTCTTCTCCTAAGGAAAAATAAAACAAAGTACAAACATAAATATCACTCTCAGGTTATTGCACTTGTAGAATATTTAGTATCACACTGATTGCTTTTGTCATTGCATTTTTGATGACTCACCTGGTGCTAGGCCACATTCACTCCTATCTTTATTCTCATGCAGAGCTCTGTAATGCCTAAGCATGGATGAGGTGTTGTTGTTATAGCCCAGTTCCCTGGCACATAACAAACACTTCACCTTGTACAAAAGTACAGACAGATGAAGAGAAATTGCATTGCAAAATCAATATTTATTGTAAATGTAAAACAAATATTCTATAGAAACATTATTGTACATACTTTGTTGGGAGCAATGAGATGAAAGTGTTCCCACACAGGGGACACCCTTCTCTTTCTAGCTGGCTCCATTCTTTCCTGGCTGTCTCTCCTCACTTTTCTATCTCCAACCTGTCTCCAAACTATCTCCAAACTATCTCCAACCTGTCTCCAAACTGTCTCCAAACTGTCTCCAAACTGTCTCCAAACTATTTCCAAACTATCTCCAAACTATCTCCAAACTGTCTCCAAACTGTCTCCAAACTATTTCCAAACTATCTCCAAACTGTCTCCAAACTATCTCCAAACTATCTCCAAACTGTCTCCAAACTGTCTCCAAACTATCTCCAAACTGTCTCCAAACTGTCTCCAAACTGTCTCCAAACTATCTCCAAACTGTCTCCAAACTATCTCCAAACTATCTCCAAACTGTCTCCAAACTGTCTCCAAACTGTCTCCAAACTGTCTCCAAACTATCTCCAAACTGTCTCCAAACTATCTCCAAACTGTCTCCAAACTATCTCCAAACTGTCTCCAAACTATCTCCAAACTGTCTCCAAACTATCTCCAAACTGTCTCCAAACTGTCTCCAAACTGTCTCCAAACTGTCTCCAAACTGTCTCCAAACTGTCTCCAAACTGTCTCCAAACTGTCTCCAAACTATCTCCAAACTGTCTCCAAACTGTCTCCAAACTGTCTCCAAACTGTCTCCAAACTATCTCCAAACTGTCTCCAAACTATCTCCAAACTATCTCCAAACTATCTCCAAACTGTCTCCAAACTGTCTCCAAACTATCTCCAAACTATCTCCAAACTGTCTCCAAACTGTCTCCAAACTGTCTCCAAACTATCTCCAAACTATCTCCAAACTATCTCCAAACTGTCTCCAAACTATCTCCAAACTATCTCCAAACTATCTCCAAACTGTCTCCAAACTGTCTCCAAACTATCTCCAAACTATCTCCAAACTATCTCCAAACTGTCTCCAAACTCTCACTAACTGCAACTCTCCATCAAACACCCACATATTGAATAGCGCGCCAAGGGTTTAAATAGCTGTCAAAACTCGCGAAAAAAATTCTTATTCCTTCCTAAATCAGTCACGTGGTAGAGCCGGCGCGCGAAGCTTCGGCTGTACCACGTGACTGATTCCGCCGGAGCGCGAGCCTTCGGCTGTACCACGTGACTGATTCCGCCGGAGCGCGAGCCTTCGGCTGTCATCGTTTTTGGCTCCTCCCCTGAACGAAGCAAGCCTCGAATCGCGCATCGCGGAAACACCACCTCCCCTACTCGGCACACGCTTCGAAGACTCGACTCTGAGCACATCACAAATTTTTCGGGGATTTTTCTTAGATTTTTCGGATTCCAGACCAGAGAGAAACGAAATTTCGATTCACTGTATGTTGAACACATATTGCAGAATTGACAATAAAGCGGACTTTGATCTTTGATCTTTGATCTTTGGAGGAAACAGGAAATGCCAAGTGGCTGTGGCGCAGATCGGCGTTCGGGACAAACCTGTGAATTGGTGGATTTTTCAGGGATTTTTCGGATTCCAGACGACCTCTTCATCAGCGGTGAGTTGTTGAGCAGCAGTCGGTGGACTATTGTTGTGATTATCGGTCGTATTTGTGTTGCTAAAACACTTACCGTCATGTTTGTTAGCCACACTAGCGCTCCCATTCAAAACCCCTGTGTATATTAGCGCCGTTTACTCGCGCTTGGACTTTTTAAAACACCGATTATACTCATTAAATATTCAACACTTTTAAGTTTACATTCAAGCCCAACTGTAGATAACAATCTAGTTTACTAGACCCATTCAGTCTTTTCCCCTTTTGAACTGATTTTATCCACTTTGACACCTTTTTGAGCTAACGCTAAGTCAGCTGTAACATCCAGTCGAACTTAGAAGGCCAGAACTGATGTTAAATGACTTTTATTTTCCGTGCCTTGTCACATAACCAACGTAAGAGCTAGACAAGAACAACATCATATAAATTACCATCTGAACACCACATTTCCAGCTCAATACACTGATCAACCGTTATCCATATTTTAACATTAATTTAACTATAAGGTTCCATTTTTGGTTTTCCTCATTGATTATGAATGAACCGATTTGTTCCACAACTTTAATTATTAATCTGATCATCTGATTAGTATTTAGATCTCTACTTAAGTCATTTGATTTATTGACTACAGTTGAGTATTTTTGATATGTGAAAAAGTGCACTTCCCTTTTTGATGAATGAATGAATTATTGATTGCTGACTGTGTTTAATAGTCAGTTTTTTGCTGATGAAATTGAAATAAGAACAGATAATGAGTTAGCCTCATTACACTGGTCTACAAGCAAAATGCTTCTGTAAGAAAAGTACAGAATTTTGTCTTGGTTTAGGTCACTAATAAAGAAAAAGTAAGTCAGAAGTGCTGATTGGCTGTAGTTTCCAAGATATAATATTGGCTCAAAATAGGAAATTTATGCAAAAAAGGCAAAAACGGTCGTTTATCAGAAGGTCCAGTGTGTCTACAAGCAACAGTTCTATCTGAAAGCCTGTCTGCACATTCACATACATTCACTTTAATATGTCTAGAGTTTGAACATAATCAATATATATAAGATATATATTATTCTTCTATCATTACATATCTTGAATACATTAGCTAACCAGCACAGTTATCAATTGATTTTCAGTTCATCTTATCAATATAAAGGATATTTAGTCACTTTTATCGAAGAAGCAGATGGAGTCCAAAAATGTGTAGACCAGTGTTATTGATTGGCTAATGTTTATCTGGCCCCACCACGTCCACAGTTGATGGATTTTCATTCTTTTTTTTGGTCTTCATAATTCCAAGGCTGCTGCGTCTCTATAAAACTTTCACTGACAATTTGAAACAAAAAAATCCTCCATACAACCTTTGAGTGCACAAGCACCATGTGATTTACAATCCAGGATGTTTATGCAAGTCTAGGAGCATTATTGATTGATTGATTGATTGAAGTCTAGGAGCAGGTTTTCTGAAGTTGTGGTGTGGTAGTTGTGGTCGTACCTTCTTGTCAAACCCCCCAGGATTTCGCGGGCATTTTTTGTGATTGTTGCGGGCTAAAATACCTGAATTTGCGGGAGCTTTTCCAAAAAGTTGCGATGAAAGTTGCGGTGCTTTTAAGGTTTTTGTTGTGATTTTGTTGTGGGAGGAAGTGAAAGTTGCGATAAATAGTTGCAATTTTCGCTTTTTGTAATTAAAATTGAGTAATATTTTGAATACTGAGTTATTACTGACAAAGAATAATACAAAGACACAGAGATCACAGATATGATCCTAAAACAACCTTACCAACATCGAAAATAAATTACTACTAGGAGGGGAACTGTTTCTTTTGCTGTTATTTTTGTGGGCAAATGGCGCCGCAGACATGTTTCTTTGCCATTAGAAGCTGTGTCCCCAGTTCCCAGAGCGCGCGGCTCGGAGCGTGGCCCGAAGGGCATGTGCGTCACACATTTTGCCAGAACACCAGCGCGACGACTGCTTTCCCACTTCTTTTTTGTCCCATGCGCAGTTAACACGCGGTCCGAAGACTGCAGTCGTTAAGTGGTCCGTGGACTGCAGTCGGGGCTGAGCAAGTGTGCACCGCCTTGACTGCAGTCTGAGCCCCCTTCGGGCCGCGCTCCGAGCTGTGCGCTCTGGGAACTGGGACACGGCCGCAGTTTTGTTTCGTCACACGGAAGTAAAGCAGAATGTTGCGGCTTCCAAACTCAAACATTTTAGCCGCCGAGAATATGAGGTTGGGTCCTATGGCTCGCAGATTTGTGACGTACAAAGAGGAGGCTATGGTGACCAGGGCTCTCAAGTTTTGAGCAGGGTCGTGCGTGAGACTGTATTTACACACAGCCCTGTGTAAATGTTTGTCTAAAGAGCAAACTTAAACTACAAAGCAACTAATGAGAGTTAGTAGAAATAAATGAAGTTATTACCTGATGGTTCTCCGTTTTGTCGTTCACTGACAGTTAGGTGACCATTCGTCCGGATTTTGTCCGGACAGTCCAGTTTTAGAGCTGTCTGTCCGGCCGTCTGTCACGTGTCCTCCTTTTTTACATTTTGTCCTCCTTTCGGACTCTCGTCGGCCACCGTTGCATAAATCGTCATAAATCCCCACCCATTATTTACACTTCCTACTCTGCGATGTTCGCCGTTTCCCAATTCAGTGAATGCACGGTTCGGAGTGTGGTTTCAGTCTGCAGTCGAGGCGGTGCATACTCGCTGAGCCCTGAGTGCAGTCCAGGGATCACATGGGCGTCTGCAAAATGGAACAGGTCCCGCCTCAGCTCAGTGAGCCGGGTGGTCTGCTCCTTGTTCCCTACAGACAAAAATATTATTCTATTGCGACTAGTAATACTTGGAATTGGGACATGGCCAATGTTCCCCCTAATTTTTAATGTGTGTGAGCAAACACACTAACTCCCTGAGCGCTCCTTGGATCCCTGTGCGCGACATCCGAAATGCGCGCCCCCCCCCCCCCCCCCCGCACTTTGCAGATATAAAAAAAAAACACCCCGCGGCTGAATAAAAAGCGGAAATCCACTAAAAGCTCTTTTATCCCTGATTTACAGTAAACGTTGGACATGGTTATATCCATGTTGTAATATCCAGCATTACAACCCCACCCCACCCCCCCCCCCCGAGGGGAAAAAAAAAAAAAAAGGTGTCCTCACTTTAGGGCCTTTGTCCTCCTTTTTGGACACAAGTGTCCTCCTTTCCTGTTTCATGCCGGTGGTCACCCTAGTGACAGTGCAGTGCGCGCTTAGACACTGGGGAAAACCCCCCCCCCGCTCCTTAGCCAATCTCTCTGTCCTTCTCATTTGCACTGAAGCAGCAACACCCACAATAAAGCATTTTAGACACATATCTAGCCTCATGAAGACTGTCAGAGTCATATCTCATGCAGTGAGTGTTGATTTTGAAGAAGGATTCATTTACAGTATTAGGGAACCATTAAGGAACCATATAAAAGCATCAAGAAGTACCATGTCATGGGACCTTAAGACATGAGGACCAGACCGGGACTAGACCGGAACTAGACCGGGACTAAGACATGAGGACCAGACTGGAACTAGACCGGAACTAGACCGGGACTAAGACATGAGGACCAGACCGGGACTAAGGGTGTTTTCACATATAGTCCCCTTTAAGAGAACCGAACTCAGTCCCCTAAAAGTGGACCAACAAGGGGACCAAGAGAACACAAACTCAGTTCTGTTTGTGTTCACATTGTGAAAGAGGAGCGAGTTCTCTTTCTGGTCCACTTAAGCTCTGATGGAGCCTCAGTCCTCTTTCTGTTCACACTGTAGCTTCTCTAGAGCTCTGAGACCTGGTTTAGACCTGGTTTAGACCTGGTTTAGACCTGGTTTAGACCTGGTTTAGACCTGGTTTAGACCTGGTTTAGTGCCGAAATGGATGCAGAAATAATCTGATAATATGACTCACCCATAAGAACGGTATCCATGTATGCACGTGTCACGGTCTTTAATAATCCGGAGCTCCAGAGAAAAGGACATATCTCGAACTTATCCCATGTCCCGAGGCGAGAGTTCCTTCTTACGTAGCATTAACGTAGCAAGTTAAGGATTCTTCTTCTGTTGGAAATGCCGCGTAAATATCAGGCGGCTTGCTCACAGCTGATGGGCGAACAGGCGCAAACACAACAGCGGTAATCGTCATGATTGGCGGGAGCGCGATCGGTGCGTAATTATGCTGCAACATGATTGGAAACTGGAGTGCAGTTCGGCCTATGATTGGCTCTTGCCGGCTCTTGGCTCACCGGCTCTTGGCTCACCGGCTCGTGGTGGTGCACTGCACAAAAGGTGAAGTGAACCCGGAGCGTTATGTGAACACACTGCGCAGAGTAGGCGAACCGTACCGCGGACCTTTTAGCGAACCGTACTGAGACCACCTCCCGAGATGGTCTCAGTTTGGTTCGTTTAAAGGGGTCTGAGTGCGCTTAGAGTGTTCACATATAAACCTATAATGCTCAGTTAGCGATCTGAGTTCGCTTTAAACGCTGAAAGGGACCAAGTGTGAAAACACCCTAAGACATGAGGACCAGACCGGGACTAAGACATGAGGACCAGACTGGAACCAGACCGGGACTAGACCAAGACTAAACGTGGACTAAACCAGGTCTAAACCTGGACTAGACCAGGATTAAACCTGGACTAAACCAGGACTAGACCAGGTCTAAACCTGGACTAAACCAGGATTAAACCACAGCATGTCTTTGCCTGGTTTCGTGCGGCTCTTGCGTTCATGTCGAGGTTCGTGCGTGTTCGCTTCGTGGCTCATGCTGCGTCATTGGCCGTGGACGCGGTCCCGTGGGGGAGGCACGGTCCGGACACTGCCGACGGTCTCGTGCTCGCAGCCCCGGGTGGGACGTGCGGCCTCACGCCGGTCATGTTGATCTATCACGGATTTGACCACGATGAGCGGGTGCACGTGTCCGCACGCACACTTCTCCGGGAGGTTAATGTGCATCGTGTCCCGGACGTAGCGGTGCCATTGGATGAGCGCGGTGCTTCCTGCAGATCCAGTGACTCATGTCTCCGCTAGACCTGCGCGATTAATCGATTAATTTGAATTTACAGTTCAGGACGCAAACATTGTACGAGCTAACGCTGCAGCGAGTGAGCTAAAGCCGGAGCTTGTACCAAACAAAGGTGTTTACATCTGTTATATGGAACTGGTTCAGTTTTCTTGTGTCGGACTTAGAAAAACGAGTGCTCGCTGTAAGGTCTGTTCAAAAGCTGCAGCACGACAAATGTATCCTAGCGCCTAAAGCAGAGGCAGCGGGAGAAGTGCAGGTCCCCACAGCGCGAGCACATATCGTAAAAGACACGGTGCCCATATTTACTGTGGAAAAGCCCGGATTCATTAACATGGTGAAAGTTTTGGACCCGAAGTATGTGCTACCAAGACACAAATATTTTTCTTGTGTTAGATTAAAATCGGAAATCTGATTTTTTTTTTTGTTTTGTTTTATCAGAGATTTTATTTTTAGGCCATATCGCCCAGCTCTAGAGACAAGACAAAAAAAAGTACTAATAGTGAAGCGTGGGGGGGGGGGCACGGCTCCGGGAGTCCTGCTGGATGTGCGAGGGGCGGAGACTAGAGCTGGGCGATATGGCCTAAAAATAAAATCTCCGATTTAAAAAAAAAATTTAATTGATTATTCTCTGCCCTACTCAAAAACAAATAACAGTACCGTCATAAAAAAAGCTGTTAACAGCTTAACCAATTACGACCGGGGGGGGGGCGTTTGATATACGCTGTTGATATACGTGCGGTGTCCGCTCGCGGCTCACATGGGCTCGCACGGTACATTTTTAATACGACACGTGTACTATTGTTTCTGAATATTTTTATATACAGTGGTACCTCACCTTACGAATGACCCAACAAACGAAAATTTCAAGTTACGAAACGCCTTCATGTCAAATTTTGGTCTCTAGATACGAATGAAATTTCAAGTTACGAAACGCGAAATCTCCAATCCAATCCAAATTTATTTAAAAAGCACTTTAAAAACAACAAATCTCAAAAATTCAATTAATGCGCGCTCAGATGCACGCCCCGAAATGTAAATACACTTTATCAACACACGGGGTTAGGTTCCAGAGGTGGCCCGCGGTGGGAGAGGTCCACGAGGTAGGACAACTTTGTATTTGGCAATTGTTCTACATGTTTTAGGGCTGTAAATGCCTCATCACACACATTCTACACTTTTTTCTCGCATTTCTCTCTCGTTTAAACACTCGAACTTTGATAGATTTTCAATGGAATGTGTTCGCCGCCGAACATGCGATGGGAGCGGAGACACAACAACACAGTATGGTAAAACTCACCTGTCTCACGACGGTCTAAACCCCGCTCACGTTCCCTTAGTGAATTGGTGAATTCTGCTTCACAATGATGGGAAGAGCCGACATCGAAGGATCAAAACGTCCATACGGCGCAAGGCCGCGCTACACCGGGGCTGCGGGATTGAGCTGCGGCACCGCGTGCCTCCTCCTCGGGGTCGAGCCCCCGCGGCTCACAGCTCACAGTGTGAGCCGCGCTCTGGAAGTCAGAGAGAACCAGAGCCCACCCCGAGCGAGACCCCGCGGTCTTGCCCGCTGATAGAGCGGCCTGTTAGCTCACAGTGTCAGCCCTAGGGTGACCATTCGGCCGGACAGTCCGGTTTTAGAGCTGTCTGTCCGGCCGTCTGTCACGTGTCCTCCTTTTTTACGTTTTGTCCTCCTTTCGTTGCATAAATCGTCATAAATCCCCACCCATTATTTACACTTGCTACTCTGCGATGTTCGCCGTTTCCCAATTCAGAAAGTGCACGGTTCGGAGTGTGGTCTCAGCCTGCAGTCGAGGCGGTGCATACTCGCTCAGCCCTGAGTGCAGTCCGTGGACCGCATGGCCATCTGCGCGATGGAACAAGTCCCGCCTCAGCTCAATGAGCCGGGTGGTCTGCTCCTTGTTCCCTAAAGACAAAATATTATTCTATTGCGACTAGTAATGCTTGGAATTCCTGTGCGCGAAATGCAGAATGTCCGAGCAGTGCACATTCTCAGTGCACATTCTTTGTTTTCCCCGAGGGAAAACAAAACAAAAAAAACAAGGTGTCCTCAGTTTAGGGCCTTTGTCCTCCTTTTTGGACACAAGTGTCCTCCTTTCCTGTTTCATGCCGGTGGTCACCCTAGTCAGCCCCCCCCGGCTCTGGAGGTCAGATAGAAGCAGAGCTCGCCCCGCCCCGCTCTTATTCCCGCTGAAAGAGCGTCTTTCTCGGCCTCTTAAAGGTGCGGAGACCCGAGCACCGCGCTCCTCCAACGGCACTGCCATGTTCTAATAATAACAGGTCCAATCCAGGTTTAGTTCTGGCCAGACCTGGTTTATTCCACGTTCTTTTAGTCCTGGTCTAGTCTCTTAGCCCGTCAGAAACACAACGTTACACTATTAAAAAAAAAAAGTTACACTATAAAAAAAAACCTTGGAACGGATCAGGCTTTTTCCATTGAAATAGCTACTCGACTTACGAATTTTTCACGTTACGAAACCACTTCTGGAACGAATTAATTTCGTAAGGTGAGGTATCACTGTATATATATATATATTTATTTAATTTTTTTTTTTTTTTTAATCTGAGATTTTTAGGCCATATCGCCCAGCTCTAGTCTCACATCCAGCAGGACTCCCGGAGCCGTGTCGTGCCCCCACCCCCTCACTATTAGTACATTTTTTTTGTCTTATCTCTAGAACATTATGTCACATTGGGCTTTTAGCATTAAAATAAGAATGAAAACCCTGATGTGATCAATAACATGGTCACGGTCATGGACAATAACGGTCTGAGGTATGTCCCACATCGTTTTCCTTTAAGGACAAATGGCTCTGGGTTCTTATGGGCTAAAGTTCACACTGTGTCCTTGTGCTCTTAGGCCTCACACCTTCACTGTTCACAAGTTCAGCCCTGGTATAGAAACACTAACCTAAACCAGGGCTAAACCAGGGCTAAACCAGGACTAAACCAGGACTAAACCAGGGCTAAACCAGGACTAAACCAGGACTAAACCAGGACTAAACCAGGACTAAACATGATCACACGCTCCAAGGTTCACCTGTCACATGATTGTACGCTGTCAATCAAACCTGTTGTGGGAGGGGCCTCGGGGAAAGAAGGCGCCTGATTGGGTAGAATCCCTCAATTGTCCAGGTAGAACCAAAGGCAAAAGGAAAACTTCAGTTTGTCGACTGGACAGAAGTTTATTTGGTGGAATCCGTTTTTTCTGCTTCTTCAGTTCTGGTCAGACGCTGGTGGACACTGCCTATATCTGCCTGAAGGGGGCGCTCACTACAATGAAATGACTGTGAGACTACCACACCTACTTGTTTACAGTTTGTGTTAGTTAGGTGGGCCTGTTAGATCTGCAGTGGGAGTGGAGTGTGGGTCTTGTTAGCACAGTGCTTCTCAAATAGTGGGGCGGGCCCCCCTGGGGGGGCGTGGCGTGATGCCAGGGGGGGCGCGTATGACCCTGGGAAACATGTTTTTTTGCTGTACTGTACTAGAACTAAGTGTAATTGCACATCAACAACAGTAGTTGGCAGTGGCGTTCTCACATGCGATTTACGCACAGTCTCACCATTAACAGAACATCCTCTGTCACAGAAAAAACACGTATATTCCACTGAGTCGTGTCCTTTAGTCCGACAGAAGCTGACGCATCAGTGGCACAAGGAGAGAGCGTTTTTTTTCAGTGCTTTTAGCTTATGCAAATGAGGTGGTTTTAAGTTTCATTTCTGTAAAACGTAAACAAATGTGCGCAAAGCATTAAAAACACATTAATATTTGAGTCCTCAGTGCAGTCTTTGTTGTAAGTTTCGTTCTTTTTTTTTGTTTATAATGTTAATAAAAGGATACAATGGTGTTCTCATAACAATTTTCTAGACAAATAATACTATTTATAGTCGCGCGCAGGAAGGGGGGCGTGAAATGTTTTCTTCTTCCTAGGGGGGGCGTCACAGAAAATAATTGAGAAGCACTGTGTCAGCAGAACCATTCAGGACCATCATGGTGTTTTCACACCTCTGGACCTGACCTGCTGCTCTATTGTTTTCTTTGTTTTGATTTAGGTTTGAGGATAGAGTTAGAGATGGAGACAAATGATGTCTGAGACCTCCATTTGTGTTCAAGGAAGGATTCTCTTTCTTTAACTCCTCCTCTCAAATCAGTTATTTTCTCTGGCCAAGATCTGGACCTCACTGTCCTCAAAGGAGTGGCCCGTGGCTTTTAGGTGGAGATGTACGGCAGACTGCGGTCCTTTTAGGTGGAGATGTATGGCAGACTGAGGTCCTTTTAGGTGGAGGTGTACGGCAGACTGAGGTCCTTTTAGGTGGAGGTGTACGGCAGACTGAGGTCCACTCTGGCTCTCTCGTCTGTGTTGGTTCATCCTCTTGTGAAGTGGCCGTTTTGTTTCTCCAGCGCTCACTGATTTTTGCCTGATGAAGGCCTAGTGCCCAAACGTTTCATGTCTCAATAAATCTCACATTTTACAAGTACGACGGAGTGCAGGATTATTTTCTACTTCTCACAACAGCATGTTCTGCATGTTCTACCAGTGACACATCTGCATGTTCTACATGTTCTACCAGTGGAACCTCGGTTCTCCTTGACTGATGTGACGTGTTGCTGGAGGTGCTCAGGTTTATTTGGATCAAACTCTGTTCATATCCCGTGTGGCTGTGAGACAAACACACCAGAACACACACATTTACACCAGAACACACACATTTACACCAGAACACACACATTTGCACCAGAACACACACATTTACACCAGAACACACACTTCCTGTTTGACCTTGGCAGCTAGCGGGTTAGCTTATTAGCAGGTTGTGGTCACATCTTTATATAACGCTTTTCCACCTTCAAGGCACCTGAAGTGCTTTACAACAAGGAACCACTCACACATTCACACACACATTCACACACCAGTGTACGCAGACACTGGGGGCAAGGTGGGTTAAGTGTCTTGCCCAAGGACACAACGGCAGCATTCATCTGTGGGAGCTGGAATCATACCAACCAGCCTGTGAGTTAGTGGATCTGACCGCTCAACCACTGATGTTCTTATGTCAAGAGCGGGATTTGAACTGCCAACCTTTGGAACAGTGGACAAACGCTCAACCAACTGAGCTACTGCCACCCAGGTTAGCTGGTTAGCGGTGTCCAGAGGTACAGACTGGTCCCTTGCACATTTAAGCAGCAGTGTCAGTGTCATTTAAGCAGCAGTGTCATTTAAGCAGCAGTGTCATTTAAGCAGCAGTGTGATTGGGGGAGGGAGGGCAGGGAGAGAGTTGAGCATCCTGACAGCTTGGTGGATGAAGCTGTCTTTCAGTCTGCTGGTCTTGGCCCTGAGGCTCCTCAGTCTCCTTCCTGACGGCAGCAGACTGAAGAGGCAGTTGGATGGGTGGGTGGGATCAGGTGCTCATGATGGGAGCTGGGGCTCTGGCTCTCTTCAGCTTGTGGAGGAAGTAGAACTTAGTTGATTCATTCAGCCAAATGGAACTTGCTTGTAAAACACATTGAAACATTCTTATATATGATTTACTATGTGTGATTTTATGTGTATTTAATTAGTTAATTTATTTGAAGAGTTAAAGTTATTTTACTTGACACTTCCTTTCCTTTTTTCTAATGCAGAGCTCCAAGATCCACCAACAGAATGGTGTTCACATGTGACCAGTGTGGAAAGGTGTGGCCAACAGCTTCCAGACTGAAAAGACACTACAGAACTCACACAGAAGAAAGACCATTTGAATGTGACCAGTGTGGGAGCACGTTTTCAAGGTCAAGCCATCTAGAATCACATATGAGGATCCACACAGGAGAGAAGCCATACAAGTGTGATGTATGTGAAAAGGCATTTTCATATTCAAGTGCCCTAGTATCACATATGAGAGTTCACACAGGAGAAAGACCATATGAATGTGACCAGTGTGGGAGGGGATTTAAAGAGTCTGGTGCCCTCCATCTACATATGAGAATCCACACAGGAGAGAAGCCATACAAGTGTGACCAGTGCGGGAAGGAATTTACAAATTCTGGTGACCTCCGTAAACATATGAGAATCCACACAGGAGAGAAACCATACCAGTGTGATGTTTGTGTAAAGGCATTTTCACATTCAAACAGCCTAGTATTACATATGAGAGTTCATACAGGAGAAAGACCATATGAATGTGAGCAGTGTGGGAACACCTTTTCACGGTCAAGCCACCTACAATCACATATGAGAATCCACACAGGACAGAAGCCATACCAGTGTGATGTTTGTGAAAAGGCATTTTCACAATCAAACTCCCTAGTATCACATATGAGAGTTCACACAGGAGAAAGACCATATGAATGCGACCAATGTGGGAGGGGATTTAAAGAGTCTGGTGCCCTCCATCTACATATGAGAATCCACACTGGAGAGAAGCCATACAAGTGTGACCAGTGCGGGAAGGAATTTACAAATTCTGGTGACCTCGGTAAACATATGAGAATCCACACAGGAGAGAACACAGGAGAGAAAGTTTGTGAAAAGGCATTTTCACATTTAAACAACCTAGTATCACATATGAGAGTTCACACAGGACAGAAGCCACACAAGTGTGATGTTTGTGAAAAGGCATTTTCACAGTCAAGCACCCTAGTATCACATATGAGAGTTCACACAGGAGAAAGACCTTATGAATGTGACCAATGTGGGAGGGGATTTAAACAGTCTGGTGCCCTCCATCTACATATGAGAATCCACACAGGAGAGAAGCCATACAAGTGTGACCACTGTGGGAAAGCTTTCTCTAGAACATCCAGTTTCAATCAACATATGGGAATTCACTTCAGACAGACTAAATGAGTGACCAGTGTTAAAATGCTTTTAGAATATTGCAGCAACTCTCCAGTCACGACCAAACGCGCACACGAAAACTCGGATCAAGTGAGCCTAAAGTCAGACTCAAAAAGCCGGCGCTGATCTTCAGAGACTCTGGACTGTGGAGTTGAGCTCTGTGTAGTGGAAAAAAAATTACAAGCTTAAAATGATATGTAAATTTTTTTTTTTTAATAAAGAGTTTCAACTGAAGTTAATCCATCTTATTCTTCATTGTGTTGTTTTTAACTTTGAGAGACGCAACTGAAATTGCATTTTATCTTTTGATTCTCTTTTGACTTTTGTTATGATGCATATTATACTCATACGCATTTTATACTTATATTATACTTATTATTCATTGTTTAGCTCATTGCTTACATTTTATATTACCTGCTTTATTGTGTGAAAACAGTGTAAACTTGTTGTAGAAAGGAAATTTAGTGGTTCAGGCAGGAGAGTCTTACTCATTATTTTTTGAGAACTGTTCACAGGTGAGCCAGTTTGCCCCGGTGAAAGAAGCCTTGACGCCAGTACACTGTGTTCCTCTAATTTACGGGGAGAAGCAGATAACGGAGGAATGTCGAGGAGGCTGACCGGGGGCTGCCCCTGGAGTCACATTATTCACATGCTGTGTCGATGGAGAGAGAGGCAGTCAGCGGTCCTGGTGTAAGACCTACGTAGACGGAAGTGTTACCAGGGACAGTCTGACCTCTGCATTGTTTAGCGACTATTGTATCAGGGGAATACATTTTTTGTGGAACTGTATCCGTCTGACTCTCGGTGATATTTCGATCTGAACCTGGTTGTAGCACTGACGCAGTATTTTAACACACAACCCACAACAGATGTTTATTCTTTTCATGGCTGCTGAGATGAAAACGTGAAGTGAAATATAAGAATTGGAAAATAAAATCTGTTTTTTAGACCATTTGTTCTTGCTTGTCTTGTCTTATGTCTTACATATGCATCAAGAAACTTCAGAACTGAAACAAATACACAAAGGGCTGAGAAACAGTGTGAGCTTCTTTTAACATGAACAGGTGAAGCACTAAAGGTTCATCAGATTTGAGAGAAGGTTTGACGCTGTCTCTGAATGACACTGAATATTAGAAGAGGGAGCACTTTTACATTTATTCCATGTACTTCATGTAAAATAGCCTCTTTAACTCCTCTCTCAAACCAGAAGGGCTCAGACACAATTTGTCTCCATCTGTAACTCTATCCTCAAACCTAAATCAAAACAAAGAAACACTCACAAAACAGTTGCACATGGAAAAGTCAGAAGTCGTAATCGCTTGGTGCTATTTTCTCTCAAGTTGTATCACTGCACGCCTATTATTATTATTAGCCTGTTCACTTGTAAGTGGTGATGTTTACAAGTGAACAGGCTAATAATAGGTGATTCTGCGACAGAATCTCCAACTTAGTCAGGATATAGACATTACACTGACAGTGTCGTGACACATTCAAAAATACACTCACACACGGGCTACTACACATTTAGGTAGGTTACAGGTGAAAGAGTTTTTTTCAAAAGCAGTAGAAGTGATCAGTAGTGACGGGTCCGGCAACACCGATGTGTCGGCGCATGCGTCGAGTTCATAGAGCAAAACTCCGTGTCGGTGTGCGCATCGATACAGGACCCGTGTCGAACTGACACTGACGCGCCAAACTGTTTACAAGGAAGCGCATCTGTCAACGGGATGCATCTGCCAAAAGAATCTCTGATCTTTTGCGGTTCATCATCAAATTCATCAAGAACTATGGAGCAGCCTCAAGCTGAAAGAAAGGTTTCCACCATGTGTCCAACCTTACAATTTCTCTGCACTCCAGCCTCATCTGTGCCGTGTGAGCGGGTGTTTTCTACAGCTGGAGAAGTTCTATCAAAAAAGCCTAACAGACTCAATTTCAAAATGTTGGAAACACTTTTTTGTTGTTTGTTTTTTAAATTCTAGACCACAAGAATCCTCATTCACAACACGTTCACTTTACGTTCTGATACATGTTCACATTATTTATTGATTGTATCTAAAAATATCAAAGATATTTTAAATGTAAATGAAGATGTGAAATAAAACAATATAAAATACAACGACTTAAATTATATTATTGAATATACTAGGTCATCAAATCAGTGTCAGTTGAGTCTGAGGGATTTTTAGTATTCACTGACAGTATCGACACAGGATCAATACAGGATCAATACAGTTTGGCAACGTGTTGAAACGCTTCATGACGCCTCATCTACACATCACTAGTGATAAGTAAGAAAAGAAATAGGCCAAATCCATCCACAGCTGAGAAAATTATATTTTTGAATAAAAATATTGAATTGTAATACAAAAATGAGTCTTTATTGTTTTATTTCATTAAAAACTAATTACAAAAATAACACACATACACATTTTTATTTAACCTTTATTTAACCAGAAAAGTCCAATGAGATTAAAAACTTCTTTTCCAAGGGAGTCCGGCGGACTGGGTTAATATTCTGGTTCTTGGATTACGTTACTGAATACAGATTTTAAGGGGAACTAGTAACTGTACCAGAAAACATTTCTAAAGTAACCCTCCCAGCCCTGATGATCAAACAAATAGTATAGAACAACTGAAAAACTTTATTAAACCTGCTAAAAGTGACACAAATGACTAAAAGCTCCATATTTGGCCGCGTCACCTCCAGAAGGGCAGAAAACAAACGTCATTAAAAACAAGAGCGCCATCTGGTGGTGGCAAAAAGAACAACGCACATGGCTCCCTCTGTTGGGCACGAAGGGAATTACACCTGCCTGACTAGGACCACGTGACAAGTAACCCGAGCTCGCGCCAGGGTTTGGGTGCAAAGGTGAAAACAGCGGGATTTGAATTGGATGTGGACGAACACTGAAGGAGCGTTGTTATTGATCACAGTTGTTACTAGATTCAAAATCAGCAAAGTCATATTTGATTTGACAAACCCTGGTTTACTCCCAAACTCAAACGGCTGTGGCTAGAAAAAAGGCAGGCTTTCAGAAGTGGAGATAGAGACCTCTACAAGGATGCCAAATACAGGTTTAGCAGAGAAGTGGGCACTGCTAGACGCCAGTTCTCTGAGAATATGCAGCAGCAGATGTCAGAGGACGACTCGGCTTCTGTGTGGAGGAGTTTTAGGAAAATAACGAACTACAAACCTAAAACTCCACACTCCACCGATGATCTGCCCCTAGCCAACAGTCTAAATGACTTCTACTGTCGTTTTGATGAGCCATCAAGCAGCTCTCACACCTCCATCCGTCCCACCAATAGAGACCACCTGGACACTTATCCCCCCACCCCTCCTACTTCCCCCTCACCAGAGCCATCTCCACCCCTTCACATTCATGAGGCAGATGTGAAGAAGCAGTTCAAAAGGTTGAATGCCCGGAAAGCATCTGGCCCAGACGGTGTCTCTCCTGCCACCCTGAGACACTGTGCTAACGAGCTGGCCCCGGTGTTTACGGGCATCTTCAACTCTTCACTGCAGGCTTGTCACGTGCCTGCCTGCTTCAAAACCTCCACCATTGTTCCTGTCCCCAAGAAGCCAAGGATCACTGGACTTAGGCCCTGTCCCCACGACAACGTTTTTTGGAGGAAACGGAGAAGTTTGGGTGCGTTTGGGCCTGCCGTCCAGACGGCGCCGGCGTTTTTGGGGGCGAGAACGGAGTTTTTCAAAAACGGCTTCCAGAGTGGAGAAGTCGGAGAACGCCCCCCGTTGCGTTGGAATGTGGGCGGAAAAAAAGCGTGGCAGGTGAGAAAATGATGACGTCGCGCTGCCGTAATCATCACGTGACCGGTGACCAGAGGGTGGAACCCGGCGCCTTCCGCAGGTAACTACCAGATAACAACAGCCATGGCGGACAATGGACTTCAGTATCTTTTGCAGACTTTTGGAAGTTTATTGGCAATGCTGCATCAAACTCTGTTCATATGCAATGCATTGCGACAACAGCAGAGGACCATGCACAATTACGCCTTTCACGGAACCGGAGGCAGAGGAGCTTGTTTCGGGCTTCCTCCGTGTGCATGACATGCCACAATGTTTGGGATCGATCGATGGGACACATCCCCTCAACATACAAGCGGTGTGTGACTACAGGTACCGGTTTATGGACGTTACTGTGAAGTGGCCTGGCAGTACGCACGACGCACGAGTGTTTGCCAATGCAAAGCTAAACACGTATTTTAAAACTGGAAAGATCCCATCGCTGGAAAGGCAGATAGTGGACAATGAGGAGCACATACCAATTTGAGTGTGTTGTGTGCTGTAAATAAAGAGAAAGAGCAACCATTTCTTGTCTTTTTTATTAAATGAAAATTTACCTTTTACAAACAGGCACATGCAGTATCACACACAAAAATATATAGCTGCCCGTTGGTGATGGTCCCCGGTTGTATATTCTCGCCGAAAAGCCAACATAATGTCCGAGTATGTTTAACATTCCCGTAGTAAGATCCAAACAAGCATTTTGCCTAAATAACACGACCAAGGTTAACGAGAGTTCTACTTGTTAATGTCTATCTAATAAAACGATAGCAAGTAATACTAACTATCGATTTATAGGCAAAAACTCTGCTCACGCAGCGCAAATCTTTGTTCTGTGGCGTCTGTCTATGTTAGGGACGGTCAGCATTTTCACATTACCGGAGTGAGTCCCTGCTACATTGGTGGAGCAGGGGGACAAAATAAATTTGCTTGTGTTGACGGCCCCTAAAGTACACGTGTTTGCTTGTTTATGAAAGAGAAAGGACTTTCTGCGCATGTGCTCTTTGTAGTCCTGCGTTACTGGTGGCTCTGGCTCTTTCCGGTTTACAGCGCCACTTATCGGTGTGGGTGTGTGTGGGGACAGGGTCTAAGACCCTGTCCCCACAACAACGTTCCTGTTTTTTTTTTTACCCGGGGTGAAAAAAAGTGTCGTCCACACACGTGTTGGATCAGAAAACCTTCGTGTCAAGATGAGCACGGAGCGCTGAGTGAAAACGATGTAATACATATGTCACACCGATAAGTGGCGCTGTAAACCGGAAAGAGCCAGAGCCGCCGGAAACGCAAGACTACAAAGAGCACATGCACATAAAGTCCTTTCTCTTTCATAAACAAGCAAACACGTGTACTTTAGGGAACATCAACAAAAGCAAATTTATTTTGTCCCCCACTCACTCCGGTAATGTGAAAATGCTGACCGTCCCTAACATAGACAGACGCCACAGAACGAAGATTTGCGCTGCGTGAGCAGAGTTTTTGCCTATAAATAGCTTGTATTACTTGCTATCGTTTTATTAGATAGACATTAACAAGTAGAACTCTCGTTAACCTTGGTCGTGTTATTTAGGCAAAATGCTTGTTTGGATCTTACTACGGGAATGTTAAACATACTCGGACATTATGTTGGCTTTTTGGCGAGAATATACAACCGGGACCATCACCAACGGGCAGCTATATATTTTTGTGTGTGATACTGCATGTGCCTGTTTGTAAAAGGTACATTTTCATTCAATAAAAAATACAAGAAATGGTTGCTTTTTCTTTATTTACAGCACACAACACACTCATATTGGCAGAGGTGTGGACTCGAGTTATGTGACTTCGACTCGAGTCAGACTCGAGTCACGAATTTGATGACTTTAGACTCGACTCGACAAAATGTACAAACACTTGCAACTCGACTTGGACTTCAATATCAATAACTCGTGACTTCACTTGGACTTAGGCCTTTTGACTTGTGATGACTTGCTACGTCCAATGAAAAAAAAAAAAAATCTAAAAGTATGTTGATAAGGACCGCACTCGTTGTACTTGTGAATCTGCGAAAATATATGCAAAGAGCATATGCGCGCGGCTTGCACAACATCCAATCACAGTAGATCTACGTTGCTTTCATTTGACCGCATCCAAGGCAAATTGCACAACAAATGATGCGGAAACAAGCATCCACGCGCCAGTTTGCAAAATGATGCCGAAGGTGATTTCGTTTGGTTATAAAAACTATGAAGTTGTCAACAAAAAACGAACGGCAATATGCAGAACGTGCGGGTCAAAGATTACAGACGGAGCTTCCACAACGTCCAATTTTGTTCGGCACCTGAAGCTTTTCTAATGTTATTTGATATGGTGTAAAAAGGTAAAATGAATACAGATCTTGCAGACATTATATGATTTGTAGAAATTTTATTTCTTTGTAAAGGGGACTCGAAATGACTCGAAACTAAAATGCTAGGACTTTGGACTCGACTTGAGACTTGTGAGCTTTGACTTCGGACTTGACTCGGCACTTGGATACTCTTGACTCGGGACTTCACTCGGACTTGAGTGCAAAAGACTTAGACTTACTTGGGACTCGCCCAGCAATGACTTTGTCCCACCTCTGCATATTGGTATGTGCTCCTCATTGTCCACTATCTGCCTTTTCAGCAATGGGATCTTTCCAGTTTTAAAATACGTGTTTAGCTTTGAATTGGCAAACACTTGTGTGTCGTGCGTACTGCCAGGCCACAACGTGTGTAATTGTGCATGCGTCTCCGCTGAGGTTGCACTGCATAGTATAAATAAACGTAGAAATGTCCGCATAACAAACTCAACTCCATGGTTGTTATCTGGTAGTTACCTGCGGAAGGCGCAGGGTTACCTTCTGGTCACCGGTCACGTGATGATTACGGCAGCGCGACGTCATCATTTTCTCACCTGCCGCGCTTTTTTGCCGCCCACATGCCAACGCGACGGGGGCGTTCTCCGACTTCTCCACTCTGGAACCCGTTTTTGAAAAACTCTGTTCTCGCCCCCAAAAACGCCGGCGCCGTCTGGACGGCAGGCCCAAACGCACACAAACTTCTCCGTTTCCTCCAAAAAACGTTGTCGTGGGGACAGGGCCTGATACTGGTTATACAGGCAGTAGGAGAGAATGTTCACACCTGTATCCTTGGGTGACATAACACACCTTGTGTTTGTCTGACCCGTCATTGTTCTTTTTGAGTGCATAGACTCATTTACCCCCTACTACATCTTTGCTCTGTGGTAGAGTGATCAGCGTGCATCTCTTCATCCATAGCATTAACCCACTCTTTTACTGTACATCTGGTGAGGTTAGTGTCTTTCTATGTTTGAGGTAAGGCAAAAGAAGAAATTCAATTTGTCAGTTTTTGTCAAGAAAGAATCCTTCCTTGAACAGAAATGGAGGTCTCAGACATCATTTGTCTCCCATTTGTCCCATTGTCTCCCAACTCTATCCTCAACCCTAAATCAAAACAAAGAAAACAACAGGGCAGCAGGTCAGTTCCAGAGGTGTGAAAACACCCATTATGGCCCTGAATGGTTCTGCTAACAAGAACCCGCACTTCTCTCCCACTGCATATTGAATAGGCCCACCTAACTAAGAGAAACTGAAAACAAGTAGGTGTAGTAGTTTCAAAATAATTTCATTGTAGTTAGCTCCTCCCTTCAGGCAGATATAAGGCAGTGTCAGGGCTCTCAAGTCTCATGCTTTGAGAGTGTGACACACGCAATTCGACGTGTTCACACGCTCACACGCCACACATGGTATTTCTCACGCTGATTTCTTTTTTTTTCTTTTTTTTTTTCTTTTTTTTTTTTGTCCCCAGAAAATTGGTCTGTGTGGCTTAGTTTATGCAGGCTTCGCGCGGTTTCAGCGAAAAAAAAACTCCCCCTGCTCCGGGCGCACGGTCCGAGCGAGGCCGGAGCAGACGCGCCGTCCCCCGGGCACGTCCTGAGCCTCAGTCCTGGT
Organism: Paratrypauchen microcephalus; assembly: GCA_036785185.1. NCBI lineage: Eukaryota > Metazoa > Chordata > Actinopteri > Gobiiformes > Gobiidae > Paratrypauchen > Paratrypauchen microcephalus. The sequence goes on from JAVJIX010000036.1 coordinate 931,720, forward strand.
GTCTCCGTCTGTGCGTAACGTGTCCCCCCCGACGGCTTACGCGCGGAATACGCGCGGCCCAGAGCCGAACTGCCCATGGTGAGACGCGGTGAGACGCGGGCCCGGTGCATTAACCAGACTCTTACATGAATCCGTTAAAAATGTCCCGCTCCCCCCCGCCCCGCTCCCTCCTCCCCGCCCCTCTCAGCGCACTGACAAAGTGCGGTGATGTCATATCAGATTATTTCTGCATCTATTTCGGCACTAAACCAGGACTAAACCAGGACTAAACCAGACCTAAACCAGGACTAGACCAGGACTAAACCAAGACTAAACCAAGACTAAACCAGGACTAAACCAGAACTAAACCAGGACTAAACCAGGACTAAACCAAGACTAAACCAAGACTAAACCAAGACTAAACCAGGACTAAACCAGAACTAAACCAGGACTAAACCAGAACTAAACCGGGTCTAAACCAGCACTAAACCAGGACTAAACCAGGACTAAACCAGAACTAGACCAGGACTAAACCAGACCTAAACCAGGACTAAACCAGAACTAAACCAGGACTAGACCAGGACTAAACCAGAACTAAACCAGATCTAAACCGGGTCTAAACCAGCACTAAACCAGGACTAAACCAGAACTAAACCAGGACTAGACCAGGACTAAACCAGAACTAAACCAGGACTAAACCAGCACTAAACCAGGACTAAACCAGGACTAAACCAGGTCTAAACCAGGACTAAGCCAAGACTAAACCAGATCTAAACCGGGTCTAAACCAGGACTAAACCGGGACTAAACCAGGACTAAATCAGGACTAAACCAGATCTAAACCGGGTCTAAACCAGGACTAAACCGGGACTAAACCAGGACTAAACCAGGACTAGACCAGGACTAAACCAGAACTAAACCAGGACTAAACCAGGACTAAACCAGAACTAAACCAGGACTAGACCAGGACTAAACCAGAAGTAAACCAGGACTAAACCAGAACTAAACCAGATCTAAACCAGCACTAAACCAGGACTAAACCAGGTCTAAACTAGGACTAAACCAGGTCTAAACCAGGACTAAGCCAAGACTAAACCAGATCTAAACCGGGTCTAAACCAGGACTAAACCGGGACTAAACCAGGACTAAATCAGGACTAAACCAGAACTAAACCAGAACTAAACCAGGACTAAACCAGGACTAAACCAGAACTAAACCAGGACTAAACCAAGACTAAACCAGAACTAAACCAGATCTAAACCGGGTCTAAACCAGGACTAAACCGGGACTAAACCAGGACTAAATCAGGACTAAACCAGGACTAGACCAGGACTAAACCAGAACTAAACCAGGACTAAACCAGGACTAAACCAGAACTAAACCAGGACTAAACCAGAACTAAACCAGATCTAAACCGGGTCTAAACCAGCACTAAACCAGGACTAAACCAGGTCTAAACTAGGACTAAACCAGGTCTAAACCAGGACTAAGCCAAGACTAAACCAGATCTAAACCGGGTCTAAACCAGGACTAAACCGGGACTAAACCAGGACTAAATCAGGACTAAACCAGAACTAAACCAGATCTAAACTGGGTCTAAACCAGCACTAAACCAGGACTAAACCAGAACTTAACCAGGACTAAACCAGAACTAAACCAGAACTAAACCAGGACTAAACCAGGACTAAACCAGAACTAAACCAGGACTAAACCAAGACTAAACCAAGACTAAACCAGAACTAAACCAGGACTAAACCAGGACTAGACCAGGACTAAACCAGAACTAAACCAGGACTAGACCAGGACTAAACCAGGACTAAACCAGAACTAAACCAGGACTAAACCAGGACTAAACCAGAACTAAACCAGGACTAGACCAGGACTAAACCAGAACTAAACCAGGACTAAACCAGGACTAAACCAGGTCTAAACCAGAACTAAACCAGGACTAGACAAGGACTAAACCAGAACTAAACCAGGACTAAACCAGGACTAAACCAGGACTAGACCAGGACTAAACCAGAACTAAACCAGGACTAAACCAGGACTAAACCAGAACTAAACCAGGACTAAACCAGGACTAAACCAGGTCTAAACCAGGTCTAAACCAGGACTAGACCAGGACTAAACCAGGACTAGACCAGGACTAAACCAGGACTTAACCAGGACTAAACCAGGACTAGACCAGGACTAAACCAGAACTAAACCAGGACTAAACCAGGACTAAACCAGAACTAAACCAGGACTAGACCAGGACTAAACCAGAACTAAACCAGGACTAAACCAGGACTAAACCAGGTCTAAACCAGAACTAAACCAGGACTAGACCAGGACTAAACCAGAACTAAACCAGGACTAAACCAGAACTAAACCAGGACTAAACCAGGACTAAACCAGGTCTAAACCAGAACTAAACCAGGACTAAACCAGAACTAAACCAGGACTAGACCAGGACTAGACCAGGACTAAACCAGGACTAAACCAGAACTAAACCAGGACTAAACCAGAACTAAACCAGGTCTAAACCAGGACTAAGCCAAGACTAAACCAGATCTAAACCGGGTCTAAACCAGGACTAAACCGGGACTAAACCAGGACTAAATCAGGACTAAACCAGAACTAAACCAGATCTAAACTGGGTCTAAACCAGCACTAAACCAGGACTAAACCAGAACTTAACCAGGACTAAACCAGAACTAAACCAGAACTAAACCAGGACTAAACCAGGACTAAACCAGAACTAAACCAGGACTAAACCAAGACTAAACCAAGACTAAACCAGAACTAAACCAGGACTAAACCAGGACTAGACCAGGACTAAACCAGAACTAAACCAGGACTAGACCAGGACTAAACCAGGACTAAACCAGAACTAAACCAGGACTAAACCAGGACTAAACCAGAACTAAACCAGGACTAGACCAGGACTAAACCAGAACTAAACCAGGACTAAACCAGGACTAAACCAGGTCTAAACCAGAACTAAACCAGGACTAGACAAGGACTAAACCAGAACTAAACCAGGACTAAACCAGGACTAAACCAGGACTAGACCAGGACTAAACCAGAACTAAACCAGGACTAAACCAGGACTAAACCAGAACTAAACCAGGACTAAACCAGGACTAAACCAGGTCTAAACCAGGTCTAAACCAGGACTAGACCAGGACTAAACCAGGACTAGACCAGGACTAAACCAGGACTTAACCAGGACTAAACCAGGACTAGACCAGGACTAAACCAGAACTAAACCAGGACTAAACCAGGACTAAACCAGAACTAAACCAGGACTAGACCAGGACTAAACCAGAACTAAACCAGGACTAAACCAGGACTAAACCAGGTCTAAACCAGAACTAAACCAGGACTAGACCAGGACTAAACCAGAACTAAACCAGGACTAAACCAGAACTAAACCAGGACTAAACCAGGACTAAACCAGGTCTAAACCAGAACTAAACCAGGACTAAACCAGAACTAAACCAGGACTAGACCAGGACTAGACCAGGACTAAACCAGGACTAAACCAGAACTAAACCAGGACTAAACCAGAACTAAACCAGGACTAGACCAGGACTAGACCAGGACTAAACCAGGACTAAACCAGGACTAGACCAGGACTAGACCAGGACTAAACCAGGACTAAACCAGAACTAACTGAACTAATTTTTTCCGCTCCTCAGGAAAAAATGTCACCCCCCCCCCCCCCCTCAGAAATCTCACTCCTAGCAATCTTCAAAACTTGAGAGCCCTGGGCAGTGTCCATCAGCATCTGACCAGAACTGAAGAAGCAGCTTGGATGAGCTGCGACACATATTCGACCAAATAATCTTTTGTCCAGTTGACAAACTGAATTTCTCCTTTTGCTATTGGTACGCTAGTTAATGGTTATTGAAGTATTTAAAGCACTAACTACTAATTAAGATTAGAGTGTAGGCTGTCATAATGGCATCTAACAATGCTAATGCAGATTTAAAGGGACAAAAGTGTAAACAAAATTGACTGAATGCTTATAAAATTGTATTAGCTACCCTTTAATTAGTGGTCCCTTAAAGGAAAAGTAACGTTTTTTACAATTTTGTTACAGTAGTTACAATAGTTTACAGCTTTGCGTTCCATGTTTGGGTCCCGGGAGCTGAGAGCACACTCCGCGCATGCGCACTGGCCTCCTCATCTACTCGAAACTATGGCTAAATCTTGGATTACAGGCCACTTTTGACCACACAAAATCGTAGACTAAAGACATTGAGCTTCTATGATTTGAAAAGTGCTAAAGTTTATGTTATTTGGAGCCCGCACGGGGCATATTACATGCTCGGGGAATGCCCCGAGCTATGGCTATAAGTCGCGCTAGGCTAACGGCGTTAGCCTAACGCTAATCTAAAACATCTCCGGAAATCCTCCATATGACACCAAAGTGATACGGGTGAGTAAAACAACTTGTTTTATTACCGAAATAAGGCTCAAATTGTAAAAAATGTTACTTTTCCTTTAACTAAAGTGTTAGTCACTGTCTCCATGGAGACTAAATGGGCATTTAAGTTGGTGTGGCCTGCTAAAGTTATTTTCTTTAGGAATAAAATTAGTTTGTGGGTATATGCACAAAAGCAAACAGAAAATGTACCAACATGGTTTTATTGAGTCACATGAATAAAGCAGGCAAAAGCATAATTTACATGAAGGCATGAGTTTCAATTAATGGGAATGTTCAGATCAATAAGGATTTGTAAATGCACCAAGGCTAGCTGTGGTCTTTAAACTGTTGAACACTTTCAGTCTTTCTGACAAAAAAAATCAACTTGTACTATTGGTGAGGTGAGGTGAACTCGAACTCCGGGAGGTGTGTGTCTGATTATCAAAGTCAAAGGAAAGAATCAAACTTGGAGGGAATGTTAGAAGCAAAAGAAACAAATGCTCTTAAATCTGACATGTAACAATGAACATTCAATAAGGCAACATCTTTATATATTAACACATAATAAATAGTGAAAACAATCTTATTTTGTACAAAAGCATAAATAATCCAGTGTTTTTACTCCTCAAAAGTTAAACTGGCAGAGGACATGCCTCGATGTACCTCTGATCAGGTGAGAAGGTACAAAATGAAAATTCTGTCAAAAGTCGTGTTCTTTAAAATTTAGCAACATTTTAGGGATGGGCCAGTGTGGATTTTTTTTCAGATGCCGGTATCTGAAAGCTGCTGAGCCTGTACTGGTTCAGTCCTGCTTTAGTCCCGGTTCAGTAACAAAAATGATGCAGAGGACTGAGAAACACTACGAATCGCTACAGAATCAAAAAGCAAAGCACTAATTCTATTCTATAGTTAATCGCTATGGCAAATGTCCTAATTTTCCATCATTCTGAAACCCAAGGATATACAGTGGTACCTCACCTTACGAAATTAATTCGTTCCAGAAGTGGTTTCGTAACGTGAAAAATTCGTAAGTTGAGTAGCTATTTCAATGGAAAATGCCTGATCCGTTCCAAGGTTTTTTTTTAGAGTGTAACATTTTTTTTATAGTGTAACGTTGTGTTTCTGACGGGCTAAGAGACTAGACCAGGACTAAAAGAGCGTGGAATAAACCAGGTCTGGCCAGAACTAAACCTGGATTGGACCTGTTATTATTATAACATGGCAGTGCCGTTGGAGGAGCGCGGTGCTCGTGTCTGCGCACCTTTAAGAGGCAGAGAAAGACGCTCTTTCAGCGGGAATAAGAGCGGGGCGGGGCAAGCTCTGGTTCTATCTGACTTCCAGAGCCGCGCGGGCGGGCCGAGCCCGAGGAGGAGGCACGCGGCGCCGCAGCTCAATCCCACAGCCCCGGTGTAGCGCGGCCTTGAGCCGTATGGACGTTTTGATCCTTCGATGTCGGCTCTTCCCATCATTGTGAAGCAGAATTCACCAATTCACTAAGGGAACATGAGCGGGGTTTAGACCGTCGTGAGACAGGTGAGTTTTACCGTTTTACTGTGTTGTTGTGTCTCCGCTCCCATTGCACGTTCGGCGGCGCTATATTGAGCCGTGTCCCCCCCAACACATTCCATTGAAAATCTATGAAAGTTCGAGTGTTTAAACGAGAGAGAAATGCGAGAAAAAAGTGTAGAATGTGTGTGGTGAGGCATTTACAGCCCTAAAACATGTAGAACAATTGCCAAATACAAAGTTGTCCTACCTCGTGGACCTCTCCCACCGCGGGCCACCTCTGGAACCTAACCCCGTGTGTTGATAAAGTGTATTTACGTTTCGGGGCGTGCATCTGAGCGCGCATTAATTGAATTTTTGAGATTTGTTGTTTCTAAAGTGCTTTATAAATAAAGTTGGATTGGATTGGAGATTTTGCGTTTCGTAACTTGAAATTTCATTCGTATCTAGAGACCAAAATTTGACGTGAAGGCGTTTCGTAACTTGAAATTTTCCTTTGTTGGGTCATTCGTAAGGTGAGGTACCACTGTATAAATATCTAATCCTATTCACCGATATATTTGAAAAAAAATCCACTACATTGGCTGATATCTCAAATAGCACCTATATATTATCCGTCACCCATCCCTACATGATTTGGAGTCTTATGAGCCTAGACCAGTCCTTGGACCAGCCTTAGACCAGTTTCTTGGCCTCGAAGAAGCTCTTGAGGTGCTTCATCTGCCAAATGCCGGTGATGAGGAGGATGAGGGTTTGAGCAATGGACCACCACAGCACACGCTGATTTGTGCTCTCGCTGGTCATACGGAAACGCTCCTCACGGTACTGAAGAGAGAGAGGAAAGAGACCAGGGTTTAGTCCTGCTTCAGTAATGCTCAAGTCCCGGTTTAGTCCCGATTCAGTTCTGCATTAGTCCCAGTTCTTACCCTCTGGTAGTTCTGCTCCTTCTGGATCTGCTCCACTTGATCAAGCAATTGTCTCACTCGTAGCTGGAGCTCGGTGAGTTTGTCTTTAGCTGCGATCTCAGGGTAATTATTGGTGTGTTCTCCCACCTGGATGTCCAAGTGCACCCTCTGGAAGAAGACCAGATCTGCATCATCATCATTGTACCATCACTATGGTAACACGGCAGAACTCATGTGTTATACCACATAAGATATGATTGTTTTGTATATGACAGATATGGCAACCTTAAAATGAGAATCCAAAGTCAAAAATCAAATGTGCATTAGTCAAATCATATTAACTCAATACAAATTCTAATACCACAAAGATGATTCATTATTGACATTAAATGGTAGTACTTTATTTTATATGACCACATGGCCTTTTATCTGTGTTTGCCCTCAGTCGCCCAGGGAGGTTCATTAGTGATCTAGTTTTATTTATTTGATAGGGATAAGTATGTACATTAGACGTGTAACATACTACAACATTTAGAGCCAAGGCTAATTTGCAATGTCCGTCCCCAGAAGGGCTTTTACGGAAATATTGGTTAGTATAGTATCGATAAGTATCTTGGATACTTTTGATTTTTAGCTTTGCAAATATCATTGTGATATCACAATACTTTTGCTAAGTCAAGTAATTAGCATCTTAACTTCTGGGGTACCTTAAAATTCCCATCCTAGTCTCACTAAGGCGCAACCTAAACATGCGCCATAGGTAAAATCCTCCAGCTTAGGGCCTGACCAAAGCATAAATAACAAAACAAAATCATGGGGATGGTCCCCGGGTCAAATATAGAAACAACTTCTCCTGTGCGAGATCAATAAAGGTCAATCTTCTAATCCTTGACCACTGTAAGGCGCTTTGTGCTACAATTGTGTATGAAAAGCGCTTTATAAATGTTTGATTGATTGATTGATTGACTAATAGCAAAACATTATTATGAAAGAATGTGATGAAAAATTGTTGAATATTCGTACTATAGTAAAAAAAAAAAAATGTTTAGGTGTTTAACTGGGCTCTCAAGTCTCACGCATTGAGAGTGTGACACACGCAATTCAATGTGCCCAGAAAACCGGTCTGTGTGGCTCAGTTTATGCAGGCACCCCCCCCTTCCTCCTCCTTGCCCCGCTCCCTCCTCCCCGCGCCGCTCAGCGAGTGTCTAAGGAAACAGGAAAGGAGGACACTTGTGTCCAAAAAGGAGGACAAAGGCCCTAAAGTGAGGACACCTTTTTTTTTTTTTTCCCTTGGGGGGGGGGGCTGTTGTAATGCTGGATATTACAACATGGATATAACCATGTCCAACATTTACTGTAAATCAGGGATGAAAGAGCTTTTAGCGGATTTCCGCTTTTTATTCAGCCGCGGGGTTATTTTTTTAAATATCTGCAAAGTGCGGGGGGGGGGGGTGTCGCGCACAGGGCTCCAAGGAGCGCTCAGGGAGTTAGTGTGTGTTTGCTCACACACATAAAAAATTAGGGGGAACATTGGCCATGTCCCAATTCCAAGTATTACTAGTCGCAATAGAATAATATTTTTGTCTGTAGGGAACAAGGAGCAGACCACCCGGCTCACTGAGCTGAGGCGGGATCTGTTCCATTTTGCAGACGCCCATGTGATCCCTGGACTGCACTCAGGGCTCAGCGAGTATGCACCGCCTCGACTGCAGACTGAGACCACACTCCGAACCGTGCATTCGCTGAATTGGGAAACGGCGAACATCGCAGAGTAGGAAGTGTAAATAATGGGTGGGGATTTATGACGATTTATGCAACGGTGGCCGACGAGGGTCCGAAAGGAGGACAAAATGTAAAAAAGGAGGACACGTGACAGACGGCCGGACAGACAGCTCTAAAACCGGACTGGTCACCTAACTGTCAGTGAACGACAAAATGGAGAACCATCAGGTAATAACTTCATTTATATCTACTAACTGTCATTAGTTGCTTTGTAGTTTAAGTTTGCTCATTTACACAGGGCTCTGTGTAAATGCAATCGCAATTCGACATGTTCACACGCTCACACGGCATTTCTCACGTAATTCAAACTCCCATTTTTCCTGAGATGAACCCAAAGATCCAAAATTCACTCCAGATACACAACACTACCATTCCTCTCAAACATTGCTCACAAATCTGTCCAAATGTTCACAAATCTGTCCAAATGTGTGACAGCGAGCACCTCTGCCCCGCCGAGACAATCCACCCCACCTCACAGGTGCCACATCAAGATGCCGATCCGACATCATGACCAGTGCACAGGTGCGCCCCAGACTGCCCACAATAAAAGGACACTCTGAAATGTGCATTTTGTTTTTGCTTTATTGGGGGTCTGGGGACTCAGAACCAGTCAGTATCTGGTGTGACCACCATTTGCCTTATGCAGTGCAACACATCTTCTTCACATAGAGTTTATCAGATTGTCAGTTGTGGCCTGTGGAATGTTGGTCCACTCCTCTTCAAAGGCTGTTATGGACGAAGAACACAGGTGCATTTTATTGATGGCATTTTGAATGCACAGAGATACCGTGATGAGATCCTGAGGCCCATTGTTGTGCCATACATCCATGAACATCACCTCATGTTTCAGCAAGATAATGCACGGCCCCATGTTGCAAGGATCTGTACACAATTCTTGGAATCTGAAAATATCCCAGTTCTTGCATGGCCAGCATACTCACCGGACATGTCACCCATTGAGCATGTTTGGGATGTGCTTGACCGGCGTATACGACAGCGTGTACCAGCTCCCACTAATATCCAGCAACTTCACACAGCCATTGAAGAGGAGTGGACCAACATTCCACAGGCCACAATTGACAATCTGATAAACTCTATGTGAAGAAGATGTGTTGCACTGCATGAGGCAAATGGTGGTCACACCAGATACTGACTGGTTCTGAGTCCCCAGACCCCCAATAAAGCAAAAAAAAAAAAAAAAAAAAAAAATGCACATTTCAGGGTGGCCTTTTATTGTGGGCAGTCTGGGGCGCACCTGTGCACTGGTCATGATGTCGGATCAGCATCTTGATGTGGCACACCTGTGAGGTGGGGTGGATTGTCTCGGCGGGGCAGAGGTGCTCGCTGTCACACATTTGGACAGATTTGTGAACAATGTTTGAGAGAAATGGTAGTGTTGTGTATCTGGAGTGAATTTTGGATCTTTGGGTCCATCTCAGGAAAAATGGGAGCAAAAACAAAAGTGTTGCGTTTATATTTTTGTTGAGTATATAAAATATGACTTAGTCATGGAGGAATTAGAATGTTGTGTTGCATTATCAGAGTAATAATATTTTAAAACAGCTGTGCTCCTGACTGTTGATTCAGTTCAGTTAAGAAAACATTTTGTGAATGCCAAACACGTCCCTTATGTGTTCATAAGAACGCTTCATGAATGAATGTGGCTCCTAATCATATTGCTTCATTTGATTTTACAGTATAGTTATTGTGAGCTGCTCCATCGATATGTACTGTATCACCAAGAGTATATTTTGTGTATTTAACCAAATAATTGTTTAACAGTGCCACAATTTTGTAGCTTGTTTAGAGAAAGGAAATTCATTTATGCAACACATTTGACATATTTACTGTTTTAAAGATGAAAATGTGTGTATTATTTCATATACACTTTGTTCAGGTCGTGGTTTTGTGCTTTAACAAAGATTTTTAGTATTATAGTCTTGATTTAGTAGTTCTGTTGTGAGCCTTTAGAGCCGTCACTAGTCCCTTTAAACAAGTACATGTGGAGCTGTATAAGCTGTGGATGAATCAACACTGACCATTTCAACAGTTTGATGGCTTCCTCTGAGTGCCATGCACGTAACATATCCTGTGTTTTGAGGTATGGATCAGATCAATACCCACAGCCCTAGTTGCTCTGTTATGGCATTATCTTACATGTCACAACTGCCTTTGTTTAACCAAGAAGTGTACACTTTCAACACGGAGATATAAAAGGAGGGGACTGCATCTGACACACAAGGATACAAGAAGATGGGAGGGCATCTGACACACCTTGGTATCTGGGTCCTTTATCTCCACGTGCATGCCCAGACCAGGTGTGGAGGGCAGGTAGGCATTGGTCTGTTTGTCCCAGAGCTGAGTCCTGTATTTACCTGAAACAATTCAAACCACAGACTGTTACTGACATATCTAAAAACCCACAGGACGACTGACAAGGCGGTTAGCAAGAATAAATAATGTACTGTATTTTATGGGCATACACAGCATCAGCCTTCAAGGGATATGCCACCCCCAGGTCAAACTTGGGCATCTCCCCACAGTCCAGAGACTAAAATAAGTGGTGGAAAGCGTTTTTCTGGTCACCCAGCCATTGTCCGAGTCTGTCAGCTGATCTTCAGAGACTCTGGACTGTGGAGTTGAGCTCTGTGTAGTGGAAAAAATTACAAGCTTAAAATATGTAAAGTTTTTTTTTTAATAGAAAGAGTTTCAACTGAAGTTAATCCATCTTATTCTTGTGTTGTTTTTAACTTTGAGAGACGTAACTGAAATTGCATTTTATCTTTTTATTCTCTTTTGACTTTTGTTATGATGCATATTATACTCGTACTAATTTTATACTCATATTATACTTATTACTCATTGTTTAGCTCATTGCTTACATTTTATATTGCCTGCTTTATTGTGTGAAAACAGTGTAAACTTGGTGTAGAAGGGAAATTTAGTGGTTCAGGCGCGGGAGTCTTACTCATTATTTTTTGAGAACTGTTCACAGGTGAGCCAGTTTGCCCTGGTGAAAGAAGCCTTGACGCCAGTACACTGTGTTCCTCTGATTTACGGGGAGAAGCAGATAACGGAGGAATGTCGAGGAGGCTGACCGGGGGCTGCCCCTGGAGTCACATTATTCACATGCTGTGTCGATGGAGAGAGAGGCAGTCAGCGGTCCTGGTGTAAGACCTACGTAGACGGAAGTGTTACCAGGGACAGTCTGACCTCTGCATTGTTTAGCGACTATTGTATCAGGGGAATACATTTTTTGTGGAACTGTATCCGTCTGACTCTGTGATATTTTGATCTGAACCTGGTTGTAGCACTGACGCAGTATTTTAACACACAACCCACAACCAGTGTTGCCAACTTAGCGACTCTGTCGCTATTTTTAGCTACTTTCTGGACCCCCCTAGCGAGAAAATTAGACAAAAGCGACTAGCGACAAATCTAGCGACTTTTTTTGGTGATCAGAGGCTGCAAGATCGCGGGAGGGGGAAAAAATAATTGCGCTGTTTTCTCTCTTTCCCGGTTCAGAGAAAGAGACCGAGAGGAGCAGTGGAAGAGAGACACAGGCAGAGAGGGGCGGGGGCGGAGTTGAGAACAGCGTGGACTGTTGTGGACTGTCGCTTCACTCACAGGCACAGACACACTCACCAGTCTCTCCTCTGCTCCCTCCCATCTCGTCAGATCGCCTCGGAGTCTGGTCATTCCTCTGCCATAGGCTCTGATTCTCAATAAGTGTATGCCTATGCGCTCTGATTTGTTTTCTTTTTCTTTTTGGCGACACAAAGTCACAAGTAGCACTGCTTAAAAAGCTACAGCACAGAAAAGTTTTAAAAAGCTAGTTCTTTAGCACAAAAAAAAAAACAAAAAATACAAACAAAGAAGTATATGTAATAACAACACCAATAAAAGGTTAGTGTCACGGGGTAAGGAAGGTTAGGATGTGCTGTCTGGAGCCCCCTGCTGACAATGACGTTTGGTTTGGACGCCCCGCTGCCCACAACAGATGTTTATTCTTTTCATGGCTGCTGAGATGAAAACGTGAAGTGAAATATAAGAATTAGAAAATAAAATCTGTTTTTTAGACCATTTGTTCTTGCTTGTCTTGTCTTATGTCTTACATATGCATCAAGAAACTTCAGAACTGAAACAAATACACAAAGGGCTGAGAAACAGTGTGAGCTTCTTTTAACATGAACAGGTGAAGCACTAAAGGTTCATCAGATTTGAGAGAAGGTTTGACGCCGTCTCTGAATGACACTGAATATTAGAAGAGGGAGCACTTTTACATTTATTCCATGTACTTCATGTAAAATAGCCTCTTTAACTCCCCTCTCAAACCAGAAGGGCTCAGACACAATTTGTCTCCATCTGTAACTCTATCCTCAAACCTAAATCAAAACAAAGAAACACTCACAAAACAGTTGCACATGAAAAAGTCAGAAGTCGTAATCGCTTGGTGCTATTTTCTCTCAAGTCGTATCACTGCACGCCTATTATTATTATTAGCCTGTTCACTTGTAAGTGGTGATGTTTACAAGTGAACAGGCTAATAATAGGCCATTCTGCGACAGAATCTCCAACTTAGTCAGGATATAGACATTACACTGACAGTGTCGTGACACATTCAAAAATACACTCACACACGGGCTACTACACATTTAGGTAGGTTACAGGTGAAAGAGTTTTTTTCAAAAGCAGTAGAAGTGATCAGTAGTGACGGGTCCGGCAACACCGATGTGTCGGCGCATGCGTCGAGTTCATAGAGCAAAACTCCGTGTCGGTGTGCGCATCGATACAGGACCCGTGTCGAACTGACACTGACGCGCCAAACTGTTTACAAGGAAGCGCATCTGTCAACGGGATGCATCTGCCAAAAGAATCTCTGATCTTTTGCGGTTCATCATCAAATTCATCAAGAACTATGGAGCAGCCTCAAGCTGAAAGAAAGGTTTCCACCATGTGTCCAACCTTACAATTTCTCTGCACTCCAGCCTCATCTGTGCCGTGTGAGCGGGTGTTTTCTACAGCTGGAGAAGTTCTATCAAAAAAGCCTAACAGACTATTTCAAAATGTTGGAAACACTTTTTTGTTGTTTGTTTTTTTTAATTCTAGACCACAAGAATCCTCATTCACAACACGTTCACTTTACGTTCTGATACATGTTCACATTATTTATTGACTGTATCTAAAAATATCAAAGATATTTTAAATGTAAATGAAGATGTGAAATAAAAGAATATAAAATACAACGACTTAAATTATATTATTGAATATACTAGGTCATCAAATCAGTGTCAGTTGAGTCTGAGGGATTTTTAGTATTCACTGACAGTATCGACACAGGATCAATACAGGATCAATACAGTTTGGCAACGTGTTGAAACGCTTCATGACGCCTCATCTACACATCACTAGTGATAAGTAAGAAAAGAAATAGGCCAAATCCATCCACAGCTGAGAAAATTATATTTTTGAATAAAAATATTGAATTGTAATACAAAAATGAGTCTTTATTGTTTTATTTCATTAAAAACTAATTACAAAAATAACACACATACACATTTTTATTTAACCTTTATTTAACCAGAAAAGTCCAATGAGATTAAAAACTTCTTTTCCAAGGGAGTCCGGCGGACTGGGTTAATATTCTGGTTCTTGGATTACGTTACTGAATACAGATTTTAAGGGGAACTAGTAACTGTACCAGAAAACATTTCTAAAGTAACCCTCCCAGCCCTGATGATCAAACAAATAGTATAGAACAACTGAAAAACTTTATTAAACCTGCTAAAAGTGACACAAATGACTAAAAGCTCCATATTTGGCCGTGTCAGCTCCAGAAGGGCAGAAAACAAACGTCATTAAAAACAAGAGCGCCATCTGGTGGTGGCAAAAAGAACAACACACATGGCTCCCTCTGTTGGCCACGAAGGGAATTACACCTGCCTGACTAGGACCACGTGACAAGTAACCCGAGCTCGCGCCAGGGTTTGGGTGCAAAGGTGAAAACAGCGGGATTTGAATTGGATGTGGACGAACACTGAAGGAGCGTTGTTATTGATCACAGTTGTTACTAGATTCAAAATCAGCAAAGTCATATTTGATTTTAAGCGAGAGAAACAGATACTTTATTGATCCTGAGGGAAATTCCTCTGTGCGTCCCAATCACAGGTCTCAGGTCAGTTTCACAGGAGGACTGGTCAGGGAGGGTCAGCAGGTCTGTGTCAGGACAGTTTGAGGAGAGGAAGAGCCAAAGGTGACCGTCCTGTGTGTCCTCCAGGGGGCGCCAGGTGAACACAACAGGAAAGGCCAAACGCCCAAACACAGACCTGACCGTCACCGGGACTTACAGCCGCGTTTAAGGAGGTACAAGGGTTCATTTTCTCTGTTAGTTCTATTATTCTGTTATCTCTGACTTATTTTTATTTGAATATTTTAAAGGTGCACTATGTAACTTTTTTCTACTTTACATTTATTCAATCACAGGTGGTTTTAGAGCTCAAAAATACCTAGAAAAACAAACACTCTGACTGTGAGCGGGGTCGCCTCTCCACAGATCTGACCTGTGACTTGGTCTGGTTTGGTCTCCACGGAGATAGAAAGTTTTAATGCCATACTGTGGAACATTCCAGATAAAGATTCAGAGCTTTTATTGCCATATGCACAGTAAAGAAATACGTTTCCCTGTACAATGTCAAATTCAGCAGCGTATTTTGCATTCCATATTTTCTCTCTTGATTCATGTCACTGCGCCCACGTTAGCTCATTAGCCTGTTCACTTGCATTGAGGCTCCCGCCGCCGGCAGCCCATAGAATCGATGACCCGAGCTCTGGTTCTGCCTCTTCGGACCTGTCCAGCAGCGACCTCGGGGGCCGGACGCTGCCATGGTCAACTGGGATGCCGCTCGCCTCGTCCTGTCCATGGCCAGATATTCTATCTTCGTGGCCCGAAACCACCACCTCCACGACGGCCGCGCAGCAGAGCACTGGCCCCTCTTCACAGCGCTCCTTCACGCCCACGTTCACCACCTCCACTCCGCAAGAGAAACTGAGCTTTGCAACACCTTCACCCCAGACAATACGCTTTTCTCCATCTCCCGAACCGGTTCCCCTCCGCTGGACTTCTGACCACTGCCCCACTTCGCTGTCCCCCCTGGACCCTGTTGTCTGGACCTTCCCTGGACACTGCATCACCCTTGCTCCCCCAGACCCCCTTTCTTCACCTGGAACAATCCCTTTGGTCCTCTACACTCCCCCTGTTTCTCTTAGCCCTTGTGCCCAGTGGTGTTCATTCCCGTGCCCACATCCCCCGATGTGTCTTCTGAGTGTTTTTGTGTTTGTTATTGTGGTGTTAAAATATGTACCTTGTAATAATAAAAGATTTTTAAAAAAGCCTGTTCACTTTTAGCGGATGTGTACGGCGGATGCGGTCCACCGCAAGCGGAAGTTTACAGGTGAACAGGCTAATAGAGCTAACGTGGGCGCAGTGATACGAATCGAGAGAGACAATATGGAATGTGAAATACACTGCTGAATTTTACAACTGTCTGGCAAATGTATCACTTTTCAGAAAAATGTTGTTTTGGGAAGAACAACAAGCTTTATTTCATGTCCTGGTGAACTTACCGGACCTACCTCCAGAACGCCAGCAGAACCGGGCTGAGACGAGACTGTCAGAGGTAAGCCGGCGTTACCGCACAAAACTTTTAGAAGGAAATCCATACAGATTAACATAAAAAAACCTGCATTATCCCTTTAAAACCGCACTCCAAACTGTGCACACTCCAAACTGTGCACACTCCGAACTGTGCACACTCCGAACTGTGCACACTGCAAATTGAGACACGGCTTGTGAGTTTAGCTCTTCTCTCCTCCCCGTGTCTCCTCTGTGGGCGGGACTTCCTCACCCACTTCCTGTAGGATCGAGGAGAGGAATCAAGGAGAAGGAAGCGAGTCTCTTGTTTGTCTCTTCGCTCTGTCGCTGTGAGAGTTTGAGTAAAGGAGCTGATGTGGAAATGGAAGCACTTCCTGGTTGGAGTTGGGCTGCAGAAGTCAGCGTCCAATCTGAGTCGGCCGCCAAATCTGCGTCGCTCAGACTTTTATTTTCATTATTTTTACTCAGAAACGGCTCAAAATGTTGTGTCAGATGAACCTTTAGTCCTCCATTCATTCCCCTAAAGAGGAAGTGTTCTGAAAAATGGACTGTTTGTCTCTTCCTCTCATGTTCCTCATCACAAACCTGCCTGAAGAGGTTCTAGAGTCATCCATGCATGTTTGCGTCATCTAGAGATCTCTCCTGGGCCCTATTCAAACCCTGCTTACGGTTAGTCTGTACGAGGCTCCGCCCACAAGCCTACAGTGGATCTGTGGCTCAAACAGAAAGACAAAGACAAAAGCATAAAAATAAGTTTAAATTTAATAAAGGTAATTGAAGATAATTTAACAAAAGCTCCAATTAGACAAATAATGAACAAAAGGCCGAGTCCAACTGGGGTTAAACCAAACTGAGCAGAACAAAACGAACCGGACCTGACGGAGAACAGGAGTGTTTAAATACAAACTTATTTACTTATTTATTTAATAGGGACAGTGCAGATTAATGAACATCTGCAGCAGCAGTGTAAATATGCCAGATTATAGCAAGAATGCTCATTTCCATCTGTAGTCCCTGGGCAGGTGACACCACAGCAAAAACAATAAAACAATGACAACTGACAATAACACCAACATTAAAACATTAAACATTAAAACAGTAAAACATTCAAAATGTCCACAAGTCTGGTTTTCCTTTAGCCGCTGTTTCAAGTATGATTTAAAAGTGTCCAGTGTTGGAGTCTCTCTTATTGATGATGGGAGTGTGTTCCAGAACTTAGAGCCTCTGACTGAGAGCACAGTTTGTCCAAATGTAGTGCGTCTGTGTGGACCTCACAGTTCCCCTGGGCCGTGGCCCTTGTTCCCATCCCACTGACAGTCTTTGTTTTAATAAAATCCTGCAGCGGAGGAGGAGCAAGTCCATGTAAAACTTTATATATAAAACAACCGTATTTAAAATGAACAAAATGATTAAAATTGAGTAAGTTATACTTGTCTAAAATTGTGCAGTGGTGAACTGAGAATGGTTTCTTGTCTAATATTTTCACAGCTTTTTTAAAAAGTGATTCAACTGGTTTGAATGTTGTGCCAGCAGCAAGTGACCATGTGGTAATGCAGATCTCTATATGAGACAGAATCATAGAGTGTAAAAACATTTGTGCCGCATATAGAGTCATGAAGGGTCTTACTTGTCTAAAATTCACTAAGTTAAAGTTAACAGTTTTTGTGAGTCTCTTAATGTGTTTCTTAAATGTCAGTGTCGGGTCCAGCGTCAGTCCAGGTATTTAAACTCTTTGACGAGGCTGAGTTCCGTCCCGTCCAGAAAGACACTGGACCGCTGCAGCTCATTTGCTTTTTTACTGAACATCATGCAGACCGTTTTCTTTGTATTGAGTTGTAGGCATGAGTTCTTGACCCACTTTTGGACAGGAGTCATGGCTGATGTTCACTTTTCTGAAACTTCCTGTGCAGTTCTGGCAGGTGTATAAATTACAGCATCATCAGCAAACAGCTGGACATTGACATTTGGACAAACTTCTGGGAAATCATTAATATAAATACTAAATAAAATTGGTCCTAAAAAACTAAAACTGAACACAAGAGGGCCAAATTACACCAAATAATGAACAAGAAGGGAAATAATTGTAATACAGAAAATAATACGTGATAATTAATGTGCCCGTCATTATCATTAATATGTAACTGCTGTCCCACTAAAAAAGCCATTTAAAGGTTAGATTTAAGTCTGGTGCACTGAACTTGCTGTAAGCAGAAAAAGTTGTTGTTTGCGGTGTGCTTATGATGAAGTTTGGCGTGACATGTGACCGGAAACACTTCCTTTTGAGGAAACAGGAAATGCCAAGTGGCTGTGGCGCAGATCGGTGTTCGGGACAAACCTGTGAATTGGTGGATTTTTCGGGGATTTTTCTTAGATTTTTCGGATTCCAGACGACCTCTTCATCAGCGGTGAGTTGTTGAGCAGCAGTCGGTGGACTATTGTTGTGATTATCGGTCGTATTTGTGTTGCTAAAAGCACTTACCGTCATGTTTGTTAGCCACACTAGCGCTCCCATTCAAAACCCCTGTGTATATTAGCGCCGTTTACTCGCGCTTGGACTTTTTAAAACACCGATTATACTCATTAAATATTCAACACTTTTAAGTTTACATTCAAGCCCAACTGTAGATAACAATCTAGTTTACTAGACGCATTCAGTCTTTTCCCCTTTTGAACTGATTTGATCCACTTTGACACCTTTTTGAGCGAACGCTAAGTCAGCTGTAGCATCCAGTCGAACTTAGAAGGCCAGAACTGATGTTAAATGACTTTTATTTTCCGTGCCTTGTCACATAACCAACGTAAGAGCTAGACAAGAACAACATC
Source organism: Paratrypauchen microcephalus (assembly GCA_036785185.1). Classification (NCBI taxonomy): domain Eukaryota; kingdom Metazoa; phylum Chordata; class Actinopteri; order Gobiiformes; family Gobiidae; genus Paratrypauchen; species Paratrypauchen microcephalus. The sequence goes on from JAVJIX010000036.1 coordinate 950,779, forward strand.
ATATAAATTACCATCTGAACACCACATTTCCAGCTCAATACATTGATCAACCGTTATCCATATTTTAACATTAATTTAACTATAAGGTTCCATTTTGGTTTTCCTCATTGATTATGAATGAACCGATTTGTTCCACAACTTTAATTATTAATCTGATCATCTGATTAGTATTTAGATCTCTACTTAAGTCATTTGATTTATTGACTACAGTTGAGTATTTTTGATATGTGAAAAAGTGCACTTCCCTTTTTGATGAATGAATGAATTATTGATTGCTGACTGTTTAATAGTCAGTTTTTTGCTGATGAAATTGAAATAAGAACAGATAATGAGTTAGCCTCATTACACTGGTCTACAAGCAAAATGCTTCTGTAAGAAAAGTACAGAATTTTGTCTTGGTTTAGGTCACTAATAAAGAAAAAGTAAGTCAGAAGTGCTGATTGGCTGTAGTTTCCAAGATATAATATTGGCTCAAAATAGGAAATTTATGCAAAAAAGGCAAAAACGGTCGTTTATCAGAAGGTCCAGTGTGTCTACAAGCAACAGTTCTATCTGAAAGCCTGTCTGCACATTCACATACATTCACTTTAATATGTCTAGAGTTTGAACATAATCAATATATATAAGATATATATTATTCTTCTATCATTACATATCTTGAATACATTAGCTAACCAGCACAGTTATCAATTGATTTTCAGTTCATCTTATCAATATAAAGGATATTTAGTCACTTTTATCGAAGAAGCAGATGGAGTCCAAAAATGTGTAGACCAGTGTTATTGATTGGCTAATGTTTATCTGGCCCCACCACGTCCACAGTTGATGGATTTTCATTCTTTTTTTTGGTCTTCATAATTTCAAGGCTGCTGCGTCTCTATAAAACTTTCACTGACAATTTGAAACAAAAAAATCCTCCATACAACCTTTGAGTGCACAAGCACCATGTGATTTACAATCCAGGATGTTTATGCAAGTCTAGGAGCATTATTGATTGATTGATTGATTGATTGAAGTCTAGGAGCAGGTTTTCTGAAGTTGTGGTCTGGTAGTTGTGGTCGTACCTTCTTGTCTTGGCCTGATCCCGTCAGATCTCAGAGGCTCAGCAGGTCCTGGTCAGGACTTGGATGGAGACGCTGGAACACCAGGAGCCACAGGGGGCGCTAGTAGCAAAAACTGTTGTTGTGTCCTTAGGCAAAACACTTGACCCACATTGCCGAGTATGAAAGTGGAGTGTGTGAGTGTTGGTGGAGGGGCAGATGGTGCAGATTGGCAGCCTCACTTCAGTCAGTCTGCCCCAGGGCAGCTGTGACTACAATAGTATCTTACCCCCACCAAGTGTGGAGTGAACGAACAATGAACTGTAAAGAGCTTTGGGCGTCTTGAAAGGCGATACAGTAATCCCTCGCTGTATCGCCGTATCAACATTGTGTTCTGCGTCCTGATTGGCTAAGGGACTGTAGACCTCCGGCTGGATGCGTGAGGGGCGGAGACATGAGTCACTGGATCCGTAGGAAGCGGGACCAGTCCAGACCGGGACTAAGACATGAGGACCAGACCGGGACTAAGACATGAGGACCAGACCGGGACTAAGACATGAGGACCAGACCAGGACTAAGGGTGTTTTCACATATAGTCCCCTTTAAGAGAACCGAACTCAATCCCCTAAAAGTGGACCAACAAGGGGACCAAGAGAACACAAACTCAGTTCTGTTTGTGTTCACATTGTGAAAGAGGACCGAGTTCTCTTTCTGGTCCACTTAAGCTCTGATGGAGCCTCAGTCCTCTTTCTGTTCACACTGTAGCTTTTCTAGAGCTCTGAGACCTGGTTTAGACCTGGTTTAGACCTAGTTTAGACCTGGTTTAGACCTGGTTTAGACCTGGTTTAGTCCTGGTTTAGTCCTGGTTTAGACCTGGTTTAGACCTGGTTTAGACCTGGTTTAGTCCTGGTTTAGTCCTGGTTTAGTGCCGAAATAGATGCAGAAATAATCTGATAATATGACTCACCCATAAGAACGGTATCCATGTATGCACGTGTCACGGTCTTGAATAATCCAGAGTTCCGGAGAAAAGGACATATCTCAAACTTATCCCGTGTCCCGAGGCGAGAGTTCCTTCTTACGTAGCATTAACGTAGCAAGTTAAGGATTCTTCTTCTCTTGGAAATGCCGCGTAAATATCAGGCGGCTCGCTCACAGCTGATGGGCGAACAGGCGCAAACACAACAGCGGAAATCGTCATGATTGGCGGGGGCGCGATCGGTGCGTAATTATGCTGCAACATGATTGGAAGCTGGAGCGCAGTTCGGCCTATGATTGGCTCTTGCCGGCTCTTGGCTCACCGACTCTTGGCTCACCGGCTCTTGGCTCACCGGCTCTTGGCTCACCGGCTCTTGGCTCACCGGCTCGTGGTGGTGCACTGCACAAAAGGCGAAGTGAACCCTGAGCGTTATGTGTACACACTGCGCTGGTTAGGCGAACCGTACCGCGGACCTTTTAGCGAACCGTACTGAGACCACCTCCCGAGATGGTCTCAGTTTGGTTCGTTTTAAAGGGGTCTGAGTGCGCTTGGAGTGTTCACATATAAACCTATAATGCTCAGTTAGCGATCTGAGTTCGCTTTAAACGCTGAAAGGGACCAAGTGTGAAAACACCCTAAGACATGAGGACCAGACCGGGACTGAGACATGAGGACCAGACTGGAACCAGACCGGGACTAGACCAAGACTAAACGTGGACTAAACCAGGTCTAAACCTGGACTAAACCAGGATTAAACCACAGCATATGTGTACACACTGCGCTGGTTAGGCGCTCTTGCCTGGTTTCGTGCGGCTCTTTATGTCGAGGTTCGTGCGTGTTCGTTTCGTAGCTCAGGCTGCGTCGTTGGCCGTGGACGCGGTCCTGTGGAGGAGGCACGGTCCGGACACTGCCGGCGGTCTCGTGCTCGCATCCCCGGGTGGGACGTGCGGCCTCACGCCGGTCATGTTGCTCTATCACGGATTTGACCACGATGAGCGGGTGCACGTGTCCGCGCGCACACTTCTCCGGGAGGTTAATGTGCATCGTGTCCCGGACGTGGCGGTGCCGTTGGATGAGCGCGGTGCTTCCTGCAGATCCAGTGACTCATGTCTCCGCTAGACCTGCGCGATTAATCGATTAATTTGAATTTACAGTTCAGGACGATGTGTTTTTATGAAAATCGTTTTTTTTGTGTGATTTTTTTTTTTTTACATGCGAGCGGAACTAATGCGTTCTACACGGGTAAGTTAGCGGGGTGTACCCAAACATTGTACGAGCTAACGCGGCAGCGAGTGAGCTAAAGCCGGAGCTTGTACCAAACAAAGGTGTTTACATCTGTTATATGGAACTGGTTCGGTTTTCTTGTGTCGGACTTAGAAAAACGAGTGCTCGCTGTAAGGTCTGTTCAAAAGCTGCAGCACGACAAATGTATCCTAGCGCCTAAAGCAGAGGCAGCGGGAGAAGTGCAGGTCCCCACAGCGCGAGCACATATCGTAAAAGACATGGTGCCCATATTTACTGTGGAAAAGCTCGGATTCACTAACATGGTGAAAGTTTTGGACCCGAAGTATGTGCTACCAAGACACAAATATTTTTCTTGTGTTGCCATAGCTGTACACAGACTGCACAAGCTAACATACATGAACACAGACAGTGGCTCTCGAGGAAAAACTAAAACACAACACTGCCCACTCCAGTCCATCTTTCCCACAATCAGGGAATCATTTAGCTCCATAAAATGCTTCTTTATAAAAGATATTTATATAACTGTGATATATTTTTTTAAAACAATAATGGCTTACTTGATGCAGGTGTAATGTATTTGTTTTATAAACGGGGATGAAAGACCTCCGCCTTTTAGCGGATCTCTGCTTTTTTTTCAGTCGCGTGTTTTTTTTTTTTTTTCTGTGCAAATGCGTTAAGAAAGATTTTGGGTGTATATATACGTATAGTTGTTTTTAGTGTCACCAACCGTCCCTTGAAAAATGGAATCGTCCCGTATTCAGAAAAATGTACCGTGCGAGCCCATGTGAGCCGCGGGCGGACACCGCACGTATATCAACAGCGTATATCATAACGGTCTGAGGTATGTCCCACATCGTTTTCCTTTAAGGACAAATGGCTCTGGGTTCTTATGGGCTAAAGTTCACACTGTGTCCTTGTGCTCTTAGGCCTCACACCTTCACTGTTCACAAGTCCAGGTCCAAACCAGGTCCAAACCAGGTCCAAACCAGGTCCAAACCAGGTCCAAACCAGGTCCAAACCAGGTCCAAACCAGGTCCAAACCAGGTCCAAACCAGGTCCAAACCAGGTCTAAACCAGGTCTAAACCAGGGCTAAACCAGGGCTAAACCAGGGCTAAACCAGGACTAAACCAGGACTAAACCAGGACTAAACCAGGACTAAACATGATCACATGCTCCAAGGTTCACCTGTCACATGATTGTACGCTGTCAAACCTGTTGTGGGAGGGGCCTCGGGGAAAGAAGGCGCCTGATTGGGTAGAATCCCTCAATTGTCCAGGTAGAACCAAAGGCAAAAGTAAAACTTCAGTTTGTCGACTGGACAAAAGTTTATTAGGTGGAATCCGTTTCTTCTGCTTCTTCAGTTCTGGTCAGACGCTGGTGGACACTAGAGTTGGGCGGTATCCAAATTTTGATACCGTTAAACCGTGTCCACATTTTCCCGGGGTATACGGTATTACCGTTGCTAAGGCTAAAAAAAAAAAAACACTTCGTAGCACTACAGTGGAGTGGCCTCGCCAAATGGCAGCTTGCACCTATACCGTTCAGAAACAGAATAGCAAGCATTACATAGGCCTAATGATACTGAGAACATAACAAAACATGTACAAAATTAGTAACTTTTATTAACAAATGTTTAAAGTGCAAATACAGCAGCCAACCGATGGAACGAAATGACATTGTCTGTGGGCTAAAGCTAACAAACCAACAGGAATCAAATAAAATACTTGATCTTATCAAATAAGAAAATCTGAACAATAAATAACAAGACCTAACCGAAAATGTGCATGTATAACCCTGTCCTGAGAACGCAGTGGAAAATACTGCTCGTTTGTATATTTTTTAAATATATTAACATTAATCAAATAAATTAAACGTACAACTATACAACATCCCGGACCGTTTTCGTCCGTCAGAAAAAGCTACTCCTTATTGAAAATAAAAATATTAAGCTATTGAATGCAAAACCAGCATGTTCACTTTTTCCGGCTTGAGTAGGGCACGTTGTGGATTGACAACTTTGCCCGCGGTGCTGAAGACCCGTTCCGATGGAGATCTTGTGGCACAAACGCACAGGTATTTTATCAGAGGAAAGCGCCTGACTCCATTGGATTTCCACCAAAGAAGGGGGTCTTCATCTCCCAGAATAACAGCCTCGTGTGGAAGTTGCGTTTGTAATAAGAAACCCGAAAACTTCTCACATTTCAGACTCAAAAACGGAGAGTTGTTTTTATTAACACGCGAGAATATCAGGAAGGAGCTGCGCTAGAACACAAAAGCAGCGTGTCAAACGTCACGCCTTTCTTAAAGGGACCGCAACTATTATCAGAAGCAGTGACTTTATAACCGAACGTCATCTCTCCGATAGTAATATTAGTTTTAAACTGTAATAGTATTAAATTAACAAACACAACCACACATACATAGGTGCTGGACAAACACTCTTTATTTAGGCATTAAATTAATTATAGTTAATATTATATTAGGGCAAGATTTTTTATTTTTTTTAATGACGGTAATGAATCTGATACCGTTGCTATTTTTAGATACCGCAATATACCGTATTACCGTATTACCGCCCAACCCTAGTGGACACTGCCTATATCTGCCTGAAGGGGGCGCTCACTACAATGAAATGACTGTGAGACTACCACACCTACTTGTTTACAGTTTGTGTTAGTTAGGTGGGCCTGTTAGATCTGCAGTGGGAGTGGAGTGTGGGTCTTGTTAGCAGAACCATTCAGGACCATAATGGTGTTTTCACACCTCTGGACCTGACCTGCTGCTCTATTGTTTTCTTTGTTTTGATTTAGGTTTGAGGACAGAGTTATAGATGGAGACAAATGATGTCTGAGACCTCCATTTGTGTTCAAGGAAGGATTCTCTTTCTTTAACTCCTCCTCTCAAACCAGTTCTTTTCTCTGGCCAAGATCTGGACCTCACTGTCCTCAAAGGAGTGGCCCGTGGCTTTTAGGTGGAGATGTACGGCAGACTGAGGTCCTTTTAGGTGGAGATGTACGGCAGACTGAGGTCCTTTTTAGGTGGAGATGTACGGCAGACTGAGGTCCTTTTTAGGTGGAGATGTACGGCAGACTGAGGTCCTTTTAGGTGGAGGAGGTGGAGATGTACGGCAGACTGAGGTCCTTTTAGGTGGAGGAGGTGGAGATGTACGGCAGACTGAGGTCCTTTTAGGTGGAGGTGTACGGCAGACTGAGGTCCTTTTAGGTGGAGATGTACGGCAGACTGAGGTCCTTTTAGGTGGAGGAGGTGGAGATGTACGGCAGACTGAGGTCCTTTTAGGTGGAGATGTACGGCAGACTGAGGTCCTTTTAGGTGGAGGAGGTGGAGATGTACGGCAGACTGAGGTCCTTTTAGGTGGAGGAGGTGGAGATGTACGGCAGACTGAGGTCCTTTTAGGTGGAGATGTACGGCAGACTGAGGTCCTTTTAGGTGGAGGAGGTGGAGATGTACGGCAGACTGAGGTCCTTTTAGGTGGAGGTGTACGGCAGACTGAGGTCCTTTTAGGTGGAGGTGTACGGCAGACTGAGGTCCTTTTAGGTGGAGATGTACGGCAGACTGAGGTCCTTTTAAGTGGAGATTAGAGGTGGGTGGTATAAACGGTATAAACGGTATGCGGTATAAATTTGGCCAGCGGTAGAGATTTGGGTTATACCTTCCTATCGCGATAGTTCATTGCGTCACCACAACAAGGAAGGAGGAAAAATCGCTGCGAGCACATGGAGGTGGAGGAGCAGCGCAGAGATGAAAGAGTTCCGCTTTTTTTTCAGCCGCGGGGTCATCTGAATACGGAGGAATCGTCCCGTATTCAGAAACAAAAGAACGTGTCTCGTATTAAACTTCTACCGGTGTAAGCCGCGAGCACGCGCAAGCCGCGAGCACGCCGCGAGCCGCGGCCCATTTCAACAGTACATGTGTACTGCAAACATCGTATTTCCCTGATGATTGCCCAGGGACTCGGGGAAGCGCTCGAGTCATGGGAACTTGACAAAGAGTTGCAGGTATGCATCACCACCGACACCGGCGCCAATGTTAAAGCAGTTTCATTTTCGGTTTACATTGCCTTGTTCAAATTTTATACTGCTTGAAAGTGAAGTTACTTGTTTTATGTTTTTTACAATTACAGTTTTGCACAATACATTTTCTTGTAGTAATATTCTTGACGTTTATGTTATTTAATAGTTTAAAAAACAGCTTCCTGCATGAATGCTTTTTCCATGTGCTCTGGTGACCATTAAGAAGCTGTTAATACTGTTAACAGTTAATACTGTTACATACCAAAGTATACCGTGATATATACCGTCTACCGTCTATGGTTCAAATTATACCGTGATATAAATTTTAGGCTATATCGCCCACCCCTAGTGGAGATGTACGTCCTTTTAGGTGGAGATGTACGGCAGACTGAGGTCCTTTTAGGTGGAGGTGTACGGCAGACTGAGGTCCTTTTAGGTGGAGGTGTACGGCAGACTGAGGTCCTTTCAGGTGGAGGTGTACGGCAGACTGAGGTCCTTTTAGGTGGAGGTGTACGGCAGACTGAGGTCCTTTTTAGGTGGAGGTGTACGGCAGACTGAGGTCCTTTTTAGGTGGAGATGTACGGCAGACTGAGGTCCTTTTAGGTGGAGGAGGTGGAGATGTACGGCAGACTGAGGTCCTTTTAGGTGGAGGTGTACGGCAGACTGAGGTCCTTTTTAGGTGGAGGTGTACGGCAGACTGAGGTCCTTTTAGGTGGAGGTGTACGGCAGACTGAGGTCCTTTTAGGTGGAGGTGTACGGCAGACTGAGGTCCTTTTAGGTGGAGGTGTACGGCAGACTGAGGTCCTTTTAGGTGGAGGTGTACGGCAGACTGAGGTCCTTTTTAGGTGGAGGTGTACGGCAGACTGAGGTCCTTTTAGGTGGAGGTGTACGGCAGACTGAGGTCCTTTTAGGTGGAGGTGTACGGCAGACTGAGGTCCTTTGAGGTGGAGGTGTACGGCAGACTGAGGTCCTTTGAGGTGGAGGTGTACGGCAGACTGAGGTCCTTTTAGGTGGAGGTGTACGGCAGACTGAGGTCCTTTTAGGTGGAGGTGTACGGCAGACTGAGGTCCTTTTAGGTGGAGGTGTACGGCAGACTGAGGTCCTTTTAGGTGGAGGTGTACGGCAGACTGAGGTCCTTTTAGGTGGAGGTGTACGGCAGACTGAGGTCCTTTTAGGTGGAGGTGTACGGCAGACTGAGGTCCACTCTGGCTCTCTCGTCTGTGTTGGTTCATCCTCTTATGAAGTGGTCGTTTTGTTTCTCCAGCACTCACTGATTTTTGCCTGATGAAGGCCTAGTGCCCAAACGTTTCATGTCTCAATAAATCTCACATTTTTCAAGTAAGACGGAGTGCAGGATTATTTTCTACTTCTCACAACTGCATGTTCTACATGTTCTACCAGTGACACATCTGCATGTTCTACATGTTCTACCGGTGGAACCTCAGTTCTCCTTGACTGATGTGACGTGTTGCTGGAGGTGCTCAGGTTTATTTGGATCAAACTCTGTTCATATCCCGTGTGGCTGTGAGACAAACACACCAGAACACACACCTTTACACCAGAACACACACCTTTACACCAGAACACACACATTTACACCAGAACACACACATTTACACCAGAACACACACTTCCTGTTTGACCTTGGCAGCTAGCGGGTTAGCTTATTAGCAGGTTATGGTCACATCTTTATATAACGCTTTTCCACCTTCAAGGCACCTGAAGTGCTTTACAACAAGGAACCACTCACACATTCACACACCAGTGTACGCAGACACTGTGCCTTGCCCAAGGACATAACAGCAGCATTCATCTGTGGGAGCTGGAATTGTACCAACCAACCTGTGGGTCAGTGGATCTGATCGCTCAACCACTGATGTTCTTATGTCAAGAGCGGGATTTGAACCGCCAACCTTTGGATCAGTGGACAAACGCTCAACCAACTGAGCTAGTTAGCGGTGTCCAGAGGTACAGACTGTGGTCCCTTGCACATTTAAGCAGCAGTGTGATTGGGAGAGGGAGGGCAGGGAGAGAGTTGAGCATCCTGACAGCTTGGTGGATGAAGCTGTCTTTCAGTCTGCTGGTCTTGGCCCTGAGGCTCCTCAGTCTCCTTCCTGATGGCAGCAGACTGAAGAGGCAGTTGGATGGGTGGGTGGGATCAGGTGCTCATGATGGGAGCTGGGGCTCTGGCTCTCTTCAGCTTGTGGAGGAAGTAGAACTTAGTTGATTCATTCAGCCAAATGGAACTTGCTTGTAAAACACATTGAAACATTCTTATATATGATTTACTATGTGTGATTTTATGTGTATTTAATTAGTTACTTTATTTGAAGAGTTAAAGTTATTTTACTTGACACTTCCTTTCCTTTTTTCTACTGCAGAGCTCCAAGATCCACCAACAGAATGGTGTTCACATGTGACCAGTGTGGGAAGGTGTGGCCAACAGCTTCTGCACTGAAAGTACACTACAGAACTCACACAGGAGAGAGACCATATAAATGTGACCAGTGTGGGAGCACGTTTTCACGGTCAAGCCACCTACAATCACATAAGGGAATCCACACAGGAGCAAAGCCATACCAGTGTGATGTTTGTGAAAAGGCATTTTCACGTTCAAACTCCCTAGTATCACATATGAGAGTTCACACAGGAGAAAGACCATATGAATGTGACCAATGTGAGAGGGGATTTAAACAGTCTGGTGCACTCCATCTACATATGAGAATCCACACAGGAGAGAAGCCATACAAGTGTGACCAGTGTGGGAAGGAATTTACAAATTCTGGTGACCTCGGTAAACATATGAGAATCCACACAGGAGAGAAACCACACAAGTGTGATGTTTGTGAAAAGGCATTTTCACATTTAAGCAACCTAGTATCACATATGAGAGTTCACACAGGACAAAAGCCATACAAGTGTGATGTTTGTGAAAAGGCATTTTCACAGTCAAGCACCCTAGTATCACATATGAGAGTTCACACAGGACAAAAGCCATACAAGTGTGATGTTTGTGAAAAGGCATTTTCACATTCAAAATCCTTAGTATCACATATGAGAGTTCACACAGGAGAAGGACCATATGAATGTGACCAGTGTGGGAACACCTTTTCACGGTCAAGCCACCTACAATCACATATGAGAATCCACACAGGAGAGAAGCCATACCAGTGTGATGTTTGTGAAAAGGCATTTTCACAATCAAACTCCCTAGTATCACATATGAGAGTTCACACAGGAGAAAGACCATACGAATGTGACCAGTGTGGGAGGGGATTTAAACAGTCTGGTGCCCTCCATAAACATAAGAGAATCCACACAGGAGAGAAGCCACACAAGTGTGACCACTGTGGGAAAGCTTTCTCTAGAACATCCAGTTTCAATCAACACATGGGAATTCACTTCAGACAGACTAAATGAGTGTCAAATGCTTTTAGAACATTGCAGCAACTCTCCAGTCACGACCAAACGCACACACGAAAACTCGGATCAAGTGAGCCTAAAGTCAGACTCAAACAGCCGGAGCTGATCTTCAGAGACTCTGGACTGAGGAGTTGAGCTCTGTGTAGTGGAAAAAATTACAAGCTTAAAATGATATGTAAAGATTTTTTTTTAATTAGAAAGAGTTTTAACTGAAGTTAATCCATCTTATTCTTCATTGTGTTGTTTTTAACTTTGAGAGACGTAACTGAAATTGCATTTTATCTTTTTATTCTCTTTTGACTTTTGTTATGATGCATATTATACTCATACTAATTTTATACTCATATTATACTTATTACTCATTGTTTAGCTCATTGCTTACATTTTATATTACCTGCTTTATTGTGTGAAAACAGTGTAAACTTGTAGAAGGGAAATTTAGTGGTTCAGGCGGGGGAGTCTTACTCATTATTTTTTGAGAACTGTTCACAGGTGAGCCAGTTTGCCCCAGTGAAAGAAGCCTTGACGCCAGTACACTGTGTTCCTCTAATTTACGGGGAGAAGCAGATAACGGAGGAATGTCGAGGAGGCTGACCGGGGGCTGCCCCTGGAGTCACATTATTCACATGCTGTGTCGATGGAGAGAGAGGCAGTCAGCGGTCCTGGTGTAAGACCTACGTAGACGGAAGTGTTACCAGGGACAGTCTGACCTCTGCATTGTTTAGCGACTATTGTATCAGGGGAATACATTTTTTGTGGAACTGTATCCGTCTGACTCTCGGTGATATTTCGATCTGAACCTGGTTGTAGCACTGACGCAGTATTTTAACACACAACCCACAACAGATGTTTATTCTTTTCATGGCTGCTGAGATGAAAACGTGAAGTGAAATATAAGAATTGGAAAATAAAATCTGTTTTTTTAGACCATTTGTTCTTGTCTTGTCTTGTCTTATGTCTTACATATGCATCAAGAAACTTCAGAACTGAAACAAATGCACAAAGGGCTGAGAAACAGTGTGAGCTTCTTTTAACATGAACAGGTGAAGCACTAAAGGTTCATCAGATTTGAGAGAAGGTTTGACGCTGTCTCTGAATGACACTGAATATTGGAAGAGGGAGCACTTTTACATTTATTCCATGTACTTCATGTAAAATAGCCTCTTTAACTCCCCTCTCAAACCAGAAGGGCTCAGACACAATTTGTCTCCATCTGTAACTCTATCCTCAAACCTAAATCAAAACAAAGAAACACTCACTAAACAGTTGCACATGGAAAAGTCAGAAGTCGTAATCGCTTGGTGCTATTTTCTCTCAAGTCGTATCACTGCACGCCTATTATTATTATTAGCCTGTTCACTTGTAAGTGGTGATGTTTACAAGTGAACAGGCTAATAATAGGTGATTCTGCGACAGAATCTCCAACTTAGTCAGGATATAGACATTACACTGACAGTGTCGTGACACATTCAAAAATACACTCACACACGGGCTACTACACATTTAGGTAGGTTACAGGTGAAAGAGTTTTTTTCAAAAGCAGTAGAAGTGATCAGTAGTGACGGGTCCGGCAACACCGATGTGTCGGCGCATGCGTCGAGTTCATAGAGCAAAACTCCGTGTCGGTGTGCGCATCGATACAGGACCCGTGTCGAACTGACACTGACGCGCCAAACTGTTTACAAGGAAGCGCATCTGTCAACGGGATGCATCTGCCAAAAGAATCTCTGATCTTTTGCGGTTCATCATCAAATTCATCAAGAACTATGGAGCAGCCTCAAGCTGAAAGAAAGGTTTCCACCATGTGTCCAACCTTACAATTTCTCTGCACTCCAGCCTCATCTGTGCCGTGTGAGCGGGTGTTTTCTACAGCTGGAGAAGTTCTATCAAAAAAGCCTAACAGACTCAATTTCAAAATGTTGGAAACACTTTTTGTTGTTTGTTTTTTAAATTCTAGACCACAAGAATCCTCATTCACAACACGTTCACTTTACGTTCTGATACATGTTCACATTATTTATTGACTGTATCTAAAAATATCAAAGATATTTTAAATGTAAATGAAGATGTGAAATAAAACAATATAAAATACAACGACTTAAATTATATTATTGAATATACTAGGTCATCAAATCAGTGTCAGTTGAGTCTGAGGGATTTTTAGTATTCACTGACAGTATCGACACAGGATCAATACAGGATCAATACAGTTTGGCAACGTGTTGAAACGCTTCATGACGCCTCATCTACACATCACTAGTGATAAGTAAGAAAAGAAATAGGCCAAATCCATCCACAGCTGAGAAAATTATATTTTTGAATAAAAATATTGAATTGTAATACAAAAATGAGTCTTTATTGTTTTATTTCATTAAAAACTAATTACAAAAATAACACACATACACATTTTTATTTAACCTTTATTTAACCAGAAAAGTCCAATGAGATTAAAAACTTCTTTTCCAAGGGAGTCCGGCGGACTGGGTTAATATTCTGGTTCTTGGATTACGTTACTGAATACAGATTTTAAGGGGAACTAGTAACTGTACCAGAAAACATTTCTAAAGTAACCCTCCCAGCCCTGATGATCAAACAAATAGTATAGAACAACTGAAAAACTTTATTAAACCTGCTAAAAGTGACACAAATGACTAAAAGCTCCATATTTGGCCGCGTCAGCTCCAGAAGGGCAGAAAACAAATGTCCTTAAAAACAAGAGCGCCATCTGGTGGTGGAAAAAAGAACAACACACATGGCTCCCTCTGTTGGCCACGAAGGGAATTACACCTGCCTGACTAGGACCACGTGACAAGTAACCCGAGCTCGCGCCAGGGTTTGGGTGCAAAGGTGAAAACAGCGGGATTTGAATTGGATGTGGACGAACACTGAAGGAGCGTTGTTATTGATCACAGTTGTTACTAGATTCAAAATCAGCAAAGTCATATTTGATTTGACAAACCCTGGTTTACTCCCAAACTCAAACGGCTGTGGCTAGAAAAAAGGCAGGCTTTCAGAAGTGGAGATAGAGACCTCTACAAGGATGCCAAATACAGGTTTAGCAGAGAAGTGGGCACTGCTAGACGCCAGTTCTCTGAGAATATGCAGCAGCAGATGTCAGAGGACGACTCGGCTTCTGTGTGGAGGAGTTTTAGGAAAATAACGAACTACAAACCTAAAACTCCACACTCCACCGATGATCTGCCCCTAGCCAACAGTCTAAATGACTTCTACTGTCGTTTTGATGAGCCATCAAGCAGCTCTCACACCTCCATCCGTCCCACCAATAGAGACCACCTGGACACTTATCCCCCCACCCCTCCTACTTCCCCCTCACCAGAGCCATCTCCACCCCTTCACATTCATGAGGCAGATGTGAAGAAGCAGTTCAAAAGGTTGAATGCCCGGAAAGCGTCTGGCCCAGACGGTGTCTCTCCTGCCACCCTGAGACACTGTGCTAACGAGCTGGCCCCGGTGTTTACGGGCATCTTCAACTCTTCACTGCAGGCTTGTCACGTGCCTGCCTGCTTCAAAACCTCCACCATTGTTCCTGTCCCCAAGAAGCCAAGGATCACTGGACTTAGACCCTGTCCCCACAACAACGTTCCTGTTTGGTTTTTTTTACCCGGGGTGAAAAAAAGTGTCGTCCACACACGTGTTGGATCAGAAAACCTTCGTGTCAAGATGAGCACGGAGCGCTGAGTGAAAACGATGTAATACATATGTCACACCGATAAGTGGCGCTGTAAACCGGAAAGAGCCAGAGCCGCCGGAAACGCAAGACTACAAAGAGCACATGCACATAAAGTCCTTTCTCTTTCATAAACAAGCAAACACGTGTACTTTAGGGAACGTCAACAAAAGCAAATTTATTTTGTCCCCCTGCTCCACCAATGTAGCAGCGACTCACTCCGGTAATGTGAAAATGTTGACCGTCCCTAACATAGACAGACGCCACAGAACGAAGATTTGCGCTGCGTGAGCAGAGTTTTTGCCTATAAATAGCTTGTATTACTTGCTATCGTTTTATTAGATAGACATTAACAAGTAGAACTCTCGTTAACCTTGGTCGTGTTATTTAGGCAAAATGCTTGTTTGGATCTTACTACGGGAATGTTAAACATACTCGGACATTATGTTGGCTTTTTGGCGAGAATATACAACCGGGACCATCACCAACGGGCAGCTATATATTTTTGTGTGTGATACTGCATGTGCCTGTTTGTAAAAGGTACATTTTCATTCAATAAAAAATACAAGAAATGGTTGCTTTTTCTTTATTTATAGCACACAACACACTCATATTGGTATGTGCTCCTCATTGTCCACTATCTGCCTTTTCAGCAATGGGATCTTTCCAGTTTTAAAATACGTGTTTAGCTTTGAATTGGCAAACACTCGTGTGTCGTGCGTACTGCCAGGCCACAACGTGTGTAATTGTGCATGCGTCTCCGCTGAGGTTGCACTGCATAGTATAAATAAACGTAGAAATGTCCGCATAACAAACTCAACTCCATGGTTGTTATCTGGTAGTTACCTGCGGAAGGCGCAGGGTTACCTTCTGGTCACCGGTCACGTGATGATTACGGCAGCGCGACGTCATCATTTTCTCACCTGCCGCGCTTTTTTGCCGCCCACATGCCAACGCGACGGGGGCGTTCTCCGACTTCTCCACTCTGGAACCCGTTTTTGAAAAACTCTGTTCTCGCCCCCAAAAACGCCGGCGCCGTCTGGACGGCAGGCCCAAACGCACACAAACTTCTCCGTTTCCTCCAAAAACGTTGTCGTGGGGACAGGGCCTGATACTGGTTATACAGGCAGTAGGAGAGAATGTTCACACCTGTATCCTTGGGTGACATAACACACCTTGTGTTTGTCTGACCCGTCATTGTTCTTTTTGAGTGCATAGACTCATTTACCCCCTACTACATCTTTGCTCTGTGGTAGAGTGATCAGCGTGCATCTCTTCATCCATAGCATTAACCCACTCTTTTACTGTACATCTGGTGAGGTTAGTGTCTTTCTATGTTTGAGGTAAGGCAAAAGAAGAAATTCAATTTGTCAGTTTTTGTCAAGAAAGAATCCTTCCTTGAACAGAAATGGAGGTCTCAGACATCATTTGTCTCCCATTTGTCCCATTGTCTCCCAACTCTATCCTCAACCCTAAATCAAAACAAAGAAAACAACAGGGCAGCAGGTCAGTTCCAGAGGTGTGAAAACACCCATTATGGCCCTGAATGGTTCTGCTAACAAGAACCCGCACTTCTCTCCCACTGCATATTGAATAGGCCCACCTAACTAAGAGAAACTGAAAACAAGTAGGTGTAGTAGTTTCAAAATAATTTCATTGTAGTTAGCTCCTCCCTTCAGGCAGATATAAGGCAGTGTCAGGGCTCTCAAGTCTCATGCTTTGAGAGTGTGACACACGCAATTCGACGTGTTCACACGCTCACACGCCACACATGGTATTTCTCACGCTGATTTCTTTTTTTTTCTTTTTTTTTTTCTTTTTTTTTTTTGTGCCCAGAAAATCGGTCTGTGTGGCTTAGTTTATGCAGGCTTCGCGCGGTTTCAGCGAAAAAAAAACCTCCCCCTGCTCCGGGCGCACGGTCCGAGCGAGGCCGGAGCAGACGCGCCGTCCCCCGGGCACGTCCTGAGCCTCAGTCCTGGTGTCTCCGTCTGTGCGTAACGTGTCCCCCCCGACGGCTTACGCGCGGAATACGCGCGGCCCAGAGCCGAACTGCCCATGGTGAGACGCGGTGAGACGCGGGCCCGGTGCATTAACCAGACTCTTACATGAATCCGTTAAAAATGTCCCGCTCCCCCCCCCCCCGGTCCCTCCTCCCCGCCCCTCTCACCGCACTGACAAAGTGCGGTGATGTCATATCAGATTATTTCTGCATCTATTTCGGCACTAAACCAGGACTAAACCAGGACTAAACCAGACCTAAACCAGGACTAGACCAGGACTAAACCAAGACTAAACCAAGACTAAACCAGGACTAAACCAGAACTAAACCAGGACTAAACCAGGACTAAACCAAGACTAAACCAAGACTAAACCAGGACTAAACCAGAACTAAACCAGAACTAAACCAGGACTAAACCAGAACTAAACCAGATCTAAACCGGGTCTAAACCAGCACTAAACCAGGACTAAACCAGAACTAGACCAGGACTAAACCAGACCTAAACCAGGACTAAACCAGAACTAAACCAGGACTAGACCAGGACTAAACCAGAACTAAACCAGATCTAAACCGGGTCTAAACCAGCACTAAACCAGGACTAAACCAGAACTAAACCAGGACTAGACCAGGACTAAACCAGAACTAAACCAGGACTAAACCGGGTCTAAACCAGCACTAAACCAGGACTAAACCAGGACTAAACCAGGTCTAAACCAGGACTAAGCCAAGACTAAACCAGATCTAAACCGGGTCTAAACCAGGACTAAACCGGGACTAAACCAGGACTAAATCAGGACTAAACCAGATCTAAACCGGGTCTAAACCAGGACTAAACCGGGACTAAACCAGGACTAAACCAGGACTAAACCAGGACTAGACCAGGACTAAACCAGAACTAAACCAGGACTAAACCAGGACTAAACCAGAACTAAACCAGGACTAGACCAGGACTAAACCAGAACTAAACCAGGACTAAACCAGGACTAAACCAGAACTAAACCAGGACTAAACCAGGACTAAACCAGAACTAAACCAGGACTAAACCAGGACTAAACCAGGACTAAACCAGGACTAAACCAGGACTAAACCAGGACTAAACCAGGACTAGACCAGGACTAAACCAGAACTAAACCAGGACTAAACCAGGACTAAACCAGAACTAAACCAGGACTAGACCAGGACTAGACCAGGACTAAACCAGAACTAAACCAGGACTAAACCAGGACTAAACCAGACCTAAACCAGGACTAGACCAGGACTAAACCAAGACTAAACCAAGACTAAACCAGGACTAAACCAGAACTAAACCAGGACTAAACCAGGACTAAACCAAGACTAAACCAAGACTAAACCAGGACTAAACCAGAACTAAACCAGAACTAAACCAGGACTAAACCAGAACTAAACCAGATCTAAACCGGGTCTAAACCAGCACTAAACCAGGACTAAACCAGGTCTAAACTAGGACTAAACCAGGTCTAAACCAGGACTAAGCCAAGACTAAACCAGATCTAAACCGGGTCTAAACCAGGACTAAACCGGGACTAAACCAGGACTAAATCAGGACTAAACCAGAACTAAACCAGATCTAAACTGGGTCTAAACCAGCACTAAACCAGGACTAAACCAGAACTAAACCAGGACTAAACCAGAACTAAACCAGAACTAAACCAGGACTAAACCAGGACTAAACCAGAACTAAACCAGGACTAAACCAAGACTAAACCAGAACTAAACCAGATCTAAACCGGGTCTAAACCGGGACTAAACCGGGACTAAACCAGGACTAAATCAGGACTAAACCAGGACTAAACCAGGACTAGACCAGGACTAAACCAGAACTAAACCAGGACTAAACCAGGACTAAACCAGAACTAAACCAGGACTAAACCAGAACTAAACCAGATCTAAACCGGGTCTAAACCAGCACTAAACCAGGACTAAACCAGGTCTAAACTAGGACTAAACCAGGTCTAAACCAGGACTAAGCCAAGACTAAACCAGATCTAAACCGGGTCTAAACCAGGACTAAACCGGGACTAAACCAGGACTAAATCAGGACTAAACCAGAACTAAACCAGATCTAAACTGGGTCTAAACCAGCACTAAACCAGGACTAAACCAGAACTTAACCAGGACTAAACCAGAACTAAACCAGAACTAAACCAGGACTAAACCAGGACTAAACCAGAACTAAACCAGGACTAAACCAGGACTAAACCAGGACTAAACCAGAACTAAACCAGGACTAGACCAGGACTAAACCAGAACTAAACCAGGACTAAACCAGGACTAAACCAGGTCTAAACCAGGACTAGACAAGGACTAAACCAGAACTAAACCAGGACTAAAGCAGGACTAAACCAGGACTAGACCAGGACTAAACCAGAACTAAACCAGGACTAAACCAGGACTAAACCAGAACTAAACCAGGACTAAACCAGGACTAAACCAGGTCTAAACCAGGACTAGACCAGGACTAAACCAGAACTAAACCAGGACTAGACCAGGACTAAACCAGGACTAAACCAGGACTAGACCAGGACTAGACCAGGACTAAACCAGGACTAAACCAGGACTAAACCAGGACTAGACCAGGACTAAACCAGGACTAAACCAGGACTAAACCAGGACTAAACCAGAACTAAACCAGGACTAAACCAGGTCTAAACCAGAACTAAACCAGGACTAGACCAGGACTAGACCAGGACTAAACCAGGACTAAACCAGGACTAAACCAGGACTAGACCAGGACTAGACCAGAACTAAACCAGGACTAAACCAGAACTAACTGAACTAATTTTTTCCGCTCCTCAGGAAAAAATGTCACCCCCCCCCCCCCCTCAGAAATCTCACTCCTAGCAATCTTCAAAACTTGAGAGCCCTGGGCAGTGTCCATCAGCATCTGACCAGAACTGAAGAAGCAGCTTGGATGAGCTGCGACACATATTCGACCAAATAATCTTTTGTCCAGTTGACAAACTGAATTTCTCCTTTTGCTATTGGTACGCTAGTTAATGGTTATTGAAGTATTTAAAGCACTAACTACTAATTAAGATTAGAGTGTAGGCTGTCATAATGGCATCTAACAATGCTAATGCAGATTTAAAGGGACAAAAGTGTAAACAAAATTGACTGAATGCTTATAAAATTGTATTAGCTACCCTTTAATTAGTGGTCCCTTAAAGGAAAAGTAACGTTTTTTACAATTTTGTTACAGTAGTTACAATAGTTTACAGCTTTGCGTTCCATGTTTGGGTCCCAGGAGCTGAGAG
Source organism: Paratrypauchen microcephalus (assembly GCA_036785185.1). Lineage (NCBI taxonomy): Eukaryota > Metazoa > Chordata > Actinopteri > Gobiiformes > Gobiidae > Paratrypauchen > Paratrypauchen microcephalus. Next base: position 970,460 of record JAVJIX010000036.1, read on the forward strand.
CACACTCCGCGCATGCGCACTGGCCTCCTCATCTACTCGAAACTATGGCTAAATCTTGGATTACAGGCCACTTTTGACCACACAAAATCGTAGACTAAAGACATCGAGCTTCTATGATTTGAAAAGTGCTAAAGTTTATGTTATTTGGAGCCCGCACGGGGCATATTACATGCTCGGGGAATGCCCCGAGCTATGGCTATAAGTCGCGCTAGGCTAACGGCGTTAGCCTAACGCTAATCTAAAACATCTCCGGAAATCCTCCATATGACACCAAAGTGATACGGGTGAGTAAAACAACTTGTTTTATTACCGAAATAAGGCTCAAATTGTAAAAAATGTTACTTTTCCTTTAACTAAAGTGTTAGTCACTGTCTCCATGGAGACTAAATGGGCATTTAAGTTGGTGTGGCCTGCTAAAGTTATTTTCTTTAGGAATAAAATTAGTTTGTGGGTATATGCACAAAAGCAAACAGAAAATGTACCAACATGGTTTTATTGAGTCACATGAATAAAGCAGGCAAAAGCATAATTTACATGAAGGCATGAGTTTCAATTAATGGGAATGTTCAGATCAATAAGGATTTGTAAATGCACCAAGGCTAGCTGTGGTCTTTAAACTGTTGAACACTTTCAGTCTTTCTGACAAAAAAATCAACTTGTACTATTGGTGAGGTGAGGTGAACTCGAACTCCGGGAGGTGTGTGTCTGATTATCAAAGTCAAAGGAAAGAATCAAACTTGGAGGGAATGTTAGAAGCAAAAGAAACAAATGCTCTTAAATCTGACATGTAACAATGAACATTCAATAAGGCAACATCTTTATATATTAACACATAATAAATAGTGAAAACAATCTTATTTTGTACAAAAGCATAAATAATCCAGTGTTTTTACTCCTCAAAAGTTAAACTGGCAGAGGACATGCCTCGATGTACCTCTGATCAGGTGAGAAGGTACAAAATGAAAATTCTGTCAAAAGTCGTGTTCTTTAAAATTTAGCAACATTTTAGGGATGGGCCAGTGTGGATTTTTTTTCAGATGCCGGTATCTGAAAGCTGCTGAGCCTGTACTGGTTCAGTCCTGCTTTAGTCCCGGTTCAGTAACAAAAATGATGCAGAGGACTGAGAAACACTACGAATCGCTACAGAATCAAAAAGCAAAGCACTAATTCTATTCTATAGTTAATCGCTATGGCAAATGTCCTAATTTTCCATCATTCTGAAACCCAAGGATATACAGTGGTACCTCACCTTACGAAATTAATTCGTTCCAGAAGTGGTTTCGTAACGTGAAAAATTCGTAAGTTGAGTAGCTATTTCAATGGAAAAAGCCTGATCCGTTCCAAGGTTTTTTTTTAGAGTGTAACATTTTTTTTATAGTGTAACGTTGTGTTTCTGACGGGCTAAGAGACTAGACCAGGACTAAAAGAACGTGGAATAAACCAGGTCTGGCCAGAACTAAACCTGGATTGGACCTGTTATTATTATAACATGGCAGTGCCGTTGGAGGAGCGCGGTGCTCGTGTCTGCGCACCTTTAAGAGGCCGAGAAAGACGCTCTTTCAGCGGGAATAAGAGCGGGGCGGGGCGAGCTCTGGTTCTATCTGACCTCCAGAGCCGCGCGGGCGGGCCGAGCCCGAGGAGGAGGCACGCAGCGCCGCAGCTCAATCCCACAGCCCCGGTGTAGCGCGGCCTTGAGCCGTATGGACGTTTTGATCCTTCGATGTCGGCTCTTCCTATCATTGTGAAGCAGAATTCACCAATTCACTAAGGGAACGTGAGCGGGGTTTAGACCGTCGTGAGACAGGTGAGTTTTACCGTTTTACTGTGTTGTTGTGTCTCCGCTCCCATTGCACGTTCGGCGGCGCTATATTGAGCCGTGTCCCCCCCAACACATTCCATTGAAAATCTATGAAAGTTCGAGTGTTTAAACGAGAGAGAAATGCGAGAAAAAAGTGTAGAATGTGTGTGGTGAGGCATTTACAGCCCTAAAACATGTAGAACATTTGCCAAATACAAAGTTGTCCTACCTCGTGGACCTCTCCCACCGCGGGCCACCTCTGGAACCTAACCCCGTGTGTTGATAAAGTGTATTTACGTTTCGGGGCGTGCATCTGAGCGCGCATTAATTGAATTTTTGAGATTTGTTGTTTCTAAAGTGCTTTATAAATAAAGTTGGATTGGATTGGAGATTTTGCGTTTCGTAACTTGAAATTTCATTCGTATCTAGAGACCAAAATTTGACGTGAAGGCGTTTCGTAACTTGAAATTTTCCTTTGTTGGGTCATTCGTAAGGTGAGGTACCACTGTATAAATATCTAATCCTATTCACCGATATATTTGAAAAAAAATCCACTACATTGGCTGATATCTCAAATAGCACCTATATATTATCCGTCACCCATCCCTACATGATTTGGAGTCTTATGAGCCTAGACCAGTCCTTGGACCAGCCTTAGACCAGTTTCTTGGCCTCGAAGAAGCTCTTGAGGTGCTTCATCTGCCAAATGCCGGTGATGAGGAGGATGAGGGTTTGAGCAATGGACCACCACAGCACACGCTGATTTGTGCTCTCGCTGGTCATACGGAAACGCTCCTCACGGTACTGAAGAGAGAGAGGAAAGAGACCAGGGTTTAGTCCTGCTTCAGTTCTGCTTCAGTAATGCTCAAGTCCCGGTTTAGTCCCGATTCAGTTCTGCATTAGTCCCAGTTCTTACCCTCTGGTAGTTCTGCTCCTTCTGGATCTGCTCCACTTGATCAAGCAATTGTCTCACTCGTAGCTGGAGCTCGGTGAGTTTGTCTTTAGCTGCGATCTCAGGGTAATTATTGGTGTGTTCTCCCACCTGGATGTCCAAGTGCACCCTCTGGAAGAAGACCAGATCTGCATCATCATCATTGTACCATCACTATGGTAACACGGCAGAACTCATGTGTTATACCACATAAGATATGATTGTTTTGTATATGACAGATATGGCAACCTTAAAATGAGAATCCAAAGTCAAAAATCAAATGTGCATTAGTCAAATCATATTAACTCAATACAAATTCTAATACCACAAAGATGATTCATTATTGACATTAAATGGTAGTACTTTATTTTATATGACCACATGGCCTTTTATCTGTGTTTGCCCTCAGTCGCCCAGGGAGGTTCATTAGTGATCTAGTTTTATTTATTTGATAGGGATAAGTATGTACATTAGACGTGTAACATACTACAACATTTAGAGCCAAGGCTAATTTGCAATGTCCGTCCCCAGAAGGGCTTTTACGGAAATATTGGTTAGTATAGTATCGATAAGTATCTTGGATACTTTTGATTTTTAGCTTTGCAAATATCATTGTGATATCACAATACTTTTGCTAAGTCAAGTAATTAGCATCTTAACTTCTGGGGTACCTTAAAATTCCCATCCTAGTCTCACTAAGGCGCAACCTAAACATGCGCCATAGGTAAAATCCTCCAGCTTAGGGCCTGACCAAAGCATAAATAACAAAACAAAATCATGGGGATGGTCCCCGGGTCAAATATAGAAACAACTTCTCCTGTGCGAGATCAATAAAGGTCAATCTTCTAATCCTTGACCACTGTAAGGCGCTTTGTGCTACAATTGTGTATGAAAAGCGCTTTATAAATGTTTGATTGATTGATTGATTGACTAATAGCAAAACATTATTATGAAAGAATGTGATGAAAAATTGTTGAATATTCGTACTATAGTAAAAAAAAAAAAATGTTTAGGTGTTTAACTGGGCTCTCAAGTCTCACGCATTGAGAGTGTGACACACGCAATTCGATGTGCCCAGAAAACCGGTCTGTGTGGCTCAGTTTATGCAGGCACCGCACGTTTTCAGCGAACCCCCCCCCCTTCCTCCTCCTTGCCCCGCTCCCTCCTCCCCGCGCCGCTCAGCGAGTGTCTAAGGAAACAGGAAAGGAGGACACTTGTGTCCAAAAAGGAGGACAAAGGCCCTAAAGTGAGGAGGGGGGGGGCTGTTGTAATGCTGGATATTACAACATGGATATAACCATGTCCAACGTTTACTGTAAATCAGGGATAAAAGAGCTTTTAGTGGATTTCCGCTTTTTATTCAGCCGCGGGGTCATTTTTTTTAAATATCTGCAAAGTGCGGGGGGGGGGGGGGGGGGGGGGTGTCGCGCACAGGGATCCAAGGAGCGCTCAGGGAGTTAGTGTGTTTGCTCACACACATAAAAAATTAGGGGGAACATTGGCCATGTCCCAATTCCTAGTCGCAATAGAATAATATTTTTGTCTGTAGGGAACAAGGAGCAGACCACCCGGCTCATTGAGCTGAGGCGGGACCTGTTCCATTTTGCAGACGCCCATGTGATCCCTGGACTGCACTCAGGGCTCAGCGAGTATGCACCGCCTCGACTGCAGACTGAAACCACACTCCGAACCGTGCACTCGCTGAATTGGGAAACGGCGAACATCGCAGAGTAGGAAGTGTAAATAATGGGTGGGGATTTATGACGATTTATGCTACGGTGGCCAACGAGGGTTCGAAAGGAGGACAAAATGTAAAAAAGGAGGACACGTGACAGACGGCCGGACAGACAGCTCTAAAACCGGACTGGTCACCTAACTGTCAGTGAACGACAAAATGGAGAACCATCAGGTAATAACTTCATTTATATCTACTAACTGTCATTAGTTGCTTTGTAGTTTAAGTTTGCTCATTTACACAGGGCTCTGTGTAAATGCAATCGCAATTCGACATGTTCACACGCTCACACGGCATTTCTCACGTAATTCAAACTCCCATTTTTCCTGAGATGAACCCAAAGATCCAAAATTCACTCCAGATACACAACACTACCATTTCTCTCAAACATTGTTCACAAATCTGTCCAAATGTTCACAAATCTGTCCAAATGTGTGACAGCGAGCACCTCTGCCCCGCCGAGACAATCCACCCCACCTCACAGGTGCCACATCAAGATGCCGATCCGACATCATGACCAGTGCACAGGTGCGCCCCAGACTGCCCACAATAAAAGGCCACTCTGAAATGTGCATTTTGTTTTTGCTTTATTGGGGGTCTGGGGACTCAGAACCAGTCAGTATCTGGTGTGACCACCATTTGCCTCATGCAGTGCAACACATCTTCTTCGCATAGAGTTTATCAGATTGTCAGTTGTGGCCTGTGGAATGTTGGTCCACTCCTCTTCAAAGGCTGTTATGGACGAAGAACACAGGTGCATTTTATTGATGGCATTTTGAATGCACAGAGATACCGTGATGAGATCCTGAGGCCCATTGTTGTGCCATACATCCATGAACATCACCTCATGTTTCAGCAAGATAATGCGCGGCCCCATGTTGCAAGGATCTGTACACAATTCTTGGAATCTGAAAATGTCCCAGTTCTTGCATGGCCAGCATACTCACCGGACATGTCACCCATTGAGCATGTTTGGGATGTGCTTGACCGGTGTATACGACAGTGTGTACCAGCTCCCACTAATATCCAGCAACTTTGCACAGCCATTGAAGAGGAGTGGACCAACATTCCACAGGCCACAACTGACAATCTGATAAACTCTATGTGAAGAAGATGTGTTGCACTGCATGAGGCAAATGGTGGTCACACCAGATACTGACTGGTTCTGAGTCCCCAGACCCCCAATAAAGCAAAAAAAAATGCACATTTCGGGGTGGCCTTTTATTGTGGGCAGTATAAGGCACACCTGTGCACTGGTCATGATGTCAGATCAGCATCTTGATGTGGCGCACCTGTGAGGTGGGGTGGATTGTCTCGGCGGGGCAGAGGTGCTCGCTGTCACACATTTGGACAGATTTGTGAACAATGTTTGAGAGAAATGGTAGTGTTGTGTATCTGGAGTGAATTTTGGACCTTTGAGTCCATCTCAGGAAAAATGGGAGCAAAAACAAAAGTGTTGCGTTTATATTTTTGTTGAGTATATAAAATATGACTTAGTCATGGAGGAATTAGAATGTTGTGTTGCATTATCAGAGTAATAATATTTTAAAACAGCTGTGCTCCTGACTGTTGATTCAGTTCAGTTAAGAAAACATTTTGTGAATGCCAAACACGTCCCTTATGTGTTCATAAGAACGCTTCATGAATGAATGTGGCTCCTAATCATATTGCTTCATTTGATTTTACAGTATAGTTATTGTGAGCTGCTCCATCGATATGTACTGTATCACCAAGAGTATATTTTGTGTATTTAACCAAATAATTGTTTAACAGTGCCACAATTTTGTAGCTTGTTTAGAGAAAGGAAATTCATTTATGCAACACATTTGACATATTTACTGTTTTAAAGATGAAAATGTGTGTATTATTTCATATACACTTTGTTCAGGTCGTGGTTTTGTGGTTTAACAAAGATTTTTAGTATTATAGTCTTGATTTAGTAGTTCTGTTGTGAGCCTTTAGAGCCGTCACTAGTCCCTTTAAACAAGTACATGTGGAGCTGTATAAGCTGTGGATGAATCAACACTGACCATTTCAACAGTTTGATGGCTTCCTCTGAGTGCCATGCACGTAACATATCCTGTGTTTTGAGGTATGGATCAGATCAATACCCACAGCCCTAGTTGCTCTGTTATGGCATTATCTTACATGTCACAACTGCCTTTGTTTAACCAAGAAGTGTACACTTTCAACACGGAGATATAAAAGGAGGGGACTGCATCTGACACACAAGGATACAAGAAGATGGGAGGGCATCTGACACACCTTGGTATCTGGGTCCTTTATCTCCACGTGCATGCCCAGACCAGGTGTGGAGGGCAGGTAGGCATTGGTCTGTTTGTCCCAGAGCTGAGTCCTGTATTTACCTGAAACAATTCAAACCACAGACTGTTACTGACATATCTAAAAACCCACAGGACGACTGACAAGGCGGTTAGCAAGAATAAATAATGTACTGTATTTTATGGGCATACACAGCATCAGCCTTCAAGGGATATGCCACCCCCAGGTCAAACTTGGGCATCTCCCCACAGTCCAGAGACTAAAATAAGTGGTGGAAAGCGTTTTTCTGGTCACCCAGCCATTGTCCGAGTCTGTCAGCTGATCTTCAGAGACTCTGGACTGTGGAGTTGAGCTCTGTGTAGTGGAAAAAATTACAAGCTTAAAATATGTAAAGTTTTTTTTTTAATAGAAAGAGTTTCAACTGAAGTTAATCCATCTTATTCTTGTGTTGTTTTTAACTTTGAGAGACGTAACTGAAATTGCATTTTATCTTTTTATTCTCTTTTGACTTTTGTTATGATGCATATTATACTCATACTAATTTTATACTCATATTATACTTATTACTCATTGTTTAGCTCATTGCTTACATTTTATATTACCTGCTTTATTGTGTGAAAACAGTGTAAACTTGGTGTAGAAGGGAAATTTAGTGGTTCAGGCGGGGGAGTCTTACTCATTATTTTTTGAGGGCTGTTCACAGGCGAGCCAGTTTGCCCCAGTGAAAGAAGCCTTGACGCCAGTACACTGTGTTCCTCTGATTTACGGGGAGAAGCAGATAACGGAGGAATGTCGAGGAGGCTGACCGGGGGCTGCCCCTGGAGTCACATTATTCACATGCTGTGTCGATGGAGAGAGAGGCAGTCAGCGGTCCTGGTGTAAGACCTACGTAGACGGAAGTGTTACCAGGGACAGTCTGACCTCTGCATTGTTTAGCGACTATTGTATCAGGGGAATACATTTTTTGTGGAACTGTATCCGTCTCACTCTCAGTGATATTTCGATCTGAACCTGGTTGTAGCACTGACGCAGTATTTTAACACACAACCCACAACCAGTGTTGCCAACTTAGCGACTCTGTCGCTATTTTTAGCTACTTTCTGTACCCCCCTAGCGAGAAAATTAGACAAAAGCGACTAGCGACAAATCTAGCGACTTTTTTTGGTGATCAGAGGCTGCAAGATCGCGGGAGGGGGAAAAAATAATTGCGCTGTTTTCTCTCTTTCCCGGTTCAGAGAAAGAGACAGAGAGGAGCAGTGGAAGAGAGACACAGGCAGAGAGGGGCGGGGGCGGAGTTGAGAACAGCGTGGACTGTTGTGGACTGTCGCTTCACTCACAGGCACAGACACACTCACCAGTCTCTCCTCTGCTCCCTCCCATCTCGTCAGATCGCCTCGGAGTCTGGTCATTCCTCTGCCATAGGCTCTGATTCTCAATAAGTGTATGCCTATGCGCTCTGATTTGTTTTCTTTTTCTTTTTGGCGACACAAAGTCACAAGTAGCACTGCTTAAAAAGCTAGTTGTACAGCACAGAAAAGTTTTAAAAAGCTAGTTCTTTAGCACACAAAAAAAAAACAAAAAATACAAACAAAGAAGTATATGTAATAACAACACCAATAAAAGGTTAGTGTCACGGGGTAAGGAAGGTTAGGATGTGCTGTCTGGAGCCCCCTGCTGACAATGACGTTTGGTTTGGACCCCCCGCTGCCCACAACAGATGTTTATTCTTTTCATGGCTGCTGAGATGAAAACGTGAAGTGAAATATAAGAATTGGAAAATAAAATCTGTTTTTTAGACCATTTGTTCTTGCTTGTCTTGTCTTATGTCTTACATATGCATCAAGAAACTTCAGAACTGAAACAAATACACAAAGGGCTGAGAAACTGAGCTTCTTTTAACATGAACAGGTGAAGCACTAAAGGTTCATCAGATTTGAGAGAAGGTTTGACGCCGTCTCTGAATGACACTGAATATTAGAAGAGGGAGCACTTTTACATTTATTCCATGTACTTCATGTAAAATAGCCTCTTTAACTCCCCTCTCAAACCAGAAGGGCTCAGACACAATTTGTCTCCATCTGTAACTCTATCCTCAAACCTAAATCAAAACAAAGAAACACTCACAAAACAGTTGCACATGAAAAAGTCAGAAGTCGTAATCGCTTGGTGCTATTTTCTCTCAAGTCGTATCACTGCACGCCTATTATTATTATTAGCCTGTTCACTTGTAAGTGGTGATGTTTACAAGTGAACAGGCTAATAATAGGTGATTCTGCGACAGAATCTCCAACTTAGTCAGGATATAGACATTACACTGACAGTGTCGTGACACATTCAAAAATACACTCACACACGGGCTACTACACATTTAGGTAGGTTACAGGTGAAAGAGTTTTTTTCAAAAGCAGTAGAAGTGATCAGTAGTGACGGGTCCGGCAACACCGATGTGTCGGCGCATGCGTCGAGTTCATAGAGCAAAACTCCGTGTCGGTGTGCGCATCGATACAGGACCCGTGTCGAACTGACACTGATGCGCCAAACTGTTTACAAGGAAGCACATCTGTCAACGGGATGCATCTGCCAAAAGAATCTCTGATCTTTTGCGGTTCATCATCAAATTCATCAAGAACTATGGAGCAGCCTCAAGCTGAAAGAAAGGTTTCCACCATGTGTCCAACCTTACAATTTCTCTGCACTCCAGCCTCATCTGTGCCGTGTGAGCGGGTGTTTTCTACAGCTGGAGAAGTTCTATCAAAAAAGCCTAACAGACTCAATTTCAAAATGTTGGAAACACTTTTTTGTTGTTTGTTTTTTTAATTCTAGACCACAAGAATCCTCATTCACAACACGTTCACTTTACGTTCTGATACATGTTCACATTATTTATTGACTGTATCTAAAAATATCAAAGATATTTTAAATGTAAATGAAGATGTGAAATAAAACAATATAAAATACAACGACTTAAATTATATTATTGAATATACTAGGTCATCAAATCAGTGTCAGTTGAGTCTGAGGGATTTTTAGTATTCACTGACAGTATCGACACAGGATCAATACAGGATCAATACAGTTTGGCAACGTGTTGAAACGCTTCATGACGCCTCATCTACACATCACTAGTGATAAGTAAGAAAAGAAATAGGCCAAATCCATCCACAGCTGAGAAAATTATATTTTTGAATAAAAATATTGAATTGTAATACAAAAATGAGTCTTTATTGTTTTATTTCATTAAAAACTAATTACAAAAATAACACACATACACATTTTTATTTAACCTTTATTTAACCAGAAAAGTCCAATGAGATTAAAAACTTCTTTTCCAAGGGAGTCCGGCGGACTGGGTTAATATTCTGGTTCTTGGATTACGTTACTGAATACAGATTTTAAGGGGGAACTAGTAACTGTACCAGAAAACATTTCTAAAGTAACCCTCCCAGCCCTGATGATCAAACAAATAGTATAGAACAACTGAAAAACTTTATTAAACCTGCTAAAAGTGACACAAATGACTAAAAGCTCCATATTTGGCCGTGTCAGCTCCAGAAGGGCAGAAAACAAACGTCATTAAAAACAAGAGCGCCATCTGGTGGTGGCAAAAAGAACAACACACATGGCTCCCTCTGTTGGCCACGAAGGGAATTACACCTGCCTGACTAGGACCACGTGACAAGTAACCCGAGCTCGCGCCAGGGTTTGGGTGCAAAGGTGAAAACAGCGGGATTTGAATTGGATGTGGACGAACACTGAAGGAGCGTTGTTATTGATCACAGTTGTTACTAGATTCAAAATCAGCAAAGTCATATTTGATTTTAAGCGAGAGAAACAGATACTTTATTGATCCTGAGGGAAATTCCTCTGTGCGTCCCAATCACAGGTCTCAGGTCAGTTTCACAGGAGGACTGGTCAGGGAGGGTCAGCAGGTCTGTGTCAGGACAGTTTGAGGAGAGGAAGAGCCAAAGGTGACCGTCCTGTGTGTCCTCCAGGGGGCGCCAGGTGAACACAACAGGAAAGGCCAAACGCCCAAACACAGACCTGACCGTCACCGGGACTTACAGCCGCGTTTAAGGAGGTACAAGGGTTCATTTTCTCTGTTAGTTCTATTATTCTGTTATCTCTGACTTATTTTTATTTGAATATTTTAAAGCTGCACTATGTAACTTTTTTCTACTTTACATTTATTCAATCACAGGTGGTTTTAGAGCTCAAAAATACCTAGAAAAACAAACACTCTGACTGTGAGCGCGGTCGCCTCTCCACAGATCTGACCTGTGACTTGGTCTGGTTTGGTCTCCACGGAGATAGAAAGTTTTAATGCCATACCGTGGAACATTCCAGATAAAGATTCAGAGCTTTTATTGCCATATGCACAGTAAAGAAATACGTTTCCCTGTACAATGTCAAATTCAGCAGCGTATTTTGCATTCCATATTTTCTCTCTTGATTCATGTCACTGCGCCCACGTTAGCTCATTAGCCTGTTCACTTGCATTGAGGCTCCCGCCGCCGGCGGCCCATAGAATCGATGACCCGAGCTCTGGTTCTGCCTCTTCGGACCTGTCCAGCAGCGACCTCGGGGGCCGGACGCTGCCATGGTCAACTGGGATGCCGCTCGCCTCGTCCTGTCCATGGCCAGATATTCTATCTTCGTGGCCCGAAACCACCACCTCCACGACGGCCGCGCAGCAGAGCACACAGCGCTCCTTCACGCCTACGTTCACCACCTCCACTCCGCAAGAGAAACTGAGTTTTGCAACACCTTCACCCCAGACAATACGCTTTTCTCCATCTCCCGAACCGGTTCCCCTCGGCTGGACTTCTGACCCCTGCCCCTCTCCGCTGTCCCCCCTGGACCCTGTTGTCTGGACCTTCCCTGGACACTACATCACCCTTGCTCCCCCAGACCCCCTTTCTTCACCTGGAACAATCCCTTTGGTCCTCTACACTCCCCCTGTTTCTCTTAGCCCTTGTGCCCAGTGGTGTTCATTCCCGTGCCCACATCCCCCGATGTGTCTTCTGAGTGTTTTTGTGTTTGTTATTGTGGTGTTAAAATATGTACCTTGTAATAATAAAAGATAAAAAAAAAAAAGCCTGTTCACTTTTAGAGGATGTGTACGGCGGATGCGGTCCACCGCAAGCGGAAGTTTACAGGTGAACAGGCTAATAGAGCTAACGTGGGCGCAGTGATACGAATCGAGAGAGACAATATGGAATGTGAAATACGCTGCTGAATTTTACAACTGTCTGGCAAATGTATCACTTTTCAGACAAATGTTGTTTTGGGAAGAACAACAAGCTTTATTTCATGTCCTGGTGAACTTACCGGACCTACCTCCAGAACGCCAGCAGAACCGGGCTGAGACGAGACTGTCAGAGGTAAGCCGGCGTTACCGCACAAAACTTTTAGAAGGAAACCCATACAGATTAACATAAAAAACACCTGCATTATCCCTTTAAAACCGCACTCCAAACTGTGCACACTCCAAACTGTGCACACTCCGAACTGTGCACACTCCGAACTGTGCACACTCCAAACTGTGCACACTCCAAACTGTGCACACTCCAAACTGTGCCCACTCCGAACTGTGCACACTGTGAATTGAGACATGGCTTGTGAGTTTAGATCTTCTCTCCTCCCCGTGTCTCCTCTGTGGGCGGGACTTCCTCACCCACTTCCTGTAGGATCGAGGAGAGGAATCAAGGAGAAGGAAGCGAGTCTCTTGTTTGTCTCTTCGCTCTGTCGCTGTGAGAGTTTGAGTAAAGGAGCTGATGTGGAAATGGAAGCACTTCCTGGTTGGAGTTGGGCTGCAGAAGTCAGCGTCCAATCTGAGTCGGCCGCCAAATCTGCGTCGCTCAGACTTTTATTTTCATTATTTTTACTCAGAAACGGCTCAAAATGTTGTGTCAGATGAACCTTTAGTCCTCCATTCATTCCCCTAAAGAGGAAGTGTTCTGAAAAATGGACTGTTTGTCTCTTCCTCTCATGTTCCTCATCACAAACCTGCCTGAAGAGGTTCTAGAGTCATCCATGCATGTTTGCGTCATCTAGAGATCTCTCCTGGGCCCTATTCAAACCCTGCTTACGGTTAGTCTGTACGAGGCTCCGCCCACAAGCCTACAGTGGATCTGTGGCTCAAACAGAAAGACAAAGACAAAAGCATAAAAATAAGTTTAAATTTAATAAAGGTAATTGAAGATAATTTAACAAAAGCTCCAATTAGACAAATAATGAACAAAAGGCCGAGTCCAACTGGGGTTAAACCAAACTGAGCAGAACAAAACGAACCGGACCTGACGGAGAACAGGAGTGTTTAAATACAAACTTATTTATTTATTTATTTATTTAATAGGGACAGTGCAGATTAATGAACATCTGCAGCAGCAGTGTAAATATGCCAGATTATAGCAAGAATGCTCATTTCCATCTGTAGTCCCTGGGCAGGTGACACCACAGCAAAAACAATAAAACAATGACAACTGACAATAACACCAACATTAAAACATTAAACATTAAAACAGTAAAACATTCAAAATGTCCACAAGTCTGGTTTTCCTTTAGCCACTGTTTCAAGTATGATTTAAAAGTGTCCAGTGTTGGAGTCTCTCTTATTGATGATGGGAGTGTGTTCCAGAACTTAGAGCCTCTGACTGAGAGCACAGTTTGTCCAAATGTAGTGCGTCTGTGTGGGACCTCACAGTTCCCCTGTGCCATGGCCCTTGTTCCCATCCCACTGACAGTCTTTGTTTTAATAAAATCCTGCAGCGGAGGAGGAGCAAGTCCATGTAAAACTTCATATATAAAACAACCGTATTTAAAATGAACAAAATGATTAAAATTGAGTAAGTTATACTTGTCTAAAATTGTGCAGTGGTGAACTGAGAACGGTTTCTTGTCTAATATTTTCACAGCTTTTTAAAAAAGTGATTCAACTGGTTTGAGTGTTGTGCCAGCAGCAAGTGACCATGTGGTAATGCAGATCTCTATATGAGACAGAATCATAGAGTGTAAAAACATTTGTGCCGCATATAGAGTCATGAAGGATCTTACTTGTCTAAAATTCACTAAGTTAAAATGAACGGTTTTTGTGAGTCTCTTAATGTGTTTCTTAAATGTCAGTGTCGGGTCCAGTGTCAGTCCAGGTATTTAAACTCTTTGACGAGGCTGAGTTCCGCCCCGTCCAGAAAGACACTGGACCGCTGCAGCTCATTTGCTTTTTTACTGAACATCATGCAGACCGTTTTCTTTGTATTGAGTTGTAGGCATGAGTTCTTGACCCACTTTTGGACAGGAGTCATGGCTGATGTTCACTTTTCTGAAACTTCCTGTGCAGTTCTGGCAGGTGTATAAATTACAGCATCATCAGCAAACAGCTGGACATTGACATTTGGACAAACTTCTGGGAAATCATTAATATAAATACTAAATAAAATTGGTCCTAAAAAACTAAAACTGAACACAAGAGGGCCAAATTACACCAAATAATGAACAAGAAGGGAAATAATTGTAATACAGAAAATAATACGTGATAATTAATGTGCCCGTCATTATCATTAATATGTAACTGCTGTCCCACTAAAAAAGCCATTTAAAGGTTAGATTTAAGTCTGGTGCACTGAACTTGCTGTAAGCAGAAAAAGTTGTTGTTTGCGGTGTGCTTATGATGAAGTTTGGCGTGACATGTGACCGGAAACACTTCCTTTGGAGGAAACAGGAAATGCCAAGTGGCTGTGGCGCAGATCGGTGTTCGGGACAAACCTGTGAATTGGTGGATTTTTCGGGGATTTTTCTTAGATTTTTCGGATTCCAGACGACCTCTTCATCAGCGGTGAGTTGTTGAGCAGCAGTCGGTGGACTATTGTTGTGATTATCGGTCGTATTTGTGTTGCTAAAAGCACTTACCGTCATGTTTGTTAGCCACACTAGCGCTCCCATTCAAAACCCCTGTGTATATTAGCGCCGTTTACTCGCGCTTGGACTTTTTAAAACACCGATTATACTCATTAAATATTCAACACTTTTAAGTTTACATTCAAGCCCAACTGTAGATAACAATCTAGTTTACTAGACGCATTCAGTCTTTTCCCCTTTTGAACTGATTTTATCCACTTTGACACCTTTTTGAGCAAACGCTAAGTCAGCTGTAACATCCAGTCGAACTTAGAAGGCCAGAACTGATGTTAAATGACTTTTATTTTCCGTGCCTTGTCACATAACCAACGTAAGAGCTAGACAAGAACAACATCATATAAATTACCATCTGAACACCACATTTCCAGCTCAATACGTTGATCAACCGTTATCCATTTTTAACATTAATTTAACTATAAGGTTCCATTTTGGTTTTCCTCATTGATTATGAATGAACTGATTTGTTCCACAACTTTAATTATTAATCTGATCATCTGATTAGTATTTAGATCTCTACTTAAGTCATTTGATTTATTGACTACAGTTGAGTATTTTTGATATGTGAAAAAGTGCACTTCCCTTTTTGATGAATGAATGAATTATTGATTGCTGACTGTGTTTAATAGTCAGTTTTTTGCTGATGAAATTGAAATAAGAACAGATAATGAGTTAGCCTCATTACACTGGTCTACAAGCAAAATGCTTCTGTAAGAAAAGTACAGAATTTTGTCTTGGTTTAGGTCACTAATAAAGAAAAAGTAAGTCAGAAGTGCTGATTGGCTGTAGTTTACAAGATATAATATTGGGTCAAAATAGGAAATTTATGCAAAAAAGGCAAAAACGGTCGTTTATCAGAAGGTCCAGTGTGTCTACAAGCAACAGTTCTATCTGAAAGCCTGTCTGCACATTCACATACATTCACTTTAATATGTCTAGAGTTTGAACATAATCAATATATATAATATATATATATATTATTCTTCTATCGTTACATATCTTGAATACATTAGCTAACCAGCACAGTTATCAATTGATTTTCAGTTCATCTTATCAATATAAAGGATATTTAGTCACTTTTATCGAAGAAGCAGATGGAGTCCAAAAATGTGTAGACCAGTGTTATTGATTGGCTAATGTTTATCTGGCCCCACCACGTCCACAGTTGATGGATTTTCATTCTTTTTTTTGGTCTTCATAATTCCAAGGCTGCTGCGTCTATAAAACTTTCACTGACAATTTGAAACAAAAAAATCCTCCATACAACCTTTGAGTGCACAAGCACCATGTGATTTACAATCCAGGATGTTTATGCAAGTCTAGGAGCATTATTGATTGATTGATTGATTGAAGTCTAGGAGCAGTTTTCTGATGTTGTGGTCTGGTAGTTGTGGTCGTACCTTCTTGTCTTGGCCTGATCCCGTCAGATCTCAGAGGCTCAGCAGGTCCTGGTCAGGACTTGGATGGAGACGCTGGAACACCAGGAGCCACAGGGGGGCGCTAGTAGCAAAAACTGTTGTTGTGTCCTTAAGCAAGACACTTGACCCACATTGCCGAGTATGAAAGTGGAGTGTGTGAGTGTTGGTGGAGGGGCAGATGGTGCAGATTGGCAGCCTCACTTCAGTCAGTCTGCCCCAGGGCAGCTGTGGCTACAATAGTATCTTACCCCCACCAAGTGTGGAGTGAACGAACAATGAACTGTAAAGAGCTTTGGGCGTCTTGAAAGGCGATACAGTAATCCCTCGTTGTATCGCCGTATCAACATTGTGTTCTGCGTCCTGATTGGCTAAGGGACTGTAGACCTCCGGCTGGATGTGTGAGGGGCGGAGACATGAGTCACTGGATCCGTAGGAAGCGGGACCAGTCCAGACCGGGACTAAGACATGAGGACCAGACTGGAAATAGACCGGGACCAGACCAGGACTAAACCAGGTGTAGACCAGGTTTAAACCTGGACTGGACTACTATTTTTAACAAACCACTTTCAGTACATTACAGTGGTCCCTCACTATATCTGGGTTCACTTTTAGCGGTCTCGCTGTTTCAGATTTTTTTTGTTTTTTAATTTCAATTTTTTTGTATAGTGTATGAACATTGTGTTCTGCGTCCTGATTGGCTAAGGGACTGTAGACCTTTGCCGATTGGTCAGTCCTTTTCCTCCGTGTCTCCTTTACAGTACAGGATGTGTTCAGTTTGACACATTTATACAGATGTTATAGACGGGGACGCGGGACTAAGTCCAGACCGGGACTAAGACATGAGGACCAGACCGGGACTAAGACATGAGGACCAGACCGGGACTAAGACATGAGGACCAGACCGGGACTAAGACATGAGGACCAGACCGGGACTAAGACATGAGGACCAGACCGGGACTAAGACATGAGGACCAGACCGGGACCAGACCGGGACTAAGACACGAGGACCAGACCGGGACTAAGACACGAGGACCAGACCGGGACCTGACCGGGACTAGACCGCGATTAATTTGAATTTACAGTTCAGGACGCAAACATTGTAAGAGCTAACGCTGCAGCGAGTGAGCTAAAGCCGGAGCTTGTACCAAACAAAGGTGTTTACATCTGTTATATGGAACTGGTTCAGTTTTCTTGCGTCGGACTTGGAACAAACGAGTGCTCGCTGTGAGGTCTGTTCAAAAGCTGCAGCACGACTAATGTATCCTAGCGCCTAAAGCAGAGGCAGTGGGAGAAGTGCAGGTCCCCACAGCGCGAGCACATATCGTAAAAGACACGGTGCCCATATTTACTGTGGAAAAGCCCGGATTCATTAATATGGTGAAAGTTTTGGACCCGAAGTATGTGCTACCAAGACACAAATATTTTTCTTGTGTTGCCACAGCTGTACACAGACTGCACAAGCTAACATACATGAACACAGACAGTGGCTCCCTCTTTTCTGCATCACTCGAGGAAAAACTAAAACACAACACTGTCAAGTCTTTTCCTTAGGAATGCAGGTTCACTTGAAAAACCCCGGAAACAGACACAAGGCTCAACTCAGCTTTAAGACTTTTATTGATTTTGATGATCTTTAGCGGTTGTAGTAGTAGTAGTAGTAGTAGTAGTAGCAGTAGTAGTAGCAGCAGTAGCTGTAGTAGGTAGCTGTAGCAGGTAGCTGTAGCAGCAGTAATAGCAGGTCAAAAACCTCTAAAAGTAAACAAATACAATGAAATTACCTCTACATCTTAGCAGGATCAATCCATCCCATTACCATTATTTTACTATTAATCTATTTCAATTACAATATTCATTCATATGCACTCTACATATCAACCTAAGCCAATTCTAAATTACATTTCAATAGTCAATATTTTACTCTTCAATGCAACCTCTTCCACAATTCAAAATGACCAGACATGATCAAAACTTAATATTTCTATATAATATTTCAACGAATTACCAAATAACTACCAATTGCTAAATGATGGACACCCTTCAAATTTGCGCTCCTCCAACATGGCTGCACAACCCAAGTCAGAAAACAGTAATCTGATGTATCAATCAATCCACTGTCAACCCAAATCTGGACATCCCCCAAATCAAACCAGCCAATCTCATTCACAATTTAACTATGCTTCCAACTATATTCAAACCAACCAAAATGTTCATCTGAATGAATTAATCACACTGAAAAACAGACCCCACAGGTAAACCCACTCACCGGTAGCGTCTCCGTGCCTCCCCGCTGCATTCCCAGTCCGGTTTCCGTGCCTGCGCACCCGGTCCCAACCAAATGGGTGCAGCAGACACTACCGGTTTACCTGTGCCCTTTGGCACCATCCACTGGCCAGACCAGCAACAAACACCAAGAGGAAGAGAGAAGAGAGGAGATGATGATGAGCAAAGGGGCTGGGCTTTTTTGACTTGACAAACACTCCCCACTCCAGTCCATCTTTCCCACAATCAGGGAATCATTTAGCTCCATAAAATGCTTCTTTATAAAAGAAAGATATTTATATAACTGTGATATTTTTTTAAAAACAATAACAGCTTAATTGATGCAGGTGTAATTATTTGTTTTATAAAAGAACGTTGCATTGTTTTGAGCCATTTGTCTGTCATCTGTTATTTGTTTTTGAGTAGGGCAGAGAAAAATCGATTAAAATCGGAAATCAATTTTTTTTTTAAATCAGATTTTATTTTTAGGCCATATCGCCCAGCTCTAGTCTCCGCCCCTCGCACATCCAGCAGGACTCCCGGAGCCGTGTCCCTCCCCGCATGCTTCACTATTAGTACATTAGATTATTAGCAGGTTATGGTCACATCTTTATATAGCGTTTTTCCACCACACCAGTGTACGCAGACACTGTGCCTTGCCCAAGGACACAATGGCAGCATTCATCTGTGGGAGCTGGAATCGTACCAACCTGTGGGTCAGTGGATCTGACCGCTCAACCACTGATGTTCTTATGTCAAGAGCGGGATTTGAACCACCAACCTTTGGATCAGTGGACAAACGCTCAACCATCTGAGGTAGTTAGTGGTGTCCAGAGGTACAGACTGTCGTCTTTCGCTCATTTAAGCAGCAGTGTCATTTAAGCAGCAGTGTGATTGGGGGAGGGAGGGCAGGGAGAGAGTTGAGCATCCTGACAGCTTGGTGGATGAAGCTGTCTTTCAGTCTGCTGGTCTTGGCCCTGAGGCTCCACAGTCTCTTTCCTGACGGCAGCAGACTGAAGAGGCAGTTGGATGGGTGGGTGGGATCAGGTGCTCATGATGGGAGCTGGGGCTCTGGCTCTGTTCAGCTTGTGGAGGAAGTAGAACTTAGTTGATTAATTCAGCCAAATGGAACTTGCTTGTAAAACACATTGAAACATTCTTATATATGATTTACTATGTGTGATTTTATCTGTATTTAATTAGTTACTTTATTTGAACAGTTATTTTACTTGACACTTCCTTTCCTTTTTTCTACTGCAGAGCTCCAAGATCCACCAACAGAATGTTCACATGTGACCAGTGTGGGAAGGAATTTAGAGCGTCTGGTGCCCTCCATAAACATATGAGTATCCACACAGGAGAGAAGCCATATGAATGTGACCAGTGTGGGAACACGTTTTCACGGTCAAACCACCTAGAATCACATATGAGAATCCACACTGGAGAGAAACCATACGAATGTGACCAGTGTGGGAACACGTTTTCACAGTCAAGTCACCTAGTATCACATATGAGAGTTCACACTGGAGAAAGACCATACAAGTGTGACCAGTGCAAGAAGGAATTTACCACTTCTGGTCACCTTGGTATACATATGAGAGTTCACACACGTGAAAGACCATACGAATGTGACCAGTGTGGGAGGGGATTTAAACAGTCGAGCGCCCTCCGTCTACATATGAGAATCCACACAGGAGAGAAGCCATACGAATGTGACCAGTGTGGGAACACGTTTTCACGGTCAAACCACCTAGAATCACATATGAGAATCCACACAGGAGAGAAACCATTTGAATGTGACCAGTGTGGGAACACCTTTTCAAGGTCACACCACCTACAATCACATATGAGAATCCACACAGGAGAGAAGACATACAAGTGTGACCAGTGCGGGAAGGAATTTACAAATTCTGGTGACCTCGGTAAACATATGAGAATCCACACAGGAGAGAAGCCATACAAGTGTGACCAGTGCGGGAAGGAATTTAGAGAGTCTAGTAACCTCCAAAAACATATGAGAATCCACACAGGAGAGAAGCCATACCAGTGTGATGTTTGTGAAAAGGCTTTTTCACGGTCAGACTCCCTAGTATCACATATGACAATTCACACTGGAGAAAGACCATACAACTGTGGCCAGTGTGGGAAGGATTTTAGAGAGTCTGGTGCCCTCCATAGACATATGAGAATCCACATGGGAGAAAGACCATTTGAATGTGACCAGTGTGGGAACAGTTTTTCAACGTCAAGCTCCCTAGAATCACATATGAGAATCCACACAGGAGAGAAACCATTTGAATGTGAACAGTGTGGACACACCTTTTCCCAGTCAAGCACCCTAAAATCACATATGAGAATCCACACTGGGCAGAGGCCATACAGATGTGATGTTTGTGAAAAGGCATTTTCACAGTCAAGCACCCTAGTATCACATATGAGAGTTCACACTGGAGAAAGACCTTACAAATGTGACCAGTGCGGGAAGGATTTTAGAGAGTCTGGTACCCTCCATAAACACATGAGATTCCACACAGGAGAGAAGCCATATCAGTGTGATGTTTGTGAAAAGGCATTTTCACGGTCAGACTCCCTAGTATCACATATGACAATTCACACTGGAGAAAGACCATACAACTGTGGCCAGTGTGGGAAGACATTTAGAGAGTCTGGTAACCTCCAAAAACATATGAGAATCCACATAGGAGAGAAACCATTTGAATGCGACCAGTGTGGCCACACGTTTTCACAGTCAAGCCACCTAGAATCACATATGAGAATCCACACTGGGCAGAGGCCATACAGATGTGATGTTTGTAAAAAGGCATTTTCACATTCAAGCGCCCTAGTATCACATATGAGAGTTCACACTGGAGAAAGACCATACAAGTGTGACCAGTGCGGGAAGGATTTTAGAGAGTCTGGTACCCTCCATAAACATATGAGAATCCACACAGGAGAGAGATTGTACCAATGTGATGTTTGTGAAAAAGCATTTTCACGGTCAGACTCCCTAGTAATACATATGAGAGTTCACACGGGAGAGAAGCCATACGAGTGTGACCAGTGTGGGAAGGCTTTCTCTCAATTATCCAATCTCAAACAACACTTGAGAATTAACTTC
This sequence comes from Paratrypauchen microcephalus, assembly GCA_036785185.1. Classification (NCBI taxonomy): domain Eukaryota; kingdom Metazoa; phylum Chordata; class Actinopteri; order Gobiiformes; family Gobiidae; genus Paratrypauchen; species Paratrypauchen microcephalus. Next base: position 991,916 of record JAVJIX010000036.1, read on the forward strand.
AGACTAAATGAGTGACCAGTGTTCAAAGGCTTTTAGAACATCCCAGCAACTCTCCAGTCACGACCAAACCCACACAGGAGACGAATCAGACTGAAGAAAGAGGGAAGGCTTTCAGGTCTTTGAGGAACTATCTGAAACATGTCCAAATCTTCCAGACTGAAGAGAAAAGCTGCAACTCTGACCAGTGTGGGAGGACTTTGAGAAAACCTCATCTGAAGGTGCACCTGCTGAGACCGGATCAAGTGAGTCTAAAGTCAGACTCAAAAAGCTGGAGCTGATCTTCAGAGACTCTGGACTGTGGAGTTGAGCTCTGTGTAGTGGAAAAAATTACAAGCTTAAAATGATCTGTAAAGATTTTTTAAAATTAGAGTTTTAACTGAAGTTCATCTTATTCTTCATTGTGTTGTTTTTAACTTGAAACCTGAAACTGCATTTTATCTTTATATTCTCTTTTGACACTTGTTATAATGCATATTATACTCATATCATGCTCATTTTATACTCATCTTATACTTATTACTCATTGTTTAGCCAGACCCTCCAGGAATTCGCGATGTTGCGATTTGCAACTTCAACGCAACTTCAGCCAATCCCCGCGAATTCAGGGCGGTGTTGCAATTTTGACCAATCACCGCAACTTTTCCGCAATTTTTACTAATTTTGAGTAATCATCGGCGACGTATTGAACGCCGACCAACTTCCTTCTGTGTAGGAGACATAACTGAGATGAGGTGCACGGTGCGTGTGTGTGTGTGTGTGCGGCAGAGGCGGTGGGTCACGTGAGTGTGGGTGTGTGCACGTACGGAAGTGTGTGCGTATAAAAGCGCGCGCTCACCTGTCACACAGAGGAGAGAGTCAGGGTTGGGGTGTAGCCGTATTTTTTGTTGACCGCAAACCATTCATTCATCTTTCACGTTAATCTGTTCATCCTGTTGGTTTTCATGAGTTCCATTTCATCCTGCTGCGTTGTCGTAGCTGTGTGCGCTCTTTTTGTAATAAATGCACAAAACGCATATCTGGATCTCAGCGTATCTGTCACCATAGCCTCCTCTTTGCGCGTCACAAATCTGCGAGCCATAGGACCCAACCTCATATTCTCGGCGGCTAAAAGGTTTGAGTTTGGATGCCGCAACATTCTGCTTTACTTCCGTGTGACGAAACAAAACTGCGGCCGTGTCCCAGTTCCCAGAGCGCACAGCTCGGAGCGCGGCCCGAAGGGGGCTCAGACTGCAGTCAAGGCGGTGCACACTTGCTCAGCCCCGACTGCAGTCCGTGGACCGCTTAACGACTGCGGTCTTCGGACCGTGTGTTAACTGCGCATGGGACAAAAAAGAAGTGGGACAGCAGTCGTCGCGCCGGTGTACTGTCGAAATGTGTGACACACATGCCCTTCAAACCACGCTCCGAGCCGCGCGCTCTGGGAATTGGGACACGGCTTCTAATGGCAAAGAAACATGTCTGCGGCGCCACCTGCCCACAAAAATAACAGCAAAAGACCGAAACAGTTCCCCTCCTAGTAGTAATTTATTTTCGATATTGGTAAGGTTGTTTTAGGACCATATCTGTGATCTTGTATTATTCTTTGTCAGTAATAACTCAGTATTCAAAATATTATTCAATTTTAATTACAAAAAGCGAAAATCGCAACTATTTATCACAACTTTCACTTCCTCCCACAACAAAATCGCAACAAAAACCTTAAAAGCACCGCAACTTTCATTGCAACTTTTTGGAAAAGCTCCCGCAAATTCAGGTATTTTAGCCCGCAACAATCACAAAAAATGCCCGCGAAATCCTGGGGGGTTTGACAAGAAGGTACGACCACAACTACCACACCACAACTTCAGAAAACCTGCTCCTAGACTTCAATCAATCAATCAATCAATAATGCTCCTAGACTTGCATAAACATCCTGGATTGTAAATCACATGGTGCTTGTGCACTCAAAGGTTGTATGGAGGATTTTTTTGTTTCAAATTGTCAGTGAAAGTTTTATAGAGACGCAGCAGCCTTGGAATTATGAAGACCAAAAAAAAAGAATGAAAATCCATCAACTGTGGACGTGGTGGGGCCAGATAAACATTAGCCAATCAATAACACTGGTCTACACATTTTTGGACTCCATCTGCTTCTTCGATAAAAGTGACTAAATATCCTTTATATTGATAAGATGAACTGAAAATCAATTGATAACTGTGCTGGTTAGCTAATGTATTCAAGATATGTAATGATAGAAGAATAATATATATCTTATATATATTGATTATGTTCAAACTGTAGACACATTAAAGTGAATGTATGTGAATGTGCAGACAGGCTTTCAGATAGAACTGTTGCTTGTAGACACACTGGACCTTCTGATAAATGACCGTTTTTGCCTTATTTGCATAAATTTCCTATTTTGAGCCAATATTATATCTTGGAAACTACAGCCAATCAGCATTTCTGACTTACTTTTTCTTTATTGGTGACCTAAACCAAGACAAAATTCTGTACTTTTCTTACAGAAGCATTTTGCTTGTAGACCAGTGTAATGAGGCTAACTCATTATCTGTTCTTATTTCAATTTCATCAGCAAAAAACTGACTATTAAACACAGTCAGCAATCAATAATTCATTCATTCATTCATCAAAAAGGGAAGTGCACTTTTTCACATATCAAAAATACTCAACTGTAGTCAATAAATCAAATGACTTAAGTAGAGATCTAAATACTAATCAGATGATCAGATTAATAATTAAAGTTGTGGAACAAATCAGTTCATTCATAATCAATGAGGAAAACCAAAAATGGAACCTTATAGTTAAATTAATGTTAAAATATGGATAACGGTTGATCAGCGTATTGAGCTGGAAATGTGGTGTTCAGATGGTAATTTATATGATGTTGTTCTTGTCTAGCTCTTACGTTGGTTATGTGACAAGGCACGGAAAATAAAAGTCATTTAACATCAGTTCTGGCCTTCTAAGTTCGACTGGATGTTACAGCTGACTTGGCGTTCGCTCAAAAAGGTGTCAAAGTGGATAAAATCAGTTCAAAATGGGAAAAGAATTAATGCGTCTAGTAAACTAGATTGTTATCTACAGTTGGACTTGAATGTAAACTTTAAAGTGTTGAATATTTAATGAGTATAATCGGTGTTTTAAAAAGTCCAAGCGCGAGTAAACGGCGCTAATATACACAGGGGTTTTGAATGGGAGCGCTAGTGTGGCTAACAAACATGACGGTAAGTGCTTTTAGCAACACAAATACGACCGATAATCACAACAATAGTCCACCGACTGCTGCTCAACAACTCACCGCTGATGAAGAGGTCGTCTGGAATCCGAAAAATCTAAGAAAAATCCCCGAAAAATCCACCAATTCACAGGTTTGTCCCGAACGCCGATCTGAGCCACAGCCACTTGAACTCCGATCAAACCGGAAAGCGGAAGTGGAGAGAGCCGCCGGAAGTGTGGGGGCGCTGGTTCTGAACACAGTCTCAGGCCGTTTCCCAATTCAACGACAGCACGCTTGTGAGTGTGCCGTCGGGCTGCACCATAAACCAACTGCAAGGAACGAATAGGGCACTGTGGTGAAACCCTTACAACAACACATAAACTGCACATGTGCGAACACAGAGCCCACATCGGGTACCGACAAGCCCGCCATAATAAAAAACAAGTTTAATTCAGGAAACTATGAAACAGTACTTTTTTACCTTTTGTTGTGTTTATCAGTATCATTTGTACAATAACAACAACAACAACAACAACAACAACAATAATAATAATAATAATAATAAATGGGCGGCAGTAGCTCAGTGTTTTGTCTCGTGATCCAGGGGTTGGCGGTTCGTATCCCGCTCTTGACGGGTTGACCGCGTGTGATCCCAGCTCCCACAGATGAGCGCTGCCGTTGTGTCACTTGCCCCCAGTGTCTGCGGACACTGGTAGCCCCCATGGCAGAAGATACATCAAGGCCTGTTGTAAGATAAGATAAGATAAGATAAGACTTTATTGATCTCACACAGGAGAAATTTACTCGCCACAGTAGCTCCAGGACAATTGGACAGGAGGGAAAAAGTGCATGCAGGCAGGGAGGGGATAAAGTAAGTAATAAATAGTGCAAATAGTAATATGTAATAATAATAATAATGGAAAATAGTAATAATGATAATAGTAACAACAAGCATCAACATGAAAAGGAGGATATTGCACGTCTGGCCTATATATTAGAATTATACAGTCTGATGGCGGTGGGGATGAAGGATCTGCGGTAGCGCTCCTTCTTGCACTGGGGGTGCCTCAGTCGGCTGCTAAAGGAGCTGCTCAGCTCCTCAATAGTCCGGTGCAGAGGGTGAGAGGTGTCGTCCTTAATGGACATGAATTTGGCCAGTACCCTCCTCTCAGCCACCTCCTCTACACGGTCCAGAGGACAGCCCAGAACAGAGCTGGCCCTCTTAACCAGCTTATTCAGTCTTGTTCTGTCCCGTTCTGTGCTGCTCGGGGCCCAGCAGACGACAGCATAGAGGAGAGCAGAGGCCACCACAGAGTCATAAAAAGTCTTGAGCAGAGGCCTGCACACTCCAGAGGACCTCAGTCTCCTCAGGAGGTGGAGGCGACTTTGGCCCTTCTTGTACAGGGCGTCAGTGTTGTGGGACCCGTCCAGTTTATTGTTGAGGTGAACACCCAGGTACTTGAAACTGTCCACAGTCTCTATGTCCTGCCCCTGGATGTTCACCGGTGAGTGAGGTAGTGGTCTCCTCCTGAAGTCCTCCTGAAGTCGATCACCAGCTCCTAGTGTTCAGGCACAGGTGGTTGCGCCCACACCAGTCTACAAAGTCACTGATGACCGAGCGGTACTCCAGCTCGTTCCCCTCTGACACACAGCCCACAATGGCCGAGTCGTCGGAGAACTTCTGGAGATGGCAGCTGTCCGTGTTGTATGTGAAGTCCGAGGTGTATATGGTGAAGAGGAAGGGTGAGAGGACAGTACCCTGGGGGGCCCCCGTGCTGCATACTACCACCTCTGACTCACAGCCGCGCAGCCGCACGTACTGTGGACGGTCAGTGAGGTAGTCGATGGTCCAGGCAGCGAGATGTCCATCCATCCCACTTGTGACGTGAGCCGTCCTCCTGTGGACCCACCACCCGCGGGGGGATTCATGGGGGCTGGTGCATTGTGTTCTGGACTGCAGAACACTGCTTGGACTGCTGCCCCCGCAACCCAGAAAATGGAAAAAGCGGAAGAAGATGAATGAATGAATGATAATAATAGACTTAGAGAAACTTTATTGATCCACAAGGGAAATTATTTGGGTACAGTCACTCATTCATCAAATATCAAATATAACAGAGGGTAATGAAAAAAGTTTGATGGAATAGCAAAAAAAGGAGCAATAGACTGGTGTCAAATGAGACTTAATTATAGAAATAAAAAATAAGTGTACATGTACAAATCAGAATAAAATAGAAAAATAATAAAATATCCAATCGCAGCTGTATACAGTTGTAGGGAGTATTATATGTCCCTCTATGGTCTGGTGCAGTGGGTGAGCAGGAGTGTCCATGATGGAGAGCAGTTTGTCCAGTGTCCTCCTGTCCCTCACTGTGACAAATGTCTCCAGCTCACAGCCGATCACGTGACCAGCTTTACCGATCAGTTTATCAATCTGTCCAACGTCCCTTTTACTGGTGCTGCTCCCCCAGCAGAACCACAGTGAAGTCCAGGGCTCTGGCCTCCACAGACTGGGAGAAGATCTCCAGTAACTTACTGCACACGTTGAAAGACCTGAGCTTCCTCAGAAAGTAGAGTCTGCTCATGCTCTTCTTGTAGAAGCATTACAGATGTCCCTCCAATCCAGCCATATGAATATCAATCAATCAATCAATCAATCAATCAAACAATATTTATAAGGCGCTTTTCATACAAAAATGTAACACAAAGCGCCTTACAGTGGTCAAGGATTAGAAGATTGACCTTTATTGATCTCGCACAGGAGAAGTTGTTTCTATATTTGACCCGGGGACCATCCCCATGATTTTGTTTTGTTATTTAGGCTTTGGTCAGGCCCTAAGCTGGAGGATTTTACCTATGGCGCATGTTTAGGTTGGTGACAACCACGACACGGGGAGAACATGCAGTCTCCACACAGAAAGGCCCGGGCAACCCGAACCTTCTTGCTGTGAAACATGAGTGCTAACCACTCAGCCACCGTGCCGCCAGGAAAAACAAAAAAAAAACAGACAAACAAGCAGACGAACAAACAACAAACAGATATACAAGCAAACAAACAAAAGAACAAACAAAAGACAAGCAAACAGACGACCGAAGTCAATCAAAGGCCAAGCTAAACAGGTGAGTCTTGAGCCACTCTTAAAAACATGAACGTTCTCTTTGGCCCTGAGGTCCTCCGGCAGTTCCATAGACGAGGGCCGTAGTACTGAAAAGACGCCTCTCCGTGAGTGTCCTGACTTTGGGAATGACCAGGAGCTGCCGGAGGAGCGCAGGGCCCGTGAAGGTTCGTAAGGGGAAAGCAGTTCTGAAAGATAAGAAGGCCCAAGACCATTAAGACATTTAGAAACCAGTAAAAAAACTTTAAAATCGATCCTGAAACTCACAGGGAGCCAATGCAGAGATTTTAAGACCGGTGTAATGTGATCCCACCCTCTGGTCCTAGTCAGGACACGTGCTGCTGAATTTTGTAATAATTGCAAACCTGAAATCCTCTTTTTGGGAAGACCAGAGAGCAGGGCATTACAGTAGTCTATACGACCTGTGACAAAAGCATCAGTGTCTCTGTATTGGCCTGAGAGAGAATAGAGCGAACTCTGGCTATGTTTTTTAGGTGATAGAAACCCATTTTTTGATGTTCTTGATGTGTGGGATAAAAGTCAAAAATGACGCCCAGGTTTTTCACTTGACGAGATGGGTTAAAAGACTGTGCTTGTAGTTTTGATAAAAGTTTCTCTCTCTGGGCCTCAGGACCGATGACTAGAACCTCAGTTTTGTCCTGGTTAAGCTGGAGAAAGTTTCTTGCCATCCAGGATTTGATATCTAGAGTGCAGTTCAAAAGAGAATCCATTGGCCTGGTGTCATCAGGAGACACGGAAATGTAAAGCTGCGTATCATCTGCAGAGCTGTGGAAATTGATTCCATGTCTCCTGATGACGCCGCTAAGGGAAGCATGTACAAGCTGAAAAGCACAGGGCCTAAAATGGAACCCTGGGGGACACCACATGTGATTTTATGGACCTTGGAGGAGCATGTGTCCATACTTACCATAAATGTTCTGTCTGTGAGACGTGAACCATTTGTGAACAGCACCAGAGAGGCCGAGGTGTTTTAGGCGAGTTAAAAGAATCATGTGGTCTACTGTGTCAAAGGCAGCGCTCAGATCCAGCAGAACCAACGCAGTCACCTTTTGAGAGTCACAATTTATTCTAAAGTCATTTAAAATCTTTGCCAAGGCAGTCTCGGTGCTGTGGTTCACCCTAAAACCAGACTGAATTTTTTCCAAAATGTTGTGATCATCTAGAAAATCATTTAATTGGATAGAGACAAGTTTCTCTAGAATCTTGCTTAAAAATGGTAAGTTAGACACTGGTCGGTAGTTGTTAAAATCATTAAAATCTAAATTGCTCTTCTTCAGCAGGGGCCTCACGACCGCCGCTTTGAAGGCAGCGGGAAAGACCCCTGTCTGAAGAGAGCAATTCATCATGACCAAAAGTTCATTCCTAAAACATCCATAAAAAGACTTAAAAAATGGAGTGGGGATTGGGTCTACGAGACATGTGGTGGGCCTCACTGAGGAGAAGACCTTGTCCAGCATCTCAGCATTAACCAAGGCAAAACTGTCCAGTTTCCTCTGGGTGAGACAAACACTCAGGTGAGTTAAAAACAGAGCTTTGACAAGATAAAATATTACATCGGATGGTGTTTATCTTTCCCGTGAAGTGGTCTGCAAACTGCTCGCAGAGAGAGTCAGTGGGTGTCAGGTAAAACGCGTTAGAATCGGGGTTTAGAATGTTTTCAATGGTTGCGAAAAGAACTTTTGGATTATTTTTGTGGTTCGTGATTATTGTGGAGAAGTAACGATTTCTTGCATTCCTTGTAGCATTGTTATGTGACCGTTGCTGATTGATGAATAATTGGTGGTTTATAGTCGTTTTGTTTTTTCTCCATCTGGGTTCTGCCCTCCTGCACTCTCTCTTGGATTTTCTTAAGTCTTCATTCATCCATGGAGGCTTTGATTTGGTTTTAATACTTTTGGTTTTGAATACTGAGTTATTACTGACAAAGAATAATACAAGGACACAGAGATCACAGATATGGTCCTAAAACAACCTTACCAACATCGAAAATAAATGACTACTAGGAGGGGAACTGTTTCGGTCTTTTGCTGTTATTTTTGTGGGCAAATGGGGTCGCAGACATGTTTCTTTGCCATTAGAAGCCGTGTCCCAATTCCCAGAGTGCACAGTTCGGAGCGTGGTTTGAAGGGCATGTGCGTCATTTCTTTTTTGTCCCATGCGCAGTTAACACGCGTTCACAGACCGCAGTCGTTTCCATGGAAATCGGGGCGTGGACCAAGCGCGTGAAAAAGCACGCTTCGCACACTCATATATCCCAGCATGCACCGCGCGCTACTTCTTCTACGGGAGAAAATGGAGTCGGCGGCTGCTTCTCGTAGTTGCGAGACCTGTCGCATTTCGCAGACGGCCATGCGGTCCGCGGCGTGCACTCAGGGCTGAGCAAGTGTGCACGACCTTGACTGCAGTCTGAGCCCCTTCAAACCACGCTCCGAACTGGGAACACGGCCGCAGTTTCGTTTCGTCACACAGAAGTAAGGCAGAAGGAAGTTGGTTGACGTGAGTTCAATACGTCGCCGATGATTGGTCAAAATTGGTAAAAATTGGGGGAAAGTTGCCGATGATTGGTCAAAATTGGTAAAAATTGTGGGAAAGTTGCGGTGATTGGTCAAAATTGCAACACTGCCCTGAATTCACGGGGATTGGCTGAAGTTGCAAATCGCAACATCACGAATTCCTGGAGGGTCTGATTAGCCTGTTCACTTTTAGCGGATGTGTACGGCGGATGCGGTCCGCCGCAAGCGGAAGTGTACAGGTGAACAGGCTAATAGAGCTAACGTGGGCGCAGTGATACGAATCAAGAGAGACAATATGGAATGTGAAATACGCTGCTGAACTTTACATGGACAACTGTCTGGCAAATGTATCACTTTTCGGACAAATGTTGTTTTGGGAAGAACAACAAGCTTTATTTCATGTCCTGGCGAACTTACCGGACCTACGCTCCAGAACGCCAGCAGAACCGGGCTGAGACGAGACTGTCAGAGGTAAGCCGGCGTTACCGCACGAAACTTTTAGAAGGAAACCCATACAGATTAACATAAAAAAACCTGCATTATCCCTTTAAAACCGCACTCCAAACTGTGCACACTCCAAACTGTGCACACTCCAAACTGTGCACACTCCGAACTGTGCACACTCTGAACTGTGCACACTCCGAACTGTGCACACTCCAAACTGTGCACACTCTGAACTGTGCACACTCTGAACTGTGCACACTCCGAACTGTGCACACTCCGAACTGTGCACACTGTGAATTGAGACATGGCTTGTGAGTTTAGATCTTCTCTCCTCCCCGTGTCTCCTCTGTGGGCGGGACTTCCTCACCCACTTCCTGTAGGATCGAGGAGAGGAATCAAGGAGAAGGAAGCGAGTCTCTTGTTTGTCTCTTCGCTCTGTCACTGTGAGAGTTTGAGTAAAGGAGCTGATGTGGAAATGGAAGCACTTCCTGGTTGGAGTTGGGCTGCAGAAGTCAGCGTCCAATCTGAGTCGGCCGCCAAATCTGCGTCGCTCAGACTTTTATTTTCATTATTTTTACTCAGAAACGGCTCAAAATGTTGTGTCAGATGAACCTTTAGTCCTCCATTCATTCCCCTAAAGAGGAAGTGTTCTGAAAAATGGACTGTTTGTCTCTTCCTCTCATGTTCCTCATCACAAACCTGCCTGAAGAGGTTCTAGAGTCATCCATGCATGTTTGCGTCATCTAGAGATCTCTCCTGGGCCCTATTCAAACCCTGCTTACGGTTAGTCTGTACGAGGCTCCGCCCACAAGCCTACAGTGGATCTGTGGCTCAAATAGAAAGACAAAGACAAAAGCATAAAAATAAGTTTAAATTTAATAAAGGTAATTGAAGATAATTTAACAAAAGCTCCAATTAGACAAATAATGAACAAAAGGCCGAGTCCAACTGGGGTTAAACCAAACTGAGCACAACAAAACGAACCGGACCTGACGGAGAACAGGAGTGTTTAAATACAAACTAAAACTGAACACAAGAGGGCCAAATTACACCAAATAATGAAATAAAACTACAAACTTCATCCAAGGAACAAGAAGGGAAATAATTGTAATACAGAAAATAATACGTGATAATTAATGTGCCCGTCATTATCATTAATATGTAACTGCTGTCCCACTAAAAAAGCCATTTAAAGGTTAGATTTAAGTCTGGTGCACTGAACTTGCTGTAAGCAGAAAAAGTTGTTGTTTGCGGTGTGCTTATGATGAAGTTTGGCGTGACATGTGACCGGAAACACTTCCTTTTGAGGAAACAGGAAATGCCAAGTGGCTGTGGCGCAGATCGGTGTTCGGGACAAACCTGTGAATTGGTGGATTTTTCGTAGTGATGTGCAGATGAAGCTTTATGAAGCGTTGAAGCCTTTCATCAAATTGGTTCACCCCAGCGCAAAGCCCCTCGAAGCCTCGTTTGCTCTAGTAGGACATCTACTGGATGGAAAAATATATGTTGGTGTAAGGGTAATAAGTTCATGACTTTGAGACAAGCTAAAAAAGTTCAATACTGGATTAAAAAGGGTTAAAAACTAGTAAAATCCATAAAAGCAATTCATATGTTAAATAATTAAAACAGACACCCCTCAATTTTTTAAAATACTGTGTCTAAAAAGCGATTAGAAGTGCTTATTTAACTGAAATGCAGGAGCGATACCTTGGAGTGTCACAAGGGGGCGCACCGAGAATGAGAGAAATGTTACCGGAGGACAGGAACCGCAGAATAAACCCTGCAGCAGAGTTACAAACACGAAACTCATGTCCCTCTGGTTTTCCTTCTCTCAGGTTAGTAAAATGTGACATTAAGTACTTAAAAACTATACTGGTGTGAAGCTAAGACCCTTGTGAAGCATGTGTGTAAAGGTGAATGTGGATAAAAATCGTTCTGATGTGTAACGTGTGTAATGTAAGGCTAATGTAAGGCTAACGTGAAGCTAGCGGAGATAAAGGCACCGCAGAGGGAAAGCGTGGGTGTTCTTTATATGGTTATATTTGGTTGGTTTTAGGGCATTTGAGTGCCATTAACCAAACGTACATGTTATACTGTGGATCTTAAGCACTCGGTGTACATTTATATCCAAGTATAAGGTTGATTATAATGTTTTGTTCACGCTCAAGTGTAATAACGAGAAGCTGGCCGTTGTTAGAGACGTCGCCATTTTGTGTTTGCAGTATAAAACAGTAATAGATGGAAAATATTGTTATGTTGTGGTGCAATTGTAAATGACACATATGAAAATAAGAATGAAGATATAAGAAATGTATAGAAGAATATAAAATGGAAATGTTTATCTGTTTTGCCATTTTATATGCAGAATAAACCCTGCAGCAGAGTTACAAACACGAAACTCATGTCCCTCTGGTTTTCCTTCTCTCAGTTTTCCTTCTCTCAGGGTTTACATATTCTCACCCCTCTCGGGCACACGCCGGCACGGGAGGGGCAACATTCTGGGGGCTCGTCCGGGATGGTTTCTGCGTCGTAGAGTGCAGTGAATCATCCACCATTGAACCTGACATCAGTACCTGGACCGACGCCGCACCCCAGTGATCCAAGATGACAACACTTCGGGAGTTGCAGCGCGGGATCCAAAAGCAGCTGCATCCACTTATCACCTCTGACGGAGAAGACCTGCTTCGCCAGTTGGTAGCCAGCATCGAGGACGAGGTCAAGGAAGAAGTGCCAGAAGAGGATGCACCAGCAGTGGAACTCTATGACTTCATCATGGACTATGTGAAAGGTGACCAGCTGATGAACTTAGAGGACCAAGGCATGTCACGTCTGTTACTCTTCAACGACCTCATCACAGAGCTGCAGCAACTACCTGTGACCAGCAGAGGGGATAATGTGCAACTTGCTGTGGCTGAGGCAGAGACTGAGTCGCTAACAGGAGCACCAGTTGTGCAAGTTAGGACAGACAGACAGTCATCTGTCAGCAGTCAGGCTTCTGATGTAGTTAAACTATCAGATGTTGCAGCATTACTGCCAAGACGAGAATTCAAAATTCATAGTGGACAAATATCTGATTCAGACTCTGATGTAAGTTATGGCGCTATATGCAAGCAGATCGATGAAGGTTTAGCTGAAAACTTCACTGAAAATGAGATAATCCGTGCTGTGCTAAGAATAATCAAGTCAGGTACATTCAAAGATATGCTTTTAACAAAACACGAGTTAAAAGTAGATGAGCTTAAGCGGTTTCTCAGAACACACTTAAAAGACAAAAGTAGTTCAGAGCTATTCCAGGAGCTCAGCAATGCAAAACAGCTTGATCGTGAAAGCCCACAACAGTTTATGTATCGTTTAATGGGGCTAAAGCAGCGTGTATTGTTTTCTTCACAGCAGAACAGCTCAGGTTTTCAGTATGACCAAAAGCTAGTCCAAGGTGTGTTCCTTCACTCTCTTTATCAAGGGATAAGTGAAAAATATGCATACGTGAGAAGAGACTTAAAAGCACTTGTTAGTAACAGCAGAGTAACAGATGATCTAATTCTAGAAGCAATGACTAAGTCAGTTCATGAAGAAGTAGAAAGGCAAACACGCATAGGTTCAGCACATAAGACTAAAGTAGTGACTGTCAATGCCACACATCAAGGTGAAAGAGAACAAGCAGCCCAGCCCACAGCTGAAGTGAAAGCTACAGTTCTCCAGACCCAAGCAGAAGTGCAAGCCCAGCGCACAGCCATACATGAACTGACTGCCCATGTTTCCGCATTGGCTAAGACCCTGGAAAAGGCTTTTACACCGGCAACAAAAGTTCCAGAGACAGCGCCGATCACCACTGTAACCACAGTGCAACCACCCAAGTCAACCAAAACACGACAGTGCCAATCCTGCACTACACAAGGACTTGAGCGTTGCAACCACTGTTTTAGGTGTGGACAGGAGGGACACCGAGCCGTTGGCTGCCTGCTCAAAAGTAAGGCTGCGGGAAACGTGAAGAGGTCACTGGGGAGGGACCACCAGTGACCACGCCCACGCCAGTGTCCCATGTCAAAGCAGTGATCCATCCAGAAAAGACTTTTACTATGAGCCAGTCACCTGTCAAGAGGAAGAAGGGACAGGGGAACAGAGTAGCAAAACTCATTGGTAAAAGGTGCGTGCTTTCTTGTTATCTCAATGGTGTGAAAACTGAAATGCTGTTGGACAGTGGAGCCCAAGTGACTATTGTTACCAAATCATGGCTCCAAAGGCACTTACCAGACCTTGAGATTTTATCCCTTGAAGATCTGTTGCCAGATGATCCTCTAAGAGTAACAGCAGCTAATGGGACTAATGTACCATTTGACGGGTGGGTTGAACTTTTAGTTGAAATCAAGAGTCCGACACATGGTAAAGTAGCCATCCAGGTACCCGTATTAGTCAGTCAGAGCTGTGTTACTGGTCTGCTATTGGGATTCAATGTGATCGAGGAGATCATTCTGGAGAGTTTTGAACAACCAGGCAGTGTTAACTTAAGTGATTTACTAGCTGAGGCGTTAAAATTAAAGAAGCACACTGCAGAGACTATTGTATCAGTGATCAGTGAAAACCCAGTAAAAGGTAATCTTGTGAATGACACTGTCAGAGTTGGGAAAAAAAGGTTTAATCATTCACAGTGGCCAAGTGTGTGAGATAAGGTGTCATGTCAAGTCTAGACCACAAGGTGGCACAGTCTTATTTGAACCCACACTAAAACTAGACTTTCCAGAGGGTTTACAGTTATTTCCAGCTTTAGTTAATGCACCTACTGGTTCATCCAACGCAGTTAAGATCCCAGTCAGTAACCAAAGTAAACATGACATTTTTTTGCCAGCACGAACCATTTTAGGTCACATTGAGGAGATCACTGAGTGTAAGCCTGTAAATCTGAACACTACAAAATCAGACAGTGAGACTTTTTTGTGTACAGCTAACGTAAACCAAACTAGCGACACAGTTAGCAGTTCTGTACAGTCCAACACCTCAGAGAAATGGCACCCCCCTGTCAACTTAGAGCACCTGGACCCAGCACAACAGGACATAGTGCGTCAGATGCTTTATGAGGAATCTGATATCTTTGCTAGAGGTGAAGGGGACATAGGTTGTATACCAGATCTACAGCTGAAAATCAATGTAGTAGATAACATCCCAGTCCAGAAATGCTACAACTCTATCCCTAAACCCCTGTACAAAGAAGTTAAGGACTATGTGCAAAATCTTTTGGACAGAGGCTGGATCTGCAAGTCGACTTCCTCGTACTCCTCTCCAGTGGTGTGTGTGAGGAAGAAGGACCAAAGTTTACGTCTCTGTGTGGATTTCAGGGGACTAAACAAAAAGACTATTGCAGACCGCCACCCACTGCCACGAATACAGGACTTGCTTGACAGTTTAGGTGGAAACTCGTGGTTCTCCATTCTAGACCAAGGGAGCGCATACCACCAAGGATTTGTCAGCGAAGAATCCAGGCACCTTACAGCATTCAGTACTCCTTGGGGGCTGTATGAATGGATACGAATACCATTTGGACTAACAAATGCTCCTGCAGCATTTCAGAGGTGCATTGAAGGAGTGCTGGAAGGCGTTCGTGATGAGTGTTGTGCTCCATATCTGGATGATGTCTTGTGTTATTCAAAAACATTTGAGGAACATGTCAGCCACTTAAGACAAGTCCTGAGTCGCATGAGAGAACACGGAATCAAGTTGAGACCCACCAAGTGTGAACTTTTTAAAAGAGAGGTTCGTTATCTTGGGCGCTTAGTGTCAGGGGAAGGAGTAAAAATGGACCCACAGGACTTGAAAGCCATCTTGGCGCTAAAAGAGAAAGAGCCACAGACTGTAGGAGATGTTAAGTCACTGCTAGGTTTTTTAGGCTACTATCGCTCCTTCATCCAAGATTTTTCTCGTGTGGCCAAACCACTCTTTGAACTGTTACAAAAAACTGACACAGAAGGAAACATAAGCCAGAACAAAACACAGAAAAACAAAGGTAAACAAAGAAAGGGAGATAAAGGACAGTTGCCATCAAAAACAGCTATAATTTGGACTGATGAGCACAGAAAGGTGGTAACTAAACTGATTGATATTCTGACAAACCCGCCTGTTCTTGTTTACCCAAACTTCGACCTTCCGTTTGTTCTTCACACCGACGCATCTAATGAAGGTTTAGGTGCAGTGCTATACCAGAAGCAAAACAACAAACTGCGTGTTATTGGGTATGGGTCCAGAACATTAACTCCTGCCGAGAGAAATTACCATCTTCACTCTGGCAAACTCGAGTTTTTGGCATTAAAGTGGGCCATATGCGACAAATTTAGAGATTATCTGTACTATGCACCCACATTCACAGTATTTACAGATAATAACCCACTGACATACGTTCTTAGCACTGCTAGACTAAACGCTGTTGGACACAGATGGGTAGGAGAACTGGCTGATTTTCATTTTGACATTAAATACAGACCAGGCAGACTGAACACTGACGCAGACACATTGTCCCGTTACCCATTACAACTGCAGGACAACATGAGTGACCACACAGGCAATATCCCAGCTGAAGTTGTGACCGCTGTGTGGCAAGGCAGCAAAGCGGTTGCGGAAAACAATGTGCCCTGGATAGCAGCTCTCCAACTGGACGAAAAACACACAGATGACATGTCACCGGGGAGCATGCACAGTGTTAAACCAACAGACATAAAAGCAGCACAAGATGAGGATACAGTAATAATGGAAGTGAAATCTTTGAAACTGAGAAACTGGATTCCAAACGAGAAAGATAAAAGGAATATGACAAAAGAGACAAAAAGACTGTTGTACGAATGGAAAAAACTTGAAGTTGAAAATGGGATTCTGTACAGGAGGACAGATCAACACAAACAGCTGGTCATCCCTGAAAAGCTCAAACCGGTCATATTAAAGTCCCTTCACAATGACATGTCACACATAGGCGCTGAAAAAGTCACTCATCTTGCAAGAGAGAGGTTTTATTGGCCGAATATGCAGCAGGAGATTGAGGACTATGTCAACAAGAGATGCTCCTGTATAAAGCAAAAACGCCCTAACCTCCCACAAAGGGCACCTATGGGACACATTTCCACCAGCAGTCCTTTTGAACTTGTGTCCATTGATTATCTTCACCTAGAGTCAAGTCAAGGCTATGAGTACATACTTGTGCTTGAAGATCATTTTAGCCGATTTGCTCAAGCGTATCCGACAAAAAACAAATCAGGGAAAACGGCAGCGGACAAGATTTTTCATGATTTCATTCCCCGTTTTGGCTACCCTGATAAAATCCATCACGACCAAGGCAAAGAATTTGAGAACAGTTTGTTCGGCAGGCTCGAGCAGTTGGCAGGCATTGGACACTCCCGGACCACACCTTACCACCCGCAGTGCAATCCGGTAGAGAGACTGAATCGCACAATACTGCAAATGCTCCGCACCTTAGAAGAAGATAAAAAGAGTCAGTGGAAAGACCATCTCAACCATGTAGTGCATGCATATAACTGTGTGAGGCATGAGTCCACTGGTTTCTCCCCATTCTTCCTCTTGTATGGACGACATCCACGCTTACCTGTAGACTTACTTTTCCCATTACAGAAAGATTCAGAGACAGTTGACAAACAAACGTATGCACAGAAATGGGCAGAGAGAATGAGAACAGCTTACGACATTGCTGAGAGAAATAGTGAAAAGTCCTCTGCAAAAGGGAAAAGACATTATGACAAGTCTGCCCGAGGTGTAGTTCTTCAGCCAGGGGACAGAGTGTTAGTCCGAAATCTGTCAGAGAGAGGTGGACCTGGTAAGCTGCGTTCGTATTGGGAGCAGATGGTGCACAGAGTTGTTGAGCGAATTGATGATGGACCTGTGTACAAAGTGCAACCAGAAAGAGGCTCCAAAACATTACGAGTGCTCCACAGAAACCTCTTGCTCCCTGTCAATGATCTACCCCTAGAGGACAACATCTCAGCTCAAAGTCAAAAGAAAAAAACAAATCAACAACAAAGAAAGAGCAACACACGAGTGCAGAGTGAGGAGAACTCTGAGTCAGAGGATGAAGAAGACTACACATATACACGTGTCCCATGCTACAGGTTAGTGAGGAAAGACCACACTAATAAACAGCAACCAGAGCAAAGCCATCCTGCTGATAGGAGACTAACTGTTACTGCTCCGGAGTTCTATCCAACTGTGCAACAGGACAATGTAGAAGAACAACAAGGAGACGAACAACCACAAGAGAGACCACTGGAGATAGCAGAACCTCAGGAGAATCCAGAGACTATCCCCAGGAGATCGGAGAGGACAGCCAAGGCCAGGGAAATGCTCACCTATGAGACTCTTGGACAGCCATCATATCAACAGTGGCCTGCAGGAGTGAACTCTTTGATGCCAGGGTACCCTCTTACAAGTAGTGTCCCATTACCTTACTTCACGCCATATTTTAGTTACCCTCGAGTGTATTGACTGTAATATGCTTTTTTTGGTGACAAATGTCAGGAGACATTTATTAAAGCAGGGGAGTGTGTAAGGGTAATAAGTTCATGACTTTGAGACAAGCTAAAAAAGTTCAATACTGGATTAAAAAGGGTTAAAAACTAGTAAAATCCATAAAAGCAATTCATATGTTAAATAATTAAAACAGACACCCCTCAATTTTTTAAAATACTGTGTCTAAAAAGCGATTAGAAGTGCTTATTTAACTGAAATGCAGGAGCGATACCTTGGAGTGTCACAAGGGGGCGCACCGAGAATGAGAGAAATGTTACCGGAGGACAGGAACCGCAGAATAAACCCTGCAGCAGAGTTACAAACACGAAACTCATGTCCCTCTGGTTTTCCTTCTCTCAGGTTAGTAAAATGTGACATTAAGTACTTAAAAACTATACTGGTGTGAAGCTAAGACCCTTGTGAAGCATGTGTGTAAAGGTGAATGTGGATAAAAATCGTTCTGATGTGTAACGTGTGTAATGTAAGGCTAATGTAAGGCTAACGTGAAGCTAGCGGAGATAAAGGCACCGCAGAGGGAAAGCGTGGGTGTTCTTTATATGGTTATATTTGGTTGGTTTTAGGGCATTTGAGTGCCATTAACCAAACGTACATGTTATACTGTGGATCTTAAGCACTCGGTGTACATTTATATCCAAGTATAAGGTTGATTATAATGTTTTGTTCACGCTCAAGTGTAATAACGAGAAGCTGGCCGTTGTTAGAGACGTCGCCATTTTGTGTTTGCAGTATAAAACAGTAATAGATGGAAAATATTGTTATGTTGTGGTGCAATTGTAAATGACACATATGAAAATAAGAATGAAGATATAAGAAATGTATAGAAGAATATAAAATGGAAATGTTTATCTGTTTTGCCATTTTATATGCAGAATAAACCCTGCAGCAGAGTTACAAACACGAAACTCATGTCCCTCTGGTTTTCCTTCTCTCAGTTTTCCTTCTCTCAGGGTTTACATATTCTCACCCCTCTCGGGCACACGCCGGCACGGGAGGGGCAACATTGGCATGAATGTAAAGTGTGTGGAGAGCTGATGAATAAAATCATGTTTAAAAAAAGATGTAGGTTTGTGTTTGTCTTTGATCATTGTTTTTTTATTTAAAAACAATAGTTTCTCAACTATGGCAGGTTTTAGGCGATTTCTTTTTTTTGACAAGATCCCTCCTGCTTTTGAAAATACCCGTTCACAGGGCACAGATGATGCAGGTGTGCACAGGTAGCACTTGGCTAATTTGTACAGATGCGGATATACATATTTTTGTCTGTCCCAGTATTGAAGAGGGTCCTCCAGCCTTCCAATATTTGGCTCCATCAAATATCGTTGCACTTCAACATAAGCATCAGCAGTCACATTTTGGGTTTGTGTTTGCCTTACACAGTCATCCAATCGACGCCACAGGTTGTTACCTGAGAAAGAAGACACATTAGACAGAATATCAACTCAAGTGGCAAAACAGTGCTACCTTGGGAAGCAGCATCAACAGTTTGTGATGTTGACGGCTGTGATGGTGGTGAGGATGATGAGGAGGAG
Source organism: Paratrypauchen microcephalus (assembly GCA_036785185.1). Classification (NCBI taxonomy): domain Eukaryota; kingdom Metazoa; phylum Chordata; class Actinopteri; order Gobiiformes; family Gobiidae; genus Paratrypauchen; species Paratrypauchen microcephalus. Next base: position 1,011,276 of record JAVJIX010000036.1, read on the forward strand.
GGGGAGGTGGTAGTCGTGGCCCTCATTATGGACGCGCATTCAGCTTTTAGTCTGATTTCTGCTTCATTTGCTCTTGCAGGGCTGAGAAACCCGATTTTTTTTAACCTTGGATCGAGCAGTGTAGCAAGGCACATAATGCTCATAGTTTGTATTCTGTCCATTTTTTCTCTCAATAACACCCTCAGCTTCTCAGCCAAAGAAGACCCCGTAGACCTTGTTTTTTCCATTTGTTCTGTCAGGCAATGATCCAACATTGTGAGCAAAGGTATAACCTTTGAGCCAGAAACCCTTTTTTCTTCTGATAACTCTGTAGCATTATTAAATGGTGCTAGTACAATTAGACTGTCAGAGATCATAGCATATTCCTCAGAGGAAATGGGTGAATGTCTGTTTGGAGACTTGCCAGTGCAGCACCTACTGGCTCTCTCTGCTCAAACAGTCTTTGGAGCATATTGTAGGTGCTGTTCCACCGGGTTCCCACCTCCTGGATAAGATTTAGTTGAGGCTTCCCCAATTGGTCTTGCACCACCGAAAGCCTCTCCTTACAAAACACAATAAAAAAAAAAAAAAACATTGTCATTAACATCAAGGCAGGACAACCATAAACAAAAGTAGCACTAAAGACCATGTAGTTAAACTATAGGACTTACCTTTGCAGTGGAACTGCTCCTGAAATATCTCACAATCTTCCTGGACTTGGCTCGGATATCAGAGAGCTCAGGGGTCTGGTCAAGGGCCTTTTTCACCACCAAGTTTAGGAGATGAGCTACACAATGCGTGTTTTAGCCGTAGCTCTCTTACACAAGCCCCCATATTGGCAGCCCCATCTGTTACAATGCATGTCACTTTTTCTGTAATGCCCCATTCTCTCATCAGTGAACCTTTCACTTGTGCAATATTCTCAGCGGTGTGTGTCTTGGGAAAGTGTTGCACTCCCAAAACAACCACATTCAATGCACTTGATTCATCCACAAAATGGCAGGTAACAGCAAGATAGGCCTCTGTATTAATAGAGGTCCACATGTCGGAGGTCAGACTCACAGCCGCTGCTTTCTCAATGCTGGCCTTGGCTTTCTCCTTCATGTCCTGGTACCTGGCTTCCACCATGGCCTTTAGAGCCTGAAGAAAAAACATGAAGTTTAAAGTGAGTAGCTGATGCAGTGTGTCGTGTGGCTGTGACTGATAGAGCCTCACTCCTACAGCCTATGATGTTAATGGTTTAATTCAGTAAAAACACCATATTTAATCTTTTTATAACCTTCTTAGTGGGGAGAACATAGGTAGGATTTAAAGATTTAACAAATCTTTTGAATCCTTTGTCCTCCACAATACTGAAAGGCTGGGTGTCCTCAATCACCATCCTAACCAGGTCTTCATTTATTTGAGATTCTTCTCCTAAGGAAAAATAAAACAAAGTACAAACATAAATATCACTCTCAGGTTATTGCACTTGTAGAATATTTAGTATCACACTGATTGCTTTTGTCATTGCATTTTTGATGACTCACCTGGTGCTAGGCCACATTCACTCCTATCTTTATTCTCATGCAGAGCTCTGTAATGCCTAAGCATGGATGAGGTGTTGTTGTTATAGCCCAGTTCCCTGGCACATAACAAACACTTCACCTTGTACAAAAGTACAGACAGATGAAGAGAAATTGCATTGCAAAATCAATATTTATTGTAAATGTAAAACAAATATTCTATAGAAACATTATTGTATATACTTTGTTGGGAGCAATGAGATCAAAGTGTTCCCACACAGGGGACACCCTTCTCTTTCTAGCTGGCTCCATTCTTTCCTGGCTGTCTCTCCTCACTTTTCTATCTCCAACCTGTCTCCAAACTATCTCCAAACTATCTCCAACCTGTCTCCAAACTGTCTCCAAACTGTCTCCAACCTGTCTCCAAACTATCTCCAAACTATCTCCAAACTGTCTCCAAACTATCTCCAAACTGTCTCCAAACTGTCTCCAAACTATCTCCAAACTATCTCCAAACTCTCTCCAAACTGTCTCCAAACTGTCTCCAAACTATCTCCAAACTGTCTCCAAACTGTCTCCAAACTGTCTCCAAACTGTCTCCAAACTATCTCCAAACTGTCTCCAAACTATCTCCAAACTGTCTCCAAACTATCTCCAAACTGTCTCCAAACTGTCTCCAAACTGTCTCCAAACTGTCTCCAAACTATCTCCAAACTATCTCCAAACTGTCTCCAAACTATCTCCAAACTGTCTCCAAACTGTCTCCAAACTGTCTCCAAACTGTCTCCAAACTGTCTCCAAACTATCTCCAAACTGTCTCCAAACTATCTCCAAACTGTCTCCAAACTGTCTCCAAACTGTCTCCAAACTGTCTCCAAACTATCTCCAAACTATCTCCAAACTGTCTCCAAACTGTCTCCAAACTGTCTCCAAACTATCTCCAAACTGTCTCCAAACTGTCTCCAAACTGTCTCCAAACTGTCTCCAAACTGTCTCCAAACTATCTCCAAACTGTCTCCAAACTGTCTCCAAACTATCTCCAAACTGTCTCCAAACTCTCACTAACTGCAACTCTCCATCAAACACCCACATATTGAATAGCGCGCCAAGGGTTTAAATAGCTGTCAAAACTCGCGAAAAAAATTCTTATTCCTTCCTAAATCAGTCACGTGGTAGAGCCGGAGCGCGAAGCTTCGGCTGTACCACGTGACTGATTCCGCCGGAGCGCGAGCCTTCGGCTGTCATCGTTTTTGGCTCCTCCCCTGAACGAAGCAAGCCTCGAATCGCGCATCGCAGAAACACCACCTCCCCTACTCGGCACACGCTTCGAAGACTCGACTCTGAGCATCACATCACTAATTTTTCGGGGATTTTTCTTAGATTTTTCGGATTCCAGACCAGAGAGAAACGAAATTTCGATTCACTGTATGTTGAACACATATGGCAGAATTGACAATAAAGCTGACTTTGATCTTTGATCTTTGATCTTTGATCTTTGGAGGAAACAGGAAATGCCAAGTGGCTGTGGCTCAGATCGGCGTTCGGGACAAACCTGTGAATTGGTGGATTTTTCTTAGATTTTTCGGATTCCAGACGACCTCTTCATCAGCGGTGAGTTGTTGAGCAGCAGTCGGTGGACTATTGTTGTGATTATCGGTCGTATTTGTGTTGCTAAAAGCACTTACCGTCATGTTTGTTAGCCACACTAGCGCTCCCATTCAAAACCCCTGTGTATATCAGCGCCGTTTACTCGCGCTTGGACTTTTTAAAACACCGATTATACTCATTAAATATTCAACACTTTAAAGTTTACATTCAAGTCCAATTGTAGATAACAATCTAGTTTACTAGACGCATTCAGTCTTTTCCCCTTTTGAACTGATTTTATCCACTTTGACACCTTTTTGAGCGAACGCTAAGTCAGCTGTAACATCCAGTCGAACTTAGAAGGCCAGAACTGATGTTAAATGACTTTTATTTTCCGTGCCTTGTCACATAACCAACGTAAGAGCTAGACAAGAACAACATCATATAAATTACCATCTGAACACCACATTTCCAGCTCAATACATTGATCAACCGTTATCCATATTTTAACATTAATTTAACTATAAGGTTCCATTTTGGTTTTCCTCATTGATTATGAATGAACTGATTTGTTCCACAACTTTAATTATTAATCTGATCATCTGATTAGTATTTAGATCTCTACTTAAGTCATTTGATTTATTGACTACAGTTGAGTATTTTTGATATGTGAAAAAGTGCACTTCCCTTTTTGATGAATGAATGAATGAATTATTGATTGCTGACTGTGTTTAATAGTCAGTTTTTTGCTGATGAAATTGAAATAAGAACAGATAATGAGTTAGCCTCATTACACTGGTCTACAAGCAAAATGCTTCTGTAAGAAAAGTACAGAATTTTGTCTTGGTTTAGGTCACTAATAAAGAAAAAGTAAGTCAGAAGTGCTGATTGGCTGTAGTTTCCAACATATAATATTGGCTCAAAATGGGAAATTTATGCAAAAAAGGCAAAAACGGTCGTTTATCAGAAGGTCCAGTGTGTCTACAAGCAACAGTTCTATCTGAAAGCCTGTCTGCACATTCACATACATTCACTTTAATATGTCTAGAGTTTGAACATAATCAATATATATAAGATATATATTATTCTTCTATCATTACATATCTTGAATACATTAGCTAACCAGCACAGTTATCAATTGATTTTCAGTTCATCTTATCAATATAAAGGATATTTAGTCACTTTTATCGAAGAAGCAGATGGAGTCCAAAAATGTGTAGACCAGTGTTATTGATTGGCTAATGTTTATCTGGCCCCACCACGTCCACAGTTGATGGATTTTCATTCTTTTTTTTGGTCTTCATAATTCCAAGGCTGCTGCGTCTCTATAAAACTTTCACTGACAATTTGAAACAAAAAAATCCTCCATACAACCTTTGAGTGCACAAGCACCATGTGATTTACAATCCAGGATGTTTATGCAAGTCTAGGAGCATTATTGATTGATTGATTGATTGATTGAAGTCTAGGAGCAGGTTTTCTGAAGTTGTGGTCTGGTAGTTGTGGTCGTACCTTCTTGTCAAACCCCCCAGGATTTCGCGGGCATTTTTTTGTGATTGTTGCGGCTAAAATGCCTGAATTTGCGGGAGCTTTTCCAAAAAGTTGCGATGAAAGTTGCGGTGCTTTTAAGGTTTTTGTTGTGATTTTGTTGCGGGAGGAAGTGAAAGTTGCGATAAATAGTTGCGATTTTCGCTTTTTGTAATTAAAATTGAGTAATATTTTGAATACTGAGTTATTACTGACAAAGAATAATACAAAGACACAGAGATCACAGATATGGTCCTAAAACAACCTTACCAACATCGAAAATAAATTACTACTAGGAGGGGAACTGTTTCGGTCTTTTGCTGTTATTTTAGTGGGCAGGTGGCGCCGCAGACATGTTTCTTTGCCATTAGAAGCCGTGTCCCCAGTTCCCAGAGTGCGCGGCTCGGAGCGTGGCCCGAAGGGCATGTGCGTCACACATTTCGCCAGAACACCAGCGCGACGACTGCTGTCCCACTTCTTTTTTGTCCTATGGGCAGTTAACACGCGGTCCGAAGACCGCAGTCGTTAAGTGGTCCGCGGACTGCAGTCGGGGCTGAGCAAGTGTGCACCGCCTTGACTGCAGTCTGAGCCCCCTTCGGGCCGCGCTCCGAGCTGTGCGCTCTGGGAACTGGGGACACGGCCTCAGTTTTGTTTCGTCACACGGAAGTAAAGCAGAATGTTGCGGCTTCCAAACTGAAACCTTTTAGCCGCCGAGAATATGAGGTTGGGTCCTATGGCTCGCAGATTTGTGACGCGCAAAGAGGAGGCTATGGTGACCAGGGCTCTCAAGTTTTGAGCAGGGTCGTGCGTGAGACTGTATTTACACAGAGCCCTGTGTAAATGTTTGTCTAAAGAGCAAACTTAAACTACAAAGCAACTAATGAGAGTTAGTAGAAATAAATGAAGTTATTACCTGATGGTTCTCCGTTTTGTCGTTCACTGACAGTTAGGGTGACCATTCGTCCGGATTTCGTCCGGACAGTCCGGTTTTAGAGCTGTCTGTCCGGCCGTCTGTCACGTGTCCTCCTTTTTTACATTTTGTCCTCCTTTCGGACCCTCGTTGGCCACCGTTGCATAAATCGTCATAAATCCCCACCCATTATTTACACTTCCTACTCTGCGATGTTCGCCGTTTCCCAATTCAGCGAATGCACGGTTCGGAGTGTGGTCTCAGTCTGCAGTCGAGGCGGTGCATACTCGCTGAGCCCTGAGTGCAGTCCAGGGATCACATGTCCGTCTGCGAAATGGAACAGATCCCGCCTCAGCTCAGTGAGCCGGGTGGTCTGCTCCTTGTTCCCTACAGACAAAAATATTATTCTATTGCGACTAGTAATACTTGGAATTGGGACATGGCCAATGTTCCCCCTAATTTTTAATGTGTCTGAGCAAACACACTAACTCCCTGAGCGCTCCTTGGATCCCTGTGCGCGACATCCGAAATGCGCGCCCCCCCCCCCCCCCCGCACTTTGCAGATATAAAAAAAAAAAGACCCCGCGGCTGAATAAAAAGTGGAAATCCGCTAAAAGCTCTTTCATCCCTGATTTACAGTAAATGTTGGACATGGTTATATCCATGTTGTAATATCCAGCATTACAACCCCACCCCCCCCCCTCCCCAAGGGAAAAAAAAAAAAGGTGTCTTTGTCCTCCTTTTTGGACACAAGTGTCCTCCTTTCCTGTTTCATGCCGGTGGTCACCCTAGTGACAGTGCAGTGCGCGCTTAGACACTCGCTGAGCGGCGCGGGGAGGAGGGAGCGGGGCGAGGAGGAAGGGGGGGGGGGGGTTCGCTGAAAACGCGCGGTGCCTGCATAAACTGAGCCACACAGACCGATTTTCTGGACACACACACACAAAAATCAGCGTGAGAAATGCCATGTGTGGCGTGTGAACACGTCGAATTGCGTGTGTCACACTCTCAATGCGTGAGACTTGAGAGCCCTGATGGTGACAGATACGCTGAGATCCAGATATGTTTTGTGCATTTATTACAAAAAGAGCGCACACAGCTATGACAGCGCAGCAGGATGAAATGGAACTCATGAAAACCAGCAGGATGAACAGATTAACGTGAAAGATGAATGAATGGTTTGCAGTCAACAAAAAATACGGCTACACCCCAACCCTGACTCTCTCCTCTGTGTGACAGGTGAGCGCGCGCTTTTACACGCACACATTTCCGTACGTGCACACACCCACACTCACGTGACCCACCGCCTCTGCCACACACACACACACAAACGCACCGTGCACATCATCTCAGTTATGTCTCCTACACAGAAGGAAGTTGGTCGGCGTTCAATACGTCGCCGATGACTGGTCAAAATTAGTAAAAATTGCTGGAAAGTTGCGGTGATTGGTCAAAATTGCAACACCGCCCTGAATTCGCGGGGATTGGCTGAAGTTGCGTTGAAGTTGCAAATCGCAACATCGCGAATTCCTGGAGGGTCTGTCTTGTCTTGGCCTGATCCCGTCAGATCTCAGAGGCTCAGCAGGTCCTGGTCAGGACTTGGATGGAGACGCTGGAACACCAGGAGCCACAGGGGGGCGCTAGTAGCAAAAACTGTTGTTGTGTCCTTAGGCAAAACACTTGACCCACATTGCCGAGTATGAAAGTGGAGTGTGTGAGTGTTGGTGGAGGGGCAGATGGTGCAGATTGGCAGCCTCACTTCAGTCAGTCTGCCCCAGGGCAGCTGTGGCTACAATAGTATCTTACCCCCACCAAGTGTGGAGTGAACGAACAATGAACTGTAAAGAGCTTTGGGCGTCTTGAAAGGCGATACAGTAATCCCTCGCTGTATCGCCGTATCAACATTGTGTTCTGCGTCCTGATTGGCTAAGGGACTGTAGACCTCCGGCTGGATGTGTGAGGGGCGGAGACATGAGTCACTGGATCCGTAGGAAGCAGGACCAGTCCAGACCGGGACTAAGACATGAGGACCAGACCGGGACTAAGACATGAGGACCAGACCAGGACTAAACCAGGACCAGACCGGGACTAAACCAGGACCAGACCGGGACTAAGACATGAGGACCAGACTGGAACTAGACCGGGACTAAGACATGAGGGCCAGACTGGAACTAAGACATGTGGACCAGACTGGAACTAAGACTTGAGGACCAGACTGGAACTAAGACTTGAGGACCAGACTGGAACTAGACCGGGACCAGACCAGGACTAAGACATGAGGACCAGACCGGGACTAAGACATGAGGACCAGACCGGGACTAAGACATGAGGACCAGACCGGGACTAAGACATGAGGACCAGACCAGGACTAAACCAGGACCAGACCGGGACTAAACCAGGACCAGACCGGGACTAAACCAGGACCAGACCGGGACTAAGACATGAGGACCAGACCAGGACTAAACCAGGACCAGACCGGGACTAAACCAGGACCAGACCGGGACTAAGACATGAGGACCAGACTGGAACTAGACCGGGACTAAGACATGAGGGCCAGACTGGAACTAAGACATGTGGACCAGACTGGAACTAAGACTTGAGGACCAGACTGGAACTAGACCGGGACCAGACCAGGACTAAGACCTGAGGACCAGACCGGGACTAAGACATGAGGACCAGACGGGACTAAAGGTCCCATGGCATGAAATTTTCACTTTCTGAGGTTTTTCAACGTTAATGTGAGCTCCCCTACCCTGTTTAGCCCCCCCCCCCCATGGCTAAAAGTTGCGAAATGTCTAAACTGAGCATTTGTGATCCTTTTCTGCGTTACACAAAACCAGTGTTGAAACGGGCGAGTTCGGACAAGGCACCTGATTGACGTCAGATCGGCAAATGCAGCTCCAGCCCCTCCCTCTGTCTCCGCTCAGCGTCCCTGTATATCCCGCCCATAGAGTTTGGACTGTGAATGCGCTACGCAATGCGAAATGCGTTTTTTTATTTGTCTGGAGGCACGTCCGAGTGTTTCTAGGCTCGCAAGTCCCTTACCCGACCCTCTGGACCTCTGAAATACCAGTGGTTTAATTTTATTTTCTGTGTAAATATGCTTTTTTTCATTGCAAAGAGGAGACGAGCTGCGCCGAGCTGAACTTCGAGCGGGGGAAACCCGCCCCCCCCGCTCCTTAGCCAATCTCTCTGTCCTTCTCATTTGCATTGAAGCAGCAACACCCACAATAAAGCATTTTAGACACATATCTAGCCTCATGAAGACTGTCAGAGTCATATCTCATGCACTGAGTGTTGATTTTGAAGAAGGATTCATTTACAGTATTAGGGAACCATTAAGGAGCCATATAAAAGCATCAAGAAGTATGGGACCTTAAGACATGAGGACCAGACCAGGATTAAGACATGAGGACCAGACCGGGACTAAGACATGAGGACCAGACCGGGACTAAGGGTGTTTTCACATATAGTCCCCTTTAAGAGAACCGAACTCAGTCCCCTAAAAGTGGACCAACAAGGAGACCAAGAGAACACAAACTCAGTTCTGTTTGTGTTCACATTGTGAAAGAGGACCGAGTTCTCTTTCTGGTCCACTTAAGCTCTGATGGAGCCTCAGTCCTCTTTCTGTTCACACTGTAGCTTCTCTAGAGCTCTGAGACCTGGTTTAGACCTGGTTTAGACCTGGTTTAGTCCTGGTTTAGTCCTGGTTTAGTGCCGAAATAGATGCAGAAATAATCTGATAATATGACTCACCCATAAGAACGGTATCCATGTATGCACGTGTCACGGTCTTTAATAATCCGGAGCTCCGGAGAAAAGGACATATCTCGAACTTATCCCGTGTCCCGAGGCGAGAGTTCCTTCTTACGTAGCATTAACGTAGCAAGTTAAGGATTCTTCTTCTGTTGGAAATGCCGCGTAAATATCAGGCGGCTCGCTCACAGCTGATGGGCGAACAGGCACAAACACAACAGCGGTAATCGTCATGATTGGCGGGAGCGCGATCGGTGCGTAATTATGCTGCAACATGATTGGAAGCTGGAGCGCAGTTCGGCCTATGATTGGCTCTTGCCGGCTCTTGGCTCATTGACTCTTGGCTCACCGGCTCTTGGCTCACCGGCTCTTGGCTCACCGGCTCGTGGTGGTTCACTGCACAAAAGGCGAAGTGAACCCGGAGCGTTATGTGAACACACTGCGCAGGTTAGGCGAACCGTACCGCGGACCTTTTAGCGAACCGTACTGAGACCACCTCCCGAGATGGTCTCAGTTTGGTTCGTTTTAAAGGGGTCTGAGTGCGCTTGGAGTGTTCACATATAAACCTATAATGCTCAGTTAGCGATCTGAGTTCGCTTTAAACGCTGAAAGGGACCAAGTGTGAAAACACCCTAAGACATGAGGACCAGACCGGGACTAAGACATGAGGACCAGACTGGAACCAGACCGGGACTAGACCAAGACTAAACGTGGACTAAACCAGGTCTAAACCTGGACTAGACCAGGATTAAACCAGGTCTAAACCTGGACTAGACCAGGATTAAACCTGGACTAAACCAGGACTAGACCAGGATTAAACCTGGACTAAACCAGGACTAGACCAGGTCTAAACCTGGACTAAACCAGGATTAAACCACAGCATGTGGCTCTTTGCCTGGTTTCGTGCGGCTCTTGCGTTCATGTCGAGGTTCGTGCGTGTTCACTTCGTAGCTCAGGCTGCGTCGTTGGCCGTGGACGCGGTCCCGTGGGGGAGGCATGGTCCGGACACTGCCGGCGGTCTCGTGCTCGCAGCCCCGGGTGGGACGTGCGGCCTCACGTCGGTCATGTTGCTCTATCACGGATTTGACCACGATGAGCGGGTGCACGTGTCCGCACGCACACTTCTCCGGGAGGTTAATGTGCATTGTGTCCCGGACGTGGCGGTGCCGTTGGATGAGCGCGGTGCTTCCTGCAGATCCAGTGACTCATGTCTCCGCTAGACCTGCGCGATTAATCGATTAATTTGAATTTACAGTTCAGGACGCAAACATTGTACGAGCTAATGCTGCAGCGAGTGAGCTAAAGCCGGAGCTTGTACCAAACAAAGGTGTTTACATCTGTTATATGGAACTGGTTCAGTTTTCTTGCGTCGGACTTAGAACAAACGAGTGCTCGCTGTAAGGTCTGTTCAAAAGCTGCAGCACGACAAATGTATCCTAGCGCCTAAAGCAGAGGCAGCGGGAGAAGTGCAGGTCCCCACAGCGCGAGCACATATCGTAAAAGACACGGTGCCCATATTTACTGTGGAAAAGCCCGGATTCATTAACATGGTGAAAGTTTTGGACCCGAAGTATGTGCTACCAAGACACAAATATCTTTCTTGTGTTAGATTAAAATCGGAAATCAGATTTTTTTTTTGTTTTTTGTTTTATCAGAGATTTTATTTTTAGGCCATATCGCCCAGCTCTAGAGACAAGACAAAAAAAATGTACTAATAGTGAAGCGTGGGGGGGGGGGGGGGGGGGGGGGCACGGCTCCGGGAGTCCTGCTGGATGTGCGAGGGGCGGAGACTAGAGCTGGGCGATATGGCCTAAAAATAAAATCTCCGATTAAAAAAAAAATTTTAATCGATTTTTCTCTGCCCTACTCAAAAACAAATAACAGATGACAGACAAATGTCTCAAAACAATGCAACGTTCTTTTTTACAGGGATGAAAGTGTACCGTCATAAAAAAAGCTGTTAACAGCTTAACCAATTACGACGGGGGGGTATGATATACGCTGTTGATATACGTGCGGTGTCCGCCCGTTGCTCACATGGGCTCGCACGGTACATTTTTAATACGACACGTGTACTATTGTTTCTGAATATTTTTATATACAGTGGTACCTCACCTTACGAATGACCCAACAAACGAAAATTTCAAGTTACGAAACGCCTTCACGTCAAATTTTGGTCTCTAGATACGAATGAAATTTCAAGTTACGAAACGCGAAATCTCCAATCCAATCCAACTTTATTTAAAAAGCACTTTAAAAACAACAAATCTCAAAAATTCAATGAATGCGCGCTCAGATGCACGCCCCGAAACGTAAATGCACATTATCAACACACGGGGTTAGGTTCCAGAGGTGGCCTGCGGTGGGAGAGGTCCACGAGGTAGGACAACTTTGTATTTGGCAATTGTTCTACATGTTTTAGGGCTGTAAATGCCTCACCACACATTCTACACTTTTTTCTCGCATTTCTCTCTCGTTTAAACACTCGAACTTTGATAGATTTTCAATGGAATGTGTTCGCCGCCGAACATGCGATGGGAGCGGAGACACAACAACACAGTATGGTAAAACTCACCTGTCTCACGACGGTCTAAACCCCGCTCACGTTCCCTTAGTGAATTGGTGAATTCTGCTTCACAATGATGGGAAGAGCCGACATCGAAGGATCAAAACGTCCATACGGCGCAAGGCCGCGCTACACCGGGGCTGCGGGATTGAGCTGCGGCGCCGCGTGCCTCCTCCTCGGGGCCGAGCCCCCACGGCTCACAGCTCACAGTGTGAGCCGCGCTCTGGAAGTCAGAGAGAACCAGAGCCCACCCCGAGCGAGACCCCGCGGTCTTGCCCGCTGATAGAGCGGCCTGTTAGCTCACAGTGTCAGCCCTAGGGTGACCATTCGTCCGGACAGTCCGGTTTTAGAGCTGTCTGTCCGGCCGTCTGTCACGTGTCCTCCTTTTTTATGTTTTGTCCTCCTTTCGTTGCATAAATCGTCATAAATCCCCACCCATTATTTACACTTGCTACTCTGCGATGTTCGCCGTTTCCCAATTCAGAAAGTGCATGGTTCGGAGTGTGGTCTCAGCCTGCAGTCGAGGCGGTGCATACTCGCTCAGCCCTGAGTGCAGTCCGTGGACCGCATGGCCATCTGCGCGATGGAACAAGTCCCGCCTCAGCTCAATGAGCCGGGTGGTCTGCTCCTTGTTCCCTAAAGACAAAATATTATTCTATTGCGACTAGTAATGCTTGGAATTCCTGTGCGCGAAATGCAGAATGTCCGAGCAGTGCACATTCTCAGCGCACATTCTTTGTTTTCCCCGAGGGAAAACAAAACAAAAAAAACAAGGTGTCCTCACTTTAGGGCCTTTGTCCTCCTTTTTGGACACAAGTGTCCTCCTTTCCTGTTTCATGCCGGTGGTCACCCTAGTCAGCCCCCCCCGGCTCTGGAGGTCAGATAGAAGCAGAGCTCGCCCCGCCCCGCTCTTATTCCCGCTGAAAGAGCGTCTTTCTCGGCCTCTTAAAGGTGCGGAGACCCGAGCACCGAGCACCGCGCTCCTCCAACGGCACTGCCATGTTCTAATAATAACAGGTCCAATCCAGGTTTAGTTCTGGCCAGACCTGGTTTATTCCACGTTCTTTTAGTCCTGGTCTAGTCTCTTAGCCCGTCAGAAACACAACGTTACACTATTAAAAAAAAAAGTTACACTATAAAAAAAAACCTTGGAACGGATCAGGCTTTTTCCATTGAAATAGCTACTCAACTTACGAATTTTTCACGTTACGAAACCACTTCTGGAACGAATTAATTTCGTAAGGTGAGGTATCACTGTATATATATACAGTGAACCCTCGCTGTATCGCGGTTCACTCTTCGCGGCCTCGCTGTTTCGCGGATTTTTTTTTCCAATTTTTTTTTTCCAATTTTTTTTTTTTTTTTTTTTATAGTGTAACTTTTTTTTACAGTGTAACATTCTGTCCTGCGCCCTGATTAGCTAAGAGACTAGACCAAGACTAAACCAGGTCTAATGCAGGTCTAAACCAGGACTAAACCAGGTCTAAACCAGGACTAAACCAGGTCTAGACCAGGGATGGTAGGGACAGAGTCTCAGATGTCCTTCACGAGAGCGCCTGGGTGACAGGAGGTGTGGCCTTTGTTTACTTGCACGAGCCATGGAAGAGAGTGCGAGCCGGACAAATGGAAGAGCCAAGAATCAACATGGACGGGCCTGGCGCCTGGCTGCGCGGCGTCCGGGGGAGCCGCAGCGGGGAGAGGACACTCGCGCGCACAGAGGAGACAGTGGCTCTTCCCCGTGAGAGGACGAGAGGACGAACCCGACCCCGTCCTAGAGAACTGTGGAGTGGAGTATTGGCGACGCATTGATAGCGGTCTGATTTTGGAGCCGGGGTGAAATGCAACCAACTCTTGTGAGCGCAGGTTGGTCTTACCTGGTCTTGTGGTGGTCAGAGGCGTCTGTTAGCGGTTTGGCACTGTTAGCATTGGCTTGAGTCTTGCCCAAAATGATATCCAGGTCGCTTTCCACTCGACTTTCGCACATGGCATGGATATGTGGTACCAAAACAAACACACGTGTCCGCGCGCACGTGTCCGCGCACACGTGTCCGCGCGCACGTGTCCGCGTGTCACGTGCCCCCCCCCCCACTATTAATATATTTTAATGAAAATCTACAAAAGTTTGAGTGTTTAAACAAGAGAAAAATGTTAATACCAGTCTCAGAAAGGTGTATAAGACATTTTTTTTGTCTTATCTCTAGAACATTATGTCACATTGGGCTTTTAGCGTTAAAATAAGAATGAAAACCCTGATGTGATCAATAACATGGTCACGGTCATGGACAATAACGGTCTGAGGTATGTCCCACATCGTTTTCCTTTAAGGACAAATGGCTCTGGGTTCTTATGGGCTAAAGTTCACACTGTGTCCTTGTGCTCTTAGGCCTCACACCTTCACTGTTCACAAGTTCAGCCCTGGTATAGAAACACTAACCTAAACCAGGGCTAAACCAGGGCTAAACCAGGGCTAAACCAGGACTAAACCAGGGCTAAACCAGGACTAAACCAGGGCTAAACCAGGGCTAAACATGATCACATGCTCCAAGGTTCACCTGTCACATGATTGTACGCTGTCAATCAAACCTGTTGTGGGAGGGGCCTCGGGGAAAGAAGGCGCCTGATTGGGTAGAATCCCTCAATTGTCCAGGTAGAACCAAAGGCAAAAGGAAAACTTCAGTTTGTCGACTGGACAGAAGTTTATTTGGTGGAATCCGTTTTTTCTGCTTCTTCAGTGCTGGTCAGACGCTGGTAGACACTGCCTATATATGCCTGAAGGGGGCGCTCACTACAATGAAATGACTGTGAGACTACCACACCTACTTGTTTACAGTTTGTGTTAGTTAGGTGGGCCTGTTAGATCTGCAGTGGGAGTGGAGTGTGGGTCTTGTTAGAACCATTCAGGACCATAATGGTGTTTTCACACCTCTGGACCTGACCTGCTGCTCTATTGTTTTCTTTGTTTTGATTTAGGTTTGAGGATAGCGTTATAGATGGAGACAAATGATGTCTGAGACCTCCATTTGTGTCCAAGGAAGGATTCTCTTTCTTTAACTCCTCCTCTCAAACCAGTTCTTTTCTCTGGCCAATATCTGGACCTCACTGTCCTCAAAGGAGTGGCCCGTGGCTTTTAGGTGAAGATGTACGGCAGACTGAGGTCCTTTTAGGTGGAGGTGTACGGCAGACTGAGGTCCTTTTAGGTGGAGATGTACGGCAGACTGAGGTCCGTTTAGGTGGAGGTGTACGGCAGACTGAGATCCTTTTAGGTGGAGGTGTATGGCAGACTGAGGTCCTTTTAGGTGGAGATGTACGGCAGACTGAGGTCCTTTTAGGTGGAGGTGTACGGCAGACTGAGGTCCTTTTAGGTGGAGGTGTACGGCAGACTGAGGTCCACTCTGGCTCTCTCGTCTGTGTTGGTTCATCCTCTTATGAAGTGGTCGTTTTGTTTCTCCAGCGCTCACTGATTTTTGCCTGATGAAGGCCTAGTGCCCAAACGTTTCATGTCTCAATAAATCTCACATTTTACAAGTAAGACGGAGTGCAGGATTATTTTCTACTTCTCACAACTGCATGTTCTGCATGTTCTCCCAGTGACACATCTGCATGTTCTACATGTTCTACCGGTGGAACCTCGGTTCTCCTTGACTGATGTGACGTGTTGCTGGAGGTGCTCAGATTTATTTGGATCAAACTCTGTTCATATCCCGTGTGGCTGTGAGACAAACACACAAGAACACACACCTTTACACCAGAACACACACATTTACACCAGAACACACACATTTACACCAGAACACACACTTCCTGTTTGACCTTGGCAGCTAGCGGGTTAGCTTATTAGCAGGTTGTGGTCACATCTTTATATAACGCTTTTCCACCTTCAAGGCACCTGAAGTGCTTTACAACAAGGAACCACTCACACATTCACACACACATTCACACACCAGTGTACGCAGACACTGGGGGCGAGGTGGGTTAAGTGTCTTGCCCAAGGGCACAACGGCAGCATTCATCTGTGGGAGCTGGAATCATACCAACCAGCCTGTGAGTCAGTGGATCTGACCGCTCAACCACTGATGTTCTTATGTCAAGAGCGGGATTTGAACCGCCAACCTTTGGAACAGTGGACAAACGCTCAACCAACTGAGCTACTGCCACCCAGGTTAGCTGGTTAGCGGTGTCCAGAGGTACAGACTGGTCCCTTGCACATTTAAGCAGCAGTGTCAGTGTCATTTAAGCAGCAGTGTCATTTAAGCAGCAGTGTGATTGGGGGAGGGAGGGCAGGGAGAGAGTTGAGCATCCTGACAGCTTGGTGGATGAAGCTGTTTTTCAGTCTGCTGGTCTTGGCCCTGAGGCTCCTCAGTCTCCTTCCTGATGGCAGCAGACTGAAGAGGCAGTTGGATGGGTGGGTGGGATCAGGTGCTCATGATGGGAGCTGGGGCTCTGGCTCTCTTCAGCTTGTGGAGGAAGTAGAACTTAGTTGATTCATTCAGCCAAATGGAACTTGCTTGTAAAACACATTGAAACATTCTTATATATGATTTACTATGTGTGATTTTATGTGTATTTACTTAGTTACTTTATTTGAAGAGTTAAAGTTATTTTACTTGACACTTCCTTTCCTTTTTTCTAATGCAGAGCTCCAAGATCCACCAACAGAATGGTGTTCACATGTGACCAGTGTGGAAAGGTGTGGCCAACAGCTTCCAGACTGAAAAGACACTACAGAACTCACACAGGAGAAAGACCATTTGAATGTGACCAGTGTGGGAGCACGTTTTCACAGTCAACCCACCTAGTATCACATATGAGAATTCACACTGGGCAGAGGCCATACAAATGTGATGTTTGTGAAAAGGCATTTTCACATTCAAAAGTCCTAGTAGAACATATGAGAGTTCACACTGGAGAGAAGCCATACAGATGTGATGTATGTGAAAAGGCATTTTCATATTTAAGTGCCCTAGTATCACATATGAGAGTTCACACTGGAGAGAAGCCATACAGATGTGATGTATGTGAAAAGGCATTTTCACATTCAAGTGCCCTAGTATCACATATGAGAGTTCACACAGGAGAAAGACCATATGAATGTGACCAGTGTGGGAGGGGATTTAAAGAGTCTGGTGCCCTCCATCTACATATGAGAATCCACACAGGAGAGAAGCCATACAAGTGTGACCACTGTGGGAAAGCTTTCTCTAGAACATCCAGTTTCAATCAACACATGGGAATTCACTTCAGACAGACTAAATGAGTGACCAGTGTTAAAATGCTTTTAGAACATTGCAGCAACTCTCCAGTCACGACCAAACGCACACACGAAAACTCGGATCAAGTGAGCCTAAAGTCAGACTCAAAAAGCCGGAGCTGATCTTCAGAGACTCTGGACTGTGGAGTTGAGCTCTGTGTAGTGGAAAAAAATTGCAAGCTTAAAATATGTAAAGTTTTTTTTTTTTAATAGAAAGAGTTTCAACTGAAGTTAATCCATCTTATTCTTGTGTTGTTTTTAACTTTGAGAGACGTAACTGAAATTGCATTTTATCTTTTTATTCTCTTTTGACTTTTGTTATGATGCATATTATACTCATACTAATTTTATACTCATATTATACTTATTACTCATTGTTTAGCTCATTGCTTACATTTTATATTGCCTGCTTTATTGTGTGAAAACAGTGTAAACTTGTTGAAGGGAAATTTAGTGGTTCAGGCGGGGGAGTCTTACTCATTATTTTTTGAGAACTGTTCACAGGCGAGCCAGTTTGCCCCGGTGAAAGAAGCCTTGACGCCAGTACACTGTGTTCCTCTGATTTACGGGGAGAAGCAGATAACGGAGGAATGCCGAGGAGGCTGACCGGGGGCTGCCCCTGGAGTCACATTATTCACATGCTGTGTCGATGGAGAGAGAGGCAGTCAGCGGTCCTGGTGTAAGACCTACGTAGACGGAAGTGTTACCAGGGACAGTCTGACCTCTGCATTGTTTAGCGACTATTGTATCAGGGGAATACATTTTTTGTGGAACTGTATCCGTCTCACTCTCAGTGATATTTTGATCTGAACCTGGTTGTAGCACTGACGCAGTATTTTAACACACAACCCACAACCAGTGTTGCCAACTTAGCGACTCTGTCGCTAGTTTTAGCTACTTTCTGGACCCCCCTAGCGAGAAAATTAGACAAAAGCGACTAGCGACAAATCTAGCGACTTTTTTTGGTGATCAGAGGCTCCAAGATCGCGGGAGGGGGAAAAAATAATTGCGCTGTTTTCTCTCTTTCCCGGTTCAGAGAAAGAGACAGAGAGGAGCAGTGGAAGAGAGACACAGGCAGAGAGGGGCGGGGGCGGAGTTGAGAACAGCGTGGACTGTCGCTTCACTCACAGGCACAGACACCACTCACCAGTCTCTCCTCTGCTCCCTCCCATCTCGTCAGATCGCCTCGGAGTCTGGTCATTCCTCTGCCATAGGCTCTGATTCTCAATAAGTGTATGCCTATGCGCTCTGATTTGTTTTCTTTTTCTTTTTGGCGACACAAAGTCACAAGTAGCACTGCTTAAAAAGCTAGTTGTACAGCACAGAAAAAATTTAAAAAGCTAGTTCTTTAGCACAAAAAAAAAAACAAAAAATACAAACAAAGAAGTATATGTAATAACAACACCAATAAAAGGTTAGTGTCACGGGGTAAGGAAGGTTAGGATGTGCTGTCTGGAGCCCCCTGCTGACAATGACGTTTGGTTTGGACGCCCCGCTGCCCACAACAGATGTTTATTCTTTTCATGGCTGCTGAGATGAACGTGAAGTAAAATATAAGAATTAGAAAATAAAATCTGTTTTTTAGACCATTTGTTCTTGCTTGTCTTGTCTTATGTCTTACATATGCATCAAGAAACTTCAGAACTGAAACAAATGCACAAAGGGCTGAGAAACAGTGTGAGCTTCTTTTAACATGAACAGGTGAAGCACTAAAGGTTCATCAGATTTGAGAGAAGGTTTGACGCCGTCTCTGAATGACACTGAATATTAGAAGAGGGAGCACTTTTACATTTATTCCATGTACTTCATGTAAAATAGCCTCTTTAACTCCCCTCTCAAACCAGAAGGGCTCAGACACAATTTGTCTCCATCTGTAACTCTATCCTCAAACCTAAATCAAAACAAAGAAACACTCACAAAACAGTTGCACATGAAAAAGTCAGAAGTCGTAATCGCTTGGTGCTATTTTCTCTCAAGTCGTATCACTGCACGCCTATTATTATTATTAGCCTGTTCACTTGTAAGTGGTGATGTTTACAAGTGAACAGGCTAATAATAGGCCATTCTGCAACAGAATCTCCAACTTAGTCAGGATATAGACATTACACTGACAGTGTCGTGACACATTCAAAAATACACTCACACACGGGCTACTACACATTTAGGTAGGTTACAGGTGAAATAATTTTTTTCAAAAGCAGTAGAAGTGATCAGTAGTGACGGGTCCGGCAACACCGATGTGTCGGCGCATGCGTCGAGTTCATAGAGCAAAACTCCGTGTCGGTGTGCGCATCGATACAGGACCCGTGTCGAACTGACACTGACGCGCCAAACTGTTTACAAGGAAGCGCATCTGTCAACGGGATGCATTTGCCAAAAGAATCTCTGATCTTTTGCGGTTCATCATCAAATTCATCAAGAACTATGGAGCAGCCTCAAGCTGAAAGAAAGGTTTCCACCATGTGTCCAACCTTACAATTTCTCTGCACTCCAGCCTCATCTGTGCCGTGTGAGCGGGTGTTTTCTACAGCTGGAGAAGTTCTATCAAAAAAGCCTAACAGACTCAATTTCAAAATGTTGGAAACACTATTTTGTTGTTTGTTTGTTTTTATTCTAGACCACAAGAATCCTCATTCACAACACGTTCACTTTACGTTCTGATACATGTTCACATTATTTATTGACTGTATCTAAAAATATCAAAGATATTTTAAATGTAAATGAAGATGTGAAATAAAACAATATAAAATACAACGACTTAAATTATATTATTGAATATACTAGGTCATCAAATCAGTGTCAGTTGAGTCTGAGGGATTTTTAGTATTCACTGACAGTATCGACACAGGATCAATACAGGATCAATACAGTTTGGCAACGTGTTGAAACGCTTCATGACGCCTCATCTACACATCACTAGTGATAAGTAAGAAAAGAAATAGGCCAAATCCATCCACAGCTGAGAAAATTATATTTATGAATAAAAATATTGAATTGTAATACAAAAATTAGTCTTTATTGTTTTATTTCATTAAAAACTAATTACAAAAATAACACATACACATTTTTATTTAACCTTTATTTAACCAGAAAAGTCCAATGAGATTAAAAACTTCTTTTCCAAGGGAGTCCGGCGGACTGGGTTAATATTCTGGTTCTTGGATTACGTTACTGAATACAGATTTTAAGGGGAACTAGTAACTGTACCAGAAAACATTTCTAAAGTAACCCTCCCAGCCCTGATGATCAAACAAATAGTATAGAACAACTGAAAAACTTTATTAAACCTGCTAAAAGTGACACAAATGACTAAAAGCTCCATATTTGGCCGTGTCAGCTCCAGAAGGGAAGAAAACAAACGTCATTAAAAACAAGAGCGCCATCTGGTGGTGGCAAAAAGAACAACACACATGGCTCCCTCTGTTGGCCACGAAGGGAATTACACCTGCCTGACTAGGACCACGTGACAAGTAACCCGAGCTCGCGCCAGGGTTTGGGTGCAAAGGTGAAAACAGCGGGATTTGAATTGGATGTGGACGAACACTGAAGGAGCGTTGTTATTGATCACAGTTGTTACTAGATTCAAAATCAGCAAAGTCATATTTGATTTTAAGCGAGAGAAACAGATACTTTATTGATCCTGAGGGAAATTCCTCTGTGCGTCCCAATCACAGGTCTCAGGTCAGTTTCACAGGAGGACTGGTCAGGGAGGGTCAGCAGGTCTGTGTCAGGACAGTTTGAGGAGAGGAAGAGCCAAAGGTGACCGTCCTGTGTGTCCTCCAGGGGGCGCCAGGTGAACACAACAGGAAAGGCCAAACGCCCAAACACAGACCTGACCGTCACCGGGACTTACAGCCGCGTTTAAGGAGGTACAAGGGTTCATTTTCTCTGTTAGTTCTATTATTCTGTTATCTCTGACTTATTTTTATTTGAATATTTTAAAGGTGCACTATGCGTGAAAAGTCCCTCAGTCGTCCAGGTAGAATCCATGATCAAAGGAGAAGTTCAATTTGTCAACTGGACAAAGTTTGTTTGGTTGAAAACGTTTCGCCGCTCATCCGAGAGGCTTCGTCAGCTCTGAGCTGACGAAGCCTCTCGGATGAGCGGCGAAACGTTTTCAACCAAACAAACTTTGTCCAGTTGACAAATTGAACTTCTCCTTTGATCAAAGGTGCACTATGTAACTTTTTTCTACTTTACATTTATTCAATCACAGGTGGTTTTAGAGCTCAAAAATACCTAGAAAAACAAACACTCTGACTGTGAGCGGGGTCGCCTCTCCACAGATCTGACCTGTGACTTGGTCTGGTTTGGTCTCCATGGAGATAGAAAGGTTTAATGCCATACCGTGGAACATTCCAGATAAAGATTCAAAGCTTTTATTGCCATATGCACAGTAAAGAAATACGTTTCCCTGTACAATGTCAAATTCAGCAGCGTATTTTGCATTCCATATTTTCTCTCTTGATTCATGTCACTGCGCCCACGTTAGCTCATTAGCCTGTTCACTTGCATTGAGGCTCCTGCCGCCGGCGGCCCATAGAATCGATGACCCGAGCTCTGGTTCTGCCTCTTCGGACCTGTCCAGCAGCGACCTCGGGGGCCGGACGCTGCCATGGTCAACTGGGATGCCGCTCGCCTCGTCCTGTCCATGGCCAGATATTCTATCTTCGTGGCCCGAAACCACCACCTCCACGACGGCCGCGCAGCAGAGCACTGGCCCCTCTTCACAGCGCTCCTTCATGCCCACGTTCACCACCTCCACTCCGCAAGAGAAACTGAGTTTTGCAACACCTTCACCCCAGACAATACGCTTTTCTCCATCTCCCGAACCGGTTCCCCTCGGCTGGACTTCTGACCCTGCCCCCCTCCGCTGTCCCCCTGGACCCTGTTGTCTGGACCTTCCCTGGACACTGCATCGCCCTTGCTCCCCCCAGACCCCCTTTCTTCACCTGGAACAATCCCTTTGGTCCTCTACACTCCCCCTGTTTCTCTTAGCCCTTGTGCCCAGTGGTGTTCATTCCCGTGCCCACATCCCCCGATGTGTCTTCTGAGTGTTTTTGTGTTTGTTTTTGTGGTGTTAAGATATATGTACCTTGTAATAATAAAAGATTTTTAAAAAAGCCTGTTCACTTTTAGCGGATGTGTACGGCGGATGCGGTCCGCCGCAAGCGGAAGTTTACAGGTGAACAGGCTAATAGAGCTAACGTGGGCGCAGTGATACGAATCGAGAGAGACAATATGGAATGTGAAATACGCTGCTGAATTTTACATGGACAACTGTCTGGCAAATGTGTCACTTTTCGGACAAATGTTGTTTTGGGAAGAACAACAAGCTTTATTTCATGTCCTGGTGAACTTACCGGACCTACCTCCAGAACGCCAGCAGAACCGGGCTGAGACGAGACTGTCAGAGGTAAGCCGGCGTTACCGCACGAAACTTTTAGAAGGAAACCCATACAGATTAACATTAAAAAAAAACTGCATTATCCCTTTAAAACCGCACTCCAAACTGTGCACACTCCAAACTGTGCACACTCCGAACTGTGCACACTCTGAACTGTGCACACTCTGAACTGTGCACACTCCGAACTGTGCACACTCCAAACTGTGCACACTCCGAACTGTGCACACTCTGAACTGTGCACTAGAGATGTGCACTACCGCCCAACTCTAGTGCACAGTTCAGAGTGTGCACACTCCGAACTGTGCACACTCTGAACTGTGCACTAGAGTTGGGCGGTATCAAAATTTTGATACCGTTACCGTGTCCACATTTTCCCGGGGTATACGGTATTACCGTTGCTAAGGCTAAAAAAAACAAAAAACACTTGGTAGCACTACAGTGCACTTGGTAGCACTACAGCTGCAGAGTTTTCAGATGCTAGGCTAGCGCAAGTCAACGGTAAATGGTAGCCGGATTTAAATAAGGCTTACCCACTCAATAGTTCACCCAAAACAAGTCAACTATAACGGCAGACTGTCGATGTAAATGTATGTTGATTGAGTAATTTTTGAAATCAAACTGACTGCGAATAGCATGAATCATTCCATATCTGAGGGACTAGCTTCGCAGCAGCAGCGGAATTTTACTTTACTCTAGTTGGTTGTGAAGTGACCAATCACGTAAACAGAGAAGCGAGAAAAGACGTAGTAAGGAAGACCACAGAGTGAAGAGGTGAATTTTAAAAGAACTACCGGGCAAAATGGTTTTTCAGTGTGCATTTCGAAAATGTACAAATAAAGCCCGCAGGTGGGCACCACAAAGTTTTCACAGCTTTCCCGTGCAAAATGACGCGACTGTGGCTTGTAGCTGCTGGCTTAGACATCAACACACTGGTGGAGACGCTACATAAACAGAAGATTTGCAGTGATCATTTCGGACCAGACGACTACACCAAATCCCTTGGAAAGCCTAGTCTGACAACCACTGCAGTACCATCTGTCTTTCCAAGCGCAAGATCCCGTGATGAAGAACGGGTTTATACCTTTTTTACCCAAGCTTGCTCCTGTCGTTATGTTAGCCTGCTGGTCAAAAGGCATGCACGCTCATAAAGTTGTTGCTAGCCCGTGAACATTCATGTTGAGCACGGAACTGAAAAGACAGCCCCGCATTGATCGTTCATTCCAACGAACAATGCAACAACCCGGTTTTCTGTAGCTGTAGCGGGAGCTAACTCACCGACACTCTCTCGCGTTCTGCCCTTTCAACATCCATCTCTCTCAACTCTTCGTCTGTATATTCCAAGCATCGGGGAGACCTCCAAATGTGGCCATGTCTGGATTGTAGAACAGGGCAGGCTACTGTACTCTACGGCTAACGACGACAGCTGAAGGTAAACAAATATCAGCTGGAAACCTAACTGCAAGGTGATATCACTCCGCCCATGCCTAGGTAGATCGGGGGAAAAACACGCTGTTGCATAAGGACATAAATCCTTTAAATTACAAGGTTGATTATATTTCTAAAATTGTTCCATCAACACAGACATTTACATCGACAGTCTGGCGTTATAGTTGACTTGTTTTGGGTGCACTATGGAGTGGGTAAGCCTGATTCAAATCAGGCTAATCAGGCTTTACCATTGACTTGCGCTAGCCTAGCATCTGAAAACTCTGCAGCTGGAAGGACTGCATGAAATTCACTAAAAAAGTGTCTCCACATCTCTGCAGCACTCTGGCTAACTCGGAAATGAGCCCCCATGTCAAAAATCCTGGAATATCCCTTTAAGTTAGATACAGCTCTGGAAAAAAATAAGAGACCACTGCATTTTTTGTGTGAAATCAGCATCTCTACATGTATTACAGCCATTCCATTCCAGCATCTGTTGAATTCCAACACAAACACAAAGCTGAGCTACTTCAGTTCTTGCACCAGGAGTGGAATAGTCACCCAAGAACAATGGTAAAGACTTGTGGAGAGCATGCCAAGACGCATGAAAGCTGTGATTAAAAATAAGGGTTATTGCACCAAATATTGATTTCTGAACTCTTCTTAAGTGTAAACATTAGTATTATGTTGTTTTTAAATTAATTTGATCTTGTTTCTTTGCATTGTTTGAGGTCTGAAAACATGTATCTTTTTTGTTATTTTGACCATTTGTCATTTTCTGTAAATAAATGCTCTAAAGGATAATATTTTATTTGGAATTTTGGGGAAATGTTGTCAGTAGTTTATAGACTCAAACAAAAATGTTCCTTTTGCCCAAACACATACCTATAAGTAGTAAAATCAGAAAAACTGATAATTTTGCAGTGGTCTCAGAGCTGTATGATTCACCTGCCTCTCTTTCCAACTCTCAGGAGAGTGGACTAGACGGCTCCAGAAAGTGTAGTCGGCTTTGTTAAACTACTTACAGGGACTTGAGTAGACCAGGACCATCACATAATTCACATATTCTAAGAAAGAAGTTGTGAGGAAATGCCCTTGAGTTCACTGAATGATCAGATACACAAGTGTGATGATGCTTCTGAGACACACTGACTGCACTTCAGATCTCACCTCTGGAACTTCCCCAAACTCTCTGTTCACTGAAAACTCTGCAGAAAGAATAATAAAAACATGTCATAAAGACTAAACAGCACTGGTGCATTTGCATTAATACTTTACCTTTGGATTTGTTTTCTTTCTTTTTGCAGTAAAATATTAAAAGAACAACTGAGAAGAGCATCAGAATCACTGCAAGGGACACTCCAATGTACAGCAGAGAACCTGGAGAGGAAAAGTGAAAGGTCTTATGTTACACATCGGTCCCCTCAACGACTCCACTCCGCCGGGGTTTGTTTACAACTGTCAGCCCCGTACATCTGGCCAGGGCGGAGGTCTCGCGATGCTTCACCATGAGAGTTGGAAAGTACAGCCGGTGTCTGCTCCTCTCTTCTCCTCATTCGAGTGCTCTGCCTCAATACTACCTGGACCTACACCTACAATTGTCACCACTGTTTACCGCCCTCCCAAACATAATAAGGACTTTTTGAATTAATTTGCACAACTTCTCACTCATCTCTCCTCTCTGTCTCCAAACACAATAATGCTGGGTGACTTTAATATACACATGGACAACAGTAACAATGCACTCTCCAAAGATTTTAAATCCTGTTTAGATAGTTTTGGCCTGCAGCAATATATCAATTTTCCAACCCACAGTAAAGGACATATTTTGGACTTGGTTTGCTGCTCTGGTGTCACCCCTACTGACTGTAATCCACATACAATCCCATTCACTGACCATATGCTACTTACCTTCAATGTAAACCTTTCACTTTCCAAAGTCACCCTCCCCCGCACCATCTCATTCCGTAATATCAAGGACATTAACACTGACACTTTTTCATCTGAAATTAATAACTTCCCCAGCATAAACATTACTACATCTACACAGGACTTGGTTTCCCATTATAACATCAACTTACACACCCTTCTTCACACCCACGCTCCCCTCAAAACTAGATCCGTTTCCTTCTCCCGCTCTGCACCTTGGTTCACCTCCACACACCGACAACTCAAAGCTAAAGGACGACAACTGGAAAGACTCTACAATAAAACTGGACTCACCATTCACAAAGAAATGTACAATAACCATGTAATGTTATACAAGGACAGTCTATCTTCAGCCAAAACCGCATACTACTCTGGACTAATTCATTCAAATCAAAATAACACCAGGACCCTGTTCTCAATCCTTAATAACATTACCAAACCCCCCGACTCACTCCCTTACCACTTACAATCCACTGACTTCTGTAACTCACTCATGTCCTTCTTTACATCTAAGATCACTAATATCCACCAACAGCTGATTTCATGCGGAGCTGCAGTTTCTACAATTTACTTTACCCCTGCTTCATACCCCGGTACCCAATTTTCCAGCTTTACCCTCCCTTCTGTCATGGACATCATTGAAATTATTAAAAAATCCAAATCCTCCACCTGTCCCCTTGACCCACTCCCCACAGCCCTTGTTAAAACCTGCCTCCCTGTACTAGCTCCCCTCATCACCAATATTATCCACTCTTCTCTCACCTCTGGTACTGTCCCCTCATCACTCAAAACCGCCATAGTCACTCCAATTCTTAAAAAACCTGGAATAGACCCCAACAATTTCAATAACCTCCGCCCCATTTCCAACCTACCCTTCATCTCCAAAATTCTTGAAAAGACTGTTGCCTCTCAACTTCACACCCACCTCAGCAATAACAATCAGTTTGAACTATTCCAATCAGGCTTTCGACCCCTCCACAGCACAGAAACTGCACTAATAAAAATCACCAATGACCTCCTTATAGCAGCTGATACTGGTTCACTTTCCATCCTCATCCTCCTTGATCTTACCGCAGCTTTCGACACTATTTCCCACAGCACCCTCCTCCATAGACTATCTTCAATCGGCATTACTGACACCCCCCTCACCTGGTTTACCTCTTACCTCACCGACCGCACACAGTATATTCATCTCAAATCACACACATCCAACACCTTTCCTGTCTGCGTGGGGGTGCCCCAGGGCTCTGTCCTGGGGCCCCTCCTCTTTATCATCTACATACTCCCTCTTGGCCATATCTTCCGTAAGCATAACATTCATTTTCATTGCTACGCGGATGACACCCAGCTCTACCTTTCCTCCAAACCCTCCTCATCACTCCCACCATTCTCCCTTACCCTCTGCCTACAGGAAATCAACTCTTGGTTCTCCTCCAACTTCCTAATGCTCAATAGTTCCAAAACAGAAGTCCTCCTAGTAGGCACTCCATCCACACTCTCCAAATCTAACAGTTTCTCCATTAACATTAATAACTCAACTGTCCATCCCTCTCCTCAGGTCAAGAGTCTGGGTGTCATCCTCGACAGCACACTTTCATTTCACTCTCACATCAATAATGTCACCCGGTCTGCATACTTCCACTTACGCAACATCTCTCGTCTCCGCCCCTCCCTCACTCCTCACACCACTGCCGTCCTAGTCCACAGCCTTGTCACCTCCCGCATCGATTACTGTAACTCTCTTTTCGGTCTCCCCAACAAATCCCTTCAGAAACTGCAGCTCCTGCAGAACTCTGCAGCCCGGATCATCACTCGGACCCCCACTATCCATCACATCACCCCCGTACTACAAGAACTCCACTGGCTCCCCATAAAACAGCGAATTAACTTCAAAATACTCATTACCACATTCAAAGCATTACACAACCTAGCCCCACCATACATATCTGACCTCATCCACATCGCCACTCCATCCCGCACCCTCCGCTCTTCCTCCTCTCTTCAGCTCTCTGTCCCCTCTGCCCGTCTCATCACCATGGAGAGCAGAGCCTTCAGCCGCTCTGCTCCTCAGCTCTGGAACTCTCTCCCTCCTGACCTCCGGAATATAGACTCTCTCCCACTCTTTAAATCCAGACTCAAAACCCACCTGTTCAGACTGTCCTACCTCTCATAGCCAATCACTCCACTCGGATTTTGTTTTTATCTTGTTTTATATGTTTTATTGTATTGTTTGTTTGTGCTGTTTATTCATTTTAACCTTGTACAGTGTCCTTGGGTGTTCTGAAAGGCGCTTTTAAATAAAATGCATTATTATTATTATTATTATCTCCAAAGCTCAAGATGCTCTGTTCCACCTTGTGATGTCACGTGGCGGGAGTTTTCAAGTTAAACGCTACAATTGAGTAGAAACTGGCAATTTAAAGTCTGAAATCACGGTACAGTTTTGATGAGAACTGATTGTAAGACCAACCCCGGGGACCCATCTCCAGATCTTGAGCTGGTCTTGGTCTGGACTACCTAAACTGGAGGATTTCACCTGTTGTGCATGTTCTGATTAAGATCATTCAGACACAGTATTTATCTTTCGTAGCACTATAGGTCATCAAAGTTCAAAGTCAGCTTTATTGTCAATTCTGTTTAGAATCTACACTTTCAGAATCTGTGAATAACTCAAAATGTCTCCGGGACGACTTGTGTCTGGTTTTTCCATGGCCGGGCACATATGTGTTCAAAATACAGTGAATCAAAATTTCGTTTCTCTCTGGCCAAGTAGTGCAAAAAGACAGTGTACAAAATACAATATAAAGACACTACAAAAACAAAAGACAAACATCTAAAATGTAAAAGCAGTGCTAAAGAATCAATAAATACCTATTTACAGAAGTCCAAAATGTGCAGTGTGCATCAAAAATGTGCAATGGAAGATGCAGCAGTGAAATGTGCAGTAATGTGTGTAAAGTAAAGATAGAAATAAATGTGTAACAGTAATAATTCCAGTACAACAACAGTCAAATCAAAGTCTTTTTACGTGTTTCAAAATATTTCCTGTTATACTCGTGGTGGTAGTGAGGATTTCTCCCTCAGCCCTTTTGGCACACGTCTCTACAGGATTCAAACTGAAGCTGTTCATTAGGGGGCCAAGCACCGGAGGTGCTGGGCACCCTATAGGAATTGTATTCCGTTGCTTAGGCAAGTTGCCTAGTAACCCTTTGATCTTTGCTTTGATGTTCAGGTCTCAAGATTATTATTATTATTATGTTTGTTCCATAGGAAGTCTATGGCAGCCCCTAGAACCGTTTGGTAAAAAGTTGTGAAATTTGGCATGCACATTCCAGCCTGTCTCCTCATTACCCACAGCAATTTATAGGTCCCCAGCTCCAACCGTCTAGTGGCAGCAGCAGGTCAAAGTTGCAGAAATTTGTCAACTGCCTAGCAACGCACCTAGCAACCTTTGATCTGTCTTTGATGTGTCTGTTCTGACAGGGTTAGACCCTGACCCTGTCAGACCCTGTCAGACTCTGTTAGATCCTGTCAGACCTTGTTAGACCCTGTCAAACGGTGCTTGGCCCCCGCATTGCTGCTTGCAGCTATATTTGTTGTTTCTTTTAGGATACCTGTTTGTGAAGAGCTGTGTGGAGCCTCAGACTGTAGTTCATGTTCAGGTCTGATAGTAGGGCCAGAGTTTGGATCCAGACTAGGACTTGGATCAGGATCTGGGTCAAAACCAGGATCAGGATCTGCAGTTGTTGTTTGGATCACAGGAGGGACACGAGGAGAAGGTTTTTTCACAGGTGTTTGTGCTGAACAAAAACAGTTATGAGACAGGATGTTATATTCATATTTGTCATTTCACTTCTCTGTAGCTGACCTCATATTCATGTTCTTATGTACAAACAATTTGTGCAGGGTTAGCTAAATTCTATACAAATGCTTTAGAAATAACTAGGATATTTTTGCCCGAAATATTTTTTACTTTTCAAGTTAAATAATTGAATATGTTTAATGTTTATTTAAATGTGTTCTTACCTTTAACGACTGTAATCTGAAATGTATCGGAGCCATCGGACCAAAAAGTCCTTTCCAAATAGCACTGGTATTGTCCAGAGTCAGACAGCTGCAACTTCTTGATTCCCACTCTCATTATATAGTTCTGTTCATCAAACTGAATACTGTAACTGCCGTTCTCAGCTCTGTCTCCTGTAGTCTCCACCAAAATGTTTTCTTCTTTACCACAGTCATTTTTACAGAAGAGTCCTTTATATCCAGGAATATGAAACTGACATTCTGCTGTGAAGTCTTGTCCCTCTGTGGTATAAACACGACTGTCTCCAAATACAACACCAGGAAGTCCTTCACTCAGCACTGTTCAACATTTTAGAAAAGTCACACATTTAATCAAATACAAATCTGTGCATTTACTACATTTTTAATGAAAAATAATGAAAAGACAAAGTTTACTCACAGAGAAGCTGGATTAGAATTGTATTAAATAACATGTTTGTACTGTAGAGTCACTTCTTTAATGAACTTATTTTTAAAATCTCTCCTCGTCTCTCTCGTTCTTCTTTTGCATATAGAGTTTGAACCACAGACTGTATCAGGTCCAAAATTTAAGATGTAAACACTTAAATCTATCAGAAAATGACTTAAAAGTAGTGAAATTATCTGTCCATGCAGCAAGATAATTTTACTTGACAAGTTATCTTAAATAAACTACCTCTACACTAGAATTAAGCAGATTCTGAACTAGTAAGTAGATAATAAATCTGAAAACAAGATGAATAACCTGATCGGAGTAAAATCTTGGCCAGACCAGAGAAATTTGCAGTGTTGTTTAAGGAGATTTTTAAAATCTCCATTTCCTGTCTCTCTCTGTCTCTGTCTCTCTCACTGGCTTTGCTCTTCTTTTGTGTATAGAGTTTAAACCACAAACTGTTTCAGAAGAACCCACACTCTGGTCCTGAGGGGTTGTTATTTGCACCACTGTTACCACCCAAACATGCTTTTAGACCAGATGTCCTTCTCTAACCTTCTGACCCTGAGCAGTTTTGATACATTTGAATACGCCAAAAGTCACTGTTTTTTGTTTTGTTTCCCATCATGCATCACCACTGAAGACACAGCAGGACATGAGAGCACGTATAAGACAATGTAAACAAACTTATTCAACCTGGAGACACTCAGACACACACAAAGAGAAGTGTTAGTATAAACTTTATTGAATGAGATTTTAGGCGCTCAGACTCCAGCAGAAAACATTATGATAAAGGACATGGCTGGTTAGATGAATACTTTATTATCCCGAACATAATAACAATAAGATAAATTCATATCAGTTTATCAAATTACAGTGAAGCGTTGAATAGCCGTATGGTGTGTGGAATAAACGACTTCCAGAGTCTGTCTGTGGAGCAAAACAGCGACAATAGCCTGTCCCTGCTCTCCTGTCCGGTGATGGTGCTGTGCAGGGGGTGCTGGGGGTTATCCAGGATGGACAGAAGCTAGTTTAGATATCTCTGTACCATTAGTCATTAGCCAATAACAAAAGTGTGACAGGAGCAGTTTTGATACATTTGAATACTCTAAATGTGACTGTTTGTTTTGTTTTTTTCATCAGGCATTTGTGAGATCTATTCTTTTATGCTTGAAGTGTTCTTTATATCTAGTCTAGTTACTGTGTACACCATTTGGTGTATACATCAAGTGTGGCTATTGGTTATAAAAGGCTGTAAACTAAGTTGGGGTGTGTGACCCTTCCTATGTTTTATTCACAGGATACTACATGCTACATTTACTGTGGGGTTGTGTTGTGACAGTTGTTGTCTGATTGGCTGACCTCACTATTGGACACTCTGCATAGTTAAACTATTCTCTGATAGGGTAGCTGTTGCTGATGTCATAAATATGCAACAGTGTACTGTATTTAAAGACAGCCCCTTGTGGTGTGTGTGTGTGTGTGTGAGAGATCTGCCCCCACTGGGGAGGTCCTTCTTCACGTCTCTCTGCTAAAGCTGCAACATGAATGCTGAAGATGTCTGATGTCACCATTTTGTTTGTATTCTCCTATTTTTACATGAAAATGCTGAATAACCTCAATTTCGACTAATGCCTTCCTTCAGACCTCCTTCTGACCCATTTTTTAAAACTGACACATCACCACTGAAGAAACACCAGTACATGAGAGCATGTATAAGGCAATGTATACAGAGTTTATTGAAGAGACTCAGACACACACAAAGAGAAGTGTTAGTATAAATTTTACTGAATGAGTGACCTTTAGTGCTCAGACTCCAGCAGAAAACATTACGATGAAGGACGTGGCCAGTTAGATGATGTTTAGGAGATGTCTTCTCCCCGGGGTTTGGACCCTGGAGGTGGTGAAGGTGAAACTGAGGAGAGTGAAGGGGACGATGAGAGGATGAACAGACAAGGGGGTGCTGAGGTGAAGGTTTAAACTGGGCGTATTGATTATTAAGTGCCGCATTGCTTTATATTACTTTTTATTTTATATTTTTATTAAATTTGTGGAATTCCCAGATACCTATTATGTATCTTTTAGAAGAGAGACACATTTGCATTGTTTTTTAATAATGATTTTTTTGTGTTTTGCATATTTAGACCATAAGACATTTCTGGAAAGCTGCACATACTCTGCTAGTATGTGGAGTCACCTGTTGAACTCCAGTGTTTACAATTTAGGATTATTGTGGTTCATATTTTCTTATAAATAAGTAGCATTTTTTGGTCCTTGACATTATTTGCATCTTTTATACTATTTAAGCTAAATAATTGAATATGTACAAAGTATTTATTTAAATGTGTTCTTACCTTTGAGGACTCTAATCTGAAATGTATCATAGCCATCAACCCACACACCATCAGACCAAAAAGTCATTTCCATCTTGCACTGGTATTGTCCAGAGTCAGACAGCTGCACCTTCTTGATTCCCACTCTCATTATATAGTTCTGTTCATCAAACTGAATACTGTATCTGCCTTTCTCAGCTCTGTCTCCTGTAGTTTCCACCAAAATGTTCTCTTTTTTACCACAGTCATTTTTACAGAAGTCTTTTACTTCCAGACTTTTCAAACCGACATTTTACTTCTATGTCTTGTCCCTCTGTGATCGTATAAACACGAATGCCTCTAAATACAACACCAGGAAGTCCTTCACTCAGCACTGTTCAACCATTTAGTCAAATGTGTTTACTACATTCATAATAAAAATAATGAAATAACAAAGTTTATTCACAGAGAAGCTGAATTAGAATTGTAATATATCTCATATTTGTATTTGCATAAACAGAGCCAATGAACTTCTTTTTAAAATGTCCCTCTCTCACTGTCTCTCTGTCATTGTTCTTTTTGTTGAGTGTTAACCTCAGGCTATTTCAGAAAAACCCACACTCTCGCCCTGATGGAGCCGTGAAAATTACATCCTGTGTATTCTTGTTTCATTATTATTTACACCACTGTTACCGTCCAAACATGCTTTTAAACCAGATGCCCTTCTCTGATCTTCTTCTGACACCACTGATCAGAGACATTTAGTGTATTTTTGTACCATTAGTCATTAGTCAGTGACACAAGTGTGACAGGAGCAGTTTTGATACTTTTGAATACTCCAAAGTTTATTATCAGGCATCACTGCTGAAGATACACCAGTACATGAGAGCACATATGAGGCATTGTATAAAACTTTATTGTTTATTTCAACCTGGAGACACTCAGACACAACAAAAAGTGTTAAATAAACTTTATTGGATGAAGAGGAGGTGCAGGAAGGAGTCATTGGCGTGAGGTGATGAAGGCTGAGGAGCAGGTAAAGTCTGGAGAAGTGGTGTTGGTAGATGGGAGCACAGTCTTCCAGGCTGAGTTTAGACGAACCATTTAAATTAAGTACAATTACAGTTGAATTATATACAGTAGCCTGTTGTATTATATAGTTCACCTGCTGAACAATGGAACCCCAACCACACACACAGAACCCACCAGTTACCTCCAGATTTGGATTATTAAGTGCCCTGCTGCTTAATATTATATTGCTTTTCATTATTAAACTTTGTGTTTATGGCTAAATACCTGTTATCTATCACATTTGCATTGTCTTTTATGATGATTTTTGTGTGATTTTTTTGTGAACCAAAAATACAGAATCAACATGCATTAGGTTATTAAAAGGATGAACAGTAAGTACAGTGGTACCTCACCTTACGAAAGACCCAACAAACGAAAATTCTAAGTTACGAAACGCCTTCACGTTAAATTTTGGTCTCTAGATATGAAAGAAAATTCAAGTTACGAAACGCGAAATCTCAAAAATTCAAATAATGCTCAGCCACACACATTATACGCTTTTCTCAGACTGGATTTAAACTTTTCTCACATTTGTCTCTCGTTTAAACACTCAAACTTTCATAGATTTTCAACAAAATTATTAATAGTGAAGTGTGGGGGGAAGGGGGGGGGGAGAAGACTGCGCGCGGACACGTGTGTGATAGCGCAGCATGACCCGGCGCGGGGCTGCGAGCACGAGACCCGTGCTCAAACCGTGCCTCCTCTAGACCAGGTCTAAACCAGGTCTAAACCAGGTCTAAACCAGGATTAAACCACCGCGGCTCTTGCCTGCGTTCGTTCACGGGTCTCGTGCTCGCAGCCCCGCGCCGGGTCATGCTGCGCTATCACACACGTGTCCGCACCCTCCCCTTCCCCCCACGCACGCAGTCGCTGCTCGCCTCAGCCATGACTCGTGAGGTACACCGGTGCTGCTGCTAATAGCAGAGCTAGCACGAAACCAGGAAATAGACCCGCACGCGGCGCTTTAATCCTGGTGTCCAGTCCTGGTTTAGTCCAGGTTTAGTCCTGGTCCAGTCCAGGTATAGACCTTGTTTAGACCTGGTTTAGTCCACGTTTAGTCCTGGGTTTACAGTCTCTTAGCCAATCAGGACGCACTATAAAAAAAAGTTACACTATAAAAAAAAAAAAAACTTGGAACGGGGCCTTGGAACGAATCAGGCTTTTTCCATTGAAATAGATACTCAACTTACGAAAAATTCACGTTACGAAACCACTTCTGGCACGAATTAATTTCGTAAGTTGAGGTACCACTGTAATTTTGACATCAGTGTATCTTAAATATCCTCTGCTGGACAGAAAGAGTACTGTAGGTCTGGTGTGGGTCCATGGACTCCAAATCCAGACTCTGGTATGTGCAGTCTTCAGCTGCAACAATCTGAGAAACAAACAAGAAATGATGAATCTTTATAACAGTTGTCCCGCTCTAGTTTCTTTGGATCTCGACCTGATACCATTTTTTTTTTATATTTGCAATTTCCAATACCAATCTCATCCCACTATTGATCTTCTCATTTTTAATTATTTTACAATTTAGCCTGTATCTTTATAAATATGTATTTACAGTGAATTGAGCCTCAGAATAATTATAATAAAATTATTACCAGATATAAATATATAAAATAAAATAAAAACGTGACAGAGACGTTTGGTGATGTTTCGTGTATATTTCTAGGCAGTGTTTTTTCACCATATTATTAATGTTTGAGGCCTGTAAAAAGATGAAAAGCCTGTCGAAGCACAGCCTGTCGCTTGCATCTCCGCAAACGTGACTCTTGCCAGGAGCAGGTCCTCTTCTTGCTTATTTCCATGGACATTATGTTTCTTTGGTTATAATCCAATTTGTATAGTATGGTTTTAACATTCTATTTCCAAGGAACCTCCAGAAAGTTACATACTGTGCCTTTATCTTAATTTTTGGCCCTGTTTGTATTTAACTCAGAACACAAAAAGAGAATGTAATCACTCTGGGAGGAAGAAATGACCCATGCTAGTTACTTCATATCATATCATGTGCCTTTATAGAAATTGAATTGTTTCGCAAACCCTACACTACTTCTGTTTGAAGATGAATATGAGACCAGATAAAGAGACTTATTGAATGTTTTTGTATAGGTGTATAGGTTGTCATTTTGTATAAGTAGCTCACCACAGGAAAAAGGTTGAGACCCCTGCTCTAGTCCATCAGGGCGGTGTGGGTTCTTCTGAAACAGTCTGTGGTTAAAACTCTATAGGCAAAAAAGAACAAAGTCAGAGAGACAGAGAGACGAAGAGAGAAGAAAGAAGGTCCCTAATAAAGTGTCTCTGTTTATGTGAATATGAGCATGAGATATACAATTCTAATCCAGCTTCTCTGTGAGGAAACTTTGTCTTTTCATTATTTTTTATTAAAAATGTAGTAAATGCACAGATTTGTATTTGATTAAATGTGTGACTTTTCTAAAATGTTGAACAGTGCTGAGTGAAGGACTTCCTGGTGTTGTATTTGGAGACAGTCATGTTTATACCACAGAGGGACAAAACTTCACAGCAGAATGTTGGTTTCATATTTCTGGATATAAAAGACTCTTCTATAAAAATGACTGTGGTAAAAAGAAAAACATTTTGGTGGAGACTACAGGAGACAGAGCTGAGAAAGGCAGTTACAGTATTCAGTTTGATGAACAGAACTCTATAATGAGAGTGGGAATCAAGAAGTTGCAGCTGTCTGACTCTGGACAATACCAGTGCTATTTGGAAAGGACTTTTTGGTCTGATGGCTCCGATACATTTCAGATTACAGTCCTTAAAGGTAAGAACACATTTAAATAAATACCTTAAACATATTCAATTATTTAACTTGAAAAGTAAAAAATATTTCGGGCAAAAATATCCTAGTTCTTTCTAAAGCATTTGTATAGAATTTAGCTAACCCTGCACAAATTGTTTGTACATAAGAACATGAATATGAGGTCAGCTACAGAGAAGTGAAATGACAAATATGAATATAACATCCTGTCTCATAACTGTTTTTGTTCAGCTCAAACACCTGTGAAAAAACCTTCTCCTCGTGTCCCTCCTGTGATCCAAACAACAACTGCAGATCCTGATCCTGGTTTTGACCCAGATCCTGATCCAAGTCCTAGTCTGGATCCAAACTCTGGCCCTACTATCAGACCTGAACATGAACTACAGTCTGAGGCTCCACACAGCTCTTCACAAACAGGTATCCTAAAAGAAACAACAATGAACAGCTTCAGTTTGAATCCTGTAGAGACGTGTGCCAAAAGGGCTGAGGGAGAAATCCTCACTACCACCACCAGTATAACAGGAAATATTTTGAAACACGTAAAAACACTTTGATTACCTTTAGTGCTACGAAAGATAAATACTGTGTCTGAATGATCTTAATCAGAACATGCACAACAGGTGAAATCCTCCAGACCAGTCCAAGACCAGCTCAAGATCTGGAGATGGGTCTCTGGGCGTGGCGACATTACAATAATTCTGATCTGTGTTATAATGTTGTTTCCTCATCAAAACATTCCTGGAATTTTATTTTGTTTCATTCACACATGGTAAAACACAAACCCTGCATATTTAGGCTGAGTTCTTTCAGAAAACACTCTGTTCCACCTTGTGATGTCATGTAGTAATACAGGAAGTGCTCCACTGTGTTTTTAATCTGAAGGTAATAGGCAGCCATTCACTTGAGCATTTTGATTTGAGGAGATTTAGACTAATGATTTCAGATTACTCAAACATGTGAATGAAACAAAACACATCTCCAGGTCTGTTTTTGATGAGGTAACAACATTTTGATACCAACAATATTTCACAGATTTTGGTTTGATTTTGATTCAAAAGACAAAAAGTGCAATCTTGGAGATACTGGTAACAACAGGTGACATAAAATAAATTACCCTTTTTCAGATAAACATAATCTGGGTCTTTTCTTGAGTCTTTTCAAGTGATTGTTTTTGTTTTCTCCAGGTTCTCTGTTGTTTGTGGCTCTGGCTGGAGCTGGAGTTCTGCTCCTCGTCTCTGCAGCTCTGGTTGTGTTTTTCTGTAAGAAAAGAGTCAACAGGGCTCAAAGTGAGCCTGAAATATTCATATTACCATCATATTACCTTTGAATGTGAAACTAGGAACCACAATAATCATAAAATGTGAAACTTTTTCTTCCAGATGTAAACAGAGGAGTTCAACAGGTGAGATCTAAATGTCCAAATGATTCCACACACACATCAGGTGAAGCTTGTGTTTGTCATAAAGAAACATTCATTATTTCTTGTTTGTTTCTCAGATTGCTGCAGCTGAAGACTGCACATACCAGAGCCTGAACCTGAACTCCACTGACCCAAACCAGACCTACAGTACTCTTTCTGTCCAGCAGGGGGCTCCACCACATGCAGAAACAGATATTTAAAGGCAAATTAACGTTTTTTTTACAATCTGAGCCTTCTTTCGGCAATAAAACAAGTAGTTTTACTCACCCATAGCAGTTTGGTGTCAATTGGAGCAGTATCGCAGAACTTATGTTGAGCCGTTCTGTTCTACTAATGATCCCGTATCCGTTAGCGTGAGTGCTCGGGGCACTGATTTGCGGTGTCCAAATAACACAAACTTTAGCACTTTTCAAATCACAGAAGATCGCTGTGTCAGGGTAGACTTTGAGTGAATTCCAAAACGGCCTGAAACCCGATATCGCAACAGTTCAGAGCGGTGTTAGCTTCTTTCGGACTAGCGGTGTTTACAAAACAGCTGAGTTCACGCATGCGCACTGTCCTCTCTGATGACGTCATCAAATGAAACTATAGCTGCATATCAGGTTTCAGGACGTTTTGGAATCCACTCAAAGTCTACCCTGACACAGCGATCTTCTGTGATTTGAAAAGTGCTAAAGTTTGTGTTATTTGGACACCGCAAAGTAATGCCCCGAGCACTCACGCTAACGGATACGGGATCACTAGTAGAACAGAACGGCTCAACATAAGTTCTGCGATACTGCTCCAATTGACACCAAACTGCTATGGGTGAGTAAAACTACTTGTTTTATTGCCGATAGAAGGCTCAGATTGTAAAAAAAAAACGTTAATTTGCCTTTAAGACACACTGATGTCCACATTAGTTCCTTACTGTTTTATATTTTTAATAACCTGATTCATGCTGATTCTATTACGAGGCTTTTCTCCATTTAAGAACATAATATTAGAATCATTAATTAGACATCTTTTTTTTTTTGTCTTCTCATTGTTCCCTTCACTCTCCTCGGTTTCACCTCCATCACCTCCAGGGTCCAGACCCCGGGGAGAAGACATTTTCTAAACATCATCTAACCAGCCACGTCCTTTATCATAATGTTTTCTGCTGGAGTCTGAGCGCCTAAAATCTCATTCAATAAAGTTTATACTAACACTTCTCTTTGTGTGTGTCTGAGTGTCTCCAGGTTGAATAAGTTTGTTTACATTGTCTTATACGTGCTCTCATGTCCTGCTGTGTCTTCAGTGGTGATGCATGATGGGAAACAAAACAAAAAACAGTGACTTTTGGCGTATTCAAATGTATCAAAACTGCTCAGGGTCAGAAGGTTAGAGAAGGACATCTGGTCTAAAAGCATGTTTGGGTGGTAACAGTGGTGCAAATAACAACCCCTCAGGACCAGAGTGTGGGTTCTTCTGAAACAGTTTGTGGTTTAAACTCTTTACACAAAAGAAGAGCAAAGCCAGTGAGAGAGACAGAGACAGAGAGAGACAGGAAATGGACAT
The DNA here is from genome assembly GCA_036785185.1 of Paratrypauchen microcephalus. Lineage (NCBI taxonomy): Eukaryota > Metazoa > Chordata > Actinopteri > Gobiiformes > Gobiidae > Paratrypauchen > Paratrypauchen microcephalus. Next base: position 1,050,713 of record JAVJIX010000036.1, read on the forward strand.
TTTAAAAATCTCCTTAAACAACACTGCAAATTTCTCTGGTCTGGCCAAGATTTTACTCCGATCAGGTTATTCATCTTGTTTTCAGATTTATTATCTACTTACTAGTTCAGAATCTGCTTAATTCTAGTGTAGAGGTAGTTTATTTAAGATAACTTGTCAAGTAAAATTATCTTGCTGCATGGACAGATAATTTCACTACTTTTAAGTCATTTTCTGATAGATTTAAGTGTTTATATCTTAAATTTTGGACCTGATACAGTCTGTGGTTCAAACTCTATATGCAAAGGAAGAACGAGAGACGAGGAGAGATTTTAAAAATAAGTTCATTAAAGAAGTGACTCTACAGTACAAACATGTTATTTAATACAATTCTGATCCTGCTTCTCTGTGAGTAAACTTTGTCTTTTCATTATTTTTCATTAAAAATGTAGTAAATGCACAGATTTGTATTTGATTAAATGTGTGACTTTTCTAAAATGTTGAACAGTGCTGAGTGAAGGACTTCCTGGTGTTGTATTTGGAGACAGTCGTGTTTATACCACAGAGGGACAAGACTTCACAGCAGAATGTTGGTTTCATAGTTCTGAATATAAAAGACTCTTCTGTAAAAATGACTGTGGTACAAAGAAAAACATTTTGGTGGAGACTACAGGAGACAGAGCTGAGAAAGGCAGATACAGTATTCAATATGATGAACAGAACTATATAATGACAGTGAGAATCAAGAAGGTGCAGCTGTCTGACTCTGGACAATACCAGTGCAAGATGGAAATGACTTTTTGGTCTGATGGTGTGTGGGTTGATGGCTATGATACATTTCAGATTAGAGTCCTCAAAGGTAAGAACACATTGAAATAAATACTTTGTAAATATTCAATTATTTAACTTAAATAGTATAAAAGATGCAAATAATGTCAAGAACCAAATATATACTACTTACAGTGGTACCTCACCTTACGAATGAACGAAACGCCTTCACGTTAAATTTTGGTCTCTAGATACGAAAGAAAATTCAAGTTACGAAACGCGAAATCTCAAAAATTCAAATAATGCGCTCAGCCACACACATTATACGCTTTTCTCAGACTGGATTTAAACTTTTCTCACATTTGTCTCTCGATTAAACACTCAAACTTTCATAGATTTTCAACAAAATTATTAATAGTGAAGTGTGGGGGGAAGGGGGAGGGGGGAGAAGACTGTGCGCGGACACGTGTGATAGCGCAGCATGACCCAGCGCGGGGCTGCCAGCAGGTCTAGACCTGGACTAAACCAGGACTAAACCAGGACTAGACCAGGACTAAATCTGGACTAGACCAGGACTAGACCAGGACTAGACCAGGACTAGACCAGGTGGATTAAAGGTCTATTTCCTGGTTTCGTTTCGAGTCACGGCTGAGGCGAGCCGCTGCTCGCCTGAGCTGGAGGACCGCACGCAGTCTGAGCGCATGAACGAGACCCACGAACGCATGCAAGAGCCGCGGTGGTCTAGACCTGCTCTAGACCTGGTCTAGTCCTGGTCTAGTCCAGGTAATTTTTGTCAAAAAAGAGAATCCTTCTTTAAACAGAAATGGGGGAGTCAGACATAACTTGTCTCCCATTTATAATTCCATTCTCAAACCGAAGTCAAAACAGACAAAAGGAACAATAGGGCCGACAGGTCAGGGCCAGAGGGTGGAGACGGTCGTTAGGGTTGAATAGGTATGCTAAACTAGACGCCAGAGAAATTCGAAAAACAAAAGAGAGAAACTCAAAAACAAATTAGTTGAGATAGTTTCAGAATGATTTCAGTATAGTTAGCTCCTCCCTGCAGCTAGATATAAGCAGTGTCTAACCAGCACTCGAACCAGAACTGACGAAGCCTCTCGGATGAGCGGGGAAACGTTTTCGACCAAACAAACTTTGTCCAGTTGACAAATTGAATTTCTCCTTTTCTCATTGTACTTTATGCAACTATAGCGTTAGCCACAGGAAACGACTGCACACTGACTGACTGCTACATTTTAGAGATCCCTGCATGTACAGGCACACATTATTCCTTCACTTGTATTTAATTGTTTCATATATAATACGCTATTATACAGACACATACAAAACAACAACACTTGTCATCTATAGACCTAAATAATATTATTGTGTCTTGCTGTGATGGCCTCCAATCAATGTCCTTCCAGTTGCTAAGTGAAGAGAGAAACTTCATGTAATTTATACATATATTAAAATATATTTTGCATTTTCTGTGTGTTGTCCCTGGTGGTTTTAACAGGAGCTGATCGTGTTGGGAAAATAAGCAATTAAAGATTACTCAAACATGCATGAATTACTCCAGATACAAGAAGGGGAAACAATAACATGATTAAAAGTTCTGAAAAGTCAATTTCACTAATAGGACAAAAGCTTTTGACACATCAATAAAGAGAACCACAGTACTGTGTTAGTAATGTGTTTTTTTTTTGGTCATGTTCATATTGTCAGAGTGTGAAACTGTCTGTGGTTGAAACATCGTCATGTTGAAAAATGACAAGAGAAAGAGAGGGCAGAAATAAAATGTGTGCTCTTGAGAAGACAAGGCAAAGTTTTGAAGATGAGAACACACACCATTTTAAGCTTGCTTCTTTGTGAGTAAACGTTCCTCGTTTTAAATGTATTTATTAACATGCATTTGAATGTGAATGACATAATATGTGTGCATTTGTTGAACAGTGCTGAGTGAGGGACTTCCTGGTGTGGTCTTTGGGGAAAATCTAACAGTGACTGTGGGAGAAGACTTCACAGCAGAATGTTGGTTTTACACACCTGGAAGTAAAAAAATCTTCTGTAAAAATGACTGTAATAAAGAAGAAGAGATTTTAGTGAAGACTACACAGGACAGAGCTGAGAATGGCAGATACAGTATTCACTATGAGGAAGAGACCAACATTATGTCAGTGAGAATTAAAAAGGTGCAGTTGTCTGATTCTGGACAGTACCAGTGCAAGTTGGAAAAGTTTTTGTCTAATATCTGGTGGGTTAAAGATATCAGCGATGAATTTATGATCCAAGTCACCAGAGGTAAGCCCACATAAAAACATAAGTTACAAAAATTCTAGACACATCAACGTCTCTGGCCGGGAGTCTGTCTACTACTTCTAAATAATATTCAAATTGTAAAAAAAAAAAAAGTTATTTCAAATGTCAACAAGATGAACCATGAAATGTAAACCAGGCTTAATACTTTTCAGATTTATGTGTCATGAACGTGACGACCATCAGACCTGAACATGAATCACAGTCTCCAGCGCCAGACAGCTCGCCGCTATCAGGTCTGCCTATCATAACAATTAATCAACAATTATCAACACATTATTTTGAATCACCTCCATGTAATGTTATGGCTCAGGTTGTTTGTCAAAAAGTTGATGTTTCAGTACTAGAATGGTATTATATGCTATACTATACTAGGGGTCCCCCAAGGATCAAGTTTGGAGCCGATTGTATTTTCTTTCTTCATTAAATCTCTGCCAGACAGGATAAGACTCCAGATCCACTCGTTTTTGTAAAGTTTTGTCAAAGCGTGTGGTTCTGGCTGGTCAGGTAATCAAAATGTCATCTCTGAGAATTCCACACAATATTTGCAGTTTCAATTAAGTAAGGCGGTCATTATCAGACGAAGCAGCCATTGTGTTTTTGCATTGCACCTTAAAGCCTCTAGTGGCTCCAAGTCCAAGTACAGTATTTTATGAAATTCAAAAATGCCTGTTTTATTTATAAAAGCTTGCCACACTTTAGGGCATCTTCCTTTACAAATATGATTGATGAGGAAAATAATACTGAATCGTTTCTCCTGATAATGTCCCTTCTCCAGGTTCTCTACTGTACATTCGCGCTCCAGTGGTTTTGGTGTCCCTCTCTGTTGTTCTCCTCATATTTTACTGCAAAAAGAAACAAAACAAAAACAAAGGTAAAAGTTCTCATTGCCATTAAATGCGACCTGAGAATTTTAAGATTTTTATTTTGGCTTCTCTTTCTGTAGAAGTTCCAGCAAACAGTGGATCTGCTGAAGGCCTAGAGGTGAGTAGAATACACGCAGGCTGGACAGTGTGTCTTTACACTCGCTGATTTTATTATTTATTTATTTTTCTTTCTTTTACTTTTGAGCCTTAAGTCGTTGTTGTACTAAATACTGAGCAAATACTGTGACTCCTGGAAGTGGTCATCTAAAACAAACTGAGGCCCTGAGTGGTCACTGCATTGGTCTTGTTTAGCAAAAGGAAGAGAAACACACCTGTGCATGTTTTATTTTATTCAAAAGCAGGGGCGACGCCAGTCATTTTTGGTTGGAGAAGGTAAGGGGGAGCTAAGGTCTTCAGTGTGGGTGCTCACTTTACATATTTTTGAACCTTTTAACAAAGGAGCACACGCTAACATTTTGAACTCTCTGTGGTTGTCATTTGAACATTTTTAGTCCAAATTGGACGTCCTATGAAAATGGGGCAGAAGTCTTTGGGGGTGCACTGGCCATTTTAAGGAGGGCTAGTGCTCTCCCAGGTCCACCCTGGCTCCGCCCTTGTTCAAAAGTGTTTTATTTAATAACCAATTAAATAATGGGGGCTTTCTTAAGAATTACTATTGAAAATACAGCCTTGTGCTCAGGCCCTGGCAAAAAGACACTGTACATTTGTGAAAATAGGAAAATATTGCAGGGTTGCAGATGACATCATTAACATTCTATAGGCCAGTAATATTTAATACAGATGGGGCAGCTATAATTATTATTATTAATCAAAATGATCAGGTTCAGCATTTGGGAATTTACTTTTTAGATATTTTGTTATGAAAGTAAAATGTAATCAATAGAAAAAACTGTCTCTTGCCCACCATCTGGGAGTATGGTATCATCACATTCAAGAATCTGAACCCACCAATACTGTGCTCCCCCAAATGTCAAGTACAGCCAGCTTTATTATTAACTGAGACATTTCCTCGATAGTTTCAGGGGGGCAGGGAGTACGAGGACGTCCTGGTGCAACAGGTCCAGAGCACACCTGACATTTACAGTTTGGCCTCAGCCCCAGCTCACGCACAGGTGAGTCATGTGACCTGACACTATAAACAAGGCACAAATTTAATAGTGAATAGTCTACATGTCCACACACACATGTACAGGTGAAGTCAATGTCAATATTTTCTTGTTTATTCACTCAGAGCGTTGACTGCATTTACCAGAACACAGAACCTGGACTTTATTGATCCAAGCCTTACCTACAACACCCTGTCTATCCAGCAGGGGGCTCCACTCCACTGTGCAAAGGGTCTGGTCTGAGCCTCCTTTATCTTCTATGACAAATCACAATATCCTCAGCTACATGGGTGGTGTCTGTGTGTGATTATTGCTCTGCTGTAAAATAGGCACAATATATTACCACTGAAATGCACTTATTTTTATTTAATTTTTGGAAAATTTTGTTTATTTCATTCATAAAGTATAAAAAGACATCATCAGTGTGATAACAATACAAAACAAAATGAATGAAAGGGAGCAGAAAGAAGAGTAATCTTATGTTATCTGCCCCCTCTTCCCTTTTCCAGACAGTAACACCGATAGTGACTATAAAACATTTCACCAATACATTCCATTTTCATACAATACCTTATGTGTAAATTAAGTTTATTTACATTGCACCATCGCCTCTGTAAAACCAGCACTGAGTCTTATTGGGTGATGCTTGGTGTGAAATAAAAAAAAGAAAAAAGAGGTATTCAGTTTTATTGAATTCATCTTCCATCAATGCTGCTCCTGCTTCACTTGTTGTGGAATGAAGGTCACAGTAACTTGGAGTCTAAAGGTCAAATACAACACCTGTTTACTATAATGTTGAAGTTTGGCATTAAACCTACACTATATTACCAAAAGTATTCGCTCACCCATTCATTGGTGGAGGAGGAATTATGGTGTGGGGTTGTTTTTCAGGAGCTGGGCTTGGCCCCTTAGTTCCAGTGAAAGGAACTTTGAATGCTTCAGGATACCAAAACATTTTGGACAATTCCATGCTCCCAACTGTAGGATAAAGTCACTTTTTGGGTTAAGTACCAGCTTGAGCTTAGGCTTATTTTTAGCTTATTATTATTAGCTTATTTTACTTTAGCTTATTTTTATTTTATGTTTTTATACTTTTATAAATCAGTTTATATTGTGTTTAGTTTATGACAGGAAGTAACCCAGCGAAGCCTTAAGCAGGAAACTGGAGGCCCTTTGAGGGGGAGATAATTATTAAGTGATACTTAGAAATGTAGAAATGTTTAACCACAAAAACCAAAGTGTTGCTTTATGACGCAAACAGAAAAATGCTTAATCATTGTGACTTGTAAGATTTTAGTATAAATACATGTGTGTTAGAATCATTCTGTGCTGTCTCTTCGCCTTGAGGACATCAGCTCAGATTGATAAATCATTCGTGCTTCGGCATTTGTGTACAATCTGTGCTAAGAAAACCTATTTTTGTATTCATCCTTTTTTATCATCTTTTATTAAAAATCAACAAAGACAAGTTTTTGCTTCCTTGGTGAGTGTATCACTCGGACTTTTCGTCTGAGTTAGACTTATTATCTGGGTGTGTGTACTTTAAACTGGGACTTGTGATAGAGTGTGGTGCCTAAAGCTAAGCTAAGGTTATAAAGTGTGTGGTACTGCTAAGGTGAGAGGATAGGCAGTTTAACGTCACGCATTATATGCCACCGGTCTAGAGTGACCGGGACCACTGTCTAGGTGGGGTCTCTGGAAAGAGATAGCTCATTGTGTCACAAGGGAACCGACAAAGTATAGAAATAGATTCATAGTCCCCGAAATTAAAGGAAGACTTCTCTCTGAGGGAGGAGCAAGAGTATAGCGAATCACCGTTACCGGAGAGCAAGTAAACACCTCCGATATCCCAGTCTCCTGCCTGACCAGATCAGCGAACGATATCCTAGATTAACGCCTAAAAAATCTTTGTGGGACTTAATCCTCGGTATCAAGTAGTGTACGGACCCAGGTTTGGGCTAACTATCGGTAGACGGGATCTTTAGCCTAAGTGAGGGGGAGGAGCTGTCGCGCCTCACCCAAGGCCCAGGGGATACAAGGCAGTACGGGACCAGGCGCAGCGACGTCTGAATCACCCCTGGGGCTTAAGTCAAAATTCAGCGACATGGCGCCCGAACAGGGACATGATTGATTTCTAGTCGGCAATTAGAAAAGATCAGGACCTCAGTTAAAGTTTAGATAACTCTACTGGGATTTAATCCGGATCTCTCCTAGGGATAATAGGTATCCTCGTAAACGTATAACCTCGAAAAAATAGGAGTTTGAAACAATACTGACGAGCCCTACCGCCTTAAGGAAAAGCTCGCGCCTCTGTTATAAGAGTCGTAAAATTCAGTGAAATACATTCCGAACGCGCGGAGCAGTTCGAAGAGGAATTATTCCAGGTTGGGAGGACAGCGTAAGACGATTAGAGGGAGTAGCTAACCTCTCTTCGATCCTAGCCGAATCCTGAACTTGATAATTACCTACTAGTTTAGGAAGCGTATTTTAGTGCCAGGGCACCAGAGCGAAACAGCAGCACTAATACGATCTTCAGCCTATCCGACCTGCACAGATACGGCAGGGGTTATAATAACCAGTTAGCGTATCACCCCCTGAAAAGCGCGCTTCAGGGCTAGAAATCCTGGTGAAGCTACACCTTGGCGGTAAAGGGGAGAGGAACTTGATCAATCTTCTGAGCGCCCCTGAACGTGGGTCCAAGAAGACCAGGTCGGCAAACCCAGCGCCGTTGAATCCCGCCTGTGTGTAACTTTGTAACAGGAGTGGGTAGTTAAGACTGGATGAGTAAGTGAAATTCCGAGTAGTAGCTTACGCAAATCCTAGGCACGTATTTGACCTAGGTGAATTCAGGCAGTCGAATCTCTGGTATTTACACCAAAGACGCCTATATATTATTTAGGTAACAGGGTCTGAACGCGTGAAAGGTCAGTAGCGCCAGATTTGTACTTACGGGCCATAGTAGATTATCAACCTGAATTTACTGCGTTCGGCAGCGGCACCTACTTGAAAAGAAGTACAGCCGGTCAACGATTTTAAGGATAGGAGTGACCCCTCCACTAGTAGTTACCCCCAGGTTTTTTAATGGAATCAAGTGATTACGCCTCACCAAATATGTTACCGTCGACTGGCGGAAGAAGCCGCCTTGGCTCTAATCCTGAATCGACAGTACCAGATAGAATTATCCAGGTTTGGGCGATAGGCCCTTATGCCATAATAAATGCAGACTTGGCAGAAGATGCCTTGTGGAAACTCTTCCCGAGGGGAAGAGCGTCCTTTCTAAATCCGCGCCGCGCCCCACTTCCTACTGACAGAGCGGGTGTAGCTCAATGGGTAGCAGCTCGCTTTCCTCGTGCTCTAAAAGAACATGATGAGCAAATAGTAGGCCCGGAGAAGACGCTCACACAATGTGATCGTATGACTGTAGTTCATGAGGTGTTAACCCAGGTAATAAATGCCCATTATATGCCACATGATGATATAATAACCCACCACCTAGATCCTAAGAAAATACTAAAACAAACTCTAGAGAACGCCTTCTCACTCTGTGACGGCTGGGCTGTTATTACGGCACCGTTCGGCACAGGAGTTTTTGGTTATCCAATATCCATGGCGGCAGAAGTCATGGTAGATGCAGCGTACGACTGGCTTAACTCACCCCTCAGCTACGGAATGACCAGAAGAATTTATTTTATAATACAGGGTGGCCAGGAAAGAAAGGAATTTTTCAAGGTCCTTAAAGAAAAGTACGCTAACGAATATCCTATTAGAGAATTGTCTCAAGAAGCTGTAGACCAAAAGCGCCCTCTAGACAAGGAGCTATTCGCAGAACTAATGGATCTAGAGGCTCCGTTTAAAGATGACGAGGATTGGAGAAACAAAACAGCTAACTTTCATGATCCTATGAAGTGTAATAAGGATCAAATGCTACAATATTTCGGCAGAGTACTAGGAAAGATGAAAGATAAAAAACAAACAGTTTATCCTGTAGAGGAGCTTAGCAGCGCGCGAATGGCATATAGATCAGCTCCAGCTTCCCCGGTGCACATACCGATTGTACCCACAGCGCCGCCTCAAACTCCCTGCCAACCCAGGCTAGGTCACCCGGCGAATTATATAGAAACAGACTCACCCCTCCAAAGACTGGAACGGGAACGAGAGCAGGCTTCCGAAATGGAAAGTGCCCTCCACTCAGCAGGCCTAGATATAGAACTGCCCCCTGCGTATCACGTAATAGCCATAGACGGGGACTATGGTCCTCCCATAACCATATTACCCTTTGGGGAGGACCCCGGTAACGAAGAAACCCCCGAGACCTCCTCGGATCAGTCTCCTGCAGAATTTAGTGTAATCATGAGGAATGGGAAAATAGACGTAGGAGCTACTATGTCCTCTAGGGATTTTATTACATATCAAAGGAGAAGGACGCACACTCCAAAAGACCACATAACTCCTCCACCTCCTTGATGTTTGGTGTCAGAGGATAATATAAATAGTGACGACTCGGTCAGTCAGGCAGGGACCGAATACCGGGAGTTTGAGTGCCAAAATCGACAGGGTTCACACTATTTGACACATGCCCCACTAGAGCCTCAGTGCCTAGACAACATAGAAGAAGCCCTGCAGCAAATACTAAAAAACCAGCAAGAACAACAGAGTAAGAATGAAGAAAATCACCAGAGAACAGTAGACCAGCTCCACAAACAGAGTGAGGAGATAGGAACCCAGGCAGTGCAGCTCGAGAATTTTATGGCGAGAGCACAGGATCAGTTAAATCAAACAGCTCAACGGGTGGAGAAAGCCCGAGCCGCTGTAGAAGAGGGAAATGTTTTGACAGAGCGTATGGAGCAAATGCGGTTAGCAGACCAGGACATCCTCACAACTAATATAGGTCCTAAAAAGAAATTTAATATCCACGTTACCACCACAGCAATGTGGAGAGGCTTAGCAAATAGAGTAATACTGCCGATTCCTCCTTGGAGTGGAAGAGACCATCCCCGAGGGCTAGTTCCCTGGAGACAGAAAGCAGATAAAAAACTCTTTGATGAACAGCTTGGGGAAATAGCAAAAATAGTAACAAAAAAGACCTATAATCAACTAGGAAAACCTCTCCCCATATGGGTGGAAGGAGATGCAGCAGTCCCTGAGATATATATAGTGCCTTATACAGGAGATGTACAAAATCCAACAGTAATAGCGCAGAATGCCTGTAAGGTCTAAACAAGACGCCAGGAAAGTGTGGGCAGCAGCAGCGGCAGCCTCCCTCATGTTGACTCCCCCGGATGAGATTAATTGCCTCATATCGGACAGACTAGCCGCCCAGGGAATATACGAGCTAATACAAACCCTAGCCAGAGACCAGTTTCAAGCATATATTATTAACTCTCCAGGACTAAGAACAGCTAGAAGAAAAAGTCCGCAAAGGACCCCTGTGAGGCCAATGACCCCAGGGCCAGCGGAGGAACCCGGTTACACCTGCATAGGAGCATTTAGCCCTTACGGAGCCTCTACTCCTGCAGGCCCTTCCGGAGTGCCCCTCCCGGAAAAACCTAGAGCAAGATCAGGATCTAGGTCAAGATCTAGAGATACTACTCGATCAGTATCCTGGAGAGATACTGAGGAGGAAGAAGTGTTTATGAAGGATGAAGAAAGTGACGGGTCAGCCCCCTTACCCGAAAGACTTGCCAGCCCGTATGGCACCTCTACCCCGGCGAATCCGCCTAGGATTCCTTTAAGACGTGTAAGAAGCACGGCAAAGCCTAGGGATGGATCCAGGTCCACATCTGGAGGTTTAACTCCCCATACAGATGAGAGAGACCTTATACAATTTGAATTAGAGTCAGAGTCAGAGGAGGAAGACAGTTATAATCCTGCTCCTCCTCCCGTGAAATTTGTAAGAGCTAAACATGCTAGAGGAAGGCCCCTAATATGGGGAAATTATGATGCCACTAAATGGCCCATAGATACAGACTCGGTATATCCTAAAAATGACCCTCAGGGTCACGGTTACGTCACTCAATTGCAGACAGAAATACAGGAGCCCGAATGGCACCGATATAAACAGGAACCAGATTGGTTCCCTCAGAAGAGGGAGGAAAGACTACACGTCCTCCAATCCCCCACATCAGGACAAATAGGAAATTGGGAAAAAGTCTCTGCCCCGTTTAAAAAGGCATATCTCGCCCTAGGGCACGATAAGCATAGGGAAAGTCTCATTAAGATATATCGTGCACTCCCAGAAGATGGAGATCCTGATAATGACCCATCTGACTCCTCGGACTCCGAGGATGACGATAGGGACCACCACAGGAGAGGTAGAAGTGGCGACCGGAGAGGTAATGATAAAGATAGAGATAGAGATGAAAATCAAGACAGGAATAGGAGGTCAAGAGGTCAGTCCCCGGGACATGACCTAAAGAAAACTAGGAAACTGTTAGCGGCGAGTGTCCTTAGTGGAGACTCCTCCATAAATGACCAAAGTCCTCAAAGATCCATGGTACGTACATCTCTCAAATTAACCCTGGGAGATGTTATGAAATCCATGCCTAAAAGACTCCCTGGAGAAAATAACACAGAATTTGCTAAAAGAATATGTGAAGAGCTGGAGGACGGGTATTCTAAAGACCCGACATTCAGCAGACATGTCTCACGATTCTGTGACTTAAACTTGACTGATGGTCAAACTATACAGAACTTGGCAGACTCAGAAGAAACAGGCCTCTTTGATAATGGTCTTCAGAATAGGATTAATGAAGCCATAATTAGGACAAATGACGGAACACAGTCCCTTATCCAAATGTATTCACAACTCCTTCATATGGGGGCAGATGAAACTCAGACCAAGAGAGCTTTGGCACAGATTAAAACAGGAGGAATAGCAGCTATGCTAGTGGAATATAATGCAGCATCTCAGAAGGCATCAGAGATCATGACGGCGTCCAAAGAGATAAAAAAGCTTAAAAATGATGACATACAAACTAAGCCAAAAAACGAAGTAGCGGGGAAACGCGCTCCCCAGCAAGAAAGACGCGTACCCCAGAACAGAAATCCCAATCAGCAGGCTCAGAGGCCTCGGCAGAACATGCCACAGCAGCAAACACAGGAAAGGGGAAATCCCGCCTCACCACAAAATCAGAGTGCACAGCAAACACCACCCAGAATGTATGTGGCTGGGGAAAGACAGAATTTTTATCCCAGGCCCTCAAATCAAAGGAACAATCAGGAAAGAGGTCAGGGAAATTTCTGGAATCCAGACTACAGGGATCCGAACCGGAACAATGGCCGGAGGAATCCTGGTGGTTGGCAGAACAGAGATCAGAGACCCAGAGCAGGGCCCTCGAATCAGTCAGGGAATGGTTTCAGGCCCAGAAACAACCAGGCTCAGAATCCCCAGATGAGACAAATCCCCAGGGAAGAATGGGAGAACATGACTCAGGAGCAGAAAGACGAGAGAATATATTCTCTGGCGAAACGCAACAAGGAACAGGGAAAGACCTTAACCATAGCACAACAGAAAGTTTGGGATGCCAAGCACCCCCCAGGTCAGTAAATCCTAGAATGGCACCCTGGCAAGTTGAAATATGGCATAAAAATCAGAGAAGGAAAGCATATTTTGATACAGGAACAGATATAACTATAATCCCCGAAGAATGGGCAGGAAAAAGTCCCATAGTAGAAAGAAGATTAGTTACTTTAGCAAATGGAGATACAACTTTATTACCAATGGTAGAGTTTAAAGGAAAAAGAGTAGGATTAGGAAAAACAGCCCTTATATCACCTAATGATCAAGAATGGATTATAGAAAGCCCTCAAACATGCTGGATGAAGGAAGTAAATGTGCACACAGCACTGTTAGAGGTAGTGGAGAAATCGGAAATCAAAAATAAAGAAAGATTAAAAGAAATTCTCCAAAAAGCAGAAGTAGCGAAATTTAAGAACGATGTAGGTCTAATGAAAACTGAACCGTATGTAATAAAAGGCGGATGGCCAGGAAAACAGAGGCAATATCCGTTAGGATCATCGGAAAAGGATTTTCATGAAATAATACAAGAATTAGTAAAATTAGGAGTGGTAGAAAGAATAGCTGAACCACCTTGTTTAATGCCTGTACAAGCAGTTAAAAAGAAAGATGGGACAATCAGACCAGTTCACAACCTAAAAGAACTAAACGACTTAACAGTTAAAGATACTAGACAAATAGTGAATCCACGGCAGGCCATGTTAGATGTAAAACCAGGGAAATACAATTCATCTATAGATTTAGCAAACGGATTTTGGTCAGTACCCTTATCAGAAGATAGTAAACCAAAAACATGTTTTATGTTAAGAGGACAAGGTTATATGTGGGCAAGATTGCCACAAGGATTTGTAAATTCACCAAACGCTTTTCAGGAGAGAATGGAGAAAATGTTGGAGGGATTACCAGTGGTTGTGTACATTGATGATATTTTTTTAGCCACAGAAACAGAAAAGGAACATTTAGACCTATTGGAAGAAGTGATAACCCGTCTTAGAGAGAACGGCATGAAAATAGGGATACAAAAATGCGAAATCGGAACTTCAAAAGTAAAATATCTAGGACTATTGATAGGAAAAGATTGTATCACAGATATCCCAGGATACTTAGATGACTTAAAACCAAAAACGCTCAGAGAATTAGAGAGCTGTTTAGGAAAGCTAGGATGGCTTAGAGGAATGATACCTAACTATGCCCTGTTAATAAGACCAGTAGAGCTTATAAAAAACAAAGTTAGAAGGTACGACAAATCAATCGCAAAATTAGTAGAATGCAATAGGGAATTGACAGAGATTGAAAAAGAGGTTTGGAGAGCCACTTTACAACAAATATTGGACGCAAGAACATATTTGTCACCCTTTAAAGGAGACAAACAGTTGGAATTAAGAACATATTTATCTGATGAAGGAGCTTATGTCGAGGTGAAAGAAGAAGGAGGAGAACATCCAATCTTTTATGTGTCACACAGATTTAATCCGACAGAAGATAGATATGCAGTAGAAGAAAGGGAAATTAGAATACTCTTTAAAGCCTATCATGAAATAGTAAAAATGATGGGAACAGAAAAGAAAATTACAGCTTTTGTACAAAGTCCTCTCACAAATGAAATGTCCAAAGAAACGATAGAGTTTGCAAAAGCATTTCAAGCCCGGTGGGGCAAGTGGAAACTTATGTTAACCGACCCAAATTGGACATTTAAAATGGTAGGATCAAAAGCGAAACCTAAACAAGACACTCAGGAGCAGGAACCATTCAGAGGGATATATAATATATTCACAGACGGCAGTAAGACTAACAAAGATGAAAAAGCTCATTGGGCATATGTAATATTTAAAGAAGATACCCAACTTTGTCAAGAGAAAGGAATTCTAGGAGATACAGCACAGGAAGGTGAATTACAGGCCGTTGTCAAAGCATTAAGAGAACTCAAAAGAAGGAAAATTAAATCAGCTCGGTTGGTTACCGATAGTTGGTACGTAGCTGAAGGATTAAAAGAAAATATTAGATATTGGCAAGCCAGAGAATTCCAGAATTACAAAGGAAAAGAGCTAGAGCATAGGGATCTATGGATTGTTGTGGCACAATTGTTACAGGATATAAAATTATGGGTGACACACGTTAACAGTCATACGAAAGAGACAGATTTTGACCACATGGGGAACGCTATTGTAGACAAACTAGTGCAGTCTCGAGCAGTGAGAATTGGAACTCTTATCTTCCCAGAAAAATGGAAAAATGAAAGAGGCAAAATCCAAATACCAATAGAAGAACGAGAAGATTATGTAAAGGCAATACATCAGGCTTTATATCACGTAGGGATAGAGCGAACAAGAAAATGGATGCTCGATCATGATATCGAGGCTTCACCATTATTAGAAACAATTAAGATAATCAGAAATAATTGTGAAATGTGTAATTCAAAAAGGACATTACCCCCTATACCTTATGTGGAAGGACAAATAGCCATACCGGAAAAAGGAGTTAGTGCGTCCATGGATGTGGGACACTTACCGCCGGGATATGGACCGTTTAAAAAGTTTCTAGTAATAGCCGATAATGGAGGAGAATGTACTCGAGTATACCCAATAAAATCGGAAAATGCGAAAACAGCGATAGAGTGTGTAATGCAATATTTGCTCACAAACCCAATTAAAGAAATACGTTCGGATAACGCTTCGATGTTCATCTCAAAACAATTCGGCACATGGGCCGAAATGAATGGTTTAAAACATGTCCTTTCGGTCCCATGGCAGTCTAACACGAATGGAGTAGCGGAACGCGCGGTAAAAGCAACTAAGGAACAACTAGTATTATTTAAACACAACTGGCATAAACCTGGAAATCTATTTATAATAAATCAGCAATTAAGTTTGCCTAAACTAAAGCCGGTTACCAAAAAGGCTAACGAGCCCGTTGTATCGTTACAGCCTGGTGACGAGGTTTGGACATCCGCTGACGGAGAATACGCAGTAATAGACTACATAGACGGTAACGTAGTATATACGAAAGATGGAGGCAAATATCACCCCAAGCAGCTCAGGCTCAAGTCTCACGGGTCATTCCATTAAAAAACAGGGCACTTTAAAAACCACCTCTCAGTCCCGAGTACCACCCGTTGTAGTCAATACCCCAGGTTGGGTGAAATCCGTGGGGATTAGTAATGTGGCAACGGTGAAGGATAGAAGGCATCTCTATCCAGGATTGGTCATTCTCAAATGTTGCAAAGAAAAGTATACCCTCACGGATGAAGAAATAGGGGATCCATCTAGGTGGCACCAATTGGCTAAGTACCACGGATGGGATTCACCAAGAATGGGGGAGATAGAGATATGGAAGGTGAAAGTAATCCCACCCCATACGCCCCCTAACCACGGTCGAGACATTCAGTGGCGTCTTTATGAGCCAGGAATGTGTTGCCTCTGTGGGAAAGATGTCTTTAACAAAATATGGATGGGTAACTATGAAGATAAGCATAGGGACGGTAATCAGGAAAAGATCCAGGACCCGAGCGTTAGTACCCTCCTCAAAGGCATAGAGTTGACGGGAAAAGCCCAGGTTACCTTCTGTGCTAATTGCTGGAACCTGGCAGGCTTTAAATATGAAGTGTGTAGAAAAGACTTACATGAAAAAGATGGATGTAAGTGTATGCGCCTTGATGGTCATTGGAACATTTGTGACGTAGGAGGATCCGCTCACATCACCCCAGCTCCTTTCTTAGCCTTGAGACACAAGTATTGGAGTGAAGGATTGTGTGAGGGAGAATGTCCTCTGAATCTGAAGCAGATGGTTGACCCTAAATTGTCCCTTATGGATCAGTATCATTATATGATCCTAATGTATCGAAAGCCTTTTAAAGGAGATATGAATAAGGAATTAGAAAAATATCCAGAGGCGGAAAAACTTAAACAACAGCTCCAAAGCCTGTACCAAGAGAACAAATTATATTCTTGGCTTGTGGAATCCTGGGACATAGTGGATCCCATGGATACGAAACCAGAAAAAAACCCAGCCTATGCCTGGAAAGGGAAGAAACTGAAGGGTATAGAACCTAAAGATTGGAAATTAGAATCTCTTGGAGGTAAAGTGGGAGAATTCTTTTATAAAGTAATTAAAGAAGACCCGGAAAAATGGAAAAATTTGTGGGTAAACACAGCACAGTTTTTGCCTCCTATTACTTTGGCACGTAAACGAGTGTTTATCACCAGCGGAACTCTCCCTAGACACTCTAGAGAAAAAGAGGAGGTAATAATTGGAAATATGGTTAGGAAAATTATGGTAGTGTCGTGTTGTGGACCAATCCAAATGATTGTCCAAGCAAAGGTCCTCATGACAGGCAACCTTACAAGGGATATGACCTGGAACAGGGAACCTCTGACTATGATGTTGTATTTTGATGCCCTCAAATTGCCTCTACTCGTAGCGGGCCCCATGATCCCTCTTAAATACATGAAGGCAGACTCTAGAAACTATTGGGATGAGCCAGGTTATCGGAGGCAAATAAAAACCCCTGAAGAGGAAAGCAGGCCTGGTGGCCAAGAGGAGTTGGTAATCTTCTCTCGCCCGTGGTATTTAGGTCCAGAGGGGGATAGAAAGGAACCATTCTCTGAAGCCGCCTACAAGGAAGCAAAAATTAATCAACTTAAACACGCCCTTGGGATAGGAGATCTGACTCAGGAGGCATATGATTATGAGATGAGGTTGTTAGTGTCTGATGTGGACCTAAATCCCAGAAAAAAGAGAGTCTCCTTTAAGACGTTTTGGAAGAAAGAGAAACTAACACCCTCTTCTGCTTCTACACAGATAGAAGACAGTAAGGTGGAGGAATCCTCTTCCGACTCTTCTGACAGGGACGACTTGCCTGAAAAAGATTCTAGGAATAGAAAGAAGTTAGGTAAGAAACCCAAATACAGTCCTAGCCTAAAATTCCTCAAAAAGTGGAATAAAGATAAGCAATAGAAATGGGACTTTTTACGGAGCTAAAGTATGCATGGAACAAAAAATATTACCATTATAAAGCAAAACTTAGATTGGCAACAAAGGATAAAGCAAAAGATATGCAACATTTAGATCCTGCAGAAATAGCTCGCAAACACGAAAAACGTAAAGAGAAATTAAAGAAAATAGAGGAGGCAATGAAAATTTCGTTGTTTGCCAAGATAATAATATTCATACTAATGATGCTAGTGATTTACTTATCGGTAACAGTAGTACAGAAATCCTATGAAGCCGTAGAGAAATCTCAGGTGGTCACCAGGAGGTGGAAAACTAAAACATCATTTGAGCTGTGTTTTCTTCAAACCAGAAAAGGATCGCAAATGCTCAGTTTAGACATTATGCAACTTTTAGCCATTGGTGGGCCCTAAACAGGGTAGGGGAGCTCACATTAACGTTCAAAAACGTCAGAAAGTGAAAATTTCATGCCATGGGACCTTTAACATTCAGACTGAGCAGGACAACCGTAACGCTCATAACATACAGTAGACATAGAAGAGGATTACCACAAGGGAATTTAAGACAGGCAGACCCTTCTCTGTCATGGGAAAGAAAGAGAACTAACAGAGTTCTCGTTCCCCATCACGTGACCGTGGCTTGTCGGTCACGTGATGGGGAACGATGGCGGACGCTTCTCGGTTATGGTAGAGAGAGAACTGGCGGAGGCGGGGCTTGTCGGTCACGTGATGGAAATAAGAGAAGGCCGGCAGATGTGGACGCTTCTCGGTTATGGGAGAGAGAGAACTGGCGGAGGCGGGGCTTGTCGGTCATGTGATGAGGCCTCCCCAACTCTGAACACGGCGGCAGTGTTGCCAACTTAGCGACTTTGTCGCTATTTTTAGCTACTTTTTGGACCCCCCTAGCGAGAAAATTAGACAAAAGCGACTAGCGACAAATCTAGCGACTTTTTTTGGTGATCAGAGGCTCCAAGATCGCGGGAGGGGGAAAAAATAATTGCGCCGTTTTCTCTCGTTCCCCGTTCAGAGAAAGAGACAGAGAGAAAGAGACAGAGAGAAAGAGACAGAGAGGGGCAGTGGAAGAGACAGACTCACCAGTCTCTCCTCTGCTCCCTCCCATCTCGTCAGATCGCCTCGGAGTCTGGTCATTCCCCTCTCTGTTTCTGTCATTCAGTTTCTGTCGTCACGTGCATATCCCTCTCATTCTTTAGAGCATTTCTTTTTTCTCCTCTTGTATTCAATCGCAATGCCACAACCAAAAGTGTATACACAAAAGTACAGACGGGAGTGGGAAAAAGCTAGTTGTACAGCACAGAAAAGTTTTAAAAAGCTAATTCTTTAGCACCAAAAAAATAAATAAAAAGCTATAGTTTGCCCACTATAGCACAAAAAAATAAAAAGCTTTAGTTAAACTACAGCACAAAAAAAAACACAAAATAAAAAAGCAAGCTATAGATCTTGGACTACAGCTCCAAAAAAAATATCTAAAAAATAAAAACCAAATAAAAAAATAAAAAACAAACAAGTATATGTAATAACAACACCAATAAAAGGTTAGTGTCACGGGGTAAAGAAGGTTAGGATGTGCCCCCCCACCTCGCTCGCTCGTCTAGCTACTTTTAGCTACTTCTGGGCGGGCCAATAGCTACTTCCGATGCTGGGGAGTTGGCAACACTGCACGGCGGAGATGATCCTGTCAAAGGCCTTTTCTGCATCCTTAGAGATGAGGTGAGATTTTGAATTTTTTGTTTTGCCTTGTGTCTGTGTTGTTAGAATTTGGAATATGTTGTGCAGTTGTCTGTTTATTTGTGCTCAGTTTATCTGTGCTCAGAATTACTTTACACAAATAGCCTCTAACTACATGAAATCCTTGTAAACTGTTCTCTGGTCTTTTTCCATGACCTACAGAAACAGAGACCTTACTTCACATAGGCGGTTTTTAATCTTGTCAACAAACACATTCACATATGATTGCAGGCTGAATACTTTCCGATATTTAAACCTATGCATCAATGGGACTATCGCACCACAAGAGATTAATATGTTTCATTCTTATAGTTTTTATTATATTTATGCAATAGTCTAATATCAATTTGTACTTTTTAATGGTCTGGGATATCCATTTGTTTCAGAATGAGAAATTAGGACCCTGCTGTGGTGTTAACCTGGGCCTTTTAAATTAATGTACTAAACTACCAGTATTACAAAGCCTTATCCCTAATGTCTCCATAATTAGTTCATATTGTGCTGTGAGGCTTTCGGTTTAAGTCAGTGTATTGTTTGGCTGTGGTACAACAGTGGAGGGCCAGTGCCAAAGAACTGATGTGATCGGACATAGTACCGAGTACTAACAAACATTGTCCCTTGTTGGTCTCATGAGTTGACGCTGAAAAGTTTGTATTGTATTAAGAATCTCCTTAAAAAGCACCAATTATAGATTATTTGGTTGCGTAGACGTGACTTCTACGTCACAGAGACGTACATGTAAAAGCATGAAAGGACTACTGTATTATAGGTGTTTGCTCCTGCTGTAATCAGTCACAGAGAGGGGGTCACAGCGGGGTCACAGCTGGAGGGGGTGGAATCAGATTTTAAGTTTACCTCCTTGTCAATGTGTACTTTTTAATGGTCTGGGACATCCATTTGTTCCATTCTGAGATTGTCCCTTGCAGCTTCAAAAAGGACTAATTATTAAATTATTTGGCTGTTTGCTCCTGCTGTTAAAGGGATATGCCACCCCCAGGTCAAATTTGGGCATCTCCCCACAGTCCAGAGACTAAAATAAGTGGTGGAAAGCGTTTTCCTGCTCACCCAGCCATTGTCCGAGCCTGTCGCCACTGACCGCCGCGGTATCTGCAGCTCCTCCGCCTTAGACTGGAGTCTAACGTCGCCAGAGAAAGATTTCGGCCAAAAGGAATTAATTTGCTCGATGCGTTTCCCAATTACTTTATGTGTAGTGCGCATTCATATCGAGTGCAAATAAATGTGCAAATCAACACGGAGAGCTTGACTTGGTCATTTTGGGTGGGAACTATTTTCCAGTGCGGAAGAATACAGTCGAATCATGCAGCACGCTGCCAGGGGAATCCCAGTTACGCACCGGGAAGGGAGTTCCCCTGTTGCACAATGTGGTGCGTGATTCGACTGTATTCTTCCGCACTGGATAATATGGCTATATGGCATATTATCCTGTGCATTATTGAATGATAATATGGACTTTTAGTTATAAAAGCATTTCCATAAAACTTGAGAGCCCTGGTGTTATAATGTTGTTTCCTCATCAAAACATTCCTGGAATTTTATTTTGTTTCATTCACACATGGTAAAACACAAACCCTGCATATTTAGGCTGAGTTCTTTCAGAAAACACTCTGTTCCACCTTGTGATGTCATGTGGTAATACAGGAAGTGCTCCACTGTGTTTTTAATCTGAAGGTAATAGGCAGCCATTCACTTGAGCATTTTGATTTGAGGAGATTTAGACTAATGATTTCAGATTACTCAAACATGTGAATGAAACAAAACACATCTCCAGGTCTGTTTTTGATGAGGTAACAACATTTTGATAGCAACAATATTTCAGATTTTGGTTTGATTTTGATTCAAAAGACAAAAAGTGCAATCTTGGAGATACTGGTAACAACAGGTGACATAAAATAAATTACCCTTTTTCAGATAAACATAATCTGGGTCTTTTCTTCAGTCTTTTCAAGTGATTGTTTTTGTTTTCTCCAGATCCTCTGTTGTTTGTGGCTCTGGCTGGAGCTGGAGTTCTGCTCCTCGTCTCTGCAGCTCTGGTTGTGTTTTACTGCAAGAAAAGAGTCAACAGGGCTCAAGGTGAGTCTGAAATATTCATATTACCATCATATTACATTTGAATGTGAAACTAGGAACCACAATAATCATAAAATGTGATACTTTTTCTTCCAGATGTAAACAGAGGAGTTCAACAGGTGAGATCTAAATGTCAGTGACACATGTACAGGTGAAACATCACATGTTTGAATGTCATAAAGATCAGACCTCAATCTGATACTGGTATCAGTTTTGTCTGCTGATCTAGGCATTTCAAAGAATCATCTTGGATCTGATTTGGTAAATAAATTGGGACGATACAGAGCTGCTTAAACACAGACTGAGGAGAATCTAAAGCAGCTAAAACATGATTAATGACAGAGATCGTGTTTGTTTTCCCTCTGACACGTCTTCACGGAGCCTTAAGAGTGAAAACCAAACTTTGGACTAATCAGCAGAGGAGCAGAATGTGCTTCGACAGGCTTTTCATCTTTTTACAGGCCTCAAACATTAATAATAATGTGAAAAAACACTGCCTAAAAATATGGTCTTCACTACTAAATATCTGGTAAAAATGTTATTATAATTATTCTGAGGCTCAATTCACTGTAAATACAGATTTATAAAGATACAGGCTAAATTGTAAAATAATAAAAAATTAGAAGATCAATAGTGGGATGAGATTGGTATTGGAAATTGCAAATATAAAAAAATTGGTATCAGGTCGAGACCCAAAGAAAGTAGAGCGGGACATCTCTTATAAAGATTCATCATTTCTTGTTTGTTCCTCAGATTGTTGCAGCTGAAGACTGCACATACCAGAGTCTGAACTTGGAGTCCATGGACCCACACCAGATCTACAGTACTCTTTCTGTCCAGCAGGGGGCATCACAACACGCTCAACATCAGGCACAGGTGAAACATCTCTAATGTCACACACACGTCAGTTGAAGCGTGTGTTTGTCATAAAGATACAGTAATAATTTCTTGTTTGTTCCTCAGATTGTTGCAGCTGAAGACTGCACATACCAGAGTCTGGACTTGGAGTCCATGGACCCACACCAGACCTACAGTACACGTTCTGTCCAGCAGAGGATATTTAAGATACACTGATGTCAACATTACAGTGGTACCTCAACTTACGAAATTAATTCGTTCCAGAAGTGGTTTCGTAACGTGAATTTTTCGTAAGTTGAGTAGCTATTTCAATGGAAAAACCCTGATTCGTTCCAAGGCCCCATTCCAAGTTTTTTTTTATAGTGTAACACTGTGTTCTGCGTCCTGATTGGCTAAGGGACTGTAGACCCAGGACTAAACGTGGACTAAACCAGGTCTAAACAAGGTCTATACCTGGACTGGACCAGGACTAAACCTGGACTAAACCAGGACTGGACACCAGGATTAATTGTGGGTCTATTTCCTGGTTTTGTGCTAGCTCTGCTATTAGCAGCAGCGCCGGTGTACCTCACGAGTCACGACTGAGGCGAGCAGTGACTGCGTGCGTGGGGGGAAGGGGGAGGGCGGACACGTGTGTGATAGCGCAGCATGACCCGGCGCGGGGCTGCGAGCACGAGACCCGTGAACGAACGCAGGCAAGAGCCGCGGTGGTTTAATCCTGGTTTAATCCTGGTTTAGACCTGGTTTAGACCTGGTCTAGAGGAGGCACGGTTTGAGCACGGGTCTCATGCTCGCAGCCCCGCGCCGGGTCATGCTGCGCTATCACACACGTGTCCGCGCGCAGTCTTCTCCCCCCTCCCCCTTCCCCCCCCACACTTCACTATTAATAATTTTGTTGAAAATCTATGAAAGTTTGAGTGTTTAAACGAGAGACAAATGTGAGAAAAGTTTAAATCCAGTCTGAGAAAAGCGTATAATGTGTGTGGCTGAGCATTATTTGAATTTTTGAGATTTCGCGTTTCGTAACTTGAATTTTCTTTCGCATCTGGAGACCAAAATTTAACGTGAAGGCGTTTCGTAACTTGGAATTTTTGTTTGTTGGGTCTTTCGTAAGGTGAGGTACCACTGTACTTACTGTTCATCCTTTTAATAACCTAATGCATGTTGATTCTTTATTTTTGGTTCACAAAAAAATCACACAAAAGTCATCATAAAAACAATGCAAATGTGATAGATAACATGTATTTAGCCATAAACACAAAGTTTAATAATGAAAAGCAATATAATATTAAGCAGCAGGGCACTTAATAATCCAAATCTGGAGGTAACTGGTGGGTTCTGTGTGTGTGGTTGGGGTTCCATTGTTCAGCAGGTGAATTATATAATACAACAGGCTACTGTATATAATTCAACTGTAATTGTACTTAATTTAAATGGTTGGTCTAAACTCAGCCTGGAAGACTGTGCTCCCATCTACCAACACCACTTCTCCAGACTTTACCTGCTCCTCAGCCTTCATCACCTCACGCCAATGACTCCTTCCTGCACCTCCTCTTCATCCAATAAAGTTTATTTAACACTTTTTGTTGTGTCTGAGTGTCTCCAGGTTGAAATAAACAATAAAGTTTTATACAATGCCTCATATGTGCTCTCATGTACTGGTGTATCTTCAGCAGTGATGCCTGATAATAAACTTTGGAGTATTCAAAAGTATCAAAACTGCTCCTGTCACACTTGTGTCACTGACTAATGACTAATGGTACAAAAATACACTAAATGTCTCTGATCAGTGGTGTCAGAAGAAGATCAGAGAAGGGCATCTGGTTTAAAAGCATGTTTGGACGGTAACAGTGGTGTAAATAATAATGAAACAAGAATACACAGGATGTAATTTTCACGGGTCCATCAGGGCGAGAGTGTGGGTTTTTCTGAAATAGCCTGAGGTTAACACTCAACAAAAAGAACAATGACAGAGAGACAGTGAGAGAGGGACATTTTAAAAAGAAGTTCCTTGGCTCTGTTTATGCAAATACAAATATGAGATATATTACAATTCTAATTCAGCTTCTCTGTGAATAAACTTTGTCATTTCATTATTTTTATTATGAATGTAGTAAACACATTAGACTAAATGGTTGAACAGTGCTGAGTGAAGGACTTCCTGGTGTTGTATTTAGAGGCATTCGTGTTTATACGATCACAGAGGGACAAGACATAGAAGTAAAATGTCGGTTTGAAAAGTCTGGAAGTAAAAGACTCTTCTGTAAAAATGACTGTGATAAAAAAAAAAAAGAACATTTTGGTGGAAACTACAGGAGACAGAGCTGAGAAAGGCAGATACAGTATTCAGTTTGATGAACAGAACTATATAATGAGAGTGGGAATCAAGAAGGTGCAGCTGTCTGACTCTGGACAATACCAGTGCAAGATGGAAATGACTTTTTGGTCTGATGGTGTGTGGGTTGATGGCTATGATACATTTCAGATTAGAGTCCTCAAAGGTAAGAACACATTTAAATAAATACTTTGTAAATATTCAATTATTTAACTTAAATAGTATAAAAGATGCAAATAATGTCAAGAACCAAATATATACTACTTACAGTGGTACCTCACCTTACGAATGACCCAACAAACGAAAATTCCAAGTTACGAAACGCCTTCACGTTAAATTTTGGTCTCTAGATACGAAAGAAAATTCAAGTTACGAAACGCGAAATCTCAAAAATTCAAATAATGCGCGCTCAGCCACACACATTATACGCTTTTCTCAGACTGGATTTAAACTTTTCTCACATTTGTCTCTCGATTAAACACTCAAACTTTAATAGATTTTCAACAAAATTATTAATAGTGAAGTGTGGGGGGAAGGGGGAGGGGGGAGAAGACTGCGCTCTGACACGTGTGATAGCGCACATGACCCAGCGCGGGGCTGCCAGCAGGTCTAGACCTGGACTAAACCAGGACTAAACCAGGACTAGACCAGGACTAAACCTGGACTAGACCAGGACTAGACCAGGACTAGACCAGGTGGATTAAAGGTCTATTTCCTGGTTTCGTTTCGAGTCACGGCTGAGGCGAGCCGCTGCTCGCCTGAGCTGGAGGACCGCACGCAGTCTGAGCGCATGAACGAGACCCACGAACGCATGCAAGAGCCGCGGTGGTCTAGACCTGCTCTAGACCTGGTCTAGTCCTGGTCTAGTCCAGGTAATTTTTGTCAAAAAAGAGAATCCTTCTTTAAACAGAAATGGGGGAGTCAGACATAACTTGTCTCCCATTTATAATTCCATTCTCAAACCGAAGTCAAAACAGACAAAAGGAACAATAGGGCCGACAGGTCAGGGCCAGAGGGTGGAGACGGTCGTTAGGGTTGAATAGGTATGCTAAACTAGACGCCAGAGAAATTCGAAAAACAAAAGAGAGAAACTCAAAAACAAATTAGTTGAGATAGTTTCAGAATGATTTCAGTATAGTTAGCTCCTCCCAGCAGCTAGATATAAGCAGTGTCTAACCAGCACTCGAACCAGAACTGACGAAGCCTCTTGGATGAGCGGCGAAACGTTTTCGACCAAACAAACTTTGTCCAGTTGACAAATTGAATTTCTCCTTTTATCATTGTACTTTATGCAACTATAGCGTTAGCCACAGGAAACGACTGCACACTGACTGACTGCTACATTTTAGAGATCCCTGCATGTACAGGCACACATTATTCCTTCACTTGTATTTCATTGTTTCATATATAATACACTATTATACAGACACATACAAAACAACACTTGTCATCTATAGACCTAAATAATGTTATTGTGTCTTGCTGTGATGGCCTCCAATCAATGTCCTTCCAGTTGCTAAGTGAAGAGAGAAACTTCATGTAATTTATACATATATTAAAATATATTTTGCATTTTCTGTGTTTTCCCTGGTGGTTTTAACAGGAGCTGACGTGTCGGGAAAATAAGCAATTAAAGATTACTCAAACATGCATGAATTACTCCAGATACAAGAAGGGGAAACAATAACATGATTAAAAGTTCTGAAAAGTCAATTTCACTAATAGGACAAAAGCTTTTGACACATCAATAAAGAGAACCACAGTACTGTGTTAGTAATGTGTTTCTTTTTTGGTCATGTTCATATTGTCAGAGTGTGAAACTGTCTGTGGTTGAAACAGCGTCATGTTGAAAAATGACAAGAGAAAGAGAGGGCAGAAATAAAATGTGTGCTCTTGAGAAGACAAGGCAAAGTTTTGAAGATGAGAACACACACCATTTTAAGCTTGCTTCTTTGTGAGTAAACGTTCCTCGTTTTAAATGTATTTATTAACATGCATTTGAATGTGAATGACATAATATGTGTGCATTTGTTGAACAGTGCTGAGTGAGGGACTTCCTGGTGTGGTCTTTGGGGAAAATCTAACAGTGACTGTGGGAGAAGACTTCACAGCAGAATGTTGGTTTTACACACCTGGAAGTAAAAAAATCTTCTGTAAAAATGACTGTAATAAAGAAGAAGAGATTTTAGTGAAGACTACACACGACAGAGCTGAGAATGGCAGATACAGTATTCACTATGAGGAAGAGACCAACATTATGTCAGTGAGAATTAAAAAGGTGCAGTTGTCTGATTCTGGACAGTACCAGTGCAAGTTGGAAAAGTTTTTGTCTAATATCTGGTGGGTTAAAGATATCAGCGATGAATTTATGATCCAAGTCACCAGAGGTAAGCCCACATAAAAACATAAGTTACAAAAATTCTAGACACATCAACGTCTCTGGGCGGGAGTCTGTCTACTACTTCTAAATAATATTCAAATTGTAAAAAAAAAAAAAGTTATTTCAAATGTCAACAAGATGAACCATGAAATGTAAACCAGGCTTAATACTTTTCAGATTTATGTGTCATGAACGTGACGACCATCAGACCTGAACATGAATCACAGTCTCCAGCGCCAGACAGCTCGCCGCTATCAGGTCTGCCTATCATAACAATTAATCAACAATTATCAACACATTATTTTGAATCACCTCCATGTAATGTTCTGGCTCAGGTTGTTTGTCAAAAAGTTGATGTTTCAGTACTAGAATGGTATTATATGCTATACTATACTAGGGGTCCCCCAAGGATCAAGTTTGGAGCCGATTGTATTTTCTTTCTTCATTAAATCTCTGCCAGACAGGATAAGACTCCAGATCCACTCGTTTTTGTAAAGTTTTGTCAAAGCGTGTGGTTCTGGTTGGTCAGGTAATCAAAATGTCATCTCTGAGAATTCCACACAATATTTGCAGTTTCAATTAAGTAAGGCGGTCATTATCAGACGAAGCGGCCATTGTGTTTTTGCATTGCACCTTAAAGCCTCTAGTGGCTCCAAGTCCAAGTACAGTATTTTATGAAATTCAAAAATGCCTGTTTTATTTATAAAAGCTTGCCACACTTTAGGGCATCTTCCTTTACAAATATGATTGATGAGGAAAATAATACTGAATCGTTTCTCCTGATAATGTCCCTTCTCCAGGTTCTCTACTGTACATTGGCGCTCCAGTGGTTTTGGTGTCCCTCTCTGTTGTTCTCCTCATATTTTACTGCAAAAAGAAACAAAACAAAAACAAAGGTAAAAGTTCTCATTGCCATTAAATGCGACCTGAGAATTTTAAGATTTTTATTTTGGCTTCTCTTTCTGTAGAAGTTCCAGCAAACAGTGGATCTGCTGAAGGCCTAGAGGTGAGTAGAATACACGCAGGCTGGACAGTGTGTCTTTACACTCGCTGATTTTATTATTTATTTATTTTTCTTTCTTTTACTTTTGAGCCTTAAGTCGTTGTTGTACTAAATACTGAGCAAATACTGTGACTCCTGGAAGTGGTCATCTAAAACAAACTGAGGCCCTGAGTGGTCACTACATTGTTCGTGTTTAGCAAAAGGAAGAGAAACACACCTGTGCATGTTTTATTTTATTCAAAAGCAGGGGCGACGCCAGTCATTTTTGGTTGGAGAAGGTAAGGGGGTGCTAAGGTCTTCAGTGTGGGTGCTCACTTATTTTTGAACCTTTTAACAAAGGAGCACACGCTAACATTTTGAACTCTCTGTGGTTGTCATTTGAACATTTTTAGTCCAAATTGGACGTCCTATGAAAATGGGGCAGAAGTCTTTGGGGGTGCACTGGCCATTTTAAGGAGGGCTAGTGCTCTCCCAGGTCCACCCTGGCTCCGCCCTTGTTCAAAAGTGTTTTATTTAATAACCAATTAAATAATGGGGGCTTTCTTAAGAATTACTATTGAAAATACAGCCTTGTGCTCAGGCCCTGGCAAAAAGACACTGTACATTTGTGAAAATAGGAAAATATTGCAGGGTTGCAGATGACATCATTAACATTCTATAGGCCAGTAATATTTAATACAGATGGGGCAGCTATAATTATTATTATTAATCAAAATGATCAGGTTCAGCATTTGGGAATTTACTTTTTAGATATTTTGTTATGAAAGTAAAATGTAATCAATAGAAAAAACTGGCTCTTGCCCACCATCTGGGAGTATGGTATCATCACATTCAAGAATCTGAACCCACCAATACTGTGCTCCCCCAAATGTCAAGTACAGCCAGCTTTATTATTAACTGAGACATTTCCTTGATAGTTTCAGGGGGGCAGGGAGTACGAGGACGTCCTGGTGCAACAGGTCCAGAGCACACCTGACATTTACAGTTTGGCCTCAGCCCCAGCTCACGCACAGGTGAGTCATGTGACCTGACACTATAAAGATAAGATAAGATAAGATAAGACTTTATTGATCTCACACAGGAGAAATTTACTCGCCACAGTAGCTCCAGGACAATTGGACAGGAGGGAAAAAGTGCATGCAGGCAGGGAGGGGATAAAGTAAGTAATAAATAGTGCAAATAGTAATATGTAATAATAATAATAATAATGGAAAATAGTAATAATGATAATAGTAACAACAAGCATCAACATGAAAAGGAGGATATTGCACGTCTGGCCTATTTGTTAGAATTATACAGTCTGATGGCGGTGGGGATGAAGGATCTGCGGTAGCGCTCCTTCTTGCACTGGGGGTGCCTCAGTCGGCTGCTAAAGGAGCTGCTCAGCTCCTCAATAGTCCGGTGCAGAGGGTGAGAGGTGTCGTCCTTAATGGACATGGACGTCCTATGAAACAAGGCACAAATTTAATAGTGAATAGTCTACATGTCCACATGTCCACACACACATGTACAGGTGAAGTCAATGTCAATATTTTCTTGTTTATTCACTCAGAGCGTTGACTGCATTTACCAGAACACAGAACCTGGACTTTATTGATCCAAGCCTTACCTACAACACCCTGTTTATCCAGCAGGGGGCTCCACTCCACTGTGCAAAGGGTCTGGTCTGAGCCTCCTTTATCTTCTATGACAAATCACAATATCTTCAGCTACATGGGTGGTGTCTGTGTGTGATTATTGCTCTGCTGTAAAATAGGCACAATATATTACCACTGAAATGCACTTATTTTTATTTAATTTTTGGAAAATTTTGTTTATTTCATTCATAAAGTATAAAAAGACATCATCAGTGTGATAACAATACAAAAAAATGAATGAAAGGGAGCAGAAAGAAGAGTAATCTTATGTTATCTGCCCCCTCTTCCCTTTTCCAGACAGTAACACCGATAGTGACTATAAAACATTTCACCAATACATTCCATTTTCATACAATACCTTATGTGTAAATTAAGTTTGTTTACATTGCACCATCGCCTCTGTAAAACCAGCACTGAGTCTTATTGGGTGATGCTTGGTGTGAAATAAAAAAAGAAAGAAAAAAGAGGTATTCAGTTTTATTGAATTCATCTTCCATCAATGCTGCTCCTGCTTCACTTGTTGTGGAACGAAGGTCACAGTAACTTGGAGTCTAAAGGTCAAATACAACACCTGTTTACTATAATGTTGAAGTTTGGCATTAAACCTACACTATATTACCAAAAGTATTGGCTCACCCATTCATTGGTGGAGGAGGAATTATGGTGTGGGGTTGTTTTTCAGGAGCTGGGCTTGGCCCCTTAGTTCCAGTGAAAGGAACTTTGAATGCTTCAGGATACCAAAACATTTTGGACAATTCCATGCTCCCAACCTTGTGGGAACAGTTTGGAGCGGGCCCCTGCCTGTTTAGAATTACACATAAAATACAATGAAAAACATGCATTCTGTTATTGGGCTTGCCACTCCACAGATCCCATCTGTGGGATTCACCTGGCGTTAGATAACATCGCGGATAAATGGATTTGGAACTGTGGGGAAGAGCGGCTCAGTGCATATTCATTATCGTACGTGCCAGGGGGAGGATTGCGAGTCGCACAGACCTGCAGGAAGTGGGGACCTGACAGAAACCAGAGTTCTGGCAAATTGTCTGTTCGCCTGGGTTCTAAAATGTATCGATTATGTTAAATTCCCCTTTTGTAATCAATTCTCCTGGAAAAATGTGATTCAACTGGACTTCACTTTGTTTTGACTGCATCTTCTGCACAAACACGTCCAAGGCCGACAGCTGCCGCTTATCTCACAGACTCTACAAAAACATTGCCACACACTATTGGACTCACACTCACATGTATTAAGTAATACTGCCCTGTCTGTTTTTAGGATGTCTGCTTCTTCTTCAGTTTTCAATCAATTTCATGGATTTCTGATCTTTTCCCTTGCCCCACACCCTTCCCTCTTGTCACCAAAGAAAAAGACACCGTATGTTACCTATCCAATTGTTTTCTGTCATTACATGTTGTGTATAATTGTATTGATTGTATTGCATCTTTTCTACTCTGCATCTTCCAGGCGGCGGCGCGCGCAAGTGCAGCGGCCCCTCCCCTAGCCACTCTATACTGTCCTGCCTGGTTAGTGGGGAAACTAAATTTCGAATTTTTTTTTTTCGACAATAAAGCAACTATGACTATGACTATGACTATGATCTTGTAACTTGGCTTGGGTTCTCTCCATGGAGATAGACAAGTTTAAAGTTATACTGTGGAACACTGTAAGGTAAAACTGTAACTATGACACCTCCATGGAGACAGGCAGACGTATTCAGAAAGGTTGCATAGTTAAATAGTCTCAGTAACAGTGAAACAAAAATAAATTGCAGTAAATGAGACAACAGTGTAACACAAGAGTGTGAATTCTTATAGCGTGTGCGGTTAAAACTGTAAAATAAGCACAAAGAAAATGCAAGAGAGGAAGGTACACATTATAGAAGTGTCTCTGTTTATGCAAATACAAATGTGAGATACAAAACCATTCTGATCCGGCCTCTTTGTGAGTAAACGTCTTTTCAGTCCATTGCTTTTATCACAGTTGAAGTAAATAGATTGTCTTGGATTTGGCTCTTTGACGCTGCACCAGTCCGCCTGTCAATCTGACTCTCCATCCTCCCCTCCCTCGTGAGCAAGATCCCAAGATACTTGAACTCCTCCACATGACACAGGGACTCTCCACCCACCCGGAGAGGCGAAGACACCTTTTTCCGGCCGAGAACTTTGCCTTGGACTTGGAGGAGCTGATCTTCATCCCAGCACCATCACACTCAGCTGAAAACCGTCCCAGTGCCCGTTCCAGGTCCTGGTTTGATGAAACCATCATCATCATCTGCAAACAGCAGAGATGAGATCCCGTGGTCCCCCAACTGGAGAGATATAATGGGGCCCAAAATGTCACTTTGATTAGACACGGTTGATTTATGACCCGAAGCCACGCCCCCTGCCCCTAACCCCCCCCCCCTCCTCCTCCCCCTCACCACGTGACCCCCACGTGGGTGCCACGTGGGTCTGATGTGACTGAATTAATTAATTTCTCAATGTTTCGTTAATTAAATGATGTACATTAAATTAAATTAAATTTAACGGTTGTTTTTACCACGGCGCTGTTTTAAGCCGACAGAGACATGTACCTTTAAGGCTACCGTCAACCGAGGACCTTATTGCAATACAAAATCTAAATCTTTTAATGTCTCAATGTTTCGTTAATTAAATGTTGTATTAGGATTAAGAACAAGGTGTGAATGCCTAAAGATAAACTTATAAACTTTTACACAGCATCAACTGCAATCTTATTAAGTCTTAATTTTCTTCCCCTACAATTTCATTCAAAAGCATCATTTTTCTAAACTTAGCTGTTTTGTCTTAAATTCCCCTTGTCCTCAGAAGAAGAGTATGCTGTGTATTCTAGCCACATTTGTGAAAATCTATACTGATCCTATAGACTATTTAGAAAAGACAGGATGACAAAAGATAGAAAGTTTATAAACTAGACTTTTACACAGCACTATACATTAAATCATACATACAAATGATAACATAGGCTATTTGTGTAAAGTAATTCTGAGCACAAATAAACAGGTCTAAAGACTTTTCTGCAATTTCCAACAATGCATCAACAGTTATACAAGACCAAAATGGATTTATAAAAAACAGACAGCTGTCTCACAACTTAAGGCACCTTTTTAATATTATTTACACACAAAATACAAAAACTCACCACAGACATCTCCAGCCCCCAGCTGTGACCCGCTGTGACCCCCACCTCTCTGACACTCTGATTAACAGCAGGAGCAAACGGCCAAATAATTTAATAATTAGTCCTTTTTGAAGCTGCAAGGGACAATCTCAGAATGGAACAAATGGATATCCCAGACCATTAAAAAGTACACATTGACAAGGAGGTAAACTTAAAATCTGATTCCACCCCCTTCAGCTGTGACCCCGCTGTGACCCCCTCTCTGTGACTGATTACAGCAGGAGCAAACACCTATAATACAGTAGTCCTTTCATGCTTTTACATGTACGTCTCTGTGACGTAGAAGTCACGTCTACGCAACCAAATAATCTATAATTGGTGCTTTTTAAGGAGATTCTAAATACAATATAAACTTTTCAGCGTCAACTCATGAGACCAACAAGGGACAATGAAAACGAATGACACTGTGAATCTAAATGTAAAATCTCAATAAATCCGCTTTTATCCCTCAGCACTATGTCCGATCACATCAGTTCTTTGGCACTGGCCCTCCACTGTTGTACCACAGCCAAACAATACACTGACTTAAACCGAAAGCCTCACAGCACAATATGAACTAATTATGGAGACATTAGGGATAAGGCTTTGTAATACTGGTAGTTTAGTACATTAATTTAAAAGGCCCAGGTTAACACCACAGCAGGGTCCTAATTTCTCATTCTGAAACAAATGGATATCCCAGACCATTAAAAAGTACAAATTGATATTAGACTATTGCATAAATATAATAAAAACTATAAGAATGAAACATATTAATCTCTTGTGGTGCGATAGTCCCATTGATGCATAGGTTTAAATATCGGAAAGTATTCAGCCTGCAATCATATGTGAATGTGTTTGTTGACAAGATTAAAAACCGCCTATGTGAAGTAAGGTCTCTGTTTCTGTAGGTCACGGAAAAAGACCAGTTTACAAGGAGGTCATGTAGTTAGAGGCTATTTGTGTAAAGTAATTCTGAGCACAAATAAACAGGCCTAAAGACTTTTCTGCAATTTCCAACAATGCATCAACAGTTATACAAGACCAAAATGGATTTATAAAAAACAGACAGCTGTCTCACAACTTAAGGCACCTTTTTAATATTATTTACACACAAAATTCAAAAACTCACCACAGACATCTCCAGCCCCCAGCTGTGACCTAAACTTAGCTGTTTTGTCTTAAATTCCCCTTGTAGTAATCCTCAGAAGAAGAGTATGCTGTGTATTCTAGCCACATTTGTGAAAATCTATACTGATCCTATACACTATTTAGAAAAGACAGGATGACAAAAGATAGAAAGTTTATAAACTAGACTTTTACACAGCACTATATATTGAGAAGAGCATTAAGTCATACATACATATAGACTCTGGAAGAAGCCAAGAAACAAAACACTGTATAGATTTGACGTTGCTCCATTTTGGCACTACGTATTCGCTTATCACAAACTGTGCAACTTTCTTGGTAAAAGGAAGAGCATTGGTGAAAATACAAACAGTAGAAGTGTGGACAATCCCTGAAACTAAAAATGTGTCTGCCTTTAGTGCATGTTAGGGGGATCCTTGAGCTTGGCTGGTCAATGGAATCCTCACTGACCACACTCTGACCCCCTCTCCTTCTGTCCCCCCGTCCCCCTCTCCCTGTCAGTGTTTTGTGAGGATGAACTATATGACAAGCATCATTTTTCTAAACTTAGCTTTCCACCTAGTTAAAAAATGTGCAAAGACTTGAAACAATGAAACCAATGACACTGTAAATCTAAATGTAAAATATCAATAAATCCGCTTTGATTCCTCAGCACTATGGCGCTTGGTATAATGCATTATAAGGAAATGCGTGTATTAGTTCATTTACAGACGTCACCAGCCCCCCAGCTGTGACACCCACTATGACCCCCTCTCTGTGACTTAGCCACAACAACCAAATAATTTATAATTAGTCCTTTTTGAAGGAGACATACATTCTTAATACAATACAAGCTTTTCAGCGTTAAGTCATGAGACAACAAGGGACAACAGCGCTGGGAGGGTATCCAGTGTTGCCAACTCCCCAGCATCGGAAGTAGCTACTGGCCCGCCCAGAAGTAGCTAAAAGTAGCTAGACGAGCGAGCGTGACACTAACCTTTTATTGGTGTTGTTATTACATATACTTGTTTGTTTTTTATTTTTTAATTTGGTTTTTATTTTTTAGATATTTTTTTTGGAGCTGTAGTCCAAGATCTATAGCTTGCTTTTTTATTTTGTGTTCTTTTTTGTGCTGTAGTTTAACTAAAGCTTTTTATTTTTTTTATTTTTTTGTGCTATAGTGGGCAAACTATAGCTTTTTATTTATTTTTTTGGTGCTAAAGAACTAGCTTTTTAAAACTTTTCTGTGCTGTACAACTAGCTTTTTCCCACTCCCGTCTGTACTTTTGTGTATACACTTTTGGTTGTGGCATTGCGATTGAATACAAGAGGAGAAAAAAGAAATGCTCTAAAGAATGAGAGGGATATGCACGTGACGAGAGAAACTGAATGACAGAAACAGAGAGAGGAATGACCAGACTCCGAGGCGATCTGACGAGATGGGAGGGAGCAGAGGAGAGACTGGTGTGTGTCTCTTCCACTGCCCCTCTCTGTCTCTTTCTCTCTGCCTCTTTCTCTCTGCCTCTTTCTCTCTGGCTCTTTCTCTCTGCCTCTTTCTCTCTGTCTCTTTCTCTCTGCCTCTTTCTCTCTGCCTCTTTCTCTCTGGCTCTTTCTCTCTGCCTCTTTCTCTCTGTCTCTTTCTCTCTGTCTCTTTCTCTGAACGGGGAAAGAGAGAAAACGGCGCAATTATTTTTCCCCCTCCCGCGATCTTGGAGCCTCTGATCACCAGAAAAAGTCGCTAGATTTGTCGCTAGTCGCTTTTGTCTAATTTTCTCGCTAGGGGGGTCCAAAAAGTAGCTAAAAATAGCGACAAAGTCGCTAAGTTGGCAACACTGAGGGTATCCGAGTCTATTTGATGTAAACCAGTCTCTTCTGGGCCAAAAATCAATCTAATAATTACAAGTCATGTTTATTAAATGTAATGACATCATTATTAATTACCACACAAATAAGTATACAGTGTAAGTAATTGGAACTAGGTTCCCAGTCATGGTATATCCCAAATGGTATTCATGGGTTCAGTTCCCTGTTACACATTTTTGACCCATTCAAAAGATGAAATATTTTGTTACTATTGCAACAGTCCTAATTTCTCATTCTGAAACCATTAAAGTACAAATTGACAAGGATACCAGCATTTGATATTAGGCTATTGCATAAATATAATAAAAACTATAAGAATGAAACATATTATTCTCTTGTGGTGCGATAGTCCCATTGACGCATAGGTTTAAATATCGGAAAGTATTCAGCCTGCAATCATATGTGAATGTGTTTGTTGACAAGATTAAAAACTGCCTATGTGAAGTAAGGTCTCTGTTTCTGTAGGTCACGGAAAAAGACCAGTTTACAAGGAGGTCATGTAGTTAGAGGCTATTTGTGTAAAGTAATTCTGAGCACAGATAAACTGAGCACAAATAAACAGACAACTGCACAACATATTCCAAATTCTAACAACACAGACACAAGGCAAAACAAGGCAAAACAAAAAATTCAAAATCTCACCTCATCTCTAAGGATGCAGAAAAGGCCTTTGACAGGATCATCTCCGCCGTGTTCAGAGTTGGGGAAGCCTCATCACGTGACCGACAAGCCCCGCCTCCGCCAGTTCTCTCTCTCCCATAACCGAGAAGCGTCCGCATCCGCCGGCCTTCTCTTATTTCCATCACGTGACCGACAAGCCCCGCCTCCGGCAGTTCTCTCTCTACCATAACCGAGAAGCGTCCGCCATCGTTCCCCATCACGTGACCGACAAGCCCCGCCTCTGTTAGTTCTCTTTCTTTCCCATGACAGAGAAGGATCTGCCTGTCTTAAATTCCCTTGTGGTAATCCTCTTCTATGTCTACTGTATGTTATGAGCGTTACGGTTGTCCTGCTCAGTCTGAATGTTAAAGGTCCCATGGCATGAAATTTTCACTTTCTGATGTTTTTGAACGTTAATGTGAGTTCCCCTACCCTGTTTAGGGCCCACCAATGGCTAAAAGTTGCATAATGTCTAAACTGAGCATTTGCGATCCTTTTCTGGTTTGAAAAAAACACAGCTCAAATGGGCGATTCCAGACAAGGCACCTTATTGACGTCAGATCGAAAAAAGAAATGCAAATTCAGTTCCACCCCCGTCTGTCTGAACTCAGCGTCTCTGGAAATCACGCCCAGAGAGTTTGGGCTGCGGAGGAGCTACGCAATGCGAAATGCGTTTTTTATTTGCCTGGAGGCACGTGCGAGTGTTTCTAGGCTCGGAAGTCCTTTACCCAACTCTCTGGACCTCTGAAACAGCAGTGATTTAATTTTATTTTCTGTAAAAATTTGTTTTTTTTTTCATTGAAAAGCCTCTCTTCTCCTTCGCGCTTACACACGCGGAAGTGGGGCCAGGCACAGCGCACCGCTAACACAAGGAACCAGCGGCGCATTGGGTGCCCCCCCTCCCTCCTCTAAGCCTATC
Source organism: Paratrypauchen microcephalus (assembly GCA_036785185.1). Taxonomy (NCBI): domain Eukaryota; kingdom Metazoa; phylum Chordata; class Actinopteri; order Gobiiformes; family Gobiidae; genus Paratrypauchen; species Paratrypauchen microcephalus. The sequence continues at coordinate 1,088,032 of JAVJIX010000036.1, forward strand.
TGTGTCCTTCTTATTTGCATTCAAGCAACAAGGCCCAGAATGAGTTGTTCAGACAGAGAGATTATGACTCTTGACTCTGTACATGTGTCTTTCTCATGCTCTAAGTGTTGATTTTGAAGAAGGATTCATTTACAGTATTAGGGAACCATTAAAGGGACAGTGTGTAAGATTTTTACTTGTTAATTACTGAAATTGAAGATACCCATTCAAAAATACATTGTTTTCCAAGCCTTTTCACTTCCATCATGAAATCAAAGTATTCTTTTGGACTTAGATATAGTCACATAAAAGGGGGATCTTCCCCATGCAGAGGCAGCCATTTTGAATACGAGAGCCACAGAAGGACATTTGGGCTCATCCTTCGCCTCGGCTCCTGCTAACAGCTGCTCAGCCGCGCTGCATGTGGGAGAGAAGGAGCGAAGGAGAGAAGGGGAAGGGGAGGGGGGAAGGGGGGAGCCTCGTGTAAACAAGCATGCTGCTGTATCACACATCGTAATGGATATAACACGTATTTTGGACTAATTTGTTTTACTGGATTTTATTCGCTGGATCCTTATGGACAGATTGAGACCAAGTTTATGGTGAAATACAGAGTTTGACCTGTCCAGAGCCTTCAAAGGTAAGCTTTGTGCTTTTCCGTTTTGTGCTTTTCCGTATAAAAGCCCCATGTGCTCGGGCAGAGATTGTTGTGCCGGGAAATGAATTGCATAGTCAAAAAGAGGAGACTGTAAGGTTTCATTTGATGTGTAGATTGTCATGAATCATGATCGGGATTGTGTGTTTTCATGCGAAAAGAAAAAAAAAAAGTGAACGGGGGACCGCGTTTTATGTATACAGCGGTGCGCGGGCACGCGAGCTGTCGGCGCTACGGCGCGCCCGGGTGACCCTCGAGGTCTGCCATAGCCAAAAGAGGAAGTGGAATAGCTACTAACCACCTATACGCCACGAATCCTACACACTGTACCTTTAAGGAGCCATATAAAAGCATCAAGAAGTACCATGTCATGGGATCTTTAAAATTGTTGTTGACTCCGGAAATAAATGAATAAATATCCGGTCTTTATCTTCTCGTGCCAGGTTTTAACATGGCTGAAATACGCTTCATGAAAAAGGTGTATTACACCCCCACTCATCCGGGGAGCTTCGGAGGTGTAGAACGATTTCGCAGAGGCCTGCAAGATGAAATGGGAAAGACTGTTGCGCTAAAAAAGTCAAACAATTTCTAGAGGGGCAGGATGCTTATACTCTACATAAACCTGTGAGAATACATTTTCATAGAAACAGAGTTTTCGCCCCACGCCCTTTGAATCAATTTCAAGCAGACCTGTGCGATATGCAAGCCCTGTCTGACTATAATGATGGGTTTAATTATCTATTAACGGTCATAGACATATTTTCCAAGAAAGCGTACGTAAGAGTTCTGAAAAGGAAAACTGCGGACGAGGTAGTGAAGGCCTTTGAAACAATTTTTCACGAAAGTCAGACGCCGTGTGGGTGTCCGATGTGGGCGGAAGTACCCGATGTGGGCTCTGTGTGTTCTGCACATGCGCACAATGATGTATAATGATGATTCGGGCTTTTTAAAAAAATTATTTATTTTATTTACGACAGACACGTATTTTGACAACAAAGGCAATTTTTGGCATGATAGATAGATAGCTAGATAGATGGATAGATAGATAAAGATAAAAAATGTAATAAATAAATAAATAATAAATAAATTATACATCAAAAATAAAAATAAGTATGTAAATAAATACTCAAATAAATAAATTAATGTATTATATTATGTATTAAAAAATACATAATATATACAAAATAAATAAGAGTGAGTCTAAGAACTTTTTGAGGCAACTGTAGAACCTTAAAAAAATGTTTTTGTTAGGTTGTTAACTTCACGTGGATTTAACACAAAAATGTCCCCGACGTCCATTACAGAGGACATGTTACAACATGAGGAATAAAAATAAAATTAACAAAATGCTAAGGTGTTAATTTACCTCCAAATAGAAAATAATAATAATAATAATAATAATAATAATAATAATAATAATAATAATAATAATAATAAATAAATAAAATAAATAATTTTAAAAAAGCCCGAATCGGGCAGATAAACCCTCCTTCTTCCTGATACGTCATGATACGTCATTATACATCATTGTGCGCATGTGCAGAACACACAGAGCCCACATCGGGTACTTCCGCCCACATCGGACACCCACACGGCGTCTGACTTTCGTGAAAAATTGTTTCAAAGGCCTTCACTACCTCGTCCGCAGTTTTCCTTTTCAGAACTCTTACGTACGCTTTCTTGGAAAATATGTCTATGACCGTTAATAGATAATTAAACCCATCATTATAGTCAGACAGGGCTTGCATATCGCACAGGTCTGCTTGAAATTGATTCAAAGGGCGTGGGGCGAAAACTCTGTTTCTATGAAAATGTATTCTCACAGGTTTATGTAGAGTATAAGCATCCTGCCCCTCTAGAAATTGTTTGACATTTTTTAGCGCAAAAATCTGGTACAAGAAGATAAAGATTGGATATTTATTCATTTATTTCCGGAGTCAACAACAATTTTATTTTTAACGCTCATAACATTTAGTTGACATAGAAGAGGATTACCACTAGGGAATTTAAGACAGGCAGACCCTTCTCTGTCATGGGAAAGAAAGAGAACTGGTGGAGGTGGGGCTTGTCGGTCACGTGATGGGGAATGTGAGAACAATGGCGAACGCTTCTCGGTTATGGTAGAGAGAAAACTGGTGGAGGCGGGGCTTGTCGGTCACGTGATGGGGAAAGATGGCGGACGCTTCTCGGTTATGGTAGAGAGAGAGAACTGGCGGAGGCGGGGCTTGTCAGTCACGTGATGGAAATAAGAGAAGGCCGGCGGATGCGGACGCTTCTCGGTTATGGGAGAGAGAGAACTGGCGGAGGCGGGGCTTGTCGGTCATGTGATGAGGCCTCCCGAACTCTGAACACGGCGGAGATGATCCTGTCAAAGGCCTTTTCTGCATCCTTAGAGATGAGGTGAGATTTTGAATTTTTTGTTTTGCCTTGTGTCTGTGTTGTTAGAATTTGGAATATGTTGTGCAGTTGTCTGTTTATTTGTGCTCAGTTTATCTGTGCTCAGAATTACTTTACACAAATAGCCTCTAACTACATGACCTCCTTGTAAACTGTTCTCTGGTCTTTTTCCGTGACCTACAGAAACAGAGACCTTACTTCACATAGGCAGTTTTTAATCTTGTCAACAAACACATTCACATATGATTGCAGGCTGAATACTTTCCGATATTTAAACCTATGCATCAATGGGACTATCGCACCACAAGAGATTAATATGTTTCATTCTTATAGTTTTTATTATATTTATGCAATAGCCTAATATCAAATGCTGGTATCCTTGTCAATTTGTACTTTAATGGTTTCAGAATGAGAAATTAGGACTGTTGCAATAGTAACAAAATATTTCATCTTTTGAATGGGTCAAAAATGTGTAACAGGGAACTGAACCCATGAATACCATTTGGGATATACCATGACTGGGAACCTAGTTCCAATTACTTACGCTGTATACTTATTTGTGTGGTAATTAATAATGATGTCATTACATTTAATAAACATGACTTGTAATTATTAGATTGATTTTTGGCCCAGAAGAGACTGGTTTACATCAAATAGACTCGGATACTTTCCCAGCGCTGTTGTCCCTTGTTGTCTCATGACTTAACCCTGAAAAGCTTGTATTGTATTAAGAGTGACTGCGTGCACATGGTAAACTCCAAACCATTTGCAAACTGATTGGGGTCGTAATGGCCCCATGTGCACAGGGATTGGTTTGGATTGGGATTGGTCTGCCCCATCCCCCAGAAACCGCTGGCCTGGGCTGTTTGCAAACCACTTGGAGTCGTCATGTGAACGATTACGGATCGGATTAGCATACTGCGCATGGGCGCGCCCGAGTTTCAGGAATGTCACCCAGAAGTTGTAGTTGTAGGAGTGGTAGGGGGGTAGGGGGTGCCGACGGCGTCATAAGTAGCGCGTGTTGTTGCCGGACGTTCAGATGAAGACATGGCTGTGAAGAGAACAACAACAACAATTAAAGCCGCAAGCGGCGTTGGTCGGGACCTCGCACCTGCGTTTGTTCGTCTTACTGAGACGCACACCCATACCGAATTTCGTGTGCCTGGCACAATTATCTCACTTCCTGTTGGGCGTTGCCAAAGACAGATCAAAGGTACAAAGATCAAAGATCTTTGATCAGGGCGTTGCCTAGCAACAAATACCTCCCATTCATAACTCATAACTCCAATTCAATAAATACCTAAATTTATCGATCCGCCGTATCGTCATATTACCGCCTATTTGAAAATCCTTCGCAATTTAACATCTCCAACGTCTTAAGATTATGTTCACCAAAATTTAAGCCCATCTGAGGTACAGTGTAGGAGAAGTGTTTCAAATTCCATTCTATGTCAAATACCCAAAAATCACACAAAAGCCCAATTATCTCACTTCCTGTTGGGCGTGGCCATGACATTGCAGTGAGGCGTTTGTTCATCTTATTGAGATACACGTCCCTACCGAATTTCGTGCGCCTATCTTAAACGGTATGCCAGCCCCGAAAGACAACGCGCTAGGGGGCGCTATCGAGCTCCTGGGGGTCCCCGGGGGACGGGACTTTTTGTGGTCGTACTGGCAGCACTTTGTGATGCCCGTGCAAAGTTTCGTTCGTTTTGAAGCATGGGAACATGCTCAAAATTGCCCCAGCGTGTATGAACAAGAATAATAATAATTATTATTATTCTTGTTCAGAATAATAACAGACTCTGTTAGACCCTGTCAGACCCTGCATGTGGCCTCCATGCTGAGGCCTACATGAACCTTCGATGCTTGTCCCCACATTGCTGCTTGCAGCTATATCAGATCAAAGGTACAAAGATCAAAGACCTTTGATCAGGGCGTTGCCTAGCAACAAATACCTCCCATTCATAACTCATCACTCCCATTCAATAAATACCTAACTTTATCGATCCGCCGTGTCGTCATATTACCGCCTATTTGAAAATCCTTCGCAATTTAACATCTCCAACGTCTTAAGATTATGTTCACCAAAATTTAAGCCTATCTGAGGTACGGTGTAGGAGAAGTGTTTCAAATTCCATACCTAACTTTATCGATCCGCCGTATCGTCATATTACCGCCTATTTGAAAATCCTTCGCAATTTAACATCTCCAACGTCTTAAGATTATGTTCACCAAAATTTAAGCCCATCTGAGGTACGGTCTAGGAGACCCCCCACTGGGGGTCCCCCAGTGGGGGGTCTCCCAGGGACCCCCAGGTCCCCCAGGGACGAGACTTTGTGTGGTCGTACTGGCAGCACTTTGTGATGCCCGTGCAAAGTTTCGTTTGTTTTGAAGCATGGGAACATGCTCAAAATTGCCCCAGCGTGTATGAACAAGAATAATAATAATTAAAGCCGCAAGCGGCGTTGGTCGGGACCTCGCACCTGCGTTTGTTCGTCTTACTGAGACGCACAGCCATACCAAATTTCGTGTGCCTGGCACAATTATCTCACTTCCTGTTGGGCGTGGCCATGACATTGTAGATACCCTGTCAGGGTCTAACAGACCCTGTCAGACCCTGTCAGACCCTGTCAGACTCTGTTAGACCCTGTCAGACCCTGCATGTGGCCTCCATGCTGAGGCCGACATGAACCTTCGATGCTTGTCCCCACATTGCTGCTTGCAGCTATATCAGACCAAAGGTACAAAGATCAATGTACCTTTGATCAGGGCGTTGCCTAGCAACAAATACCTCCCATTCATAACTCATCACTCCCATTCAATAAATACCTAACTTTATTGATCCGCCGTGTCGTCATATTACCGCCTATTTGAAAATCCTTCGCAATTTAACATCTCCAACGTCTTAAGATTATGTTCACCAAAATTTAAGCCTATCTGAGGTACGGTGTAGGAGAAGTGTTTCAAATTCCATACCTAACTTTATCGATCCGCCGTATCGTCATATTACCGCCTATTTGAAAATCCTTCGCAATTTAACATCTCCAACGTCTTAAGATTATGCTTACCAAAATTTATGCCCATCTGAGGTATGGTCTAGGAGACCCCCCACTGGGGGTCCCCCAGTGGGGCGTCTCCCAGGGACCCCCAGGTTCCCCAGGGACGAGACTTTGTGTGGTCGTACTGGCAGCACTTTGTGATGCCCGTGCAAAGTTTCGTTTGTTTTGAAGCATGGGAACATGCTCAAAATTGCCCCAGCGTGTATGAACAAGAATAATTAAAGCCGCAAGCGGCGTTGGTCGGGACCTCGCACCTGCGTTTGTTCGTCTTACTGAGACGCACAGCCATACCAAATTTCGTGTGCCTGGCACAATTATCTCACTTCCTGTTGGGCGTGGCCATGACATTGTAGATACCCTGTCAGAACAGACCCTGTCAGACCCTGTCAGACCCTGTCAGACCCTGTCAGACCCTGTCAGACCCTGCATGTGGCCTACATGCTGAGGCCTACATGAACCTTCGATGCTTGTCCCCACATTGCTGCTTGCAGCTATATCAGATCAAAGGTACAAAGATCAAAGACCTTTGATCAGGGCGTTGCCTAGCAACAAATACCTCCCATTCATAACTTATCACTCCCATTCAATAAATACCTAACTTTATTGATCCGCCGTATCGTCATATTACCGCCTATTTGAAAATCCTTCGCAATTTAACATCTCCAACGTCTTAAGATTATGTTCACTAAAATTTAAGCCTATCTGAGGTACGGTGTAGGAGAAGTGTTTCAAATTCCATACCTAACTTTATCGATCCGCCGTATCGTCATATTACCGCCTATTTGAAAATCCTTCGCAATTTAACATCTCCAACTTCTTAAGATTATGTTCACTAAAATTTAAGCCCATCTGAGGTACGGTGTAGGAGAAGTGTTTCAAATTCCATTCTATGTCAAATACCCCAAAATCACACAAAAGGCCAATTATCTCACTTCCTGTTGGGCGTGGCCATGACATTGCAGTGAGGCATTTGTTCGTCTTATTGAGATACACGTCCCTACCGAAGTTCATGCTCCTATCTTAAACGGTATGCCAGCCCCGAAAGACAACGCGCTAGGGGGCGCTATCGAGCTCCTGGGGGTCACTGGGGGACGGGACTTTGTGTGGTCGTACTGGCAGCACTTTGTGATGCCCGTGCAAAGTTTCGTTCGTTTTGAAGCATGGGAACATGCTCAAAATTGCCCCAGCGAGTGTGAACAAGAACAAGAATAATAATAATTAAAGCCGCAAGCGGCGTTGGTCGGGACCTCGCCCCTGCGTTTGTTCGTCTTACTGAGACGCACACCCATACTGAATTTCGTGTGCCTGGCAAAAATGGTAAGCCATATCGGGACTTTGTGTGGTCGTACTGAATGTACGCATTTGTTCGTCTTATTGAGATACACGTCCCTACCGAATTTCGTGCGCCTATCTTAAACGGTATGCCAGCCCCGAAAGACAACGCGCTAGGGGGCGCTATCGAGCTCCTGGGGGTCACTGGGGGACGGGACTTTGTGTGGTCGTACTGGCAGCACTTTGTGATGCCCGTGCAAAGTTTTGTTTTGAAGCATGGGAACATGCTCAAAATTGCCCCAATTATCTCACTTCCTGTTGGGCGTGGCCATGACATTGTAGATACCCTGTCAGAACAGACCCTGTCAGACCCTGTCAGACCCTGTCAGACTCTGTTAGACCCTGTCAGACCCTGCATGTGGCCTCCATGCTGAGGCCTACATGAACCTTCGATGCTTGTCCCCACATTGCTGCTTGCAGCTATATCAGATCAAAGGTACAAAGATCAAAGACCTTTGATCAGGGAGTTGCCTAGCAACAAATACCTCCCATTCATAACTCATCACTCCCATTCAATAAATACCTAACTTTATCGATCCGCCGTGTCGTCATATTACCGCCTATTTGAAAATACTTCGCAATTTAACATCTCCAACGTCTTAAGATTATGTTCACCAAAATTTAAGCCTATCTGAGGTACGGTGTAGGAGAAGTGTTTCAAATTCCATACCTAACTTTATCGATCCGCCGTATCGTCATATTACCGCCTATTTGAAAATCCTTCGCAATTTAACATCTCCAACGTCTTAAGATTATGCTTACCAAAATTTATGCCCATCTGAGGTACGGTCTAGGAGACCCCCACTGGGGGTCCCCCAGTGGGGGGTCTCCCAGGGACCCCCAGGTCCCCCAGGGACGAGACTTTGTGTGGTCGTACTGGCAGCACTTTGTGATGCCCGTGCAAAGTTTTGTTTGTTTTGAAGCATGGGAACATGCTCAAAATTGCCCCAGCGTGTATGAACAAGAATAATAATAATACGGAAACAAAGCAACAACAATAGGGACCTTCGTCCCCCTTCGGGCTCGGTCCCTAATTAAAGCCGCAAGCGGCGTTGGTCGGGACCTCGCACCTGCGTTTGTTCGTCTTACTGAGACGCACAGCCATACCAAATTTCGTGTGCCTGGCACAATTATCTCACTTCCTGTTGGGCGTGGCCATGACATTGTAGATACCCTGTCAGAACAGACCCTGTCAGACCCTGTCAGACCCTGTCAGACCCTGCATGTGGCCTACATGCTGAGGCCTACATGAACCTTCGATGCTTGTCCCCACATTGCTGCTTGCAGCTATATCAGATCAAAGGTACAAAGATCAAAGACCTTTGATCAGGGCGTTGCCTAGCAACAAATACCTCCCATTCATAACTCATCACTCCCATTCAATAAATACCTAACTTTATCGATCCGCCGTATCGTCATATTACCGCCTATTTGAAAATCCTTCGCAATTTAACATCTCCAACGTCTTAAGATTATGTTCACTAAAATTTAAGCCCATCTGAGGTACGGTGTAGGAGAAGTGTTTCAAATTCCATTCTATGTCAAATACCCCAAAATCACACAAAAGGCCAATTATCTCACTTCCTGTTGGGCGTGGCCATGACATTGCAGTGAGGCGTTTGTTCGTCTTATTGAGATACACGTCCCTACCGAATTTCGTGCGCCTATCTTAAACGGTATGCCAGCCCCGAAAGACAACGCGCTAGGGGGCGCTATCGAGCTCCTGGGGGTCACTGGGGGACGGGACTTTGTGTGGTCGTACTGGCAGCACTTTGTGATGCCCGTGCAAAGTTTCGTTCGTTTTGAAGCATGGGAACATGCTCAAAATTGCCCCAGCAAGTGTGAACAAGAACAAGAATAATAATAATAATAATAATAATAGGGAAACAAAGCAACAACAATAGGGACCTTCGTCCCCCTTCGGGGCTCGGTCCCTAATTAAAGCCGCAAGCGGCGTTGGTCGGGACCTCGCACCTGCGTTTGTTCGTCTTACTGAGACGCACAGCCATACGAAATTTCGTGTGCCTGGCACAATTATCTCACTTCCTGTTGGGCGTGGCCATGACATTGTAGATACCCTGTCAGAACAGACCCTGTCAGACCCTGTCAGACCCTGTCAGACTCTGTTAGACCCTGTCAGACTCTGTCAGACCCTGTCAGACCCTGCATGTGGCCTACATGCTGAGGCCTACATGAAACTTCGATGCTTGTCCCCACATTGCTGCTTGCAGCTATATCAGATCAAAGGTACAAAGATCAAAGACCTTTGATCAGGGCGTTGCCTAGCAACAAATACCTCCCATTCATAACTCATCACTCCCATTCAATAAATACCTAATTTTATCGATCCGCCGTATCGTCATATTACCGCCTATTTGAAAATCCTTCGCAATTTAACATCTCCAACGTCTTAAGATTATGTTCACCAAAATTTAAGCCTATCTGAGGTACGGTGTAGGAGAAGTGTTTCAAATTCCATACCTAACTTTATCGATCCGCCGTATCGTCATATTACCGCCTATTTGAAAATCCTTCGCAATTTAACATCTCCAACGTCTTAAGATTATGTTCACCAAAATTTAAGCCCATCTGAGGTACGGTGTAGGAGAAGTGTTTCAAATTCCATTCTATGTCCAATACCCAAAAATCACACAAAAGCCCAATTATCTCACTTCCTGTTGGGCGTGGCCATGACATTGCAGTGAGGCGTTTGTTCGTCTTATTGAGATACACGTCCCTACCGAATTTCGTGTGCCTATCTTAAACGGTATGCCAGCCCCGAAAGACAACGCGCTAGGGGGCGCTATCGAGCTCCTGGGGGTCACTGGGGGACGGGACTTTGTGTGGTCGTACTGGCAGCACTTTGTGATGCCCGTGCAAAGTTTCGTTCGTTTTGAAGCATGGGAACATGCTCAAAATTGCCCCAGCGAGTGTGAACAAGAACAAGAATAATAATAATTAAAGCCGCAAGCGGCGTTGGTCGGGACCTCGCACCTGCGTTTGTTCGTCTTACTGAGACGCACAGCCATACGAAATTTCGTGTGCCTGGCACAATTATCTCACTTCCTGTTGGGTGTGGCCATGACATTGTAGATACCCTGTCAGAACAGACCCTGTCAGACCCTGTCAGACCCTGTCAGACTCTGTTAGACCCTGTCAGACTCTGTCAGACCCTGTCAGACCCTGCATGTGGCCTACATGCTGAGGCCTACATGAACCTTCGATGCTTGTCCCCACATTGCTGCTTGCAGCTATATCAGATCAAAGGTACAAAGATCAAAGACCTTTGATCAGGGCGTTGCCTAGCAACAAATACCTCCCATTCATAACTCATCACTCCCATTCAATAAATATCTAATTTTATCGATCCGCCGTATCGTCATATTACCGCCTATTTGAAAATCCTTCGCAATTTAACATCTCCAACGTCTTAAGATTATGTTCACCAAAATTTAAGCCTATCTGAGGTACGGTGTAGGAGAAGTGTTTCAAATTCCATACCTAACTTTATCGATCCGCCGTATCGTCATATTACCGCCTATTTGAAAATCCTTCGCAATTTAACATCTCCAACGTCTTAAGATTATGTTCACCAAAATTTAAGCCCATCTGAGGTACGGTGTAGGAGAAGTGTTTCAAATTCCATTCTATGTCCAATACCCAAAAATCACACAAAAGCCCAATTATCTCACTTCCTGTTGGGCGTGGCCATGACATTGCAGTGAGGCGTTTGTTCATCTTATTGAGATACACGTCCCTACCGAATTTCGTGCGCCTATCTTAAACGGTATGCCAGCCCCGAAAGACAACGCGCTAGGGGGCGCTATCGAGCTCCTGGGGGTCACTGGGGGACGGGACTTTTTGTGGTCGTACTGGCAGCACTTTGTGATGCCCGTGCAAAGTTTCGTTCGTTTTGAAGCATGGGAACATGCTCAAAATTGCCCCAGCGAGTGTGAACAAGAACAAGAATAATAATAATAATAATAATAATAATAATAATAATAATAATAATAATAATAATAGGGAAACAAAGCAACAACAATAGGGACCTTCGTCCCCCTTCGGGGCTCGGTCCCTAATTAAAGCCGCAAGCGGCGTTGGTCGGGACCTCGCACCTGCGTTTGTTCGTCTTACTGAGACGCACAGCCATACCAAATTTCGTGTGCCTGGCACAATTATCTCACTTCCTGTTGGGCGTGGCCATGACATTGTAGATACCCTGTCAGAACAGACCCTGTCAGACCCTGTCAGACCCTGTCAGACCCTGTCAGACTCTGTTAGACCCTGTCAGACCCTGCATGTGGCCTACATGCTGAGGCCTACATGCAAGGTCTGATGGTGCTTGGCCCCCACATTGCTGCTTGCAGCTATATTTATTATTATGCTTGTTCCATAGGAAGTCTATGGCAGCCCCTAGAACCGTTTGGTAAAAAGTTGTGAAATTTGGCATGCACATTCCAGCCTGTCTCCTCGTTACCCACAGCAATTTATAGGTCCCCAGCTCCAACCGTCTAGTGGCAGCAGCAGGTCAAAGTTGCAGAAATTTGTCAACTGCCTAGCAACGCACCTAGCAACCTTTGATCTGTCTTTGATGTGTCTGTTCTGACAGGGTTAGACCCTGACCCTGTCAGACCCTGTCAGACTCTGTTAGATCCTGTCAGACCTTGTTAGACCCTGTCAAACGGTGCTTGGCCCCCACATTGCTGCTTGCAGCTATATTTTCATTTGTACCAAGATGACTACACAACTACAGAATTCTCCATGCATTTACTTCAAAATTTAAGCCCATCTGAGGTACGGTGTAGGAGAAGTGTTTCAAATTCCATTCTATGTCAAATACCCCAAAATCACACAAAAGGCCAATTATCTCACTTCCTGTTGGGCGTGGCCATGACATTGCAGTGAGGCATTTGTTCGGCTTATTGAGATACACGTCCCTACCGAATTTCGTGCGCCTATCTTAAACGGTATGCCAGCCCCGAAAGACAACGCGCTAGGGGGCGCTATCGAGCTCCTGGGGGTCACTGGGGGACGGGACTTTGTGTGGTCGTACTGAATGTACGCATTTGTTCGTCTTATTGAGATACACGTCCCTACCGAATTTCGTGCGCCTATCTTAAACGGTATGCCAGCCCCGAAAGACAACGCGCTAGGGGGCGCTATCGAGCTCCTGGGGGTCACTGGGGGACGGGACTTTGTGTGGTCGTACTGGCAGCACTTTGTGATGCCCGTGCAAAGTTTTGTTTTGAAGCATGGGAACATGCTCAAAATTGCCCCAATTATCTCACTTCCTGTTGGGCGTGGCCATGACATTGTAGATACCCTGTCAGAACAGACCCTGTCAGACCCTGTCAGACTCTGTTAGACCCTGTCAGACCCTGTCAGACCCTGTCAGACCCTGTCAGACTCTGTTAGACCCTGTCAGACCCTGCATGTGGCCTCCATGCTGAGGCCTACATGAACCTTCGATGCTTGTCCCCACATTGCTGCTTGCAGCTATATCAGATCAAAGGTACAAAGATCAAAGACCTTTGATCAGGGCGTTGCCTAGCAACAAATACCTCCCATTCATAACTCATCACTCCCATTCAATAAATACCTAACTTTATCGATCCGCCGTGTCGTCATATTACCGCCTATTTGAAAATCCTTCGCAATTTAACATCTCCAACGTCTTAAGATTATGTTCACCAAAGTTTAAGCCTATCTGAGGTACGGTGTAGGAGAAGTGTTTCAAATTCCATACCTAACTTTATCGATCCGCCGTATCGTCATATTACCGCCTATTTGAAAATCCTTCGCAATTTAACATCTCCAACGTCTTAAGATTATGCTTACCAAAATTTATGCCCATCTGAGGTACGGTCTAGGAGACCCCCCACTGGGGGTCTCCTAGACCCCCCACTGGGGGTCACTGGGGGACGAGACTTTGTGTGGTCGTACTGGCAGCACTTTGTGATGCCCGTGCAAAGTTTCGTTTGTTTTGAAGCATGGGAACATGCTCAAAATTGCCCCAGCGTGTATGAACAAGAATAATAATAATAATAATAATTAAAGCCGCAAGCGGCGTTGGTCGGGACCTCGCACCTGCGTTTGTTCGTCTTACTGAGACGCGCACCCATACCAAATTTCGTGTGCCTGGCACAATTATCTCACTTCCTGTTGGGCGTGGCCATGACATTGTAGATACCCTGTCAGAACAGACCCTGTCAGACCCTGTCAGACCCTGTCAGACTCTGTCAGACCCTGTCAGACTCTGTTAGACCCTGTCAGACCCTGCATGTGGCCTACATGCTGAGGCCTACATGAACCTTCGATGCTTGTCCCCACATTGCTGCTTGCAGCTATATCAGATCAAAGGTACAAAGATCAAAGACCTTTGATCAGGGCGTTGCCTAGCAACAAATACCTCCCATTCATAACTCATCACTCCCATTCAATAAATACCTAACTTTATCGATCCGCCGTGTCGTCATATTACCGCCTATTTGAAAATCCTTCGCAATTTAACATCTCCAACGTCTTAAGATTATGTTCACCAAAATTTAAGCCTATCTGAGGTACGGTGTAGGAGAAGTGTTTCAAATTCCATACCTAACTTTATCGATCCGCCGTATCGTCATATTACCGCCTATTTGAAAATCCTTCGCAATTTAACATCTCCAACGTCTTAAGATTATGCTTACCAAAATGTATGCCCATCTGAGGTACGGTCTAGGAGACCCCCACTGGGGGTCCCCCACTGGGGGTCTCCCAGGGACCCCCAGGTCCCCCAGGGACGAGACTTTGTGTGGTCGTACTGGCAGCACTTTGTGATGCCCGTGCAAAGTTTCGTTTGTTTTGAAGCATGGGAACATGCTCAAAATTGCCCCAGCGTGTATGAACAAGAATAATAATAATAATTAAAGCCGCAAGCGGCGTTGGTCGGGACCTCGCACCTGCGTTTGTTCGTCTTACTGAGACGCACAGCCATACCAAATTTCGTGTGCCTGGCACAATTATCTCACTTCCTGTTGGGCGTGGCCATGACATTGTAGATACCCTGTCAGAACAGACCCTGTCAGACCCTGTCAGACCCTGTCAGACCCTGTCAGACCCTGTCAGACCCTGCATGTGGCCTACATGCTGAGGCCTACATGAACCTTCGATGCTTGTCCCCACATTGCTGCTTGCAGCTATATCAGATCAAAGGTACAAAGATCAAAGACCTTTGATCAGGGCGTTGCCTAGCAACAAATACCTCCCATTCATAACTTATCACTCCCATTCAATAAATACCTAACTTTATTGATCCGCCGTATCGTCATATTACCGCCTATTTGAAAATCCTTCGCAATTTAACATCTCCAACGTCTTAAGATTATGTTCACTAAAATTTAAGCCTATCTGAGGTACGGTGTAGGAGAAGTGTTTCAAATTCCATACCTAACTTTATCGATCCGCCGTATCGTCATATTACCGCCTATTTGAAAATCCTTCGCAATTTAACATCTCCAACTTCTTAAGATTATGTTCACTAAAATTTAAGCCCATCTGAGGTACGGTGTAGGAGAAGTGTTTCAAATTCCATTCTATGTCAAATACCCCAAAATCACACAAAAGGCCAATTATCTCACTTCCTGTTGGGCGTGGCCATGACATTGCAGTGAGGCATTTGTTCGTCTTATTGAGATACACGTCCCTACCGAAGTTCATGCTCCTATCTTAAACGGTATGCCAGCCCCGAAAGACAACGCGCTAGGGGGCGCTATCGAGCTCCTGGGGGTCACTGGGGGACGGGACTTTGTGTGGTCGTACTGGCAGCACTTTGTGATGCCCGTGCAAAGTTTCGTTCGTTTTGAAGCATGGGAACATGCTCAAAATTGCCCCAGCGAGTGTGAACAAGAACAAGAATAATAATAATTAAAGCCGCAAGCGGCGTTGGTCGGGACCTCGCCCCTGCGTTTGTTCGTCTTACTGAGACGCACACCCATACTGAATTTCGTGTGCCTGGCAAAAATGGTAAGCCATATCGGGACTTTGTGTGGTCGTACTGAATGTACGCATTTGTTCGTCTTATTGAGATACACGTCCCTACCGAATTTCGTGCGCCTATCTTAAACGGTATGCCAGCCCCGAAAGACAACGCGCTAGGGGGCGCTATCGAGCTCCTGGGGGTCACTGGGGGACGGGACTTTGTGTGGTCGTACTGGCAGCACTTTGTGATGCCCGTGCAAAGTTTTGTTTTGAAGCATGGGAACATGCTCAAAATTGCCCCAATTATCTCACTTCCTGTTGGGCGTGGCCATGACATTGTAGATACCCTGTCAGAACAGACCCTGTCAGACCCTGTCAGACCCTGTCAGACTCTGTTAGACCCTGTCAGACCCTGCATGTGGCCTCCATGCTGAGGCCTACATGAACCTTCGATGCTTGTCCCCACATTGCTGCTTGCAGCTATATCAGATCAAAGGTACAAAGATCAAAGACCTTTGATCAGGGAGTTGCCTAGCAACAAATACCTCCCATTCATAACTCATCACTCCCATTCAATAAATACCTAACTTTATCGATCCGCCGTGTCGTCATATTACCGCCTATTTGAAAATACTTCGCAATTTAACATCTCCAACGTCTTAAGATTATGTTCACCAAAATTTAAGCCTATCTGAGGTACGGTGTAGGAGAAGTGTTTCAAATTCCATACCTAACTTTATCGATCCGCCGTATCGTCATATTACCGCCTATTTGAAAATCCTTCGCAATTTAACATCTCCAACGTCTTAAGATTATGCTTACCAAAATTTATGCCCATCTGAGGTACGGTCTAGGAGACCCCCCACTGGGGGTCCCCCAGTGGGGGGTCTCCCAGGGACCCCCAGGTCCCCCAGGGACGAGACTTTGTGTGGTCGTACTGGCAGCACTTTGTGATGCCCGTGCAAAGTTTTGTTTGTTTTGAAGCATGGGAACATGCTCAAAATTGCCCCAGCGTGTATGAACAAGAATAATAATAATACGGAAACAAAGCAACAACAATAGGGACCTTCGTCCTTCGGGCTCGGTCCCTAATTAAAGCCGCAAGCGGCGTTGGTCGGGACCTCGCACCTGCGTTTGTTCGTCTTACTGAGACGCACAGCCATACCAAATTTCGTGTGCCTGGCACAATTATCTCACTTCCTGTTGGGCGTGGCCATGACATTGTAGATACCCTGTCAGAACAGACCCTGTCAGACCCTGTCAGACCCTGTCAGACCCTGCATGTGGCCTACATGCTGAGGCCTACATGAACCTTCGATGCTTGTCCCCACATTGCTGCTTGCAGCTATATCAGATCAAAGGTACAAAGATCAAAGACCTTTGATCAGGGCGTTGCCTAGCAACAAATACCTCCCATTCATAACTCATCACTCCCATTCAATAAATACCTAACTTTATCGATCCGCCGTATCGTCATATTACCGCCTATTTGAAAATCCTTCGCAATTTAACATCTCCAACGTCTTAAGATTATGTTCACTAAAATTTAAGCCCATCTGAGGTACGGTGTAGGAGAAGTGTTTCAAATTCCATTCTATGTCAAATACCCCAAAATCACACAAAAGGCCAATTATCTCACTTCCTGTTGGGCGTGGCCATGACATTGCAGTGAGGCGTTTGTTCGTCTTATTGAGATACACGTCCCTACCGAATTTCGTGCGCCTATCTTAAACGGTATGCCAGCCCCGAAAGACAACGCGCTAGGGGGCGCTATCGAGCTCCTGGGGGTCACTGGGGGACGGGACTTTGTGTGGTCGTACTGGCAGCACTTTGTGATGCCCGTGCAAAGTTTCGTTCGTTTTGAAGCATGGGAACATGCTCAAAATTGCCCCAGCAAGTGTGAACAAGAACAAGAATAATAATAATAATAATAATAATAGGGAAACAAAGCAACAACAATAGGGACCTTCGTCCCCCTTCGGGGCTCGGTCCCTAATTAAAGCCGCAAGCGGCGTTGGTCGGGACCTCGCACCTGCGTTTGTTCGTCTTACTGAGACGCACAGCCATACGAAATTTCGTGTGCCTGGCACAATTATCTCACTTCCTGTTGGGCGTGGCCATGACATTGTAGATACCCTGTCAGAACAGACCCTGTCAGACCCTGTCAGACCCTGTCAGACTCTGTTAGACCCTGTCAGACCCTGCATGTGGCCTACATGCTGAGGCCTACATGAACCTTCGATGCTTGTCCCCACATTGCTGCTTGCAGCTATATCAGATCAAAGGTGCAAAGATCAAAGACATTTGATCAGGGCGTTGCCTAGCAACAAATACCTCCCATTCATAACTCATCACTCCCATTCAATAAATACCTAACTTTATCGATCCGCCGTGTCGTCATATTACCGCCTATTTGAAAATCCTTCGCAATTTAACATCTCCAACGTCTTAAGATTATGTTCACCAAAATTTAAGCCTATCTGAGGTACGGTGTAGGAGAAGTGTTTCAAATTCCATACCTAACTTTATCGATCCGCCGTATCGTCATATTACCGCCTATTTGAAAATCCTTCGCAATTTAACATCTCCAACGTCTTAAGATTATGCTTACCAAAATTTATGCCCATCTGAGGTACGGTCTAGGAGACCCCCACTGGGGGTCCCCCAGTGGGGGTCTCCCAGGGACCCCCAGGTCCCCCAGGGACGAGACTTTGTGTGGTCGTACTGGCAGCACTTTGTGATGCCCGTGCAAAGTTTCGTTTGTTTTGAAGCATGGGAACATGCTCAAAATTGCCCCAGCGTGTATGAACAAGAATAATAATAATACGGAAACAAAGCAACAACAATAGGGACCTTCGTCCCCCTTCGGGCTCGGTCCCTAATTAAAGCCGCAAGCGGCGTTGGTCGGGACCTCGCACCTGCGTTTGTTCGTCTTACTGAGACGCACAGCCATACCAAATTTCGTGTGCCTGGGACAATTATCTCACTTCCTGTTGGGCGTGGCCATGACATTGTAGATACCCTGTCAGAACAGACCCTGTCAGACCCTGTCAGACCCTGTCAGACCCTGCATGTGGCCTACATGCTGAGGCCTACATGAACCTTCGATGCAGCTATATCAGATCAAAGGTACAAAGATCAAAGACCTTTGATCAGGGCGTTGCCTAGCAACAAATACCTCCCATTCATAACTCATCACTCCCATTCAATAAATACCTAATTTTATTGATCCGCCGTATCGTCATATTACCGCCTATTTGAAAATCCTTCGCAATTTAACATCTCCAACGTCTTAAGATTATGTTCACCAAAATTTAAGCCCATCTGAGGTACGGTGTAGGAGAAGTGTTTCAAATTCTATGTCAAATACCCCAAAATCACACAAAAGGCCAATTATCTCACTTCCTGTTGGGCGTGGCCATGACATTGCAGTGAGGCGTTTGTTCGTCTTATTGAGATACACGTCCCTACCGAATTTCGTGCGCCTATCTTAAACGGTATGCCAGCCCCGAAAGACAACGCGCTAGGGGGCGCTATCGAGCTCCTGGGGGTCCCCGGGGGACGGGACTTTTTGTGGTCGTACTGGCAGCACTTTGTGATGCCCGTGCAAAGTTTCGTTCGTTTTGAAGCATGGGAACATGCTCAAAATTGCCCCAGCGAGTGTGAACAAGAACAAGAATAATAATAATAATAATAATAATAATAATAATAATAATAATAATAATAATAATAGGGAAACAAAGCAACAACAATAGGGACCTTCGTCCCCCTTCGGGCTCGGTCCCTAATAATAATAATAATAATACGGAAACAAAGCAACAACAATAGGGACCTTCGTCCCCCTTCGGGCTCGGTCCCTAATTAAAGCCGCAAGCGGCGTTGGTCGGGACCTCGCACCTGCGTTTGTTCGTCTTATGGAGACGCACACCCATACCGAATTTCGTGTGCCTGGCAAAAATGGTAAGCCATATCGGACAATTTTTCCTGTTAGGGGCTCAGCTAGCGGTAGATTTCTGACAGTTCACTGGCCTGTCATATGGGGGCGCTATGTCAGACTGCCAGTTATTTGGCATGAAAATCTTGGTAGTCCTCATCTACATTACCCTGTGAAGTTTTAGTATGAGGAAGAAGTCCAAATTCAATAAATATCTCCCATTCATAAATCCCATTCAATAAATACCTAAGTTTATCGATCCGCCGTATCGTCATATTACCGCCTATTTGAAAATCCTTCGCAATTTAACATCTCCAACGTCTTAAGATTATGTTCACCAAAATTTAAGCCCATCTGACGTACGGTGTAGGAGAAGTGTCTGCTAAATGAAGTGGTGACACACCTCCTATTGCATTTGGCACTTTCAAATGGTAGCAAAAATCATCAGGCTGCCATTTTGTCATCTTACAAGATATCAAAAATCTCTTCGCAATTTAACATCTCCAATGTCTTGAGCTCATGTATACCAAATTTCACGCCCATCTGATGTACGGTGTAGGAAGAGTGTTTTAAAATCTATTCTATGTCATATCACAGAAAATCGCAATACAAGTCTTCTTATCTCACTTCCTGTTGGGCGTGGCCATGACATTGTAATTACAATTTTGTTCATCTTAGTGAGATACACACCCATACCAACTTTCATGTGTCTGGCTGAAATCGTATGCCACCCACGATCCTTTTTGTGTTAAAATGCTCATTTGCTGTACATTTTCTGACAGTTCACTGGCCTGTCATATGGGGGCGCTATGTCAGACTGCCAGTTATTTGGCATGAAAATCTTGGTAGTCCTCATCTACATTACCCTGTGAAGTTTTAGTCTGAGGAAGAACTCCAAATTCAATAAATACCTCCAATTCATAACTCCCATTCAATAAATACCTAAGTTTATCGATCTGCCGTATCGTCATATTACCGCCTATTTGAAAATCCTTCGCAATTTAACATCTCCAACGTCTTAAGATTATGTTTACCAAAATTTAAGCCCATCTGATGTACGTTGTAGGAGAAGTGTTTCAAAATGAAGTGGTGACACACCTCCTATTGAGTTTGGCACTTTCAAATGGTAGCAAAATTCATCAGGCCGCCATTTTGTCATCTTACAAGATATCAAAAATCCCTTCGCAATTTAACATCTCCAATGTCTTGAGCTCATGTACACCAAAATGTACGTCCATCTGATGTACGGTGTAGGAGGAGTGTTTTAAAATCCATTTTATGTCATATCACACAAAATCGCAATACAAGTCTTCTTATCTCACTTCCTGTTGGGCGTGGCCATGACATTGTAATTACAATTTTGTTCATCTTAGTGAGATACACACCCATACCTACTTTCGTGTGTCTGGCTGAAATCGTATGCCACCCACGATCCTCTGTGTTAAAGTGCTCATTTGCTGTACATTTTCTGACAGTTCACTGGCCTGTCATATGGGGGCGCTATGTCAGACTGCCAGTTATTTGGCATGAAAATCTTGGTAGTCCTCATGTACATTACCCTGTGAAGTTTTAGTCTGAGGAAGAACTCCAAATTCAATAAATACCTCCTATTCATAACTCATAACTCTGATTCAATAAATACCTAAATTTATCGATCCGCCGTATCGTCATATTACCGCCTATTTGAAAATCCTTCGCAATTTAACATCTCCAACGTCTTAAGATTATGTTCACCAAAATTTAAGCCCATCTGAGGTAGGGTGTAGGAAGTGTTTCAAATTCCATTGTATGTCCAATTAAAAAAAAAAAAATCACAAAAAAGGCCGATTATCTCACTTCCGGTTGGGCGTGGCCATAACATTGTAATTACAATTTTGTTCATCTTAGTGAGATACACACCCATACCAACTTTCGTGTGTCTGGCTGAAATCGTATGCCACCCACGATCCTCTTTGTGTTAAAGCGCTCATTTGCTGTACATTTTCTGACAGTTCACTGGCCTGTCATTTGGGGGCGCTATGTCAGACTGCCAGTTATTTGGCATGAAAATCTTGGTAGTCCTCATCTACATTACCCTGTGAAGTTTTAGTCTGAGGAAGAACTCCAAATTCAATAAATATCTCCCATTCATAATTCATAACTCGCATTCAATAAATACCTAACTTTATTGATCCGCTGTATCGTCATATTACCGCCTATTTGAAAATCCTTCGCAATTTCACATCTCCAATGTCTTAAGATTATGTTCACCAAAATTTAAGCCCATCTGAGGTACGGTGTAGGAGAAGTGTTTCAAATTCCATTCTATGTCCAATATCCACAAAATCACACAAAAGGCCAATTATCTCACTTCCTGTTGGGCGTGGCCATGACATTGCAGTGAGGCGTTTGTTCGTCTTATTGAGATACACGTCCCTACCGAATTTCGTTCGCCTATCTTAAACGGTATGCCAGCCCCGAAAGACAACGCACTAGGGATCGAGCTCCTGGGGGTCACCGGGGGACGGGTCTTTTTGGAGGTGTAGCTGCCGCCCTACGTGATGCCCCTGCAAAGTCACGTTCGTTTTGAAGCATGGGAACATGCTCAAAATTGCCCAAAAGCGCGTGAACAAGAACAAGAATAATAATAATAGAGAAACAGAGCAACTTCAATAGGGACCTTCGTGCCCCTTCGGGCTCGGTCCCTAATAATAATAGAGAAACAGAGCGAGAACAATAGGGACCTCGTGCCCCTTCGGGCTCGGTCCCTAATTAAAGCCGCAAGCGGCGTTGGTCGGGACCTCGCACCTGCGTTTGTTCGTCTTACTGAGACGCACAGCCATACTAAATTTCGTGTGCCTGGCACAATTTTCTCACTTCCTGTTGGGCGTGGCCATGACATTGTAGATACCCTGTCAGAACAGACCCTGTCAGACCCTGTCAGACCCTGTCAGACCCTGTCAGACCCTGTCAGACCCTGTTAGACCTTGTCAGACCCTGCATGTGGCCTCCATGCTGAGGCCTACATGAACCTTCGATGCTTGTCCCCACATTGCTGCTTGCAGCTATATCAGATCAAAGGTACAAAGATCAAAGACCTTTGATCAGGGCGTTGCCTAGCAACAAATACCTCCCATTCATAACTCATCACTCCCATTCAATAAATACCTAACTTTATCGATCCGCCGTATCGTGATATTACCGCCTATTTGAAAATCCTTCGCAATTTAACATCTCCAACGTCTTAAGATTATGTTCACCAAAATTTAAGCCTATCTGAGGTACGGTGTAGGAGAAGTGTTTCAAATTCCATACCTAACTTTATCGATCCGCTGTATCGTCATATTACCGCCTATTTGAAAATCCTTCGCAATTTAACATCTCCAACGTCTTAAGATTATGTTCACCAAAATTTAAGCCCATCTGAGGTACGGTGTAGGAGAAGTGTTTCAAATTCCATTCTATGTCCAATACCCACAAAATCACACAAAAGCCCAATTATCTCACTTCCTGTTGGGCGTGGCCATGACATTGCAGTGAGGCGTTTGTTCGTCTTATTGAGATACACGTCCCTACCGAATTTCGTGCGCCTATCTTAAACGGTATGCCAGCCCCGAAAGACAACGCGCCAGCCCCGAAAGACAACGCGCTAGGGGGCGCTATCGAGCTCCTGGGGGTCACTGGGGGACGGGACTTTGTGTGGTCGTACTGGCAGGACTTTGTGATGCCCGTGCAAAGTTTCGTTCGTTTTGAAGCATGGGAACATGCTCAAAATTGCCCCAGCGTGTATGAACAAGAATAATAATAATAATTAAAGCCGCAAGCGGCGTTGGTCGGGACCTCGCACTTGCGTTTGTTCGTCTTACTGAGACGCAAACCCTTACCGAATTTCGTGAGCCTGGCAAAAATGGTAAGCCATATCGGACAATTTTTCCTGTTAGGGGCTCAGCTCGCGGTAGATTTCTGACAGTTCACTGGCCTGTCATATGGGGACGCTATGTCAGACTGCCAGTTATTTGGCATGAAAATCTTGGTAGTCTTCATCTACATTACCCTGTGAAGTTTTAGTCTGAGGAAGAACTCCAAATTCAATAAAAACCTCCCATTCATAACTCCCATTCAATAAATACCTAAGTTTATCGATCCGCCGTATCGTCATATTACCGCCTATTTGAAAATCCTTAACAATTTAACATCTCCAACGTCTTAAGATTATGTTCACCAAAATTTAAGCCCATCTGAGGTACGTTGTAGGAGAAATGTTTCAAAATGAAGTGGTGACACACTTCCTATTGAATTTGGCACTTTCAAATGGTAGCAAAATTCATCAGGCCGCCATTTTGTCATCTTACAAGATATCAAAAATCCCTTCGCAATTTAACATCTCCATTGTCTTGAGCTCATGTACACCAAAATTTACGCCCATCTGATGTACGGTGTAGGAGGAGTGTTTTAAAATCCATTGTATGTCTTATCACACAAAATCGCAATACAAGTCTTTTTATCTCACTTCCTGTTGGGCGTGGCCATGACATTGTAATTACAATTTTGTTCATCTTAGTGAGATACACACCCATACCAACTTTCGTGTGTCTGGCTGAAATCGTATGCCACCCACGATCCTCTTTGTGTTAAAACGCTCATTTGCTGTACATTTTCTGACAGTTCACTGGCCTGTCATATGGGGGCGCTATGTCAGACTGCCAGTTATTTGGCATGAAAATCTTGGTAGTCCTCATGTACATTACCCTGTGAAGTTTTAGTCTGAGGAAGAACTCCAAATTCAATAAAAACCTCCTATTCATAATTCATAACTCCCATTCAATAAATACCTAAGTTTATCGATCCGCCGTATCGTCATATTACCGCCTATTTGAAAATCCTTCGCAATTTATCATCTCCAATGTCTTAAGATTATGTTCACCAAAATTTAAGCCCATCTGAGGTTCGGTGTAGGAGAAGTGTTTCAAATTCCATTGTCTGTCCAATATTACAAAATCACACAAAATGCCAATTATCTCACTTCCTGTTGGGCGTGGCCATGACATTGCAGTGAGGCGTTTGTTCGTCTTATTGAGATACACGTCCCTACCGAATTTCGTGCGCCAATCTTAAACGGCACTCCAAATTCAATAAATAACTCCCATCCATAACTCATAATTCATACCTAACTTTATCGATCCGCTGTATCGTCATATTACCGCCTATTTGAAAATCCTTCGCAATTTAACATCTCCAACATCTTAAGATTATGTTCACCAAAATTTAAGCCCATCTGAGGTACGGTGTAGGAGAAGTGTTTCAAATTCCATTGTATGTCAAATTTCACAAAAAGCCAATTATCTCACTTCCTGTTGGGCGTGGACATGACATTGCAGTGAGGCGTTTGTTCGTCTTATTGAGATACACGTCCCTACCGAATTTCGTGTGCCTATCTTAAACGGTATGCCAGCCCCGAAAGACAACGCGCTAGGGGGCGCTATCGAGCTCCTGGGGGTCACCGGGGGACGGGACTTTTTGGAGGCGTAGCTGCCGCCCTACGTGATGCCCGTGCAAAGTTTTGTTCGTTTTGAAGCATGGGAACATGCTCCAAATTGCCCAAAAGCGTGTGAACAAGAACAAAAAAAATAATAATAATAGAGAAACAGAGCGAGAACAATAGGGACCTTCGTCCCCCTTCGGGCTCGGTCCCTAATAATAATACGGAAACGAAGCAACAACAATAGGGGCCTTCGTCCCCCTTCGGGCTCGGTCCCTAATAATACGGAAACAAAGCAACAACAATAGGGACCTTCGTCCCCCTTCGGGCTCGGTCCCTAATAATAATAATACGGAAACAAAGCAACAACAATAGGGACCTTCGTCCCCCTTCGGGCTCGGTCCCTAAATATGCACTACTGGAGCGACGAAGAGACCGAGTTCATGCTCACCCAGGTGCGAGAGCTGAACATTTTGCGGTTTATGGACGGGCGGCGGACAAGGAACGCGAATTTGTACATGAAAATTGCGGTAAAGATGGAGCAGGCTGGGTTTGCTCGCACCCCGGAGCAAATCAAAATCAGGTGGAAAAACGCAAGGGCGGCATATGCCACGGCAAGAAAGAACAACGGGAGAGCGGTCAAGACCGTACAACTTGCCCGCATTACGACAGCGTTCTTCACGGAACCAACAAGTCCCATCTTCCACCATTTCGGGACTATGGACATAACGTAGTTGTTTGCGCGTTGTTTGCTCAAAGCCCGATAAAGGAATAAGAGTATGCGGTAACTTGGTATCAGAAGAGTGTTTTTTTTAAACTGTTGTATAACTTAAATATTAAAAACGTAAATATTAAAGTCAATGTGGAAATTTTTCACTCAGACAGGACAAAACAGAGAGTGGAAGAGACAACAGAATATAAGCTAAGCATTACAAAGACATACAAAATGAAAGTGTGGTTGTGTAATTTTCCCCAGACCTTACATAAATGAACGATAAACCCATAGCTACAAATTTAATGCCTTTATTTGTGGCACAAAAGATGCACGCAACAAAAAACAACAAGGCAGAACATGATTAAAACATCTGCGGTATAGCTCCCGATCCTCGTAGTTTTCGTTGTCCTCGATTGCTTGTAATTTCAAACGCCGACAACACAGTTCGTGTCGTATTAAAGAAACCAAAAACGCTGTTTTGTCGTTCATACGAACAACCTAACTGCAGAATGCACAACAAGTACGCCAATGCTGCTCCGTCAAACTCTTCGAACGCCATCGTAGTATAGTGCCGGCTAGCTAGTTGTGCTGTGTTTTTATATTAGTTTGGCGTCACCCGGAAGTAGTTGGACCACACCGCCACCTAGCGTTGTGGGGGCGGTCAGGTCGCTGACCTGAATCTGATTGCGTGACATGCATGTGCACTCGGATTGGACGACAGACCACCCGCCGAGCAAGTGTGAAAAAACCAAACCAATCGGTTTGGAGTTTCCCATGTGCACGCAGTCAGTGTATGTCTCCTTCAAAAAGGACTAATTATAAATTATTTGGTTGTTGTGGCTAAGTCACAGAGAGGGGGTCATAGTGGGTGTCACAGCTGGGGGGCTGGTGACGTCTGTAAATGAACTAATACACGCATTTCCTTATAATGCATTATACCAAGCGCCATAGTGCTGAGGAATCAAAGCGGATTTATTGATATTTTACATTTAGATTTACAGTGTCATTGGTTTCATTGTTTCAAGTCTTTGCACATTTTTTAACTAGGTGGAAAGCTAAGTTTAGAAAAATGATGCTTGTCATATAGTTCATCCTCACAAAACACTGACAGGGAGAGGGGGACGGGGGGACAGAAGGAGAGGGGGTCAGAGTGTGGTCAGTGAGGATTCCATTGACCAGCCAAGCTCAAGGATCCCCCTAACATGCACTAAAGGCAGACACATTTTTAGTTTCGGGGATTGTCCACACTTCTACTGTTTGTATTTTCACCAATGCTCTTCCTTTTACCAAGAAAGTTGCACAGTTTGTGATAAGCGAATACGTAGTGCCAAAATGGAGCAACGTCAAATCTATACAGTGTTTTGTTTCTTGGCTTCTTCCAGAGTCTATATGTATGTATGATTTAATGCTCTTCTCAATATATAGTGCTGTGTAAAAGTCTAGTTTATAAACTTTCTATCTTTTGTCATCCTGTCTTTTCTAAATAGTGTATAGGATCAGTATAGATTTTCACAAATGTGGCTAGAATACACAGCATACTCTTCTTCTGAGGATTACTACAAGGGGAATTTAAGACAAAACAGCTAAGTTTAGGTCACAGCTGGGGGCTGGAGATGTTTGTGGTGAGTTTTTGAATTTTGTGTGTAAATAATATTAAAAAGGTGCCTTAAGTTGTGAGACAGCTGTCTGTTTTTTATAAATCCATTTTGGTCTTGTATAACTGTTGATGCATTGTTGGAAATTGCAGAAAAGTCTTTAGGCCTGTTTATTTGTGCTCAGAATTACTTTACACAAATAGCCTCTAACTACATGACCTCCTTGTAAACTGGTCTTTTTCCGTGACCTACAGAAACAGAGACCTTACTTCACATAGGCGGTTTTTAATCTTGTCAACAAACACATTCACATATGATTGCAGGCTGAATACTTTCCGATATTTAAACCTATGCATCAATGGGACTATCGCACCACAAGAGATTAATATGTTTCATTCTTATAGTTTTTATTATATTTATGCAATAGTCTAATATCAATTTGTACTTTTTAATGGTCTGGGATATCCATTTGTTTCAGAATGAGAAATTAGGACCCTGCTGTGGTGTTAACCTGGGCCTTTTAAATTAATGTACTAAACTACCAGTATTACAAAGCCTTATCCCTAATGTCTCCATAATTAGTTCATATTGTGCTGTGAGGCTTTCGGTTTAAGTCAGTGTATTGTTTGGCTGTGGTACAACAGTGGAGGGCCAGTGCCAAAGAACTGATGTGATCGGACATAGTGCTGAGGGATAAAAGCGGATTTATTGAGATTTTACATTTAGATTCACAGTGTCATTCGTTTTCATTGTCCCTTGTTGGTCTCATGAGTTGACGCTGAAAAGTTTATATTGTATTTAGAATCTCCTTAAAAAGCACCAATTATAGATTATTTGGTTGCGTAGACGTGACTTCTACGTCACAGAGACGTACATGTAAAAGCATGAAAGGACTACTGTATTATAGGTGTTTGCTCCTGCTGTAATCAGTCACAGAGAGGGGGTCACAGCGGGGTCACAGCTGAAGGGGGTGGAATCAGATTTTAAGTTTACCTCCTTGTCAATGTGTACTTTTTAATGGTCTGGGACATCCATTTGTTCCATTCTGAGATTGTCCCTTGCAGCTTCAAAAAGGACTAATTATTAAATTATTTGGCTGTTTGCTCCTGCTGTTAAAGGGATATGCCACCCCCAGGTCAAATTTGGGCATCTCCCCACAGTCCAGAGACTAAAATAAGTGGTGGAAAGCGTTTTCCTGCTCACCCAGCCATTGTCCGAGCCTGTCGCCACTGACCGCCGCGGTATCTGCAGCTCCTCCGCCTTAGACTGGAGTCTAACGTCGCCAGAGAAAGATTTCGGCCAAAAGGAATTAATTTGCTCGATGCGTTTCCCAATTACTTTCTGTGTAGTGCGCATTCATATCGAGTGCAAATAAATGTGCAAATCAACACGGAGAGCTTGACTTGGTCATTTTGGGTGGGAACTATTTTCCAGTGCGGAAGAATACAGTCGAATCATGCAGCACGCTGCCAGGGGAATCCCAGTTACGCACCGGGAAGGGAGTTCCCCTGTTGCACAACGTGGTGCGTGATTCGACTGTATTCTTCCGCACTGGATAATATGGCTATATGGCATATTATCCTGTGCATTATTGAATGATAATAAGGACTTTTAGTTATAAAAGCATTTCCATAAAACTTGAGAGCCCTGGTGTTATAATGTTGTTTCCTCATCAAAACATTCCTGGAATTTTATTTTGTTTCATTCACACATGGTAAAACACAAACCCTGCATATTTAGGCTGAGTTCTTTCAGAAAACACTCTGTTCCACCTTGTGATGTCATGTGGTAATACAGGAAGTGCTCCACTGTGTTTTTAATCTGAAGGTAATAGGCAGCCATTCACTTGAGCATTTTGATTTGAGGAGATTTAGACTAATGATTTCAGATTACTCAAACATGTGAATGAAACAAAACACATCTCCAGGTCTGTTTTTGATGAGGTAACAACATTTTGATAGCAACAATATTTCAGATTTTGGTTTGATTTTGATTCAAAAGACAAAAAGTGCAATCTTGGAGATACTGGTAACAACAGGTGACATAAAATAAATTACCCTTTTTCAGATAAACATAATCTGGGTCTTTTCTTGAGTCTTTTCAAGTGATTGTTTTTGTTTTCTCCAGATCCTCTGTTGTTTGTGGCTCTGGCTGGAGCTGGAGTTCTGCTCTTCGTCTCTGCAGCTCTGGTTGTGTTTTTCTGCAAGAAAAGAGTCAACAGGGCTCAAGGTGAGTCTGAAATATTCATATTACCATCATATTACATTTGAATGTGAAGGAACCACAATAATTATAAAATGTGATACTTTTTCTTCCAGATGTAAACAGAGGAGTTCAACAGGTGAGATCTAAATGTCAGTGACACATGTACAGGTGAAACATCACATGTTTGAATGTCATAAAGATCAGACCTCAATCTGATACTGGTATCAGTTTTGTCTGCTGATCTAGGCATTTCAAAGAATCATCTTGGATCTGATTTGGTAAATAAATTGGGACGATACAGAGCTGCTTAAACACAGACTGAGGAGAATCTAAAGAAGCTAAAACATGATTAATGACAGAGATCGTGTTTGTTTTCCCTCTGACACGTCTTCACGGAGCCTTAAGAGTGAAAACCAAACTTTGGACTAATCAGCAGAGGAGCAGAATGTGCTTCGACAGGCTTTTCATCTTTTTACAGGCCTCAAACATTAATAATAATGTGAAAAAACACTGCCTAAAAATATGGTCTTCACTACTAAATATCTGGTAAAAATGTTATTATAATTATTCTGAGGCTCAATTCACTGTAAATACATATTTATAAAGATACAGGCTAAATTGTAAAATAATAAAAAATTAGAAGATCAATAGTGGGATGAGATTGGTATTGGAAATTGCAAATATAAAAAAAATGGTATCAGGTCGAGACCCAAAGAAACTAGAGCGGGACATCTCTTATAAAGATTCATCATTTCTTGTTTATTCCTCAGATTGTTGCAGCTGAAGACTGCACATACCAGAGTCTGGACTTGGAGTCCATGGACCCACACCAGACCTACAGTACACGTTCTGTCCAGCAGAGGATATTTAAGATACACTGATGTCAACATTACAGTGGTACCTCAACTTACGAAATTAATTCGTTCCAGAAGTGGTTTCGTAACGTGAATTTTTCGTAAGTTGAGTATCTATTTCAATGGAAAAACCCTGATTCGTTCCAAGGCCCCGTTCCAAGTTTTTTTTTATAGTGTAACTTTTTTTTTATAGTGTAACACTGTGTTCTGCGTCCTGATTGGCTAAGGGACTGTAGACCCAGGACTAAACGTGGACTAAACCAGGTCTAAACAAGGTCTATACCTGGACTGGACCAGGACTAAACCTGGACTAAACCAGGACTGGACACCAGGATTAATTGTGGGTCTATTTCCTGGTTTCGTGCTAGCTCTGCTATTAGCAGCAGCGCCGGTGTACCTCACGAGTCACGATTGAGGCGAGCAGCGACTGCGTGTGTGGGGGGAAGGGGGAGGGTGCGGACACGTGTGTGATAGCGCAGCATGACCCGGCGCGGGGCTGCGAGCACGAGACCCGTGAACGAACGCAGGCAAGAGCCGCGGTGGTTTAATCCTGGTTTAATCCTGGTTTAGACCTGGTTTAGACCTGGTTTAGACCTGGTCTAGAGGAGGCACGGTTTGAGCACGGGTCTCATGCTCGCAGCCCCGCGCCGGGTCATGTGCGCTATCACACACGTGTCCGCGCACAGTCTTCTCCCCCCTCCCCCTCCCCCCCCCACACTTCACTATTAATAATTTTGTTGAAAATCTATGAAAGTTTGAGTGTTTAATCGAGAGACAAATGTGAGAAAATTTTAAATCCAGTCTGAGAAAAGCGTATAATGTGTGTGGCTGAGCGCGTTATTTGAATTTTTGAGATTTCGCGTTTCGTAACTTGAATTTTCTTTCGCATCTAGAGACCAAAATTTAACGTGAAGGCGTTTCGTAACTTGGAATTTTTGTTTGTTGGGTCTTTCGTAAGGTGAGGTACCACTGTACTTACTGTTCATCCTTTTAATAACCTAATGCATGTTGATTCTTTATTTTTGGTTCACAAAAAAATCACACAAAAGTCATCATAAAAACAATGCAAATGTGATAGATAACATGTATTTAGCCATAAACACAAAGTTTAATAATGAAAAGCAATATAATATTAAGCAGCAGGGCACTTAATAATCCAAATCTGGAGGTAACTGGTGGGTTCTGTGTGTGTGGTTGGGGTTCCACTGTTCAGCAGGTGAATTATATAATACAACAGGCTACTGTATATAATTCAACTGTAATTGTACTTAATTTAAATGGTTCGTCTAAACTCAGCCTGGAAGACTGTGCTCCCACCAACACCACTTCTCCAGACTTTACCTGCTCCTCAGCCTTCATCACCTCACGCCAATGACTCCTTCCTGCACCTCCTCTTCATCCAATAAAGTTTATTTAACACTTTTTGTTGTGTCTGAGTGTCTCCAGGTTGAAATAAACAATAAAGTTTTATACAATGCCTCATATGTGCTCTCATGTACTGGTGTATCTTCAGCAGTGATGCCTGATAATAAACTTTGGAGTATTCAAAAGTATCAAAACTGCTCCTGTCACACTTGTGTCACTGACTAATGACTAATGGTACAAAAATACACTAAATGTCTCTGATCAGTGGTGTCAGAAGAAGATCAGAGAAGGGCATCTGGTTTAAAAGCATGTTTGGATGGTAACAGTGGTGTAAATAATAATGAAACAAGAATACACAGGATGTAATTTTCACGGGTCCATCAGGGCGAGAGTGTGGGTTTTTCTGAAATAGCCTGAGGTTAACACTCAACAAAAAGAACAATGACAGAGAGACAGTGAGAGAGGGACATTTTAAAAAGAAGTTCCTTGGCTCTGTTTATGCAAATACAAATATGAGATATATTACAATTCTAATTCAGCTTCTCTGTGAATAAAGTTTGTCATTTCATTATTTTTATTATGAATGTAGTAAACACATTTGACTAAATGGTTGAACAGTGCTGAGTGAAGGACTTCCTGGTGTTGTATTTAGAGGCATTCGTGTTTATACGATCACAGAGGGACAAGACATAGAAGTAAAATGTTGGTTTGAAAAGTCTGGAAGAAAAAGACTCTTCTGTAAAAATGACTGTGATAAAAAAAAGAACATTTTGGTGGAGACTACAGGAGACAGAGCTGAGAAAGGCAGATACAGTATTCAGTTTGATGAACAGAACTATAGAATGAGAGTGGGAATCAAGAAGGTGCAGCTGTCTGACTCTGGACAATACCAGTGCAAGGTGGAAAAGACGTTTTGGTCTGATGGTGTGTGGGTTGATGGCTATGATACATTTCAGATTAGAGTCCTCAAAGGTAAGAACACATTTAAATAAATACTTTGAACATATTCAATTATTTAACTTAAATAGTATAAAAGATGCAAATAATGTCAAGGACCAAATATATACTACTTACAGTGGTACCTCACCTTACGAATGACCCAACAAACGAAAATTCCAAGTTATGAAACGCCTTCACGTTAAATTTTGGTCTCTAGATACGAAAGAAATTTCAAGTTACGAAACACGAAATCTCAAAAATTCAAATAATGCACGCTCAGCCACACACATTATACGCTTTTCTTAGACTGGATTTAAACTTTTCTCACATTTGTCTCTCGTTTAAACACTCAAACTTTAATAGATTTTCAACAAAATTATCAATAGTGAAGTGTGGGGGGAAGGGGGAGGGGGAGAAAACTGCGCTCTGACACGTGTGATAGCTCAGCATGACCCGGCGCGGAGCTGACAGCAGGTCTAGACCTGGACTAAACCAGGACTAAACCAGGACTAGACCAGGACTAGACCAGGACTAAACCTGGACTAGACCAGGAATAGACCAGGACTAGACCAGGTGGATTAAAGGTCTATTTCCTGGTTTCGTTTCGAGTCACAGCTGAGGCGAGCCGCTGCTCGCCTGAGCTGGAGGACCGCACGCAGTCTGAGCGCATGAACGAGACCCACGAACGCATGCAAGAGCCGCGGTGGTCTAGACCTGCTCTAGACCTGGTCTAGTCCTGGTAATTTTTGTCAAAAAAGAGAATCCTTCTTTAAACAGAAATGGGGAAGTCAGACATAACTTGTCTCCCATTTATAATTCCATTCTCAAACTGAAGTCATAACAGACAAAAGGAACAATAGGGCAGACAGGTCAGGGCCAGAGGGTGGAGACGGTCGTTAGGGTTGAATAGGTATGCTAAACTAGACGCCAGAGAAATTTGAAAAACAAAAGAGAGAAACTCAAAAACAATTTAGTTGAGATAGTTTCAGAATGATTTCAGTATAGTTAGCTCCTCCCTGCAGCTAGATATAAGCAGTGTCTAACCAGCACTCGAACCAGAACTGACGAAGCCTCTTGGATGAGCGGCGAAACGTTTTCGACCAAACAAACTTTGTCCAGTTGACAAATTGAATTTCTCCTTTTCTCATTGTACTTTATGCAACCATAGCGTTAGCCACAGGAAACGACTGCACACTGACTGACTGCTACATTTTAGAGATCCCTGCATGTACAGGCACACATTATTCCTTCACTTGTATTTCATTGTTTCATATATAATACGCTATTATACAGACACATACAAAACAACACTTGTCATCTATAGACCTAAATAATATTATTGTGTCTTGCTGTGATGGCCTCCAATCAATGTCCTTCCAGTTGCTAAGTGAAGAGAGAAACTTCATGTAATTTATACATATATTAAAATATATTTTGCATTTTCTGTGTTTTCCCTGGTGGTTTTAACAGGAGCTGACGTGTCGGGAAAATAAGCAATTAAAGATTACTCAAACATGCATGAATTACTCCAGATACAAGAAGGGGAAACAATAACATGATTAAAAGTTCTGAAAAGTCAATTTCGCTAATAGGACAAAAGCTTTTGACACATCAATAAAGAGAACCACAGTACTGTGTTAGTAATGTGTTTCTTTTTTGGTCATGTTCATATTGTCAGAGTGTGAAACTGTCTGTGGTTGAAACATCGTCATGTTGAAAAATGACAAGAGAAAGAGAGGGCAGAAATAAAATGTGTGCTCTTGAGAAGACAAGGCAAAGTTTTGAATATGAGAACACACACCATTTTAAGCTTGCTTCTTTGTGAGTAAACGTTCCTCGTTTTAAATGTATTTATTAACATGCATTTGAATGTGAATGACATAATATGTGTGCATTTGTTGAACAGTGCTGAGTGAGGGACTTCCTGGTGTGGTCTTTGGGGAAAATCTAACAGTGACTGTGGGAGAAGACTTCACAGCAGAATGTTGGTTTTACACACCTGGAAGTAAAAAAATCTTCTGTAAAAATGACTGTAATAAAGAAGAAGAGATTTTAGTGAAGACTACACACGACAGAGCTGAGAATGGCAGATACAGTATTCACTATGAGGAAGAGACCAACATTATGTCAGTGAGAATTAAAAAGGTGCAGTTGTCTGATTCTGGACAGTACCAGTGCAAGTTGGAAAAGTTTGTGTCTAATATCTGGTGGGTTAAAGATATCAGCGATGAATTTATGATCCAAGTCACCAGAGGTAAGCCCACATAAAAACATAAGTTACAAAAATTCTAGACACATCAACGTCTCTGGCCGGGAGTCTGTCTACTACTTCTAAATAATATTCAAATTGTAAAAAAAAAAAAAGTTATTTCAAATGTCAACAAGATGAACCATGAAATGTAAACCAGGCTTAATACTTTTCAGATTTATGTGTCATGAACGTGACGACCATCAGACCTGAACATGAATCACAGTCTCCAGCGCCAGACAGCTCGCCGCTATCAGGTCTGCCTATCATAACAATTAATCAACAATTATCAACACATTATTTTGAATCACCTCCATGCAATGTTATGGCTCAGGTTGTTTTGTCAAAAAGTTGATGTTTCAGTACTAGAATGGTATTATATGCTATACTATACTAGGGGTCCCCCAAGGATCAAGTTTGGAGCCGATTGTATTTTCTTTCTTCATTAAATCTCTGCCAGACGGGATAAGACTCCAGATCCACTCGTTTTTGTAAAGTTTTGTCAAAGCGTGTGGTTCTGGCTGGTCATGTAATCAAAATGTCATCTCTGAGAATTCCACACAATATTTGCAGTTTCAATTAAGTAAGGCGGTCATTATCAGACGAAGCGGCCATTGTGTTTTTGCATTGCACCTTAAAGCCTCTAGTGGCTCCAAGTCCAAGTACAGTATTTTATGAAATTCAAAAATGCCTGTTTTATTTATAAAAGCTTGCCACACTTTAGGGCATCTTCCTTTACAAATATGATTGATGAGGAAAATAATACTGAATCGTTTCTCCTGATAATGTCCCTTCTCCAGGTTCTCTACTGTACATTGGCGCTCCAGTGGTTTTGGTGTCCCTCTCTGTTGTTCTCCTCATATTTTACTGCAAAAAGAAACAAAACAAAAACAAAGGTAAAAGTTCTCATTGCCATTAAATGCGACCTGAGAATTTTAAGATTTTTATTTTGGCTTCTCTTTCTGTAGAAGTTCCAGCAAACAGTGGATCTGCTGAAGGCCTAGAGGTGAGTAGAATACACGCAGGCTGGACAGTGTGTCTTTACACTCGCTGATTTTATTATTTATTTATTTTTCTTTCTTTTACTTTTGAGCCTTAAGTCGTTGTTGTACTAAATACTGAGCAAATACTGTGACTCCTGGAAGTGGTCATCTAAAACAAACTGAGGCCCTGAGTGGTCACTACATTGGTCGTGTTTAGCAAAAGGAAGAGAAACAAACCTGTGCATGTTTTATTTTATTCAAAAGCAGGGGCGACGCCAGTCATTTTTGGTTGGAGAAGGTAAGGGGGTGCTAAGGTCTTCAGTGTGGGTGCTCACTTATTTTTGAACCTTTTAACAAAGGAGCACACGCTAACATTTTGAACTCTCTGTGGTTGTCATTTGAACATTTTTAGTCCAAATTGGACGTCCTATGAAAATGGGGCAGAAGTCTTTGGGGGTGCACTGGCCATTTTAAGGAGGGCTAGTGCTCTTCCAGGTCCACCCTGGCTCCGCCCTTGTTCAAAAGTGGTTTATTTAATAACCAATTAAATAATGGGGGCTTTCTTAAGAATTACGATTGAAAATACAGCCTTGTGCTCAGGCCCTGGCAAAAAGACACTGTACATTTGTGAAAATAGGAAAATATTGCAGGGTTGCAGATGACATCATTAACATTCTATAGGCCAGTAATATTTAATACAGATGGGGCAGCTATAATTATTATTACTAATCAAAATGATCAGGTTCAGCATTTGGGAATTTACTTTTTAGATATTTTGTTATGAAAGTAAAATGTAATCAATAGAAAAAACTGTCTCTTGCCCACCATCTGGGAGTATGGTATCATCACATTCAAGAATCTGAACCCACCAATACTGTGCTCCCCCAAATGTCAAGTACAGCCAGCTTTATTATTAACTGAGACATTTCCTCGATAGTTTCAGGGGGGCAGGGAGTACGAGGACGTCCTGGTGCAACAGGTCCAGAGCACACCTGACATTTACAGTTTGGCCTCAGCCCCAGCTCACGCACAGGTGAGTCATGTGACCTGACACTATAAAGATAAGATAAGATAAGATAAGACTTTATTGATCTCACACAGGAGAAATTTACTCGCCACAGTAGCTCCAGGACAATTGGACAGGAGGGAAAAAGTGCATGCAGGCAGGGAGGGGATAAAGTAAGTAATAAATAGTGCAAATAGTAATATGTAATAATAATAATAATAATGGAAAATAGTAATAATGATAATAGTAACAACAAGCATCAACATGAAAAGGAGGATATTGCACGTCTGGCCTATTTGTTAGAATTATACAGTCTGATGGCGGTGGGGATGAAGGATCTGCGGTAGCGCTCCTTCTTGCACTGGGGGTGCCTCAGTCGGCTGCTAAAGGAGCTGCTCAGCTCCTCAATAGTCCGGTGCAGAGGGTGAGAGGTGTCGTCCTTAATGGACATGGATGTCCTATGAAACAAGGCACAAATTTAATAGTGAATAGTCTACATGTCCACATGTCCACACACACATGTACAGGTGAAGTCAATGTCAATATTTTCTTGTTTATTCACTCAGAGCGTTGACTGCATTTACCAGAACACAGAACCTGGACTTTATTGATCCAAGCCTTACCTACAACACCCTGTCTATCCAGCAGGGGGCTCCACTCCACTGTGCAAAGGGTCTGGTCTGAGCCTCCTTTATCTTCTATGACAAATCACAATATCCTCAGCTACATGGGTGGTGTCTGTGTGTGATTATTGCTCTGCTGTAAAATAGGCACAATATATTACCACTGAAATGCACTTATTTTTATTTAATTTTTTGAACATTTTGTTTATTTCATTCATAAAGTATAAAAAGACATCATCAGTGTGATAACAATACAAAACAAAATGAATGAAAGGGAGCAGAAAGAAGAGTAATCTTATGTTATCTGCCCCCTCTTCCCTTTTCTAGACAGTAACACCAATAGTGACTATAAAACATTTCACCAATACATTCCATTTTCATACAAAACCTTATGTGTAAATTAAGTTTGTTTACATTGCACCATCGCCTCTGTGAAACCAGCACTGAGTCTTATTGGGTGATGCTTGGTGTGAAATAAAAAAAGAAAGAAAAAAGAGGTATTCAGTTTTATTGAATTCATCTTCCATCAATGCTGCTCCTGCTTCACTTGTTGTGGAACGAAGGTCACAGTAACTTGGAGTCTAAAGGTCAAATACAACACCTGTTTACTATAATGTTGAAGTTTGGCATTAAACCTACACTATATTACCAAAAGTATTCGCTCACCCATTCATTGGTGGAGGAGGAATTATGGTGTGGGGTTGTTTTTCAGGAGCTGGGCTTGGCCCCTTAGTTCCAGTGAAAGGAACTTTGAATGCTTCAGGATACCAAAACATTTTGGACAATTCCATGCTCCCAACCTTGTGGGAACAGTTTGGAGCGGGCCCCTGCCTGTTTAGAATTACACATAAAATACAACGAAAAACATGCATTCTGTTATTGGGCTTGCCACTCCACAGATCCCATCTGTGGGATTTTCATCCCATCTGTGGGATTCACCTGGCGTTAGATAACATCGCGGATAAATGGATTTGGAACTGTGGGGAAGAGCGGCTCAGTGCATATTCATTATCGTACGTGCCAGGGGGAGGATTGCGAGTCGCACAGACCTGCAGGAAGTGGGGACCTGACAGAAACCAGAGTTTTGGCAAATTGTCTGTTCGCCTGGGTTCTAAAATGTATCGATTATGTTAAATTCCCCTTTTGTAATCAATTCTCCTGGAAAAATGTGACTCAACTGGACTTCACTTTGTTTTGACTGCATCTTCTGCACAAACACGTCCAAGGCCGACAGCTGCCGCTTATCTCACAGACTCTACAAAAACATTGCCACACACTATTGGACTCACACTCACATGTATTAAGTAATACTGCCCTGTCTATTTTTAGGATGTCTGCTTCTTCTTCAGTTTTCAATCAATTTCATGGATTTCTGATGTTTTCCCTTGCCCCACACCCTTCCCTCTTGTCACCAAAGAAAAAGACACCGTATGTTACCTATCCAATTGTTTTCTGTCATTACATGTTGTGTATAATTGTATTGATTGTATTGCATCTTTTCTACTCTGCATCTTCCAGTCGGCGGCGCGCGCAAGCGCAGCGGCCCCTCCCCTAGCCACTCTATCACTGTCCTGCCTGGTTAGTGGGGAAAATAATTTCGAATTCACTCTGTGTACATGTACATATGATTGTTTTTCGACAATAAAGCAACTATGACTATGACTATGACTATGATCTTGTAACTTGGCTTGGCTTCTCTCCATGGAGATAGACAAGTTTAAAGTTATACTGTGGAACACTGTAAGGTAAAACTGTAACAAAACTGTAACTATGACACCTCCATGGAGACAGGCAGACGTATTCAGAAAGGCATAGTTAAATAGTCTCAGTAACAGTGAAACAAAAATAAATTGCAGTAAATGAGACAACAGTGTAACGCAAGAGCGTGAATTCTTAAAGCGTGTGCGGTTAAAACTGTAAAATAAGCACAAAGAAAATTCAAGAGAGGAAGGTACACACTATAGAAGTGTCTCTGTTTATGCAAATACAAATGTGAGATACAAAACCATTCTGATCCGGCCTCTTTGTGAGTAAACGTCTTTTCAGTCCATTGCTTTTATGACAGTTGAAGTAAATAGATTGTCTTGGATTTGGCTCTTTGACGCTGCACCAGTCCGCCTGTCAATCTGACTCTCCATCCTCCCCTCCCTCGTGAGCAAGATCCCAAGATACTTGAACTCCTCCACATGAGACAGGGACTCTCCACCCACCCGGAGAGGCGAATAATAATAATAATAATAATTAATTGCATTTATATAGCGCCTTTCATGACACCCAAAGTGCTTTACAGTTCATTGTTCACTCACTCCACACTTGGTGGTGGTAAGCTACTTTCTGTAGCCACAGCTGCCGGAAAGCGAGGCTGCCAATCTGTGCCATCAGCCCATCCGACCACCTCCAACACTCACACACACTCCACTTTCATCCTAGGCAATGTGGGTGAAGTGTCTTGCCTAAGGACACAACGACAGTTTTTTGCAACTGGCGCCCCACTGTGGCACCTGGAATTCCCAGTGGTCTCCCATCCAAGTACTAACCAGGCCCTGCCTTGCTTAGCTTCTGAGATCTGACAGGATCAGGCTTTGACAGGCAGGTATGGCCACATACAAGAAGACACCTTTTTCCGGCCGAGAACTTTGCCTTGGACTTGGAGGAGCTGATCTTCATCCCAGCACCATCACACTCAGCTGAAAACTGTCCCAGTGCACGTTCCAGGTCCTGATTTGATGAAACCATCATCATCATCTGCAAACAGCAGAGATGAGATCCCGTGGTCCCCCAACTGGAACCCCTCCGGCCCCTGACTGCACCTAGAAATTCTGTCCATATAAACACAATGACCAGAATCAGCCCTGGTGGAGTGCAACATGCACTGGGAACAGGTCTGCAGATGAAATTTGTGTTTGCCATAACAAATACATTCATAATTTCTTGTTTGTTCCTCAGATTGTTGCTGCTGGGGGATGCACATACCAGAGCCTGAACTCCACTGGCCCAAACCAGACCTACAGTACTCCTTCTGTCCAGCAGAGGGCTCCACGACAAGCAGAAACAGATATTTAAGATGCACTGACATCCACATTACTTACTCTTTTATATTTTGAATAACCTGATGCATCCTGAGGCTTTTCTATTGTGAGGCTTTTCCTCACTCTCTGTTGAGTAGGCTATATTTAAGAACATCATATTGTAATTATTAATTAGAAATGTCTGTAATCCCTCAGTCAAGTATACATGGTGATAGTCTTTATGCTCAGAGGTGTGAAAGCATCGGGGGCCTGAATGATTATGCTCATATGACTCGGGCACAGTTCACACTGAGTGTAGTTCAATAGACTAACCAACAAGCAGAACCTAAACAAGTAGATGGGTTAGTTTCAGAGTACTTTCAAAGTACTTTCTCCAGCTAAACTCATAGTCATAGTCTTTGGCCCACAGAAACAAAGAGACAGTGTGAGCAGTCACCTCTAGTCTCTCTCTCTCAATCCTTCAAGTCAGGCTAGAAATCTAGGGGTAATAATGGCCTCAGACATGAACTTTAACAGCCACAGCAACTCAGTAACATCTGCAGCTTTTTACCATTTAAAAACACTGCAAAATGCAAAGGTAAACTGTCTAAAGCAAACTTGGAGAGACTTATGTGTTTGTCTCCAGTAGGTTAGTCTACTGTAATGACGTGCTCACTGGTCTCTCCAAACGAGCTGTGAGACAGCTGCAGGACATCAAGAACACTGCAGCTTGGGTCCGAATTCGAAACAGGAAGTACAAGCACATAAGTCTGGGCTCAGATCTCTGCACTGGCTGCTGTGGCTCAGAGAATAGACTTTAAAGCAGCTCTGCTTGTGTACAAGTCTCTCCATGGCCGAGCACCAAAGTACTCTGACATGTTAGTACCACAAGAACCATTTGCACTCTGAGGAACTCAGGGACCGGCCTCCTGCTGGTGCCCAGAGTCAGGACTAAACACAGGGCGTCAGTGTTTCTGTTTTATGGAGTTAAATCCTGGAACAGCCTTCCTGAACATCTGAGACAGGCCTCTGTTTGACACTGTTTAAAGCCAGGCTCCAAACAGTTCTGTTTAGCTGTGCATATGACTGAAGCGATTTTATTAAGCACTCTTCTCATTTAATGTTCATTTTATGATTATGTGATGATCTGTGTGTCTTGTGATTTATATAATAATAATGTCTTCCTTATCCTGTGAAGCACTTTGAATTACTTTGTGTTGTACAAATAAACTTGCCTTCTAGTTAGCTCCTCCCTTCAGTATCCACCAGCGTCTGATCAGAACTGAAGAAGCTGCTTGGCTTGGCAATCAAAAACGTTTGTCCAGCTGACAGAATTCAATTTTTCTTTTGCTAATAATTAGAAATGTTTGTGTGTGTGTGTGTGTGTGTTTTGTCTTGTGGTCGAAATATGTCACAATGTAAAACACAAAAAATCATAAAAACTATGCAAATGTGTGTCTCTGGTAAATGATACATAACAGGTATTTAGCAATAACCACAAAGTGTAATAATAATAATAATAATAATAATAATAATAATAATAAATAAATAAATAAAGACTAATAATAATACAGTGGTCCCTCGCGGTTCACTGTTCGCGGCCTCGCTGTTTCGCGGATTTTTTTTTTTCCATTTTTTTTTTATAGTGTAACATTGTGTTCTACGTCCTGATTGGCTAAGAGACTGTAGACCTTTGCCGATTGATAGATGGGGACGCGGGGACCGGGACTAGACCGGGACTAAACGTGGACTAAACCAGAACTAAACCAGGTCTAGACCAGGTCTAAACCAGGACTGGACCTGGACTAAACCAGGACTGGACCAGGTCTAAACCAGGATTAAACCACCATGTGCCGCTCTTTGCTGGTGTGAGGAAAATGTCTTTGTTATGAAATACGTCAAAGGTCGCTGATGTCCTGTTCTTGTGTTATCAATCAATAGTTACCAATACATTGAGGTTTACGACAACTATGGCTGATTTATGCTGATTCAGTTAAATAACCTAGAAGACGTGGTCTTTTAAACTGGACTTTGCCTGTGTTTTACTACCATGTTATGTACCACCATGACCCGTTGTTTGCATAAGTTCATTACCTAAGGGTCCTAATAATGAGTTAATGGTTAACTACTCTGTAGGTTAAATTTAGCTCAGTTCTGTACCAAGACTCAGGGAGACGACAGGAGACGAAGAATCATGTCTGTATCCTCTGCTGTTCAACATTAAAGTGCCTGCATTTTTCCTACGAGGTCTTGAGAATTTCTTCCAC
Organism: Paratrypauchen microcephalus; assembly: GCA_036785185.1. NCBI lineage: Eukaryota > Metazoa > Chordata > Actinopteri > Gobiiformes > Gobiidae > Paratrypauchen > Paratrypauchen microcephalus. The sequence goes on from JAVJIX010000036.1 coordinate 1,130,613, forward strand.
AATTTGGTGACACCGCGACGTGATCGAACTATGCAGAAAGGACCAGGCCGTCGTCTCCCCCAAAGGCCCCTCTGAGAAACAACGCATCCAGAAGCGCTTCACAAAACGGTATTGCAGTGCCTTTTTCAAAGAATATCTGTCACATTGGCCAAAACCAAAATTATATGTGATGTTTTGTGAGGGACCTTTGTAATAAATTAAGTGGTAATTTTAAAACAATATAAAATCAGTAATTAAGAAGTCCGTGTTTATACGCCAACACGTGAGAAAAGAAGGAGTGTAGAATCAAAATAATAATGAGCGTTTAAGCTTTAAATTTGATAAAGCGTGATTAAAAAACAAAGTTATTAATTAAGTTCCGTGTTTATTGCTTTGCACGAGAGAGAAAAAAAGCGGATTTTGTAAGAAAAAAACACTTTTGTGGTTAAACTTTACACAAAAAGAAAAAAACAAAAACTCCTAATTTGAGTTTACAAAAAAAGGAATTCCAAAATATAGTATCAACAGATACTAAAAGTAACATTATTGGTGTTTTTGATTGCCTTAAGCTCTCAAGACACCCAAGATGCAGAAGTAACAGTTCGAAGAACATGACGTCACTTGCTTCTGTAAAATTGGCCGAAGGTCAATTGTCCAACTAAACGCAACTGATACAAATGGACAGACACTCTGTAAGGAGATTACAGAAAAAACTGAAAATATAACGAAAAGTCTGTGTTCGGCTAATTCCACCAAAATTACATAGATACTGAAAGAATTAAAAGACGAGTATGACAAATTTAGAATTACCTGGGAGATTTGTTTCTTGGTGTCGATTTAAAGAGGAAGACAGTATAAATGAATTGTTCAAATTGATGGCACTTTGTAAATGGTTGAAATTGTTAAGAAGCACTTGTTTGAGCAGAGCATGAGATGAGGTGTTCAGAGTTGTTTATGATGGATAAAACCCAGTTTTGATCTGAGTTAAATATTGGCTATGGTGGTTTATGTAAAGTTTTGTTGAAAGCTTTGATTATAAATAAAATGTGATAGAAGAATGTTGAAAGATAAGAATTATGGCATTTATTGGAGAGATGTTTGTGGAAATTCTGGTTGTGTGAGTGTCATGATCTTACAAATGATACTTGGATCAAATAATTCTGTATTTATTGAGTAATTTAAAATTGCATGTTCTTAAAAATAAATTGCATGTTCTTAAAATTCGGAATAAATCCCTGAAATTATTGCATGTCCTGGAATATTTGGAGAATAATCTGAAACGGTAGATTTTTCTATTTACTGAAAATTGTCTTGTTTTGGCTGTATTGTCTTGTATTGTGTAATTTACTTAAACCAATAAATTCTAAATTTAATACAATTGTAAATATTTTAAATTCAGTTCTCAAAGATTTGCTAGCTTAATCAATTTCATGGGAATAATAAATTTTGTTACGGGTGTTTGTCTATTTGCCTGCGGTCTCTCTGTGTGTGTGTGTGTGTGTGTGTATGAGCGGTAGCACCGTTACGGCAGTGAGCAGAGAGGTCAAGAGGTCACAGGGAAAGATATGAGCTCTTTGTTAGCTCTTTGTAACTTAGCTCTATTAATGTTGTTGTTCTTGTTAATGTTGTAAGAGTTGAGAAAAAGGAATTAGAAAAATTAGGGACAAGGAAAGGATAGTGTCAGTCTGTATTTTGAGTGTTATGTGGGAATTAAAGAAAGCGCTTTGTTGCTTCAGGCTCGGAGCGCCTCTGGTCTGTATGTTTGCTCAGTACGAGTTGGACTAGTTTTGAGTTTAAAGGAGCAGTGTGAGAATTACTCTTTGCACGGTGCCATCAATGAACGAAATAATAAATAAATAAGAAACAGTTTAAGCTATTGAGACAGCATTGCAATTATTAAAGTGAATATTTTATCGGCAATCAGGTCCTAAAACAATTGAGGAGGTAGATACATTTTAAAATTTAACACAAATAATTGGAGTATAGAGGTTTAAATTGCTCAAGGTTATTTTTAATTTATTACAGTTCATTTTTTCGGGTACAATTCGAAAATATAAAAGGTTATATCAGCTGTCATATTAAAGGAGGTATTGGATAAACTAATTGCTTTTATAAATAACTTAAGATTGGGAGTTTTTTGTTTTATCTAAATTAAATATTAATAAAATAATGATTTTCAAAATTCTACGTTTACTCCTACGCTACTTTTCTCTCTCTTTGTTGCAGAAGCTTAAAACTTAATAGCTGCAATTCGGACCGTCCCGCAGACAACAAAACGTGACGGACACATATTCTAATTGAGGCAAAAAAAAACTGTGCGTAAATCAGGTGATTAAAATTTTTAATTAAATATTTTAAACTAATTATAACCCGAAGTCACAATTATCTAAATCAAATTTCTTCTCCCTTCTAGAGAACTGTCTATAGAACGGAGAAGCCCCCAAGAATTAAATTTTTTAAAGCCCAAAGGTAGAATCAAAAGTACACAGTACTCAAAATAGCGATACATTCACCAAAAAGCCATAAACCGGACGTTGTGCCCAAAATTTGTATAATAAATAAATAATTCAACTTCAAAAAAACAAATTACCACAAAATGTCCTCACACTTTATCATGGTTGGCCAGTTGACAGAATATTGGTTGAATAAAGCACTCCAGGATGAAGCGGACCCCAAACAAGCCCGAGCAAATCAAACTGAAATCAAAACCCTGATTAAAAAATTCACCAAAAAGAAGATGATACACGGAGGGGAGGACGCCATCGGCCCAACTGATGAGCAGTGGAAGAACATCAAAGACTATTACAAAGAAAAAATACAACAATGCAAACTGGAGCCTAAACGAAATGCCATCCTGTATAAAGTAAACCGCCTAAACATACAGAAGATCAAAAACGACTCCAATCGTCAAGCAAAAATACAAAAGCACGAAAAGGAACTCAAGATGGTTAAGAAGCTACAAAAATGGGCAGGAGAGCTGAAAGTCTTACAAGATACCAAAGAACTGTCTTCTATCTTGGTCCTAAAGAAAACCGGAAAAGAAGGGAAAATAAAGGAAGATTCAGTGCTAACTCGTAGACAATTCAGAGACTCTTGTTGTGACACCGAAGATGAAAAAGGGTCTGCTGAGAGAAGAGGAAGGTCACACAGAAGAAGTAGAAGGGCAAAAGACTGTGATGAGGACACTGACAGAGAGATTTCTCTACTTGATAACATGTACCAACCATTGCCCGACCCACCTATCGAACGAAGAGATTATTACCACAAGTCACCAAGACCATACCATCCCTCACCCTATGCCAGCGGCAAGCTGAGAACCCCCGATACTAAAGCTGCTACATTCTCGAAGCCCTCCCAATTTGGAGAAGACTCATCCTCCAGAACAACACACAAAGTACTGACAGGAGTTTATACTCCCAGCCAGCGGAAGGAACGAGGGCCAAAAGCAAGTGTGTATCCAGTGAGAACAGATGGTCAAACTGTGGTCTATCAGCCATTTTCAATCAAAGACTGGAGTGCTTTGATGTTGACACTTCCAAGACTTACCAAAGGTGGCTTACCATGGCTAAGAGCTCTTTTCAAACAAACCGCAGGAGACCAACTTTGCTGGGGTGATATTCAGGCCGCTCTGACCAAAGCTGCTGACGAAACTGTTGCCAGAAACATCAGAAGAGCTATCGAAAGGAGCTTGAGGTATACACTGCGTGATCAAGAAGGTGTATACAACTATCATGATGTGCTGGAGAGAGAACTCAGTCAACGCTATCCTTCTGTCGTGACCGAAGAATTGTTGTCAATGCAAATGAAAGACAACGAAGACTACTACAGTTACAAACAACGTGCCACCAATCTATACCATGATGCCACAGGAGAGCGGATCGATGCCAGAGCAGGAATGTCAATCATCTATCGCTCAGCTCTGGTGAAAGGTATGCCAAAAGCAGTGCAAGACGCTTTGGACGATGTGATGGGCATATACACTAAATCTGATGATGAGTTCGATGCACACTGCAGCCATCAAATAAACAAGTACCAGAGGGGTAAAAAAGAGGCCGAGGAGAAGAAGCAAGAGCTGGAACTGGCCACTATGAAACTCCAACTGCAGAAATACCAAAATGAACTCAAAGAAGAACAAGCAGCAGGAATTTAAGAAACCATCAATGGACTACTGGAACCAGGATGAAGCTGCCTATGCAGAACCGGATGCTGAAACCGATGAACAGCCTGATGACCCCACCTGACCCTCCGTCGCTGAGGCTCCAGAAGGGGAGGAAAAAGGGAGGAGATCGAGGAGATAGAGAAGAAAAAGGACAGTATAGGCCATATTATGATAATTTGTTAAATTTACAATGTGTAATCTTGACTACGCTGATTATATTATTCTCTGTTATAGTATGGGGATACATTCTACTGACTGAGACTGATCTCGGACGGCTGGCAAACAACACGACAACCACAACGACCACTCACGGCACGACCAACTCAGCCAACCATATGGGTAAGACACAAGGAGCACTAAAAAGGGCAAAAAGGGAACTTTCTAAAATTTCCAGAATTGAAAAATATTGCTATGAAGGCCAAACATGTAATGTTTTATTCGACGTATGTGAAATATTGGACTGTATGTCATACATACCCGCTATAGATCATGTTTTTAATACCCAAATTGTTTGTAAAGACACTTGTCTGACCAGAGCTAATAATTATGAGGACCACAGGGTCACAAACAATACCAGAGCAATTTCTAGTACGGATGATCATCATAATACAGACCAAGGTGATTTTAGAACTGATCAACAGCAGAGAATTACCCTAACAGAGATCAGGAAAGATGAGGCATCTTATCAAGCAGATCTAAAGCATTGCAGAGGGAGTAAATCCCCTACTCAGCGATGCAACTATCAATTCAAAATCCAGAAGTTAGTGACTTAGGAATATATGCTATAGGTTTCCAGTGCTCAAAAATCACCACTGTTTTATGTAATCAGAGAATTAATTTAAATTTTGAAGGCTATATCCACATAACCATATTAGTAACTAATAAGATTGCTCCAGTGAATGAAATAAATTCTTTGACTGAAGCAATAAAAATAGAGACAGGATTGGAAATGACAGAAAACACTTTAAACATACTAAAATGAGTTAAAATGAGTACAGTATACGGCCCATACTCTGACCACAGAAGATTGTATTGTATGTTCGACTGCCAGACCACAACTAACTACTGCATCTATAATCAAAGGAGAAGTTCAATTTGTCAACTGGACAAAGTTTGTTTGGTTGAAAACGTTTCGCCGCTCATCCGAGAGGCTTCGTCAGCTCTGGTTATTGTACTGGTTAGACCCTGCTTATATCTAGCTGCCGGGAGGCGCGTCCGACAATGACAAAAGCTCTGAAAACGATCCCCCTAATCTGTCTCTTTGTTTTTCAAATTACTCTGACGGCTGTTTCGACCCCCTATTCAACGTCTAACGACCCTCTCCACCCCTCTGCCCTGGCTCTGTTTGACTGGTCTAAGAATCCCATTATAAATGGGCGACAAGTTATATCTCACTCCCCCATTTCTGTTTAATGACGGATTCTCTTTTTTGACAAAAATAGCCTCTTTAACTCCCCTTTCAAACCAGTTCTTTTCCCTGGCTAAGATCTGAACCTCACTGTCCTCAAAAGAATGGCCCGTGGCTTCTAGGTGAAGATGTACCGCAGAAGCCGGTCCACTCTGGCACGCCCGTCTGTGTTGGTACATCCTCTTGTGAAGTGGCTGTTTTGTTTCCCCAATGTAGCGCTCACTGCAGTCTTCACTACACTGAATGGAGTAGACCACATTGCTTTGTTTGTGGCTCGGTGTTCTGTCCTTTGGGTGGACTAGTTTTTGTCTTAAAGTGTTTGTGGGTTTGAAATAAACTGGAATTTCATATTGTCTGAAAATCCTCTGTAGTTTTTCCGAAACGCCGGCCAGGTACGGAATCGCTACCCCTTTCCTCCTGGGTTCGGATTCTCTGTTGTCTTGTTTATTGTCCTTGTCTCTCTTGGTTTTGTTGACAGCCCATTTAGGATATCCACAAACAGAGAGGGCTTCCTGCACATGTTGCTCTTCTTTCTCCTTGCCCTCTGTGCTTGTGGGAACCACTTGGGCCCTGTGTTGTAATGTCCGAATAACACCCAGTTTGTGCTGCAGTGGGTGGTGTGAATCAAAAAGCAGGTATTGGTCTGTGTGTGTGGGCTTCCTGAAGACTTCTACTTGGAGTCCCCGGTCTCCTCCTATCGTTACTGCACAATCTAAGAATGCCAATGTGTTATCCTTGGCATCTTCACGGGTGAATTTGATGTTCGGATCTACAGAATTGATATGTGCAGTGAAAGGTTCCAAATCTTGAATTTTGATTTTTGTAAAATTATCATCAACATAACGAAACCAGTGTGTGGGAGGAGTGCCTGGATATGAAGCTAAGGCACTCTGTTCAAATTGTTCCATGTATAAATTAGCCATGATAGGGGAGACCGGTGAGCCCATCGCACAGCCATGAATTTGCCTGTAAAAGTTCCCTCTGAACTGGAAATAGGTGGTATTTAGACAAATTTCCAGCAGTTGGCAGATTTGGTCAGGAGAAAGTTTGGTTCTCTCTTCTAGCTTGGAATCCTGTAGTAAACTCCTTCTCGCTGCTTCGACCGCTACAGCTGTGGGGATACAAGTGAAGTCATACTGCATCTATACCATATTCCAATAACAAGGACTTGACGTGTATACTTAAGCTCTTCATTAGAAAATCATTTGAACGGACTGATGAGTGTTATTAACTCCATGACAAGTTACCGGTTGTAACTTCAAAGGACATACCCACCACTTGGAAAATGGGAACTGCAATGTATACATGTTTTCTCAGAGATACGATCACAAACGCAGACATAAGGACTGACAACAGAGTTGACATTGAGGGTTTTTTGTAATCAGACTTTTACTTCTGACAATTATGACAATTTTTTCACTTTTGACTAACCAATCCATTTCATGAGCAGATATTTGGGGGTTATGTGCAGACTTCCGTCTGTATGCAATGCTATCTCCAACATGGTCAGGTGTGTGTGCCAATTATGCTAATTATCCCATTCACTATAGGTCCTACAGATTCATTGAATTTAAAACCGACTCAAGTTCTATATAAAACTGGACCGGACCATGTCCAAAAGAGGTCCTTGTCTCCACAGCCTAAAGAAACTCTGGTGTACTTGAACATGCCTGGACAAGTTGGTTTCATAAAATGTTTGGCCCATGGGCTGCGACAATTGTCTCCATTATCACTTTCATAGTGACTGCAATTGCTATTTTAATTGTAATTGGCTGTTGCGTTGTCCCTTGCCTCAGAGGTTTAATAGAGCATCTGATCGCTACTGCCCTGGAGCGAAGGGATCCTCCATTATGAATTTTGTTGCTTCCCGTCGATCCCTAATTTCGACTTACTGATACATTAATCTAGTCTGATCAAAATTGAACGAATTAAGTTCTGGCTGAATAAATGAATGATCTAAATTCTAAGCCCTAAGGTGTTGCTCCTTGTGACTTATTCTGCCGTCCGAGTTTTGTACAATGATTTACATGATATATTGACATAAAGACATTGAGATGTGTTATGCTCTATGAATGCTAAGGTTAAATTGTTATATTGGGATGATTAATTTTATTTGTAGAGGGAGCGTTTTGCCACTCTACTATGTAAGTGTGATCACATGTGTTTATGTGATCAAAGAGAGGAGTCTGTGAGGAAAATGTCTTTGTTATGAAATACGTCAAAGGTCGCTGATGTCCTGTTCTTGTGTTATCAATCAATAGTTACCAATACATTGAGGTTTACGACAACTATGGCTGATTTATGCTGATTCAGTTAAATAACCTAGAAGACGTGGTCTTTTAAACTGGACTTTGCCTGTGTTTTACTACCATGTTATGTACCACCATGACCCGTTGTTTGCATAAGTTCATTACCTAAGGGTCCTAATAATGAGTTAATGGTTAACTACTCTGTAGGTTAAATTTAGCTCAGTTCTGTACCAAGACTCAGGGAGACGACAGGAGACGAAGAATCATGTCTGTATCCTCTGCTGTTCAACATTAAAGTGCCTGCATTTTTCCTACGAGGTCTTGAGAATTTCTTCCACACTGGTTTCGTGCGGCTGGTTTGTGGTTCGGGTTGAGAGGACGCGGTCCGGGTGGCCTCGCGCCGGTCGTGCTGCTCTGTCACGGATTTGACCACACTGAGGGGCGCACGTGTCACACACTTCTCCAAGAAGTTGGTGCGCGTCACGTCCCGGGACGTGGCAGTGCTCTTCGCGCGTCCAGCGGGGCTTCCGGGGCCGTGTCTCCCCCCACGCGTCACTATTAATACATTTTGTTGAAAATCTATGAATGTTTGAGTGTTTAAACAAGAGAGAAATGTGAGAAAAGGTTAATTCCAGTCTGAGAAAAGTGTATAATGTGTGTGGTGAGGCATTTACAGCCTTAAAACATGTAGAATAATTGTAAAATATAAAGTTGTCCTACTTCAGGGATTTCTCTTATTGCGGGTTATTTCTGGAACCTAACCCCTGCGATAAACAAGGGATTACTGTAATAAATAAATAAATACATAATATGATAACCAGTAGGGATCTTAATAACCATCTGGTTTAAAAGCATGTTTCGATGGTATCAGTGGTGTAAATAATAATGAACCACAAATACACAGGATGTAATATTCACCGGTCCGTCAGGGTGAGAAAGTGGGTTCTTTTGACACAGTCTCTGGCTCAAACTCTATACGCACAAAAAAAAAAAAAGTACGAAGGACAGAGAGACAGAGAGAGAAAGGAAGTGACATTTTAAAAAGAAGGTCCTTAAAGAAGTGACTGTTTATGCAAAATACGAACATGAGATATAACACAATTCTAATCCAGCTTCTCTGTGAGTAAACTTTGTCTTACATTTATAACAAAAATGATGAAAATACAGATTTTGTCTGGACTAAATGTGTGACTTTTCTAAAATGTTGAACAGTGCTGAGTGAAGGACTTCATACCATCACCGAGGGAGAAGACTTTGCAGCAGAGTGTTGGTTTCATGCATCTGGACAGAAAAGACTCTTCTGTAAAAATGACTGTGATAAAAAAGAAAACATTTTGGTGGAGACTACAGGAAACAGAGCTGAGAAAGGCAGATACAGTATTCAATATAATGAACAGAACTATAGAATGAGAGTGGGAATCAAGAAGGTGCAGCTGTCTGACTCTGGACAATACCAGTGCAAGATGGAAAGGAATTTTTGGTTTGATGGCTCTGATGAATTTAAAATTAAAGTCACTGAAGGTAGGTCCACATTTACATTAATGCATCTTTGTGTTCTTAACGGGCTTGCATCTCCGCAAACGTGACTCTTGCCAGGAGCAGGTCCTCTTCTTGCTTATTTCCATGGACATTATGTTTCTTTGGTTATAATCCAATTTATATAGTATGGTTTTAACATTCTATTTCCAAGGAATCTCCAGAAAGTTACATACTGTGCCTTTATCTTCATTTTTGGCCCTGTTTGTATTTAACTCAGAACACAAAAAAAGAATGCAATCACTCTGGGAGGAAGAAATGACCCATGCTAGTTACTTCATATCATATCATGTGCCTTTATAGAAATTGAATTGTTTCGCAAACCCTACACTACTTCTGTTTGAAGATGAATATGAGACCAGATAAAGAGACTTATTGAATGTTTTGAGAAGAGAAACTGCACAGATAAATATAACGTCCTGCTGATGCTCTGATAACTGTTTTTGTTGAGCTTGTTAACATGTGAACCTCGTGTCTCTCCAGTGATCCAAACAACATCTGCAGTCAGACCCACACATAGTCCTGGTCCAAGTCCTGATCCAGACTCTAGCGCCACCATCAGACCTGAACATGAACTACACTCTGAGGCTTCACACAGTTCATTACAAAGAGGTAAAAAAAACAACATAATAAAAAACATAATAAAAATACAAATATAATAATAAATATAGCCACAAGCGGCGATGATCGGCCCTCGCTTGCACTCACAAGCCCGGCAAAAACTTTGTCGTAGCCAAACCAAATTTGGTACACAGAAACACCGTTGCTAGGCGACCAACAGGAAGTCAGCCATATTGGCCCGAGCACGTGACCCGGTGCCGAAGGCAAATTTTCTCCTCCTCGGGTTTTTGACCCAGACTCACCAGAATCGTGCTGGATCATCTCAACAAGTGGGACATTAAAAGTTATTAAAAGCGTTCTAAAAGAGTGAACGGTGTTTCCGTGAAAACACATTTGCCGGGCGTCCCATTGGCGAGGACAGATGTTTGGCCTGTTGCCAGGGCAACACGGGTATAGCCATAGGCACAATGTATTTTGATTTTCCAGGGGGCGCTGTCGAGCCATTTTTTAAAGATTTTTTAATACAGATTATTTGTAAATTCCTTTTTTTGGCATTCTTGAACTTTGTGCAAAATTTCGTGAGTTTTCTTCGTTGGGAAGTACCCGAACCTTGCAAAAAGGGGGAGAAGAAATTAATAATAATAATAATAATAATAATAATAATAATAATAATAATAATAATAATAATAATAATAATAATAATAATAATAAAAAACAGAACAACAATAATAGGCCCTACGCTTTAGCACTCGGGCCTAAAAAACAACAATGAATGTAGAGATGTACCTAAATACCTTTTACATATTCATTGATTTGTGCCAGTTTACCGTAATTTCACGACCATACGGCGCACCGTACGAAAAGGCGCAGTCTCAGTTTTGTGTGCCATTACTGTATTTAACACACACATAAAGCGCACCGTACGAAAAGGCGCACAAACAAGCATGCAAATGTGCGTATTGAAAAATATATCGGGAGCAAAACTGAGTTTGGTTGTGCTTTATTTAAGTACTAATTACAACAATATTAAACAATAGTCATTATTCAAATCCGTCAAAGTCCTCATCCTCTGTTTCGGAATCGAACAGCTGCGCAAAATCCATAGCAGGTCCACTTCGCTCCTCGCTGTCGGAGTCACTGTCTGTACCGCGCGGTTCCTCAGAAATTTTAACAGTACCAGCAGACACGTTAGCCCAAGCATCTACAATCCATTGGCAAACTGTAGCGTAACTCGCCCGGCGCCCACCGTGTGACTATTCGGTATGTCGAACGTGAGCGGCACCTCGTCCATGTTAGTGATGTGGCTTGGTTGGATCCGTTTGTCGCTGATGTGCTTCCTGCAGTACGAGCGAAAGTTTGTCAGCTTTTCATTGTAATCCGCCGGCCGTTGCTGCGCTACCGTAGTCCTGGTCCGGATCGATAAATGGCACCGTCTCATAAAGCGGAAGCACCAAGACGGACCTCCTTGGAAATGTTCGATTTTCATCTCCTTCGCTAGCGTTTCTGCCTTTAGGCGCATAGTCACCGTCGAAACGCTCCTGCCACTCGTTCTTTGCTCTATGATCCACTGCTCGAGTCTCGCCTCCAACTCTGGCCACCTCGCCTTATTTCCGCGGAAACTCAGCTGCGTCTTCTTCACCTGTCGCAGTTCGTTTTCCATCTTCCTCCACTTACGAACCATCGACTCGTTAATGTTGAAATTTCTCGCGGCGGCTCGATTCCCATGTACCTCCGCGTAACTGATCGCCGTCAGTTTAAACTGAGCTTCATAGGCGTGTCTCTTTGCCATTTTCAGGGTTGTTAAAACAGCAATGTTGTGCATAAAGCACATACCTGTTCTTTTATACACAAGCCACGCCCACACTTCCCCCTTTAACGTTCTCATGCTTTTTCTAACACGTCCGCCTCACATAGGGCGCACCCCTTTTTCTATCACGTCCGCCTCACACAAGGCGCACTGCACGAAAGGGCGCGTGGCTCATTTTGAAGAAAATCTAAGACGTTTATATGCGCCTTATGGTCGTGAAATTACGGTAGTTTGAATTCAAAAGACAAAAAAGTGCAATACTGGTGATACTGCCAATAACAGATGACTCAAGTGAAAATAACTGTGTCCTCTCTCCAGGTTGTCTGTTGTTTGTGGCTCTGGCTGGAGCTGGAGTTCTGCTCCTCGTCTCTGCAGCTCTGGTTGTGTTTTACTGTAAGAAAAGAATCAACAGGACTCAAAGTGAGTCTGAAATATTCATATTACCATCATATTACATTTGAATGTGAAGGAACCACAATAATCATAAAATGTGAAACTTTTTCTTCCAGATGTAAACAGAGGAGTTCAACAGGTGAGATCTAAATGTCCAAATGATTCCACACACACATCAGGTGAAGCTTGTGTTTGTCATAAAGATACAGTAATAATTTCTTGTTTGTTTCTCAGATTGCTGCAGCTGAAGACTGCACATACCAGAGTCTGAACCTGAACTCCATTGACCCAAACCAGACCTACAGTACTCTTTCTGTCCAGCAGAGAGGGCCACCACATGCAAAAACAGATATTTAAGACACACTGATGTCCACATTACTTCCTTACTGTTTTATATTTTTAATAACCTGATGCATGCTGATTCTATTATGAGGCTTTTCTTTCTTTAAGAACATAATATTGGAATCATTAATTAGATATCTTTTTTTGTTTTCTCATCCTCTCATCGTCCCCTTCACTCTCCTCAGTTTCACCTTCACCACCTCCAGGGTCCAAACCCCGGGGAGAAGACATCTCCTAAACATCATCTAACTGGCCACGTCCTTCATCATAATGTTTTCTGCTGGAGTCTGAGCACTAAAGATCACTCATTCAGTAAAGTTTATACTAACACTTCTCTTTGTGTGTGTCTGAGTCTCTTCAATAAACTCTGTATACATTGCCTTATACATGCTCTCATGTACTGGTGTTTCTTCAGTGGTGATGCCTGATGAAAAAACAAACATTTAGAGTATTAAAATGTATCAAAACTGCTCCTGTCACACTTGTGTTATTGGCTAATGACTAATGGTACAGAGATATCTACCAGACAGTTATCTCCAGTGTCCTCTTCAACGCAGTGGTCTGCTGGGGAGGAAGCGTCAAGAAGGAGGACGCTGTGTGGTTGGATAAGCTGGTGAGGAAGGCAGGATCTGAAGTGGGAGCAGAGCTTGACTCACTCACATCTGTGGCTGAGAACAGGGCCCTAAACTAGCTTCTGTCCATCCTGGATAACCCCCAGCACCCCCTGCACAGCACCATCACCGGACAGGAGAGCAGGGACAGGCTATTGTCACTGTTTTGCTCCACAGACAGACTCTGGAAGTCGTTTATTCCACACACCATACAGCTATTCAACGCTTCACTGTAATTTGATAAACTGATATGAATTGATCTTATTCTTATTATGTTGTCGCTGCCTAAAAATGAATTTCTTTTGGGATAATAAAGTATTCTATTTATCTATAAACGTCTCCTGTCAGTGATGTCAGAGAAGGGCATCTGGCTTAAAAGCATGTTTGAATGGTAAAAGAGGGGTAAATAATTATACAACTGTAACCAGTGAGACTAAAATGCAGGTTTTTTAGGCAGTCTGTCTAAATTCCTTTTTTTTTGGTGTGCCTGTGAACGCACGGTTTGATTATGGGGATTAGTTTAAGGTGTGCTCACCGGGGCTGGTTCATTTATTCAGGGCTGTGGCTGAGATGGGTGCTACGTCGTGTGAGTGCTCTTTTGTTCATTTTCTTTTGTCTACAATGTTGTATGATGTGTAGCATAGTGGCAACATTATAGCTTGTGTTTTATATTTGCGCCAGGGAGCTGAAAGGGGGGTTTTGTGCTGTCCGCCTCCGTCTGGCTGTACCCAGGGCCCTGCTCGTGCCATAGGGATATTAAAGCACTAAGGTAACTTGACTACATTCTTCCACATTAAGCAGCCTTGGAGTGAAGTTGCACTTGGGTCAGTGTGCTTATTTTTTTGTTGTTGTTCAACAGCAGACCACGGTCGGACAAGTGTGCTCTCAATTGTGCTCTTTCTTTTTGTATAAGTTTTGTGTTCAACTGTGCTCTTTGTAGATAAAAATTAGAAGTGCTAGACAGTCCATTTGGGGTTACGCATGTGGAGTGAATTACTAACTGTGCTTGCTGTAATTGAGAATCTACTGCACCTTAACCCAGTGAAATGTGTGTGTAAATCTAACCAATGCACCTTAACCCAGTGGTTTCTGCGAGTGTCAAACTAACGCACTTTATCCCATTGACTATAGCACTTTATTGTATTTTAGGAGTTTGCATTTTTAAACTTAAGTTGAATAAATAAATAAAATTGTATCTATTTTTACACTATCCCTGCCTTTTATGAATGATTTCTATTCTGTCAGATTTACCTGTTATACTACTAAAAATATAAGCGGGGGCCTTAACCGCTCTCGGTTACACAACAAAAAGACTTAGGATGTTGTATTCTCTAGTCCAGGGGTCTCCAACCTGTAGCTCAGGAGCTACCAGTAGCTCTTCACCTTCTTTCAAGTAGCTCACCAAGGGATTTCTGAATCATATGTGTTGTGCTGAAAAACTAAAATGTAATTTATGAATATTAACATTGTAAATGTCTCATCTTGATGCCTGACTTTGTGCCCTAATAAATTAACAATGGTTTATGTTTTATAAAAATCTAATGTCGTAGCTCTTATATTTACTCAATTTCTTGTGATCGATAAATGAGTAGCTCTCTGTCATTTTGTATAAGTAGCTCACCACAGGAAAAAGGTTGAGACCCCTGCTCTAGTCCATCAGGGCGGTGTGGGTTCTTCTGAAACAGTCTGTGGTTAAAACTCTATAGGCAAAAAAGAACAAAGACAGAGAGACAGAGAGACGAAGAGAGAAGAAAGAAGGTCCCTAATAAAGTGTCTCTGTTTATGTGAATATGAGCATGAGATATACAATTCTAATCCAGCTTCTCTGTGAGTAAACTTTGTCTTTTCATTCATTTTTTATTATAAACGTAGTAAACACACAGATTTGTATTTGATTAAATGTGTGACTTTTCTAAAATGTTGAACAGTGCTGAGTGAAGGACTTCCTGGTGTTGTATTTGGAGACAGTCGTGTTTATACCACCACAGAGGGACAAGACTTCACAGCAGAATGTTTGTTTCATAGTTATGGATATAAAAGACTCTTCTGTAAAAATGACTGTGGTAAAAAGAAAAACATTTTGGTGGAGACTACAGGAGACAGAGCTGAGAACGGCAGATACAGTATTCAGTTTGATGAACAGAACTATATAATGACAGTGGGAATCAAGAAGGTGCAGCTGTCTGACTCTGGACAATACCAGTGCAAGTTGGAAAGGACTTTTTGGTCTGATGACTACGATACATTTCAGATTACAGTCCTTAAAGGTAAGAACACATTTAAATAAATACCTTAAACATATTCAATTATTTAACTTGAAAAGTAAAAAATGTTTCGGGCAAAAATATCATAGTTATTTCTAAAGCATTTGTATAGAATTTAGCTAACCCTGCACAAATTGTTTGTACATAAGAACATGAATATGAGGTCAGCTACAGAGAAGTGAAATGACAAATATGAATATAACATCCTGTCTCATAACTGTTTTTGTTCAGCTCAAACACCTGTGAAAAAACCTTCTCCTCGTGTCCCTCCTGTGATCCAAACAACAACTGCAGATCCTGATCCTGGTTTTGACCCAGATCCTGATCCAAGTCCTAGTCTGGATCCAAACTCTGGCCCTACTATCAGACCTGAACATGAACTACAGTCTGAGGCTCCACACAGCTCTTCACAAACAGGTATCCTAAAAGAAACAACAATGAACAGCTTCAGTTTGAATCCTGTAGAGACGTGTGCCAAAAGGGCTGAGGGAGAAATCCTCACTACCACCACCAGTATAACAGGAAATATTTTGAAACACGTAAAAACACTTTGATTTGACTCTTGTTGTACTGGAATTATTACTGTTACACATTTATTTCTATCTTTACTTTACACACATTACTGCACATTTCACTGCTGCATCTTCCATTGCACATTTTTGATGCACACTGCACATTTTGGACTTCTGTAAATAGGTATTTATTGATTCTTTAGCACTGCTTTTACATTTTAGATTTTTGTCTTTTGTTTTTGTAGTGTCTTTATATTGTATTTTGTACACTGTCTTTTTGCACTACTTGGCCAGAGAGAAACGAAATTTTGATTCACTGTATTTTGAACACATATGTGCCCGGCCACGGAAAAACCAGACACAAGTCGTCCCGGAGACATTTTGAGTTATTCACAGATTCTGAAAGTGTAGATTCTAAACAGAATTGACAATAAAGCTGACTTTGAACTTTGAACTTGAACTTTGATGACCTATAGTGCTACGAAAGATAAATACTGTGTCTGAATGATCTTAATCAGAACATGCACAACAGGTGAAATCCTCCAGTTTAGGTAGTCCAGACCAAGACCAGCTCAAGATCTGGAGATGGGTCCCCGGGGTTGGTCTTACAATCATCCATCCATCCGTCCATCCATTTTCTTCCGCTTATCCGGGGCCGGGTCGCGGGGGCAACAGTCTAAGCAGGGACTCCCAGACTTCCTTCACCCCGGACACTTCCTCCAGCTCCTCCGGGGGGACCCCAAGGCGTTCCCAGGCCAGCCGGGAGACATAGTCCCTCCAGCGGGTCCTGGGTCTTCCCCGGGGCCTCCTCCCGGTGGGACATGCCCGGAACACCTCCCGAGGGAGGCGTCCAGGAGGCATCCGAAACAGATGCCCGAGCCACCTCAGCTGGCTCCTCTCCACGTGGAGAAGCAGCAGCTCTACTCCGAGCGCCTCCCGTGTGACTGAGCTCCTCACCCTATCTCTAAGGGTGCGCCCAGCCACTCTGCGGAGGAAACTCATTTCGGCCGCTTGTATCCGCGATCTCGTCCTTTCGGTCATTACCCAAAGCTCATGACCATAGGTGAGGGTAGGAACGTAGACTGACCGGTAAATTGAGAGCTTCGCCTTTTGGCTCACCACCACAATGGTCCGGTACAACGACCGCATCACTGCCGACGCCGCACCGATCCGCCTGTCAATCTCACGCTCCATCCTCCCCTCACTCGTGAACAAGACCCCGAGATACTTGAACTCCTCCACTTGAGGCAGGGACTCTCCACCCACCCAGAGAGGGCAAACCACCTTTTTCCGGTCGAGAACCATGGCCTCGGATTTGGAGGAGCTGATCCTCATCCCAGCCGCTTCACACTCGGCTGCGAACCGCCCCAGTGCACACTGGAGGTCCCGGTTTGATGAAGCCATCAGGACAACATCATCTGCAAACAGCAGAGATGAGATCCTGTGGTTCCCAAACCGGATCCCCTCCGGCCCCTGACTGCCCCTAGAAATTCTGTCCATAAATATAATGAACAGAACCGGTGATAAAGGGCAGCCCTGGCGGAGTCCAACATGCACCGGAAATGGGTCCGACTTACTACCGGCAATGTGAACACAGCTCCTGCTCCGGTCATACAGGGACCGAACAGCCCTTATCAAAGGGCCCCGAACCCCGTACTCCCAGAGCACCCTCCACAGGGCCCCACGAGGGACACGGTCGAATGCCTTCTCCAGATCCACAAAGCACATGTGGACTGGTTGAGCAAACTCCCATGCACCCTCGAGCACCCGATGGAGAGTATAGAGCTGGTCCAGTGTTCCCCGCCCGGGACGAAAACCACACTGCTCCTCCTGAATCCAAGGTTCGACTATCGGTCGAATTCTCCTCTCCAGCACCCTGGAATAGACCTTACCGGGAAGGCTGAGGAGTGTGATTCCCCGATAGTTGGAACACACCCTCCGGTCCCCCTTCTTAAACAGAGGGACCACCACCCCAGTGTGCCAATCCAGAGGTACTGTCCCCGACCGCCAGTTCTCATCAAAACTGTACCGTGATTTCAAACTTTAAATTGCCAGTTTCTACTCAATTGTAGCGTTTAACTTGAGAACTCCCGCCACATGACATCACAAGGTGGAACAGAGCATCTTGAGCTTTGGAGATGTGTAACATAAGACCTTTCACTTTTCCTCTCCAGGTTCTCTGCTGTACATTGGAGTGTCCCTTGCAGTGATTCTGATGCTCTTCTCAGTTGTTCTTTTAATATTTTACTGCAAAAAGAAAAAACAAATCCAAAGGTAAAGTATTAATGCAAATGCACCAGTGCTGTTTAGTCTTTATGACATGTTTTTATTATTCTTTCTGCAGAGTTTTCAGTGAACAGAGAGTTTGGGGAAGTTCCAGAGGTGAGATCTGAAGTGCAGTCAGTGGCCGTTTCCCAATTCAGCGACGGCACGCTTGTGAGTGTGCACTTGGTCTGTCGTCGAGACGGCGCACACTCGCTCTGTCCTTAGTGCACTACGTTTCTCACATGGGCGTCTGCGAAATGGAACAGGTCCCGCCTCAGCTCAATGAGCCGGGTGGTCTGCTCCTTGTTCCCTACAGACAAAAATATTATTCTATTGCGACTAGTAATACTTGGAATTGGGACATGGCCAATGTTCCCCCTAATTTTTAATGTGTCTGAGCAAACACACACTAACTCCACATCCGAAATGCCCCCCTCCCCCCGCGCGGCTCGCACTTTGCAGATATAAAAAAAAAAATGACCCCGCGGCTGAATAATAAGCGGAGATCCGCTAAAAGCTCTTTCATCCCTGGTTTACAGTGCGATGCATAAGTTTTCTTGTGCGCTGAGAAGTGCGCAGCTGAGAGTAAACGCTGGACATGGCGATACTGTAGAATATCCAGCATTACAACAGCAAAGGAAATATAGAAGTGTAAGGGGAAAAGCATGTGAACGGTAATACAGGTGCCGTGATCTATGCCGTTACGGCTACCGTCACACATGTTTAGCGTAGTTTATGAAGAGTTTCATGTAGCATAGTTGTAGGTGAGGTGAACCAGTACGTATATTTTATAGTGACGTCGCAACTCTCACTTGTGGATGTCGCTGGCGAGTCGGTCTTTGTAGTCATATATCCTCCCGCGCTGTGCATGCTGGGGCTTTTAAGTGTGCGAAGTTTGCATGCTTGGTCCACGCCACGATTTCCATGGAAACGACGGAGCTCGTCTCGACGGTGCAGGGGGAAAAAAACGAATGGAATGGCGCTTGTCGCGCCGGATATGACGCACATCCCGTTCCAAGGACGCTCACAAGTGTGCCGTCGCTGAATTGGGAAACGGCCAGTGTGTCTCAGAAGCATCATCACACTTGTGTATCTGATCATTCAGTGAACTCAAGGGCATTTCCTCACAACTTCTTTCTTAGAATATGTGAATTATGTGATGGTCCTGGTCTACTCAAGTCCCTGTAAGTAGTTTAACAAAGCCGACTACACTTTCTGGAGCCGTCTAGTCCACTCTCCTGAGAGTTGTAAAGAGAGGCAGGTGAATCATACAGCTCTGAGACCACTGCAAAATGATCAGTTTTTCTGATTTTACTACTTATAGGTATGTGTTTGGGCAAAAGGAACATTTTTGTTTGAGTCTATAAACTACTGACAACATTTCCCCCAAATTCCAAATAAAAATATTATCGTTTAGAGCATTTATTTACAGAAAATGACAAATGGTCAAAATAACAAAAAAGATACATGTTTTCAGACCTCAAACAGTGCAAAGAAACAAAATCAAATTTCATTTTAAAACAACATAATACTAATGTTTACACTTAAGAAGAGTTCAGAAATCAATATTTGGTGCAATAACCCTTATTTTTAATCACAGTTTTCATGCGTCTTGGCATGCTCTCCACAAGTCTTTCACATTGTTCTTGGGTGACTTTATTCCACTCCTGGTACAAGAACTGAAGTAGCTCAGCTTTGTGTTTGTGTTGGAATTCAACAGACGCTGGAATGGAATGGCTGTAATACATGTAGAGATGCTGATTTCACAAAAAAATGCAGTGGTCTCTTATTTTTTTCCAGAGCTGTATCTAACTTAAACATTCAACATGTTGTGGCATGACTTTGTCCATTCAAGTCGCCCATGCTTCCTTTGTAGGGAGTATTATAACCTCTGATGATATAGGCCACATAAAAAAGACTGAGCTCGACAGGTCCTTGGTACAGTCATTTCTCTCAGTTTCAATATTGCAGTATTTTTTATAAATGGAACTGCAGATCAGCAGAGACACAGTGGAGGTCATGTGGATGCTGGACAGCTGTAGAACATTTCCAGCAGCACTAATAACTATTAAAGTCCTTTTACTCACTGTTTTGTTGCAGGGGGACAGGGAGTACGAGGAGGTGCCGGAGCGACAGGTGCAGAACACATCTGACATTTACAGTTTGTCCTCAGCTCCAGCTCACGCACAGGTGAGTCATGTGACCTGATACTATAAAAGAGGAACTCAGGGAAAACGTAATTATAAATGTAAACTTTGTACCATAAGTGTTTTGGGGAAGCTGATGCTCTTCTCTTGCTGATAATAATGGGCAG
Organism: Paratrypauchen microcephalus; assembly: GCA_036785185.1. Taxonomy (NCBI): domain Eukaryota; kingdom Metazoa; phylum Chordata; class Actinopteri; order Gobiiformes; family Gobiidae; genus Paratrypauchen; species Paratrypauchen microcephalus. The sequence goes on from JAVJIX010000036.1 coordinate 1,151,013, forward strand.
CAAGTTGAGTTTAATGTACAAGTTGAGTTTAATATACTCAGGACATTTGAGGACTATACTTGCCCAAGAACCCCAAACCAGGGAATAAAGGATTAATCCAAGACTAAACCAGGACAGGAAAGGGGAAGGCCAGCAATACAGTTTTTAAAATCAGGAAGTAAAAAAAGAAAATTTGCAATAATTATATAAAATATAGCTGCAAGCAGCAATGTGGGGCCAAGCAGTGACCCAGCCTAATTTGATGACGTGTGTTGGATCAGTCTTCACCCAAAACACATTTTTGCATGTTGTAGCGCCCCCTAGTGGCCAATGTGCTCCAAATTTGGTATGACTAATTCTGTATGGATGGTACAATGCGCACCGTTTCATTGAGAGAGCTGAAACGCACGTCAACACACATCAATTTGATGACGTTCGTTGACGTGGGAGTTTTTGAAAATCAGACTTATGGTTCAAAAGTTACAAGCAGAAATGAGGGAGGAGAAGCATTTTGAGTGTTTTTCATAAAATCCAAGATGGCGGACATTCTATTCCGGCGGACATGACGTCACAGGATGCGTTGGATTCGTCTTGGCCCCAGGATTCTAGGGATTCCAAGTTTTTGCGAATCGGGCGTACGGAAGGAATTTTCAGGTACATTTCTGCGTGTAACTTTTGAACTGTATGTCCAATTTTCAAAAACTTGGCATCCCTGGACTCCTTGGGCCAAGCCGAATCCAACGCACCATATGACGTCACCCTATGACGTCATTTTCCGCCATTTTGAATTTTATGAAAAACACTCAAAATGCTTTCCTTGCCTGGAAGAATCCATGACTCATCGCTGTACCAGCGGTGAGTCTGGTAACGCTTTGTCCAGAATGCGCTGCTGTTGCGCGTAGACAAACAGCTAAGTGAACCAATCAGAGATTGCGCCATCTTGATTCAAAACTGAGGAGGAACTTCCGCTGCCTAAAAGTGACTTTGCGGGCGAAGTCGGGTGCACTGACGTCACCATCTTTGAACGAATCAGAATCGCGGAGTCCGTTTTTAACCGGAGGAGCGAGGGTGGAGGGAGGGTGTCCAAATGGTATCGCGCTGTATAGGAAATACAGAGAGATATCATTTGGCTGGCCAGGTAATCTCCTTCCTCAATTTTGGACCAATTTTGCTCAAATTTGGTACATAGCATCTTTGGACTGAGCCTCATCAGAAATATGCCTGGGTAAAACTTTGACCTGCTGGTGGCACTAGAGGGCAACTTTGACCTGCTGGTGGCGCTAGACGGTTGGGGGTGGGGGCCTATAAATTGCTGTGGGTAATGAGGAGACTGGTTGGAATGTGCATGCAAAATTTCACAACTTTTTACCAGACGGTTCTAGGGGTTACCATAGACTCCCAGAGGCGGAAGAATATTTTATAATAATAAGAATCAGTAGAAACACTATGGGTGCCTCGCAGCTTCGCTGCTTGGCCCCAATAAATAACAATATAAGTGGCTTTATAATATTTGTACATTTTTGATTTGGGATATTTTGCTTATTTATAATATAATACTTTCAGTACTTTTACTTGAATAAAAGTCTGAGTAATATTATTTTAAAGGAACGTTACTCTTATCTTAGTACAATGTTCGGCTGCTCTACCCACCTCTGCTCATAATGAGATCAGCTGCAGTGCACATGGTCTTATAGCGCCCCCATCAGGACGCACCACAGAACTACAGGATCAACAAACCTGTACTCTAGTCTGTGCAGGTGGTGTACTCTGATGTGACAGACTTCAGCAGGAACAGCGCCCCCCACAGTCGGGCTGAGGCAGTGGTCTACTCTACAGTGGTCTACTCTACAGTACAAACTCAACACCCTCAACTGTACTCCACCATTTCTGCACATGATGTTTGAGGATATCTTAACATATATCTTAACTTGTGAATTTAATACTGTTCTTTTTTAACTTTCCTTTGAACAGTTGAATAAGCTGTGGTGAATGTTGAAATGTCTGTTAGTTTTATGTTGCTAATAGCCGTACTGCTAGAAGGGAAGTTGAAGGGTTAGTAATGAAATGAGAAAAATGTTTTTTATGAACAAGACATGTGAAAAAAACACTCACAATATAATAATAAATATAACCAATATCTGGAGGTACCGTATTTTCACGACCATAGGGCGCACCGTGTTATAGGGCGCAGCTTCAGTTACGGGTGTCTTTTTGGTATTTAACACATACAAAAGGCGCACCGGGCTATAGGGCGCGGGCACGATAAAACGTACCGGTAAAGTCCTGGTTCAGAGCGCACGTGCACTTCCTCATTGCGTGCGCTGACGGCTCGTGCTCTTCTTATGCGCTGATGCGCTGTGTTGAAGTTCAGAATGTGTTTAGTTGGTGGATTTAATTACATAAACTTTCAACACGAACAAAATCATATGTGTGTTATTAATAAGCCTAAGAAAATAGTGTGATTTGAATTGTGTTTTATTAAAAAAAGCAGCGGGAGCAAATATGAGTTCGGTTGTGCTTTATTTGAGTGCGTAATAAGTACCGTATTTAGCATAGTGCTCACATAATTTTTACAATCATCAAATCCATCAAAGTCCTCATCTTCTGTATCTGATAAGAACAACTGGGCTAGAGTACAGTCAAACATGCCAGGTTCTCTCTCGTCACAGTCAGAGTCTGTCTCGTTGCCATCCGTCTCCTCGTGAAAGATGCCGGCTTTTGCAAAAGCCCGAACAACAGTACAAGTAGACACATTAGCCCAAGCATCTACAATCCATTCACAGATTGTGGCGTAACTCGCTCGGCGTTGCCTCCCAGTCTTCGTAAATGTGTGTTCGCCATCTGTCATCCATCGCTCCCACGCCGTGCGCAGCCTTACTTTGAACGCCCTGTTCACGCCAATGTCCAGCGGTTGGAGTTCCTTTGTCAAGCCTCCCGGAATGACAGCGAGCTCCGAGTTCATTTGCTTCACCTGTTTTTTGACACCGTCCGTGAGATGAGCGCGCATGGAGTCACAGATCAACAGGGACGGTGACGCGTGAAAAAAAACGCCTGGTCTCTTCACATACACCTCATTCAGCCACTCTTTCATTTTGTCCTCATCCATCCAGCCCTTTTCGTTAGCCTTAACGATTACTCCAGCTGGAAATTTCTCTTTAGGCAGAGTCTTCCTCTTAAAAATTACCATAGGTGGCAGTTTCTGTCCATTAGCATGGCAGCCAAGCACAACAGTAAAAGCTGATTTTTCGTGTCCCGTTGTGCGTATCGCTACCGTGCTAGTCCCCTTCTTCTCAACAGTGTGACTCACCGGGATGTCAAAAGTGAGCGGCACTTCGTCCATGTTGGTTATGTGATTGGGCTGGATGTGTTTGTCGGCAATCTTCTTACTACAGTAAGAGCGGAAGATGGACAGCTTTTCTTTGTAATCTAATGGAAGTTGCTGCGCCACCGTAGTCCTTGCCCGGATGGAAAGATTGCGGCGTTTCATAAAACGAAAACACCAAGACGGAGCTCCTTGAAAATGTTCAATGTTCATTTCTTGTGCAAGCGTTACTGCTCTCAGACGAATGGTGACGGTAGAGACGCTTCTCCCAGCTGTCCTCTGCTCGTTAACAAATTGATCCAGGCGGTCTTCCAGCTCAGGCCACCTGGCTTTGTGCCCGCGGAAACTCAGCTGCGTCTTCTTTACTTGTCGGAGTTCGTTTTCCAACTTCCTCCACTTACGAACCATGGACTCATTAATGCTGAATTCTCTCGCTGCTGCTCTATTCCCGTGTTTCTCCGCGTAGCTGATTGCTTGCAGTTTAAACTGTGCTTCATAGGCGTGTCTCTTAACAGGTGCCATTCTCAGGGTTGTCAAAACAATGTTCCGCATACCGCGCATACCTGCCCATTTGTACTATTCGGGGTCTGTCTTCGCTCACGTCCGCACGTTCACGCCACGCCCCTTGTCTTCTATTACGCCCGCGTCTCACAACAACACAATTGGCGCACCGCACCATAGGGCGCGGCGTGCATTTTGAAGAAAATTTAAGACTTTTAGGTGCGCCTTATGGTCGTGAAAATACGGTAAATGGTGGGCTCTGTGTGTGGTTGGGTTTCAACTGTTTAGCAGGTGAATAATATAATGTAATGTAATGTAATGTAATAGAATAGAAATCCCAGTCTATTTCAAACCCGCAAACACTTTAAGACAGAAAATGGTCCACCCAAAGGACAAAACACCGAGCCACAAACAAAGCAATGTGGTCTACTCCATTCAGTGTAGTGAAGACTGCAGTGAGCGCTACACTGGAGAAACAAAACAGCCACTTCACAAGAGGAAGTACCAACACAGACGAGAGAGCCAGAGTGGACCTTCATCTGCCGTACATCTCCACCTAGAAGCCACGGGCCACTCCTTTGAGGACAGTGAGGTACAGATCTTGGCCAGAGAAAAGAACTGGTTTGAGAGGGGAGTTAAAGAGACTATTTTTGTCAAGAAAGAGAATCCTTCGTTAAACAGAAATGGAGGTCTCAGACATCATTTGTCTCCCATCTATAACTCTATCCTCAAACCTAAATCAAAACAAACATAGAAAACAATAGTGCAGCAGGTCAGGTCCAGAGGTGTGAAAACACCCATTATGGACCTGAATGGTTCTGCTAACAAGACCCCAAACTCCACCTCCACTGCAGATTTAATAGGCCCACCTAACTAACAGAAACTGTAAACATGTAGATGTGGCAGTCTCAGAGTGATTTCATTGTAGTTAGCTTCAGGCAGATATAGGCAGTGTCCACCAGCATCTGACCAGAACTGAAGAAGCAGCTTGGATGAGCTGTGAAACTTATTCGACCAAATAAACTTTTGTCCAGTTGACAAATTGAATTTCTCCTTTTGCCATAATATAATAGCCTATATAATTCACCTGTAATTGTATTTATTTGAAATAAAGTTTGTATATGTTGCCTTATATGTGCTCTAGTGTCCTGGTGTGTCTTGAGTGGTGATGCCGAGTGTCACTGACTGAAATGTCTCCTATTACAAAAAGGCCAGAGATCAGAGAAGGGCATCTGGCTTAAAAGCATGTTTGGATGGTAACAGTGGTGTAATCAGGGACGTGCACAGGAATTTTTAGGGGCAGTTGCTCTGACCTGAAGAAAGGGCAAACCAACCCCCCCGACTGGCGATTGTGGTGGGATTCTTCAAGAACTCAGGCTTAGTCGGAATAAGCGTTTTTAGGTGGTTTATTGTGCTCTCCCACTGTGAAAAAAGGTGTCAAATGTGCATGGAAAAAATATTTACAGTGGTGCAGTGATTAAAAAAAAAGTTTCTGCAGACTTCCCCTTTAATTCTTTCAGTCTTCGCTCTCTTTCTCTCCGCGCACGTTACCTCCACTGTAACCAAGACAAGACTGACTGCAGAGCTGCAGAGTGCACCTATATACCCCCATTTGCCCCTCCCACATGACATAACACCCACTGGAAACATTATTTACACCATTGCCACTATTAAATGGCTAATATTTTATGTACCAAACGTTGTGCACAGATAATAGCGTTAATACAAAATCAATAAGTCACATACAACACTTCAAATGTACAGAGAATACGAATAATTGCCCATGCAAATGATCCGTGACTCACATTGGGACATCGTGGTCCATGCTCTGATAGAGGCGGTTGCGTTGCATGAAGCAATAACACCAAGAAGGTCTTCCCGCAAAGTCATTTATATTCATGGCCTTGGCAGGTACCTGGGCGTGGAGATGTAACTGCACTGTTGACAAGCCTCTCTCAGCAGTATGTTCTTCAAACACCCCTTTCTTAACTTGTTCTTCTAGCTGTGGCCATCTAGCTTTTAGCCCACAATTAGCCTTTTTTGTTTTCTTCATTGCAGTTAGAGTATCCTCCACTGTTCTCCAGTCCCTCACAAGTTTCTCGCTCACTCCAAACGTTCTTTCTGCTGCTCGATTGCCATTTTCAGCTGCATATTTCACGACTTACAGCGTGTAATCTGCAGAACATGATTTTCTTTTTGGGGCCATTTGTGTTGGGTCTTCTCAGTTGTCCTTTTAAGTTTGTTTACATTTTCAGTGGTACAGAAGTAATAGTGTAGCAGATACTGGCACACAAGTAGGGTGACCATTCGTCCGGATTTCGTCCGGACAGTCCGGTTTTAGAGCTGTCTGTCCGGCCGTCTGTCACGTGTCCTCCTTTTTTACATTTTGTCCTCCTTTCGAACCCTCGTCGCCCACCGTTGCATAAATCGTCATAAATCCCCACCCATTATTTACACTTGCTAGTAGCAAGTATTCTTATTATTTTTTAACATATCCTAGATGAGATCTATGGTTATGCCGTGGCACAGAGTGAGACTTCATACAGAAACATCAACGCGTGCGGCATGACACACTATTGGTTAAATACACGGAAGCAGCTCGAAGCGCAAAGCGCGAGTACAGAGAAGAGAAGAAGAGCGCTATAATGAGCGCTATAAGAACGCTATAATGTTTGGCGAATATGTCTGGGTCTGGAAATACTATAAAGTTGATGACAACAACATTGACATAGCAAACGGTGGGATATGTAAACTTGGGATTGGAAGGGGTGGAAAGGAAAGGGCGACATTTAACACAACAAACCGATACGGCACCTAAATGTTTGTCTAAAGAGCAAACTTAAACTACAAAGCAACTAATGAGAGTTATATAAATGAAGTTATTACCTGATGGTTCTCAGTTTGTTTTATCATCACCGCAGTGTGCGCTTAGCAGCTGAAACTACACTCTACAGTCTGCCCAACAACAGAACAATCTATTTTCTGATCGTTTTTTTCGCTGAAAACGCGCGGTGCCTGCATAAACTGAGCCACACAGACCGATTTTCTGGGCACAAAAAAAAATAAAAAATAAAAAAATCAGCGTGAGAAATGCCATGTGTGGCGTGTGAGCGTGTGACCATGTCGAATTGCGTGTGTCACACTCTCAATGCGTGAGACTTGAGAGCCCTGTCAAATACAAACACCCGACACAATACAGCGAGTTACAGGCAACCCAGCCAAAGACGAGTCAGCTCACGCTGCAGGAGAGTTTGAAAAGGAGACAAAAAAATGCCCCTTGACAGTGCGAAGGCCCAGGAGAACACAGCCAGGAGCACAAATGATCGCAATGAGTGACTTACCATTCGCCTTTGTAGAGAACCCTGGATTTCTTATGCTTATGGAGCATGCTGGACCTCAATAATAATAATAATAATAATAATAATAATAATAATAATAATAATAATAATAATAATAATAATAATAATAATAATAATAATAATAATAATAATAATAATAGCAAAAAACAAACAAAAAAACAAGGTGTCCTCACTTTAGGGCCTTTGTCCTCCGTTTTGGACACAAGTGTCCTCCTTTCCGGTTTCATGCCAGTGGTCACCCTACACACAAGCCTACAGCGCCCTCTGGTGGCTGTCATGAGAGGGTGCAATTTTAATATATAGCGGTAGTTTTCAAGTCAAGCCACGAGAGGGCGCTCAAGGCGTGTGAAAATTTAAAAAAATATGTCGCTCTGGGGTATAAGTCGTATACGACGGCGTATAAGGGCCACATGAAGAAAAAAAAAAAGCTACTACGAGATTAAAGTCGTAATATTACGAGATTAAAGTCGTAATATTTTGAGAAAAAAAATGCTACTACGAGATTAAAGTCGTAATATTACGAGATTAAAGTCGTAATATTTCGAGAAGAAAAAAAATAATGCTACTACGAGATTAAGAGATAAGATAAGATAAGATAAGACTTTATTGATCTCACACAGGAGAAATTTCCTTGTCACAGTAGCTCCAGGAAGGGACAGTTTGAACAAGAAGACAAGTGCATGCAGGCAAAAATGGCATAAAGATAGGTAATAATAATAATAAAAAAAATAAGTAATAAATCGAATAATAATAATAGTAGAAATAATAATGAAAACAGTGACAGGGAGAGTATTGAAAAATTGGAAAAACGATATTGCACGATAGGAGTATTGAAAAAACAACAATATTGCACATTGGGAAAACGATATTGCACGGTAGGACTATATATTAGAATTATACAGTCTGATGGCGGTGGGGATGAAGGATCTGCGGTAGCGCTCCTTCTTGCACTGGGGGTGCCTCAGTCGGCTGCTGAAGGAGCTGCTCAGCTCCTCAATAGTCCGGTGCAGAGGGTGAGAGGTGTCGTCCATGATGGACGTGAATTTGGCCAGTACCCTCCTCTCAGCCACCTCCTCTACACGGTCCAGAGGACAGCCCAGAACAGAGCTGGCCCTCTTGACCAGCTTATTCAGTCTTTTTCTGTCCCGTTCTGTGCTGCTCGGGGCCCAGCAGACGACAGCGTAGAGGAGAGCAGAGGCCACCACAGAGTCATAAAAGGTCTTGAGCAGAGGCCTGCACACTCCAGAGGACCTCAGTCTCCTCAGGAGGTGGAGGCGACTTTGGCCCTTCTTGTACAGGGCGTCAGTGTTGTGGGACCAGTCCAGTTTATTGTTGAGGTGAACACCCAGGTACTTGAAACTGTCCACAGTCTCTATGTCCTGCCCCTGGATGTTCACCGGTGAGTGAGGTAGTGGTCTCCTCCTGAAGTCGATCACCAGCTCCTTTGTCTTACTGGTGTTAAGGCTCAGGTGGTTGCACCCACACCAGTCCACAAAGTCACTGATGACCGAGCGGTACTCCAGCTCGTTCCCCTCAGATACACAGCCCACAATGGCCGAGTCGTCAGAGAACTTCTGGAGATGGCAGCTGTCCGTGTTATATGTGAAGTCCGAGGTGTATATGGTGAAGAGGAAGGGTGAGAGGACAGTTCCCTGGGGGGCCCCCGTGCTGCAGACTACCACCTCTGACTCACAGCCGCGGAGCCACACGTACTGTGGACGGTCAGTGAGGTAATCGATGGTCCAGGCAGCGAGATGTCCATCAACTCCCGCATCCTCCAGCTTCCCCCGCAGCAGCGCCGGCCTGATGGTGTTGAAGGCGCTGGAGAAGTCAAAGAACATGACTCTCACAGCACTCCCGGCGGTCTCTAGGTGGGTGAACGCCCGCTGCAGCAGGTAGATGACGGTGTCCTCTACTCCTACGTTTGGCTTGTAGGCAAACTGCAGCGGGTCCAGGGTGGGGCTCACCACAGAGCGGAGGTGGCTGAGGATCACCCTCTCCATGGTCTTCATGAGGTGGGAGGTCAAGGCGACTGGTCTGTAGTGGGCCGGTTCCCTGGCGTTTGTTGTTTTGGGAACCGGGACCACACAGGAGGTCTTCCACAGGACAGGGACCTTCTCCAGGCTGAGGTTCAGGTTGAACATGTAGCAGAGAACCTCACAGAGCTGGTCTGCACATGTTCTCAGCAGCCTGGGGCAGATACCATCAGGTCCTGTGGACTTCCTCTGGTTGAGCCGCCTAAGTTCCCTCCTCAACTCGTTTGGTGTGATGGAGAGGGGGGAGTGAGGGGAGTGAGGGGAGTGAGGGGGGACTGGGGTGGACTGCAGGGGGTGGTTGGGGGGTGGAGGGGGGCTGGTGCTGTGTTGGGTCCGTGTGAAGGGGGAGGGGGATGTGGCCACTGGCCTGGGGGGGTGTGAAGAGGAGGAGGGGGGAGTCGGCAGAGGGGCAGAGGGGGTGGGGGGCGAGTCAAACCTGTTGAAGTAACGGTTTAATTCGTCCGCCCAGCGCTGATCATCAGCTGTCCCTCTGCCACTCTGTCCAAAACCAGACATGTTCCTCAGTCCTCTCCACACGCCCCGTGCGTTGTTCTGGGCCAGCTGCTCTTCCATCTTCCTCCCGTAGTCCTTCTTAGCCCGCCGTATCCTCCATTGAAGCTCCCTCTGGACCCTTTTTTGCTCCTCTCTGTCCCCTGAGTTGAAAGCCCTTTTCTTCTGGTTCAGGAGGGCTTTAAGCTCAGGGGTGACCCAGGGATGGTTGTTGGAGAAACACCGTACCCTCCTGGTTGGTACAGTGTTCTCCACACAGAAGTTAATGTAGTCTGTGATGCAATGGGTCAGGCCGTTGATGTCATCTCCGTAAGAGCCACTGAACATGTCCCAGTCAGTGTTCTGGAAACAGTCCCTCAGACTCTCACAGGTCTCCTGAGTCCAAAGCTTCACAGACCGTTAAAGTCCATTAAAGTCGTAATATTACGAGATTAAAGTCGTAATATTTCGAGAATAAAGTCGTAATATTTCGAGAATAAAGTCGTAAAATTTAGAGAATGTTAATGAGCTTGAGCTGCGGTCTGCATTCATTATGGAGGATTTTGAGCATTTTGTGCGGTTATACTTTCATTTAGGCTTCACACATGGTGAAATGCTCAGCCTTTTGGCCCATCATCACCAGATTATCATTAGTATAAGGACTTTAAAGCGACTTTGCAAATGTTTGCGTTTATTCCGACGAAAGAATCAGACGAGTTTGGAGCAGATAGCCTCTTTTGTAGAGGAGGAACTTACTGGGAGTGGTCGACTACAAGGCTATCGGTGGTTGCACCTGAAAGCAATTCAGAGGGGATTTGTTGTTTCCCAAGAAACGGTGAGGATCATACTGAAAGTTTTGGATCCAGTTGGCGTTGAACTGCGAAGACGTCGCCTTCGGCGTAGGGTGTACAGCGTCAGAGGGCCAAACGCACTGTGGCATTTGGATTCATATGATAAACTGAAGCCATACGGCATCTGTATAAATGGTTGTATTGACGGCTTTAGTCGTCATATTATGTGGATGGCGGCGTACGTCACCAACAGTAACCCAAAAGTAATTGCGGATTGTCTATAGCTCAGTGCAGAAGAGAGAGAGAGAGTGAGTGAGTGTGTGTGTGCGCCGGGGGCGCGCGCTGTATGTATGTAGGGTTTTGAAAATGTCCATCCAAAACTGAATGCATTGTTTGCGCAAGACACCCCACCATGACTCAATTCGCTGATTAGCGGTGCTGCAGCCATAAATGAAACTTTTTTCTCCAGCATGTACGTCTGTATGATTTCTACGCAGGAACTGCGTTTTCGGTACCTGGATCCGCCCGGAGTCTCTGCGGACACCCTCCAATGCGAGTCACAGTATGATCCTCACCGTTTCTTGGGAAACAACAAATCCCCTCTGAATTGCTTTCAGGTGCAACCACCGATAGCCTTGTAGTTGACCACTCCCAGTAAATTCCTCCTCTACAAAAGAGGCTATCTGCTCCAAACTCGTCTGATTCTTTCGTCGGAATAAACGCAAACGTTTGCAAAGTCGCTTTAAAGTCCTTATACTAATGATAATCTGGTGATGATGGGCCAAAAGGCTGAGCATTTCACCATGTGTGAAGCCTAAATGAAAGTATAACCGCACAAAATGCTCAAAATCCTCCATAATGAATGCAGACCGCAGCTCAAGCACATAAACATTCTCTAAATTTTACGACTTTATTCTCGAAATATTACGACTTTATTCTCGAAATATTATGACTTTAATCTCGTAATATTACGACTTTAATCTCGTAGTAGCATTTTTTTCTCTCGAAATATTACGACTTTAATCTCGTAATATTACGACTTTAATATCGTAGTAGCATTTTTTTTTTTCTTCACGTGGCCCTTATACGCCGTCGTACAGATCACTTATGTTTGGGTGTGTGCTAATAGCACATGTGACTTAGCATCTCTAAGCTAAGTAAGGCGCTATAATGCGCCTTACCATTACGCCGCTAGGTAAGGCGCATTATATTGAGATGCCTGAAGACACTGATGTAAAAAGGTGGATAGGATATTTATTCACGTACTTATTATAAATATTAGTCTATAGATAATTGACTAGTCTGATAATTTACCTGTATGGATGAGGGGTCCAACCGAAGGAGTTGCAGTTGTGCTTACGACTTTATTCTTGAAACATTACGACTTTATTCTCGAAATATTACGACTTTATTCTCGAAATATTACGACTTTAATCTCGTAATGTTACGACTTTATTCTCGAAATATTACGACTTTAATCTCGTAATATTACGACTTTAATCTCGTAGTAGCATTATTTTTTCTTCTCGTAGTAGCATTATTATTTTTTCTTCATGTGGCCCTTATACGCCGTCGTAACTTTATTCTCGAAATATTACGACTTTAATCTCGTAATATTACGACTTTATTCTCGAAATATTACGACTTTAATCTCGTAATATTACGACTTTAATCTCGTAAATTACGACTTTAATCTCGTAAATTACGACTTTAATCTCGTAAATTACGACTTTAATCTCGTAATATTACGACTTTAATCTCGTAGTAGCATTATTTTTTTTGACTTTTTTTGACTTATAGTCCTAAAAATACGGTAATTTAAATGGCTCTAGTCTGGAGCTGGTCTAAACTCAGCCTGGAAGACTGCTCCCATTTACCAACACCACTTCTCCAGAGTTTACCTGCTCCTCAGCCTTCATCACCTCACTCCAATGACTCCTTCCTCCTCTTCATCCAATCAGCGCCCAGTCTGTCCCAACATCCCCTTGTCTGCTCACCCTCTCATCGCCCCCTTCACTCTCTTCGGCTTCACCTCCATCACCTCCAGGGTCCAGACCCCGGGGAGAAGGCATCTCCTAAACATCATCTAAGCAGCCATGTCCTTTATTGTAATGTTTTCTGCTGGAGTCTGAGCGCCTTAGATCTCATTCAGTAAACTCTATACAACACTTCTCGTTGTGTCTGTCTGAGTGTTGAAATAAAGTTTTATACAATGCCTCATATGTGCTCTCATGTACTGGTGTTTCTTTGGTGATGCCTGATAAAAAACTAAACTGCAGAGGGTGAGCAACACAGCACAAAAAATCATCGGCTGCCCTCTGCCCTCCATAACCTCCATCTATAACTCCCGCTGTCTCAGCAGATCCAGAAATATTCTGAAGGACAATACCCACCCTGGCTTCCATCTCTTCAACCTGTTGCCCTCTGGCAGGCGCTACAGGTCCATACCGGCCAGAACAAATAGACTCAGGGACAGCTTCTTTCCCAAAGCTGTCACCATACTGAACTCCAACTGCACTAAGAACTGCCATTTGCACTGACTTTTGTACTACCCCTATCAACCAGCATGCTGTATATGTGTATACATGTGCATACGTGTCTTTTATAGCATAGTAGTTTTGTAGTTTTTATTAGTACATTATTTATACTTTTATACTTGTGCTGTGTGCACCTTGAAGGGAGGCTTTAAATCTCATTGTACTGTGTATAATGACAATAAAGCTTTTCTATTTCTATTTTCTTCTTTTCTAAACCAAAAAACAGTCACATTTGGAGTATTCAAAAGTATCAAAACTGCTCCTGTCACACTTGTGTCACTGACTAATGTTACAAAAATACACTAAATGTCTCTGATCAGTGGTGTCAGAAGAAGATCAGAGAAGGGCATCTGGTTTAAAAGTATGTTTGGACAGTAACAGTGGCGTAAATAATAATTAAACAAAAACAACACATGTTGTAATATTCACCAGAACCATGAGGGTGAGAAAGTGGGTTCTTATGAAACAGTCTGTGGTTAAAACTCTATGTAAAAGAAGAACAAAGACAAAGAGGTAAAAAAGGAAGAGACATTTTAAAAAGAATTTCCTTAAAGAAGTGTCTCTATGCCAACAAACATGAGATATAATACAATTCTAATCCAGCTTCTCTGTGAGTAACTTTGTCTTTTCAGTGGTTTAATTATACATTTCTAAAATGCATAGATTTGTATTTGACTAAATTTGTGACTTTTCTAAAATGCTGAACAGTGCTGAGAGAAGTCGTATTTGGAGACATTCGTATTCCTACCACCACAGAGGGACAAGACATAGAAGTAAAATGTCAGTTTCAAACGTCTGGAAGTAAAAGACTCTTCTGTAAAAATGACTGTGCTAAAAAAGAAAACATTTTGGTGGAGACTACAGGAGACAGAGCTGAGAAAGGCAGATACAGTATTCAGTTTGATGAACAGAACTACATAATGACAGTGGGAATCAAGAAGGTGCAGCTGTCTGACTCTGGACAATACCAGTGCAAGATGGAAACGACTTCTTGGTTTAATGGCTACGATACATTTCAGATTACAGTCCTTAAAGGTAAGAACACATTTAAATAAATACCTTAAACATATTCAATTATTTAACTAGAAAAGTAAAAAATGTTTAGGGCAAAAATATCCTAGTTATTTCTAAAGCATTTGTATAGAATTTAGCTAACCCTGCACAAATTGTTTGTACATAAGAACATGAATATGAGGTCAGCTACAGAGAAGTGAAATGACAAATATGAATATAACATCCTGTCTCATAACTGTTTTTGTTCAGCTCAAACACCTGTGAAAAAAACTTCTCCTCGTGTCCCTCCTGTGATCCAAACAACAACTGCAGGTCCTGATCCTGGTTTTGACCCAGATCCTGATCCTGGTTTTGACCCAGATCCTGATCCAAGTCCTAGTCTGGATCCAAACTCTGGCCCTACTATCAGACCTGAACATGAACTACAGTCTGAGGCTCCACACAGCTCTTCACAAACAGGTATCCTAAAAGAAACAACAATGAACAGCTTCAGTTTGAATCCTGTAGAGACGTGTGCCAAAAGGGCTGAGGGAGAAATCCTCACTACCACCACGAGTATAACAGGAAATATTTTGAAACACGTAAAAAGACTTTGATTACCTATAGTGCTACGAAAGATAAATACTGTGTCTGAATGATCTTAATCAGAACATGCACAACAGGTGAAATCCTCCAGTCCAGACCAAGACCAGCTCAAGATCTGGAGATGGGTCTCTGGGCGTGGCGACATTACAATAATTCTGATCTGTGTTATAATGTTGTTTCCTCATCAAAACATTCCTGGAATTTTATTTTGTTTCATTCACACATGGTAAAACACAAACCCTGCATATTTAGGCTGAGTTCTTTCAGAAAACAGTCTGTTCCACCTTGTGATGTCATGTAGTAATACAGGAAGTGCTCCACTGTGTTTTTAATCTGAAGGTAATAGGCAGCCATTCACTTGAGCATTTTGATTTGAGGAGATTTAGACTAATGATTTCAGATTACTCAAACATGTGAATGAAACAAAACACATCTCCAGGTCTGTTTTTGATGAGGTAACAACATTTTGATAGCAACAATATTTCAGATTTTGGTTTGATTTTGATTCAAAAGACAAAAAGTGCAATCTTGGAGATACTGGTAACAACAGGTGACATAAAATAAATTACCCTTTTTCAGATAAACATAATCTGGGTCTTTTCTTCAGTCTTTTCAAGTGATCGTTTTTGTTTTCTCCAGGTTCTCTGTTGTTTGTGGCTCTGGCTGGAGCTGGAGTTCTGCTCCTCGTCTCTGCAGCTCTGGTTGTGTTTTACTGTAAGAAAAGAGTCAACAGGGCTCAAAGTGAGTCTGAAATATTCATATTACCATCATATTACCTTTGAATGTGAAGGAACCACAATAATTATAAAATGTGATACTTTTTCTTCCAGATGTAAACAGAGGAGTTCAACAGGTGAGATCTAAATGTCAGTGACACATGTACAGGTGAAACATCACATGTTTGAATGTCATAAAGATCAGACCTCAATCTGATACTGGTATCAGTTTTGTCTGCTGATCTAGGCATTTCAAAGAATCATCTTGGATCTGATTTGGTAAATAAATTGGGACGATACAGAGCTGCTTAAACACAGACTGAGGAGAATCTAAAGCAGCTAAAACATGATTAATGACAGAGATCGTGTTTGTTTTCCCTCTGACACGTCTTCACGGAGCCTTAAGAGTGAAAACCAAACTTTGGACTAATCAGCAGAGGAGCAGAATGTGCTTCGACAGGCTTTTCATCTTTTTACAGGCCTCAAACATTAATAATATGGTGAAAAAACACTGCCTAAAAATATACACTAAACATCACCAAACGTCTCTGTCACGTTTTTTTTTAAATATTTATATCTGGTAAAAAATGTATTATAATTATTCTGAGGCTCATTTCACTGTAAATACATATTTATAAAGATACAGGCTAAATTGTAAAATAATAAAAAATTAGAAGATCAATAGTGGGATGAGATTGGTATTGGAAATTGCAAATATAAAAAAAAATTGGTATCAGGTCGAGACCCAAAGAAACTAGAGCGGGACATCTCTTATAAAGATTCATCATTTCTTGTTTGTTCCTCAGATTGTTGCAGCTGAAGACTGCACATACCAGAGTCTGGACTTGGAGTCCATGGACCCACACCAGATCTACAGTACTCTTTCTGTCCAGCAGGGGGCATCACAACACGCTCAACATCAGGCACAGGTGAAACATCTCTAATGTCACACACACGTCAGTTGAAGCGTGTGTTTGTCATAAAGATACAGTAATAATTTCTTGTTTGTTCCTCAGATTGTTGCAGCTGAAGACTGCACATACCAGAGTCTGAACCTGAACTCCATTGACCCAAACCAGACCTACAGTACTCTTTCTGTCCAGCAGAGGATATTTAAGATACACTGATGTCAACATTACAGTGGTACCTCACCTTACAAAATTAATTCGTTCCAGAAGTGGTTTCGTAACGTGAATTTTTCGTAAGTTGAGTAGCTATTTCAATGGAAAAAGCCTGATTCGTTCCAAGGCCCCGTTCCAAGTTTTTTTTTATAGTGTAACTTTTTTTTATAGTGTAACACTGTGTTCTGCGTCCTGATTGGCTTAGAGACTGTAGACCCAGGACTAAACGTGGACTAAACCAGGTCTAAACAAGGTCTATACCTGGACTGGACCAGGACTAAACCTGGACCAAACCAGGACTGGACACCAGGATTAAAGCGCCGCGTGCGGGTCTATTTCCTGGTTTCGTGCTAGCTCTGCTATTAGCAGCATCGCCGGTGTACCTCACGAGTCATGGCTGAGGCGAGCAGCGACTGCGTGTGTGGGGGGAAGGGGGAGGGCGGACACGTGTGTGATAGCGCAGCATGACCCGCCGCGGGGCTGCGAGCACGAGACCCGTGAACGAACGCAGGCAAGAGCCGCGGTGGTTTAATCCTGGTTTAGACCTGGTTACCTAGAGGAGGCACGGTTTGAGCGTGGGTCTCGTGCTCGCAGCCCCGCGCCGGGTCATGTGCGCTATCACACGTGTCAGAGCGCAGTCTTCTCCCCCTCCCCCTTCCCCCCACACTTCACTATTAATAATTTTGTTGAAAATCTATGAAAGTTTGAGTGTTTAAACAAGAGACAAATGTGAGAAAAGTTTAAATCCAGTCTGAGAAAAGCGTATAATGTGTGTGGCTGAGTGCGCATTATTTGAATTTTTGAGATTTCGCGTTTCGTAACTTGGAATTTTCGTTTGTTGGGTCATTCGTAAGGTGAGGTACCACTGTACTTACTGTTCATCCTTTTAATAACCTAATGCATGTTGATTCTGTAATTTTGGTTTTGTTTTATGGTTGAAATGTAAAAAAAAAAAAAAATCACAAAAAAAAATCACACAATGCAAATGTGATAGATAACATGTATTTAGCCATAAACACAAAGTTTAATAATGAAAAGCAATATAATATTAAGCAGCAGGGCACTTAATAATCCAAATCTGGAGGTAACTGGTGGGTTCTGTGTGTGTGGTTGGGGTTCCACTGTTCAGCAGGTGAATTATATAATACAACAGGCTACTGTATATAATTCAACTGTAATTGTACTTAATTTAAATGGTTCGTCTAAACTCACGCCAATGACTCCTTCCTGCACCTCCTCTTCATCCAATAAAGTTTATTTAACACTTTTTGTTGTGTCTGAGTGTCTCCAGGTTGAAATAAACAATAAAGTTTTATACAATGCCTCATATGTGCTCTCATGTACTGGTGTATCTTCAGCAGTGATGCCTGATAATAAACTTTGGAGTATTCAAAAGTATCAAAACTGCTCCTGTCACACTTGTGTCACTGACTAATGACTAATGGTACAAAAATACACTAAATGTCTCTGATCAGTGGTGTCAGAAGAAGATCAGAGAAGGGCATCTGGTTTAAAAGCATGTTTGGACGGTAACAGTGGTGTAAATAATAATGAAACAAGAATACACAGGATGTAATTTTCACGGCTCCATCAGGGCGAGAGTGTGGGTTTTTCTCAAATAGCCTGAGGTTAACACTCAACAAAAAGAACAATGACAGAGAGACAGTGAGAGAGGGACATTTTAAAAAGAAGTTCCTTGGCTCTGTTTATGCAAATACAAATATGAGATATATTACAATTCTAATTCAGCTTCTCTGTGAATAAACTTTGTCATTTCATTATTTTTATTATGAATGTAGTAAACACATTTGACTAAATGGTTGAACAGTGCTGAGTGAAGGACTTCCTGGTGTTGTATTTAGAGGCATTCGTGTTTATACGACCACAGAGGGACAAGACATAGAAGTAAAATGTCGGTTTGAAAAGTCTGGAAGTAAAAGACTTCTGTAAAAATGACTGTGATAAAAAAGAAAACATTTTGGTGGAAACTACAGGAGACAGAGCTGAGAAAGGCAGATACAGTATTCAGTTTAATGAACAGAACTATATAATGAGAGTGGGAATCAAGAAGGTGCAGCTGTCTGACTCTGGACAATACCAGTGCAAGATGGAAATGACTTTTTGGTCTGATGGTGTGTGGGTTGATGGCTATGATACATTTCAGATTAGAGTCCTCAAAGGTAAGAACACATTTAAATAAATACTTTGAACATATTCAATTATTTAACTTAAAAAGTAAAAAAGATGCAAATAATGTCAAGGACCAAAAAATGCTACTTATTTATAAGAAAATATGAACCACAATAATCCTAAATTGTAAACACTGGAGTTCAACAGGTGACTCCACATACTAGCAGAGTATGTGCAGCTTTCCAGAAATGTCTTATGGTCTAAATATGCAAAACACAAAAAAATCATGATTAAAAAACAATGCAAATGTGTCTCTCTTCTAAAAGATACATAATAGGTGTCTGGGAATTCCACAAACTTAATACAAATATAAAATAAAAAGTAATATAAAGTAATGCGGCACTTAATAATCAATATGCCCAGTTTAAACCTTCACCTCAGCACCCCCTTGTCTGTTCATCCTCTCATCGTCCCCTTCACTCTCCTCAGTTTCACCTTCACCACCTCCAGGGTCCAAACCCCGGGGAGAAGACATCTCCTAAACATCATCTAACTGGCCATGTCCTTCATCATAATGTTTTCTGCTGGAGTCTGAGCACTAAAGATCAGTCATTCAGTAAAGTTTATACTAACACTTCTCTTTGTGTGTGTCTGAGTCTCTTCAATAAACTCTGTATACATTGCCTTATACATGCTCTCATGTACTGGTGTTTCTTCAGTGGTGATGTGTCAGTTTTAAAAAATGGGTCAGAAGGAGGTCTGAAGGAAGGCATTAGTCGAAATTGAGGTTATTCAGCATTTTAATGTAAAAATAGGAGAATACAAACAAAATGGTGACATCAGACATCTTCAGCATTCATGTTGCAGCTTTAGCAGAGAGACGTGAAGAGGGACCTTCCCAGTGGGGGCAGATCACACACACACACACACACACACACACCACAAGGGGCTGTCTTTAAATACAGTACACTGTTGAATATTTATGACATCAGCAACAGCTACCCTATCAGAGAATAGTTTAACTATGCAGAGTGTCCAATAGTGAGGTCAGCCAATCAGACAACAACTGTCACAACACAACCCCACAGTAAATGTAGCATGTAGTATCCTGTGAATAAAACATAGGAAGGGTCACACACCCCAACTTAGTTTACAGCCTTTTATAACCAATAGCCACACTTCATGTATACACCAAATGGTGTACACAGTAACTAGACTAGATATAAAGAACACTTCAAGCATAAAAGAATAGATCTCACAAATGCCTGATGAAAAAAACAAAACAAACAGTCACATTTAGAGTATTCAAATGTATCAAAACTGCTCCTGTCACATTTGTGTTATTGGCTAATGACTAATGGTACAGAGATATCTAAACTAGCTTCTGTCCATCCTGGATAACCCCCAGCACCCCCTGCACAGCACCATCACCGGACAGGAGAGCAGGGACAGGCTATTGTCGCTGTTTTGCTCCACAGACAGACTCTGGAAGTCGTTTATTCCACACACCATACGGCTATTCAACGCTTCACTGTAATTTGATAAACTGATATGAATTGATCTTATTGTTATTATGTTGTCGCTGCTTAAAAATTAATTTCTTTTGGGATAATAAAGTATTCTATTTATCTATAAACGTCTCCTGTCAGTGGTGTCAGAGAAGGGCATCTGGCTTAAAAGCATGTTTGAATGGTTAAATAATTAACCATTCAAACGGAAAAACCAGACACAAGTCGTCCCGGAGGCATTTTGAGTTATTCACAGATTCTGAAAGTGTAGATTCTAAACAGAATTGACAATAAAGCTGACTTTGAACTTTGAACTTGAACTTTGATGACCTATAGTGCTACGAAAGATAAATACTGTGTCTGAATGATCTTAATCAGAACATGCACAACAGGTGAAATCCTCCAGTCCAGACCAAGACCAGCTCAAGATCTGGAGATGGGTCCCCGGGGTTGGTCTTACAATCAGTTCTCATCAAAACTGTACTGTGATTTCAGACTTTAAATTGCCAGTTTCTACTCAATTGTAGCGTTTAACTTGAAAACTCCCACCACATGACATCACAAGGTGGAACAGAGCATCTTGAGCTTTGGAGATGTGTAACATAAGACCTTTCACTTTTCCTCTCCAGGTTCTCTGCTGTACATTGGAGTGACCCTTGCAGTGATTCTGATGCTCTTCTCAGTTGTTCTTTTAATATTTTACTGCAAAAAGAAAGAAAACAAATCCAATGGTAAAGTATTAATGCAAATGCACCAGTGCTGTTTAGTCTTTATGACATGTTTTTATTATTCTTTCTGCAGAGTTTTCAGTGAACAGAGAGTTTGGGGAAGTTCCAGAGGTGAGATCTGAAGTGCAGTCAGTGTGTCTCAGAAGCATCATCACACTTGTGTATCTGATCATTCAGTGAACTCAAGGGCATTTCCTCTCAACTTCTTTCTTAGAATATGTGAATTATGTGATGGTCCTGGTCTACTCAAGTCCCTGTAAGTAGTTTAACAAAGCCGACTACACTTTCTGGAGCCGTCTAGTCCACTCTCCTGAGAGTTGTAAAGAGAGGCAGGTGAATCATACAGCTCTGAGACCACTGCAAAATTATCCGTTTTTCTGATTTTACTACTTATAGGTATGTGTTTGGGCAAAAGGAACATTTTTGTTTGAGTCTATAAACTACTGACAACATTTCCCCCAAATTCCAAATAAAATATTATCCTTTAGAGCATTTATTTACAGAAAATGACAAATGGTCAAAATAACAAAAAAGATACATGTTTTCAGACCTCAAACAATGCAAAGAAACAAGATCAAATTCATTTTAAAACAACATAATACTAATGTTTACACTTAAGAAGAGTTCAGAAATCAATATTTGGTGCAATAACCCTTATTTTTAATCTCAGTTTTCATGCGTCTTGGCATGCTCTCCACAAGTCTTTCACATTGTTCTTGGGTGACTTTATTCCACTCCTGGAATAAAGTGCCAGGAGCTACTTCTGGTGCAAGAACTGAAGTAGCTCAGCTTTGTGTTTGTGTTGGAATTCAACAGACGCTGGAATGGCTGTAATACATGTAGAGATGCTGATTTCACAAAAAATGCAGTGGTCTCTTATTTTTTTCCAGAGCTGTATCTAACTTAAAGGGATATTCCAGGATTTTTGACATGGGGGCTCATTTCTGAGTTAGCCAGAGTGCTGCAGAGATGTGGAGACACTTTTTTAGTGAATTTCATGCAGTCCTTCCAGCTGCAGAGTTTTCAGATGCTAGGCTAGCGCAAGTCAATGGTAAATGGTAGCCTGATTTTAATCAGGCTTACCCACTACATAGTGCACCCAAAACAAGTCAACTATAACGCCAGACTGTCGATGTAAATGTCTGTGTTGATGGAACAATTTTAGAAATAGAATCAACCTTGTACTTTAAAGGATTTATGTCCTTATGCAACAGAGGGTTTTTTCCCCGATCTAGCTAGGCATGGGCGGAGTGATATCACCTTGCAGTTAGGTTTCCAACTGATATTTGTTGACCTTCAGCTGTCGTCGTTAGCCGTAGAGTACAGTAGCCTGCCCTGTTCTACAATCCAGACATGGCCACGTTTGGAGGTCTCCCCGATGCTTGGAATATACAGACGAAGAGTTGAGAGAGATGGATGTTGAAAGGGCAGAACGCGAGAGAGTGTCGGTGAGTTAGCTCCCGCTACAGCTACAGAAAACCGGGTTGTTGCATTGTTTGTTGGAATGAACGATCAATGCGGGGCTGTTTTTTCAGTTCCGTGCTCAACATGAATGTTCACGGGCTAGCAACAACTTTATGAGCGTGCATGCCTTTTGACCAGCAGGCTAACATAACGACAGGAGCAAGCTTGGGTAAAAAAGGTACAAACCTGTTCTTCATCATGGGATCTTGCGCTTGGAAAGACAGATGGTACTGCAGTGGTTGTCAGACTAGGCTTTCCAAGGGATTTGGTGTAGTCGTCTGGTCCGAAATGATCACTGCAAATCTTCTGTTTATGTAGCGTCTCCACCGGTGTGTTGATGTCTAAACCAGCAGCTACAAGCCACAGTCGAGTCCTTTCTCGATCGTGCACCGGAAAGCTGTGAAAACTTTGTGGTGCCCACCTGCGGGCTTTATTTGTACATTTTCGAAATGCACACTGAAAAACCATTTTGCCCGGTAGTTCCTTTAAAATTCACCTCTTCACTCTGTGGTCTTCCCTACTACGTCTTTTCTCGCTTCTCTGTTTACGTGATTGGTCACTTCACAACCAACTAGAGTAAAGTAAAATTCCGCTGCTGCTGCGAAGCTAGTCCCTCAGATATGGAATGATTCCTGCTATTCGCAGTCAGTTTGATTTCAAAAATTACTCAGTCAACATATATTTACATCGACAGTCTGCCGTTATAATTGACTTGTTTTTGGTGCACTATGGAGTGGGTAACCCGGATTTAAATCCGGCTACCATTTACCATTGACTTGCGCTAACCTAGCATCTGAAAACTCTGCAGATAAAAAGTGTCTCCACATCTCTGGAGCACTCTAGCTAACTCGGAAATGAGCTCCCATGTCAAAAATCCTGGAATATCCCTTTAAACATGTTGTGGCATGACTTTGTCCATTCACGCCACCCATGCTTCCTTTGTAGGGAGTATTATAACCTC
Organism: Paratrypauchen microcephalus; assembly: GCA_036785185.1. NCBI lineage: Eukaryota > Metazoa > Chordata > Actinopteri > Gobiiformes > Gobiidae > Paratrypauchen > Paratrypauchen microcephalus. The sequence continues at coordinate 1,174,254 of JAVJIX010000036.1, forward strand.
TGATGATATAGGCCACATAAAAAAGACTGAGCTCGACAGGTCCTTGGTACAGTCATTTCTCTCAGTTTCAATATTGCAGTATTTTTTATAAATGGAATTGCAGATCAGCAGAGACACAGTGGAGGTCATGTGGATGCTGGACAGCTGTAGAACATTTCCAGCAGCACTAATAACTATTAAAGTCCTTTTACTCACTGTTTTGTTGCAGGGGGACAGGGAGTACGAGGAGGTGCCGGAGCGACAGGTGCAGAACACATCTGACATTTACAGTTTGTCCTCAGCTCCAGCTCACACACAGGTGAGTCATGTGACCTGATACTATAAAAGAGGAACTCAGGGAAAACGTAATTATAAATGTAAACTTTGTACCATAAGTGTTTTGGGGAAGCTGATGCTCTTCTCTTGCTGATAATAATGGGCAGCAAGTTTAGTTTAATGTACAAGTTGAGTTTAATATACTCAGGACATTTGAGGACTATACTTGCCCAAGAACCCCAAATCAGTTCATAAAGGATTAATCCAAGACTAAACCAGGACAGGAAAGGGGAAGGCCATCAATACAGTTTTTAAAATCAGGAAGTAAAAAAGAAAATTTGCAATAATTATATAAAATATAGCTGCAAGCAACAATGTGGGGCCAAGCAGTGACCCAGCCTAATTTGATGACGTGCGTTGGATCAGTCTTCACCCAAAACACATTTTTGCATGTTGTAGTGCCCCCTAGTGGCCAATGTGCACCAAATTTGGTATGACTAATTCTGTATGGATGGTACAATGCGCACCGTTTCATTGAGAGAGCTGAAACGCACGTCAACACACATCAATTTGATGACGTTCGTTGACGTGCGAGTTTTTGAAAATCAGACTTACGGTTCAAAAGTTACAAGCAGAAATGAGGGAGGAGAAGCATTTTGAGTGTTTTTCATAAAATCCAAGATGGCGGACATTCTATTCCGGCGGACATGACGTCATAGGATGCGTTGGATTCGTCTTGGCCCAAGGATTCTAGGGATTCCAAGTTTTTGCGAATCGGGCGTACGGAAGGAATTTTCAGGTACATGCATGTAACTTTTGAACTGTATGTCCAATTTTCAAAAACTTGGCATCCCTGGACTCCTTGGGCCAAGCCGAATCCAACGCACCACATGTCACCCTATGATGTAATTTTCCGCCATTTTGAATTTTATGAAAAACACTCAAAATGCTTCTCCTTCCTCAATTTTGGACCAATTTTGCTCAAATTTGGTACATAGCATCTTTGGACTGAGCCACATCAGAAATATGCCTGGGTAAAACTTTGACCTGCTGGTGGCACTAGAGGGCAACTTTGACCTGCTGGTGGCGCTAGACGGTTGGGGGTGGGGGCCTATAAATTGCTGTGGGTAATGAGGAGACTGGTTGGAATGTGCATGCAAAATTTCACAACTTTTTACCAGACGGTTCTAAGGGTTACCATAGACTCTGAGAGGTGGAAGAATATTTTATAATAGTAAGAAGAATCAGTAGAAACACTATGGGTGCCTCGCAGCTTCGCTGCTTGGCCCCAATAAATAACAATATAAGTGGCTTTATAATATTTGTAAATTTTTGATTTGGGATATTTTGCTTATTTATAATATAATACTTTCAGTAGTTTTACTTGAATAAAAGTCTGAGTAATATTATTTTAAAGGAACGTTACTCTTACCTTAGTACAATGTTCGGCTGCTCTACCCACCTCTGCTCATAATGAGATCAGCTGCAGTGCACATGGTCTTATAGCGCCCCCATCAGGACGCACCACAGAACTACAGGATCAACAAACCTGTACTCTGGTCTGTGCAGGAGGACTCAGTGCTGTACTCTGATGTGACAGACTTCAGCAGGAACAGCGCCCCCCACAGTCGGGCTGAGGCAGTGGTCTACTCTACAGTACAAACTCAACACCCTCCACTGTACTCCACCATTTCTGCACATGATGTTTGAAGATATCTTAACATATATCTTAACTTGTGTGTTTAATACTGTTCTTTTTTTTTAACTTTCCTTTGAACAGTTGAATAAGCTGTGGTGAATGTTGAAATGTCTGTTAGTTTTATGTTGCTAATAGCTGTACTGCTAGAAGGGAAGTTGAAGGGTTAGTAATGAAATGAGAAAAATGTTTTTTATGAACAAGACATGTGAAAAAAAAATAAAAAAAATAATGTAATGTAATGTAATAGAATAGAATAGAATAGAATAGAAATCCCAGTCTATTTCAAACCCGCAAACACTTTAAGACAGAAACTGGTCCACCCAAAGGACAAAACACCGAGCCACAAACAAAACAATGTGGTCTACTCCATTCAGTGTAGTGAAGACTGCAGTGAGCGCTACACTGGAGAAACAAAACAGCCACTTCACAAGAGGAAGTACCAACACAGACGAGAGAGCCAGAGTGGACCTTCATCTGCCGTACATCTCCACCTAGAAGCCACGGGCCACTCCTTTGAGGACAGTGAGGTACAGATCTTGGCCAGAGAAAAGAACTGGTTTGAGAGGGGAGTTAAAGAGACTATTTTTGTCAAGAAAGAGAATCCTTCCTTGAACAGAAATGGAGGTCTCAGACATCATTTGTCTCCCATCTATAACTCTATCCTCAAACCTAAATCAAAACAAACATAGAAAACAATAGGGCAGCAGGTCAGGTCCAGAGGTGTGAAAACACCCATTATGGTCCTGAATGGTTCTGCTAACAAGACCCCACACTCCACCTCCACTGCAGATTTAATAGGCCCACCTAACTAACAGAAACTGTAAACATGTAGATGTGGCAGTCTCAGAGTGATTTCATTGTAGTTAGCTTCAGGCAGATATAGGCAGTGTCCACCAGCGTCTGACCAGAACTGAAGAAGCAGCTTGGATGAGCTGCGAAAAGTATTCGACCAAATAAACTTTTGTCCAGTTGACAAATTGAATTTCTCCTTTTGCCATAATATAATAGCCTATATAATTCACCTGTAATTGTATTTATTTGAAATAAAGTTTGTATATGTTGCCTTATATGTGCTCTAGTGTCCTGGTGTGTCTTGAGTGGTGATGCCGAGTGTCACTGACTGAAATGTCTCCTATTACAAAAAGGCCAGAGGTCAGAGAAGGGCATCTGGCTTAAAAGCATGTTTGGATGGTAACAGTGGTGTAATCAGGGACGTGCACAGGAATTTTTAGGGGCAGTTGCTCTGACCTGAAGAAAGGGCAAACCAACCCCCCCGACTGGCGATTGTGGTGGGATTCTTCAAGAACTCAGGCTTAGTCGGAATAAGCGTTTTTAGGTGGTTTATTGTGCTCTCCCACAGTGAAAAAAAGGTGTCAAATGTGCGTGGAAAAAATATTTACAGTGGTGCAGTGATTAAAAAAAAAGTTTCTGCAGACTTCCCCTTTAATTCTTTCAGTCTTCGCTCTCTTTCTCTCCGCGCACGTTACCTCCACTGTAACCAAGACAAGACTGACTGCAGAGCTGCAGAGTGCACCTATATACCCCCATTTGCCCCTCCCACATGACATAACACCCACTGGAAACATTATTTACACCATTGCCACTATTAAATGGCTAATATTTTATGTACCAAACGTTGTGCACAGATAATAGCGTTAATACAAAATCAATAAGTCACATACAACACTTCAAATGTACAGAGAATACGAATAATTGCCCATGCAAATTATCCGTGACTCACATTGGGACATCGTGGTCCGTGCTCTGATAGAGGCGGTTGCGTTGCATGAAGCAATAACACCAAGAAGGTCTTCCCGCAAAGTCATTTATATTCATGGCCTTGGCAGGTACCTGGGCGTGGAGACGTAACTGCACTGTTGACAAGCCTCTCTCAGCAGTATGTTGTTCAAACACCCCTTTCTTAACTTGTTCCTCTAGCTGTGGCCATCTAGCTTTTAGCCCACGATTAGCCTTTTTTGTTTTCTTCATTGCAGTTAGAGTATCCTCCACTGTTCTCCAGTCCCTCACAAGTTTCTCGCTCACTCCAAACGTTCTTTCTGCTGCTCGATTGCCATTTTCAGCTGCATATTTCACGACTTACAGCGTGTAATCTGCAGAACATGATTTTCTTTTTGGGGCCATTTGTGTTGGGTCTTCTCAGTTGTCCTTTTAAGTTTGTTTACATTTTCAGTGGTACAGAAGTAATAGTGTAGCAGATACTGGCACACAAGTAGGGTGACCATTTGTCCGGATTTCGTCCGGACAGTCCGGTTTTAGAGCTGTCTGTCCGGCCGTCTGTCACGTGTCCTCCTTTTTTACATTTTGTCCTCCTTTCGAACCCTCGTCGCCCACCGTTGCATAAATCGTCATAAATCCCCACCCATTATTTACACTTGCTAGTAGCAAGTATTCTTATTATTTTTTAACATATCCTAGATGAGATTTATGGTTATGCCGTGGCACAGAGTGAAACTTCATACAGAAACATCAACGCGTGCGGCATGACACACTATTGGTTAAATACACGGAAGCAGCTCGTAGCGCAAAGCGCGAGTACAGAGAAGAGAAGAAGAGCGCTATAATGAGCACTATAAGAACGCTATAATGTTTGGCGAGTATGTCTGGGTCTGGAAATACTATAAAGTTGATGACAACAACATTGACATAGCAAACGGTGGGATATGTAAACTTGGGATTGGAAGGGGTAGAAAGGAAAGGGCGACATTTAACACAACAAACCGATACGGCACCTAAATGTTTGTCTAAAGAGCAAACAAACTACAAAGCAACTAATGAGAGTTCTATAAATGAAGTTATTACCTGATGGTTCTCAGTTTGTTTTATCATCACCGCAGTGTGCGCTTAGCAGCTGAAACTACACTCTACAGTCTGCCCAACAACAGAACAATCTATTTTCTGATCGTTTTTTTTGCTGAAAACGCGCGGTGCCTGCATAAACTGAGCCACACAGACCGATTTTCTGGGCACAAAAAAAATATAAAAAATAAAAAATCAGCGTGAGAAATGCCATATGTGGCGTGTGATTGTGTGAACACGTCGAATTGCGTGTGTCACACTCTCAATGCGTGAGACTTGAGAGCCCTGTCAAATACAAACACCCGACACAATACAGCGAGTTACAGGCAACCCAGCCAAAGACGAGTCAGCTCACGCTGCAGGAGAGTCTGAAAAGGAGACAAAAAAAAAAAAAAAAAAAGCCCCTTGACAGTGCGAAGGCCCAGGAGAACACAGCCAGGAGCACAAATGATCGCAATGAGTGACTTACCATTCGCCTTTGTAGAGAACCCTGGATTTCTTATGCTTATGGAACACGCTGGACCTCAATAATAATAATAATAATAATAATAATAATAATAATAATAATAATAATAATAATAATAATAATAATAATAATAATAATAATAACAAAAAAAACAAAAAACAAAAACCAAGGTGTCCTCACTTTAGGGCCTTTGTCCTCCTTTTTGGACACAAGTGTCCTCCTTTCCTGTTTCATGCCGGTGGTCACCCTACACACAAGCCTACAGCGCCCTCTGGTGGCTGTCATGAGAGGGTGCAATTTTAATTTATAGCGGTAGTTTTCAAGTCAAGCCACGAGAGGGCGCTCAAGGCTTGTGAAAATTTTAAAAAATATGTCGCTCTGGGGTATAAGTCGTATACGACGGCGTATAAGGGCCACATGAAGAAAAAAAAAAGCTACTACGAGATTAAAGTCGTAATATTACGAGATTAAAGTCGTAATATTTTGAGAAAAAAAATGCTACTACGAGATTAAAGTCGTAATATTACGAGATTAAAGTCGTAATATTTCGAGAAGAAAAAAAATAATGCTACTACGAGATTAAGAGATAAGATAAGATAAGATAAGACTTTATTGATCTCACACAGGAGAAATTTCCTTGTCACAGTAGCTCCAGGAAGGGACAGTTTGAACAAGAAGACAAGTGCATGCAGGCAAAAATGGCATAAAGATAGGTAATAATAATAATAAAAAAAATAAGTAATAAATCGAATAATAATAATAGTAGAAATAATAATGAAAACAGTGACAGGGAGAGTATTGAAAAATTGGAAAAACGATATTGCACGATAGGAGTATTGAAAAAACAACAATATTGCACATTGGGAAAACGATATTGCACGGTAGGACTATATATTAGAATTATACAGTCTGATGGCGGTGGGGATGAAGGATCTGCGGTAGCGCTCCTTCTTGCACTGGGGGTGCCTCAGTCGGCTGCTGAAGGAGCTGCTCAGCTCCTCTACAGTCCGGTGCAGAGGGTGAGAGGTGTCGTCCATGATGGACGTGAATTTGGCCAGTGCCCTCCTCTCAGCCACCTCCTCTACACGGTCCAGAGGACAGCCCAGAACAGAGCTGGCCCTCTTGACCAGCTTATTCAGTCTTTTTCTGTCCCGTTCTGTGCTGCTCGGGGCCCAGCAGACGACAGCGTAGAGGAGAGCAGAGGCCACCACAGAGTCATAAAAGGTCTTGAGCAGAGGCCTGCTCACTCCAAAGGAACTCAGTCTCCTCAGGAGGTGGAGGCGACTTTGGCCCTTCTTGTACAGGGCGTCAGTTTTGTGGGACCAGTCCAGTTTATTGTTGAGGTGAACACCCAGGTACTTGAAACTGTCCACAGTCTCTATGTCCTGCCCCTGGATGTTCACCGGTGAGTGAGGTAGTGGTCTCCTCCTGAAGTCGATCACCAGCTCCTTTGTCTTACTGGTGTTAAGGCTCAGGTGGTTGCACCCACACCAGTCCACAAAGTCACTGATGACCGAGCGGTACTCCAGCTCGTTCCCCTCAGATACACAGCCCACAATGGCCGAGTCGTCAGAGAACTTCTGGAGATGGCAGCTGTCCGTGTTATATGTGAAGTCCGAGGTGTATATGGTGAAGAGGAAGGGTGAGAGGACAGTTCCCTGGGGGGCCCCCGTGCTGCAGACTACCACCTCTGACTCACAGCCGCGGAGCCACACGTACTGTGGACGGTCAGTGCGGTAGTCGATGGTCCAGGCAGCGAGATGTCCATCAACTCCCGCATCCTCCAGCTTCCCCCGCAGCAGCGCCGGCCTGATGGTGTTGAAGGCGCTGGAGAAGTCAAAGAACATGACTCTCACAGCACTCCCGGCGGTCTCTAGGTGGGTGAACGCCCGCTGCAGCAGGTAGATGACGGTGTCCTCTACTCCTACGTTTGGCTTGTAGGCAAACTGCAGCGGGTCCAAGGTGGGGCTCACCACAGAGCGGAGGTGGCTGAGGATCACCCTCTCCATGGTCTTCATGAGGTGGGAGGTCAAGGCGACTGGTCTGTAGTGGGCCGGTTCCCTGGCGTTTGTTGTTTTGGGAACCGGGACCACACAGGAGGTCTTCCACAGGACGGGGACCTTCTCCAGGCTGAGGTTCAGGTTGAACATGTAGCAGAGAACCTCACAGAGCTGGTCTGCACATGTTCTCAGCAGCCTGGGGCAGATACCATCAGGTCCTGTGGACTTCCTCTGGTTGAGCCGCCTAAGTTCCCTCCTCAACTCGTTTGGTGTGATGGAGAGGGGGGAGTGAGGGGAGTGAGGGGGGGACTGGGGTGGACTGCAGGGGGGTGATGGTGAAGGGGGAGGGGGATGTGGCCACTGGCCTGGGGGGGTGTGAAGAGGAGGAGGGGGGAGTCGGCAGAGGGGCAGAGGGGGTGGGGGGCGAGTCAAACCTGTTGAAGTAACGGTTTAATTCGTCCGCCCAGCGCTGATCATCAGCTGTCCCTCTGCCACTCTGTCCGAAACCAGACATGTTCCTCAGTCCTCTCCACACGCCCCGTACATTGTTCTGGGCCAGCTGCTCTTCCATCTTCCTCCCGTAGTCCTTCTTAGCCCGCCGTATCCTCCATTGAAGCTCCCTCTGGACCCTTTTTTGCTCCTCTCTGTCCCCTGAGTTGAAAGCCCTTTTCTTCTGGTTCAGGAGGGCTTTAAGCTCAGGGGTGACCCAGGGATGGTTGTTGGAGAAACACCGTACCCTCCTGGTTGGTACAGTGTTCTCCACACAGAAGTTAATGTAGTCTGTGATGCAATGGGTCAGGCCGTTGATGTCATCTCCGTAAGAGCCGCTGAACATGTCCCAGTCAGTGTTCTGGAAACAGTCCCTCAGACTCTCACAGGTCTCCTGAGTCCAAAGCTTCACAGACCGTTAAAGTCCATTAAAGTCGTAATATTACGAGATTAAAGTCGTAATATTTCGAGAATAAAGTCGTAATATTTCGAGAATAAAGTCGTAAAATTTAGAGAATGTTAATGAGCTTGAGCTGCGGTCTGCATTCATTATGGAGGATTTTGAGCATTTTGTGCGGTTATACTTTCATTTAGGCTTCACACATGGTGAAATGCTCAGCCTTTTGGCCCATCATCACCAGATTATCATTAGTATAAGGACTTTAAAGCGACTTTGCAAATGTTTGCGTTTATTCCGACGAAAGAATCAGACGAGTTTGGAGCAGATAGCCTCTTTTGTAGAGGAGGAACTTACTGGGAGTGGTCGACTACAAGGCTATCGGTGGTTGCACCTGAAAGCAATTCAGAGGGGATTTGTTGTTTCCCAAGAAACGGTGAGGATCATACTGAAAGTTTTGGATCCAGTTGGCGTTGAACTGCGAAGACGCGCTTCGGCGTAGGGTGTACAGCTGCCAGAGGGCCAAACGCACTGTGGCATTTGGATTCATATGATAAACTGAAGCCATACGGCATCTGTATAAATGGTTGTATTGACGGCTTTAGTCGTCATATTATGTGGATGGCGGCGTACGTCACCAACAGTAACCCAAAAGTAATTGCGGATTGTCTATAGCTCAGTGCAGAAGAGAGAGAGAGAGTGAGTGAGTGTGTGTGTGCGCCGGGGGCACGCGCTGTATGTATGTAGGGTTTTGAAAATGTCCATCCAAAACTGAATGCATTGTTTGCGCAAGACACCCCACCATGACTCAATTCGCTGATTAGCGGTGCTGCAGCCATAAATGAAACTTTTTTCTCCAGCATGTACGTCTGTATGATTTCTACGCAGGAACTGCGTTTTCGGTACCTGGATCCGCCCGGAGTCTCTGCGGACACCCTCCAATGCGAGTCACAGTATGATCCTCACCGTTTCTTGGGAAACAACAAATCCCCTCTGAATTGCTTTCAGGTGCAACCACCGATAGCCTTGTAGTCGACCACTCCCAGTAAGTTCCTCCTCTACAAAAGAGGCTATCTGCTCCAAACTCGTCTGATTCTTTCGTCGGAATAAACGCAAACGTTTGCAAAGTCGCTTTAAAGTCCTTATACTAATGATAATCTGGTGATGATGGGCCAAAAGGCTGAGCATTTCACCATGTGTGAAGCCTAAATGAAAGTATAACCGCACAAAATGCTCAAAATCCTCCATAATGAATGCAGACCGCAGCTCAAGCACATAAACATTCTCTAAATTTTACGACTTTATTCTCGAAATATTATGACTTTAATCTCGTAATATTACGACTTTAATCTCGTAGTAGCATTTTTTTCTCTCGAAATATTACGACTTTAATCTCGTAATATTACGACTTTAATATCGTAGTAGCATTTTTTTTTTTTCTTCACGTGGCCCTTATACGCCGTCGTACAGATCACTTATGTTTGGGTGTGTGCTAATAGCACATGTGACTTAGCATCTCTAAGCTAAGTAAGGCGCTATAATGCGCCTTACCATTACGCCGCTAGGTAAGGCGCATTATATTGAGATGCCTGAAGACACTGATGTAAAAAGGTGGATAGGATATTTATTCACGTACTTATTATAAATATTAGTCTATAGATAATTGACTAGTCTGATAATTTACCTGTATGGATGAGGGGTCCAACCGAAGGAGTTGCAGTTGTGCTTACGACTTTATTCTTGAAACATTACGACTTTATTCTCGAAATATTACGACTTTATTCTCGAAATATTACGACTTTAATCTCGTAATGTTACGACTTTATTCTCGAAATATTACGACTTTATTCTCGAAATATTACGACTTTAATCTCGTAATGTTACGACTTTATTCTCGAAATATTACGACTTTAATCTCGTAATATTACGACTTTAATCTCGTAGTAGCATTATTTTTTCTTCTCGTAGTAGCATTATTATTTTTTCTTCATGTGGCCCTTATACGCCGTCGTAACTTTATTCTCGAAATATTACGACTTTAATCTCGTAATATTACGACTTTATTCTCGAAATATTACGACTTTAATCTCGTAATATTATGACTTTAATCTCGTAAATTACAACTTTAATCTCGTAAATTACGACTTTAATCTCGTAATATTACGACTTTAATCTCGTAGTAGCATTATTTTTTTTGACTTTTTTTGACTTATAGTCCCAAAAATACGGTAATTTAAATGGCTCTAGTCTGGAGCTGGTCTAAACTCAGCCTGGAAGACTGCTCCCATTTACCAACACCACTTCTCCAGAGTTTACCTGCTCCTCAGCCTTCATCACCTCACTCCAATGACTCCTTCCTCCTCTTCATCCAATCAGCGCCCAGTCTGTCCCAACATCCCCTTGTCTGCTCACCCTCTCATCGCCCCCTTCACTCTCTTCGGCTTCACCTCCATCACCTCCAGGGTCCAGACCCCGGGGAGAAGGCATCTCCTAAACATCATCTAACCAGCCATGTCCTTTATTGTAATGTTTTCTGCTGGAGTCTGAGCGCCTTAGATCTCATTCAATAAACTCTATACAACACTTCTCGTTGTGTCTGCCTGAGTGTTGAAATAAAGTTTTATACAATGCCTCATATGTGCTCTCATGTCCTGGTGTTTCTTTGGTGATGCCTGATAAAAAACTAAACTGCAGAGGGTGACCAACACAGCACAAAAAATCATCGGCTGCCCTCTGCCCTCCATAACCTCCATCTGTAACTCCCGCTGTCTCAGCAGATCCAGAAATATTCTGAAGGACAATACCCACCCTGGCTTCCATCTCTTCAACCTGTTGCCCTCTGGCAGGCGCTACAGGTCCATACCGGCCAGAACAAATAGACTCAGGGACAGCTTCTTTCCCAAAGCTGTCACCATACTGAACTCCAACTGCACTAAGAACTGCCATTTGCACTGACTTTTGTACTACCCCTATCAACCAGCATGCTGTATATGTGTATACATGTGCATACGTGTCTTTTATAGCATAGTAGTTTTGTAGTTTTTATTAGTACATTATTTATACTTTTATACTTGTGCTGTGTGCACCTTGAAGGGAGGCTTTAAATCTCATTGTACTGTGTATAATGACAATAAAGCTTTTCTATTTCTATTTTCTTCTTTTCTAAACCAAAAAAACAGTCACATTTGGAGTATTCAAAAGTATCAAAACTGCTCCTGTCACACTTGTGTCACTGACTAATGTTACAAAAATACACTAAATGTCTCTGATCAGTGGTGTCAGAAGAAGATCAGAGAAGGGCATCTGGTTTAAAAGTATGTTTGGACAGTAACAGTGGCGTAAATAATAATTAAACAAAAACACACATGTTGTAATATTCACCAGAACCATGAGGGTGAGAAAGTGGGTTCTTATGAAACAGTCTGTGGTTAAAACTCTATGTAAAAGAAGAACAAAGACAAAGAGGTAAAAAAAGGAAGAGACATTTTAAAAAGAATTTCCTTAAAGAAGTGTCTCTATGCCAACAAACATGAGATATAATACAATTCTAATCCAGCTTCTCTGTGAGTAACTTTGTCTTTTCAGTGGTTTAATTATACATTTCTAAAATGCATAGATTTGTATTTGACTAAATTTGTGACTTTTCTAAAATGTTGAACAGTGCTGAGAGAAGTCGTATTTGGAGACATTCGTATTCCTACCACCACAGAGGGACAAGACATAGAAGTAAAATGTCAGTTTCAAAAGTCTGGAAGTAAAAGACTCTTCTGTAAAAATGACTGTGATAAAAAAGAAAACATTTTGGTGGCGACTACAAGAAACAGAGCTGAGAAAGGCAGATACAGTATTCAGTTTGATGAACAGAACTATAGAATGACAGAATCAAGAAGGTGCAGCTGTCTGACTCTGGACAATACCAGTGCAAGATGGAAAGGACTTGGTCTTATGGTTTGAATACTGATTTAATCAACATTTTTAAAATTGAAGTCACTAAAGGTAGGTCCACATTTACATTAATACGTCTTGCGTCCTTAGCGGGCTTGCATCTCCACAAACGTGACTCTCATTTGACTTCGGTCGTCTGTTTGCTTGTCTTTCGTTTGTTCTTTTGTTTGTTTGTTTGTCCATCTGTTTGTTTGTTTGTTCGTCTGTTTGTTTGCTTGTTTGTTTGTCTGTTTTTTTGTCCATCTGTCTGTTTGTCCGTCTGTTTGTTTGTTCGTCTTTTTTTTTTTTTTTTTCCTTTTTCCTCCTCTGGCAGCACGGTGGCTGAGTGGCGAGCACTCATGCTTCACAGCAAGAAGGTTCGGGTCGCCCGGGCCTTTCTGTGTGGAGTTTGCATGTTCTCCCCATGTCTGGGTGGGTTTCCTCCGGTTTCCCCCACCAACCCAAACATGCGCCATAGGTAAAATCCTCCAGCTTAGGTCCTGACCAAACCTAAACAACAAAATCCTGGGGATGGTCCCCGGGTCAAATGTAGAAACAATTTCTCCTGTGTGAGATCAATAAAAGTCACTCTTCTAATCCTTAACCACTGTAAGGCGCTTTGTGTTACATTTTTGTATGAAAAGCGCTTTATAAATATTGTTTGATTGATTGATTGATTATTTGCCATGAGCAGGACCTCCTCTTGCTTGTTTCCATGGAAATGAGGTTTCTTTGACTATAATCCACAGTATGACATCAAATTTATATAGTATGGTTTTAACTTTGTCCCAAGGAATCATGAGGTGACATGCCACTGTGGGAAGAAACTCTTTCGACCTCGTCCAGAAATGCAGGAAGCTGAGAAGGTTCGGTATAGGCACTTTAATGTTGAGCAGAGTATACAGGCATGATCAGTACAGATGTCCTGTCGTCTCCCTGTCTGAGGTACAGAACTGTCGACTATTTATCCTACAGACTTAGTGGATCAATAACTCACTATCAGGATCCATGTCATCTGGACTTTGAAATGCAACGTGTCACAGTGGTACATAACATGATCAAAACACAGGCAAAGTCCAGTTTAACAACACCACATCTTCTAGTCTTTCAGCTGAATCAGCATAAAAAAGCAATTTAATCACTCATACTTGTCATAAACGACATCAGGCATATCAGTGACCTTTGATGAGTTAAACAAACAAAGATTATTTTCCTCACACCACCTCCAGAAGGTTACATACTGTGCCTTTATCTTCATTTTAGTCCCTGTTGTATTTAACTCAGATGACAAAAAAGAATGCAATCATGAGTTTTAAAGTCATAATTATTGAGTTTAAACTCAAAATTATGAGTAATTGGTAATTATTTATTTTAAAGTTTAATTACAAGATTTCAATTCATAATTATGACTTTCTGTGAGGCTTTTATTTTTTATTTACTGGCGGAAATGGACCATAAAATCTCATGTCTCTCCAGTGATCCAAACAACAACTGCAGTCAGACCCACGCATAGTCCTGGTCCTAGTCCAGATCCAGACTCTAGCGCCACCATCAGACCTGAACATGAACTACACTCTGAGGCTTCACACAGTTCATCACAAAGAGTTAAAAACCAACAATGAACAGCTTTAGTTTGAATCATGTAATGTGGAGATGTGTGGGTTGATAGCAACAATAATTTATGATGAAAGACCTCAAAGGCTGCCCCCATTTAAAAACCTTTGACATATTCACTGATTTGTTTGCCTGGAAGAATCCATGACTCATCGCTGTACCAGCGGCGAGTCTGGTAACGCTTGGTCCAGAATGCGCTGCCGTTGCGCTTAGACAGACAGCTAAGTGAACCAATCAGAGAACAGTTAACGGACAGCGACGTGAACCAAGCCGGTAGGAAGCAATGCAAAAACATCTTTTTTGAAAAGAAAGGCCTCTAGAGCTGTCAGCTGCTGTGGTTTTAAGGAATCGATGTGTTTTAGGTCATTTAAGACCAATTTTACAGCTAAATGGAAGGGACGTTGCGGGCAAAGGCGGGTGCACTGACGTCACCATCTTTGAACGAATCAGAATCGCGGAGTCCGTTGTTAACCGGAGGAGCGAGGGTGGAGCGAGGGTGTCCAAATGGTATCTCGCTGTATAGCAAATACAGAGAGATATCATTTGGCTGGCCAGGTAACTGATTTGTGCCAGTTTGGTTTGAATTCAAAAGACAAAAAAGTGCAATACTGGTGATACTGCCAATAACAGATGACTCAAGTTTTTAAATGATTGGGTTTTTTTTTTCTAAAATAACTGTACCATCTCTTCAGGTTTGCTGTTGTCTGTGCCTCTGGCTGGAGCTGGAGTTCTGCTTCTCGTCTCTGCTGCTCTGATTGTGTTTTACTGCAAGAAAAGAATCAACAGGACTCAAGGTGAGTCTGAAATATTCATATTACCATCATATTACATTTGAATGTGAAACTAGGAACCACAATAATTAAAAAAAATCTTTCAGGACCTCATGTAAACACAGGAGTTCAACAGGTGAGATCTAAATGGTCAAATGATTCCAGACACACATCTGGAGACGCTGTGTTTGAATGTCATAAAAACACATTCATAATTTCTTGTTTATTCCTCAGATTGTTGCAGGTGAAGACTGCACATACCAGAGTCTGAGCCTGAACTCCACTGACCCAAACCAGATCTACAGTACTCTTTCTGTCCAACAGGGGGCTCCACGATATGTTCAACAACAACAACAACAACAACAACAACAACAACAGGTACAAGTGAAGTGTCTCTAAACATCCACACACACACGTACAGGTGAAGTCATGTCAGTAATTTGTTGTTTATTTCTCAGAGCGTTGCTGCTGGAGACTGCATTTATCAAAACATAGAACCTCTACTGACCCAAGCCACACCTACAACACCCTGTCTATCCAGCAGGGGGCTCCACTCCACTGTGCAAAGGGTCTGAGCCTCCTTTATCTTCTATGACAAATCACAAAAGTGAGCTCTACAATATCTTCAGCTACATGGATGGTGTCTGTGTGTGATTATTGCTCTGCTGTAAAATAGGCACAATATATTACCACTGAAATGCACTTCTGTAAATAAAGTTTGTTTACACTGAACCATCACCTCTGTAAAACCAGCACTGAGTCTTATTGGGTGATGCCTGATGTGAAATAAAAAAAAGAGGTATTCAGTTTTATTGAATTCATCTTCCATCAATGTTGCTTCTGCTTCACTTGTTGTGGAACGAAGGTCACAGTAACTTGGAGTCTAAAGGTCAACTACAACACCTGTTTACTATAATGTTGAAGTTTGGCATTAAACTTATCTGCCTGTTTAGAATTACACATGAAATACAATGAAAAACATGCATTCTGTTATTGGGCTTACCTCTCCACAGATCTGACTTGTAACTTGGCTTGGTGGCATCATTTGCTTCTCTCCATGGAGACAGAGAAGTATGATATTAAAGATTGTAATTTAAAGGTCCTATGGCATGAAAATTTCACTTTCTGAGGTTTTTGAATGTCAATGTGAGCTCCCCTACCCTGTTTACCCTGTTTGGGGCACCACTCAACAAATGTTGAGCAATATTACCAATACAATATAATCAATTACCTACGTTAATTAATTAATGAAAAATTAATGCAACAATTGAAGGTTCTTAAATTCTTGGCCATATCAGTGACCCAGTGTGGATCCTACTGCGGTGCTCCTCTGTGGGTTTGTGGATGTGGCGGTGCGGGGCAGTGGGGGCGCGGTCCTTGTCGGGGGTGGGCGCAGATTCTCATGTGTTTTGAACTTGGTTTGGTGTTTTGGTGTTTGGGGTTGTCCTCGTGCGGGTGGTGCAGGGCTCGTGTGGTGAAGTTGTGAGCGTGGTCTTCTCACTTTCTTCTCACTTTCTTCTCAGTTTCGCACAATTCGTTTTCCTTCCTGTTTACAGCCAGCACATACAGCTTATGAAAAAAAACTATTTCACTCTGTCACAAAGAGTTAATCTCGCGATACAAAAAATGATCGGCGTTAAGTGTTTTGTTTGATACTTTTGACAGCACTAATAACTCTTTTATACTTTTAATAATCTGATGCAAGCTGATTCTATTGTGAGGCGTTCCCCCTCTTTCTGTAGGCCTTTATGTAAGATAATATTAGAATAATGAATCAGACATCTTTTTTTTGTCTTCTCATCCTCTCATCGCCCCCTTTACTCTCCTCGGCTTCACCTCCACCACCTCCAGGGTGCAGGTCCCAGAGTGAAGACATCTCCTAAACATCATCTAACTGTCCACATCCTCCATCGTAATGTTTTCTGCTGGAGTCTGAGAGCCTCAGATCTCATCCAATAAAGTTTATACTGACACTTCTCTTTGTGTCTGTCTGTGTCTCCAGGTTAAAATAAAGTTTCTTTACATTGTCTTACTCGTGCTCTTCTGTCTTCAGTGGCGATGCCTGATGGGAAAACAAAACAAAAAACAGTCACATTTGGAGATTTGAAATGTATCAAAACTGCTCAGTGTCAGAAGGTCAGAGAAGGGCATCTGGTTTAAAAGCATGTTTGGATGGTAACAGTGGTGTAAATAATAATGAAACAAAAACACACATGTTATAATATTCACCAGCCCATCAGGACCAGAGTGTGGTTTCTTCTGTGTTAAAACTCTAAATGCAAAAGAAGAACAAGAAAGAGGAAGGAACTTTTAAAAAGACGCTGAAAGAAGTGGCTCTGTTTATCCAAATACAAACATGAGATATACTACAGTTTTGATCCAGCTTCTCTGTGAGTAACTTTGTCATTATTTTTATTATAAACGTCGTGAACTCAAAGATTTGGATTTGACGAAATGTCTTTTCTAAAATGTTGAACAGTGCTGAGTGAAGGACTTCCTGAAGAGACTCACAAAGTCACCGAGGGACAAAACTTCACAGCAGAATGTTGGTTTCATATTTCTGGATATAAAAGACTCTTCTGTAAAAATGACTGTGGTAAAAAGAAAAACATTTTGGTGGAGACTACAGGAGACAGAGCTGAGAAAGGCAGATACAGTATTCAATATAATGAACGGACCTACAGAATGACAGTGAGAATCAAGAAGGTGCAGCTGTCTGACTCTGGACAATACCTGTGTAAGGTGGAAAGGACTTCTTGGTTTAATGGCTACGATACAGTTCAGATTACAGTCCTTAAAGGTAAGAACACATTTAAATAAATACCTTAAACATATTCAATTATTTAACTTGAAAAGTAAAAAATATTTTGGGCAAAAATATGATAGTTATTTCTAAAGCATTTGTATAGAATTTAGCTAACCCTGCACAAATTGTTTGTACATAAGAACATGAATATGAGGTCAGCTGCCAAGCTTACAACTGGACTTAGCAAGGTGCACAACTGGCTTCAACAAAGCTGCCTCTTACTCAATTTTAAAAAGACAGTTTGTATGACTTTCAGCAAAAAAAACAGTGAATCAGTCAAACTCTTCTGTTTTTGGATGGAGAGGAATTGGAGTTGGTGACTCAATATAAATATCTCGGAGTTATATTAGATTGTAATCTCACATTCAAAAAGTTACAAATACCATCAAATTTAATATGCAAAATTTCAAACAGATTCGGCCATTTATTACAGCAGAGGCAGCAAAGTCTTACCTCCATTCTATGCTCTTCTCTCATACTGACTATTGTTTTACAGTGTGCTCATTTGCTGGTGTCACTGCTCTCAAGCCAATTGAACAATTGTACAAAAGATCAATAAAGATATTAGATCGGAAGCCCCAATCCTATCACATATGTCCACTTTTAGACAAATATAAGTTTTTAAATTTTGAAAATCTAATTTTTTTAAATATTGTTGTCTTGTATATAAAGTCCTAAATGGCTTTGCCCCACCACCTATGGTAGAATTCATCAAAAAAAGGAACCGTGAGACCAGCACGAGATCCACAATGAGGAGAAACTGTGAAGTCCAGTTTAGAAAATGCACCTTTGCCCAAAACGTTCTTTCTATAAAGGGCTGTTTGAGCTGAACACTCTGCCTGCTGCAGTCAGGGACAGCGCCACCTTTGGGTCTTTTAAAAAACAACTAAAGGGTTGGCTATTTAATAATCAAAGATGTGATCACTCAAACCATTTTAATCTTTTAATCTTTTTAGACTAGTTGTGTGAGAGTGTGAATGTGTGTGTATGAAGCTGAGTGTGTGTGTGTAAGTTGTAGTGAGTGAGTGCATGAGCACAGTCATAGGCACCTTAACTAAAAGCACCTTAGTATTAGAACTACCTCATGGCATTTTAAGTGATTGTACAGAATTGTTTTATGTCTTGTCCAACCATGTGTATAATGTTTGTTGTATTGTCTTAATCTAGACTGTGTTTTTATTATTGTCACTGCATGTTCTGCTCTTTTACTGTATCCTGTTTTACCCCTTCCAATGGGACTACGGATGGAAATGAGCTCCTAGCTAAATCCGGTGTATTTACGGCACTAGTCGTTCATTAATACATGCTGTCCCATTCAAATAAATAAATAAAATAAAAAGCTACAGAGAAGTGAAATGACAAATATGAATATAACATCCTGTTTCATAACTGCTTTTGTTCAGCTCAAACACCTCAACAGATGACAGATAAGAGATGGCTCAAGTTTTTAAATTATTGTTTTTTTTTTCTAAAATAACTGTACCCTCTTTCCAAGTTCTCTGTTGTTTGTGGCTCTGGCTGGAGCTCCTCATCTCTGCAGCTCTTAGGGTTTAGCAAACCCTAAACTACTGAACATGAATATGAGACCAGCTAAAGAGACTTATTGAATGTTTTGAGAAGAGAAACTGCAAAGATAAATATAACGTCCTGCTGATGCTCTGATAACTGTTTTTGTTCAGCACAAACACCTGTGAAAACACCTTCTCCTAGTGTCCCTCCTGTGATCCAAACAACAACTGCAGTCAGACCCACACATAGGCCTGGTCCGAATCCTGATCCAAGTCCTAGTCTGGATCCAAACTCTGGCCCTACTATCAGACCTGAACATGAACTACAGTCTGAGGCTCCACACAGCTCTTCACAAACAGGTATCCTAAAAGAAACAACAATGAACAGCTTCAGTTTGAATCCTGTAGAGACGTGTGCCAAAAGGGCTGAGGGAGAAATCCTCACTACCACCACGAGTATAACAGGAAATATTTTGAAACACGTAAAAAGACTTTGATGACCTATAGTGCTACGAAAGATAAATACTGTGTCTGAATGATCTTAATCAGAACATGCACAACAGGTGAAATCCTCCAGTCCAGACCAAGACCAGCTCAAGATCTGGAGATGGGTCTCTGGGCGTGGCGACATTACAATAATTCTGATCTGTGTTATAATGTTGTTTCCTCATCAAAACCACATTACTTTGTATCCTAACATTTTAATAGAAATGAGCATCATTTAATTGTGTTTGAATGTGAATATAAGATCATCTCGCAGCTATAGAGACTCATTAACATAAAAAAGAAAACTGAAAAAGCAACTATAAATATCATATTGTGCTAAAGTGTCTGTTCAGCTGCTCACACTGTCACACCTCCTATCAGGGGCCAGAGGTGAGAGAAGGGCATCTTGCTGAAAAGCTTGTTGGGATGGTAATTACTATATTTAAATAGAAGTTCATTATAAAGTGGTTCTGTTTATGCAAATACAAATATCTTCAAATCTTAAATGTTGAGCAGTGCGGAGTGAAGGACATCCTGGTGTGTTATTTGGAGCAGCTCACACAGGCACAGAGGGGCAGACTGTTGATTTAATTTGTCTGGAACTAAAAGCAGCAGTTTTTTGTAATTTTCATTTACATCCCATTCTGACAGCAAACAGCAGTACTTGTGATTACGAATACAGTGGTACCTCACCTTACGAATGACCCAACAAACAAAAATTTCAAGTTACGAAACGCCTTCACGGTAAATTCTGGTCTCTAGATACAAAAGAAAATTCAAGTTACGAAACGCGAAATCTCAAAAATTCAAATAATGCGCGCTCAGCCACACACATTATACACTTTTCTCAGACTGGATTTAAACTTTTCTCACATTTGTCTCTCGTTTAAACACTCAAACTTTCATAGATTTTCAACAAAATTATTAATAGTGAAGTGTGGGGGGAAGGAGGAGGGGGCTGACACGTGTGATAGCGCAGCATGACCCGGCGCGGGGCTGACAGCAGGTCTAGACCAAGGTCTAAACCTGGACTGGACCAGGACTAAACCAGGACTAAACCAGGACTAAACCAGGACTAGACCAGGACTAGACCAGGTGGATTAAAGCAGCGAGGAGGGGACTGCACGCAGTCTGAGCGCATGAACGCATGAACGAGACCCATGCAAGAGCCGCGGTGGTCTAGACCTCCTCTAGACCTGACCAGGTCTAGAGGAGGTCTAGAGGAGCCGCGGTGGTCTGGACTAAACCAGGACTAAACCTGGACTAAACCAGGAGGAGCCCGCGGCTCTTGCATGGGTCTCGTTCATGCGTTCATGCGCTCAGACTGCGTGCAGTCCCCTCCTCGCTGCTTTAATCCACCTGGTCTAGTCCTGGTTTAGTCCAGGTTTAGTCCTGGTCCAGTCCAGGTTTAGACCTTGGTCTAGACCTGCTGTCAGCTCCGCGCCGGGTCATGCTGCGCTATCACACGTGTCAGAGCGCAGTCTTCTCCCCCCCCCCACACTTCACTGTTAATACATTTTGTTGAAAATCTATGAAAGTTTGAGTGTTTAAACGAGAGACAAATGTGAGAAACACACAGAACACAATGTTACACTGTAAAAAAAAGTTACACTATAAAAAAAAAACTTGGATCGGGGCCTTGGAACGAATCAGGCTTTTTCCATTGAAATAGCTACTCAACTTACGAATTTTTCACGTTACGAAACCACTTCTGGAACGAATTAATTTCGTAAGGTGAGGTACCACTGTATTTTTCACCGCGTAACTAATAATATAGTGAGAATTTCTTACCGCGTGACCTTGAATATTCACAGCAGTCGGACACAGAGATGTCGAGGGGGGGCATGTAATGTAGGGATGTGTGCCAAAAGGGTTGATGGTTAAATCCTCACTACCACTATGAGTATAACTTGGAAATATTTTGAAACATGTAAAAAGACTTTGATTACCTATAGTGCTACGAAAGATAAATACTGTGTCTGAATGATCTTCAAAACCAAACCATTTCTGGAGTTTTATTTTGTGTTGTTGTTTAATGCACAAATCCTGCATATTTAGGCGGAGTTCTTCTTTCAAACAAAAAACAAAAAAAACACTGTTCCACCTTGTGATGTCATGTGGTAAAACAGGAAGTGCTCCACTGTGTTTTTAATCTAAAGGAATTTAAGCATTTTGATTTGAGGACTAATGATTTCAGATTACTCAAACAAGTGTGAATGAAACAAAACACATCTCAAGGTCTGGATTAAAACTCACAGGAGTTGGTTTTGTGTAACATAAGACCTTTCACTTTTCCTCTCCAGGTTCTCTGCTGTACATTGGAGTGTCCCTTGCAGTGATTCTGATGCTCTTCTCAGTTGTTCTTTTAATATTTTACTGCAAAAAGAAAGAAAACAAATCCAAAGGTAAAGTATTAATGCAAATGCACCAGTGCTGTTTAGTCTTTATGACATGTTTTTATTATTCTTTCTGCAGAGTTTTCAGTGAACAGAGAGTTTGGGGAAGTTCCAGAGGTGAGATCTGAAGTGCAGTCAGTGTGTCTCAGAAGCATCATCACACTTGTGTATCTGATCATTCAGTGAACTCAAGGGTATTTCCTCACAACTTCTTTCTTAGAATTTGTGAACCAACCGATGTGCTGATAAGTGGTCCCGGTTGAGTTCACACTGGGGCAGTATTGGTACATCATCCTGAGGTTAATGTTTTGAAATGCTATGAAATAAAGAAAAACATTTTAAGCAACACATTTTCAACACACACACACGAACATGTCTGTGAGGTGCATGTGTTTTAATGGCTGTGTATGTAAATAGTAATAGTAAATTCCATGAACATTTTGTTCCATATTCAAATGTTCATTCCATGAACATTGTTTTGTTGTTGTTAATGACATCCATAAAACAATCTCACACACACTGATGTCCATGCAGCTTTCAGCACTCTTGCACTTTACAAATTGCACATTTCATTCTACCTCAAACGTTCCTTCTTGTTGGAAGAGTACATGTTTTATGTCTATTTATTGTTGATGCCCGTGTACACTTTATGTCATGAGTGTAGCTGTGTGTGGTTGTGTATGTGTGTGTGTGTGTGTGTGTTTTTAGTTAAATTGCACATTTGGTGTCTGGTGAAACGCAATTTCAGTCCTCTGTGTAATGTCTGTTACATAGTGAATTGACAATAAAGAACACTTTGAACTTTGAAATAGTAAATAGTTTTGTACATACATTGTTTTAAACTTTCTTTTTTTTAGGGTGACTACGGATAAATAGTGGTTAAATCCGGTGCATTTGCAGAAAAGTTCATTAAAGTACACTCTATCTGTCAAATAAATAATGAGGGTGCTGCTGGCAAATGGGTGAAAGTGAGATTGGACAGTTGGAGAACAGCCAGTAGCATTTTAATCTCTTTCCTCACTGTTTGTTGCAGGGGGACAGGGAGTACGAGGAGGTGCCGGAGCCACAGGTGCAGAACACATCTGACATTTACAGTTTATCTTCAGCTCCAGCTCACACACAGGTGAGTCATGTGACCTGATACTATAAAAGAGGAACTCGGGGAAATGATGACAGATAATAGTGACCCAACACTTCGAAACAGCTTAGAATGTCTTCTTCCTGGTAAAGCCACAGTTGAAAATACCAGTGTGTACCAAGTGTTTTGGGAAAGCTTGAGGTATACGTCTTCTTCTTTCTTGATAATAATTAGCTTTAAGTCGAGTTTAATACACTCATACAGGGTTTACCCAAGACTAAACAAGGAAATATTAAGAACTACGACTTTTTAAAAGAAGGATATAAAAGAGAAAATTTGCAATAACAATATAACTGACATTGACTGATACCTAATGCTGGTTACGAGTGGCGTTATATTTGTACATTTTTGTTTTGGGAAACTGCAAAACTGCAAAATCTGATGAGAGTAATGTGAGGGACCATAATCAAAGTGAAATCAGATTTGTTTTTGTACTTTGTATTTGTTTTTATGTGGTTTTAATAAATTTAAAGCGCCAAATGTCTCAGAATAATCAGTGTGCATGTAACAGTAAATAATTTCCCTTGTAGAACAATAAAGTTTGTCTCAGTCTAAATAGCTCTAAGCTTTAGCAGCATTCCAGAGGTGTGGACTCGAGTTATGTGACTTCGACTCGAGTCAGGCTCGAGTCACGAATTTGATAACTTTAGACTCGACTCGACAAAATGTACAAAAACTTGCAACTCGACTTGGACTTCAATATCAATAACTCGTGACTTCAATTGGACTTAGGCCTTTTGACTTGTGATGACTTTGCTACGTCCAATGAAAAAAAAAACTCTAAAAGTATGTTGATAAGGGCCGCACTCGTACTTGCGAAAATGTATGCAAAGAGCATGTGTAACATGTTTTTCACACCTGGATCCTTTCATTTTTTTCTAATGTTATTTGATATGGTGTAAAAAGGTCAAATGAATACAGATCTTGCAGACATTATATGATTTGTAGAAATTTTATTTCTTTGTAAAGGGGACTCGAAATGACTCGAAACTAAAATGCTAGGACTTTGGACTCGACTTGAGACTTGTGAGCTTTGACTTCGGACTTGACTCGGCACTTGGATACTCTTGACTCAGGACTTCACTCGGACTTGAGTGCAAAAGACTTAGACTTACTTGGGACTTGCCCAGCAATGACTTTGTCCCACCTCTGGCATTTACACTAAAGACCAGAGGTGGGTGGTACTCCATTACATTTATTCAATTATATTTACTCTTTTTAAAGAAATTTTACTTTTCAGAGTCCTTTTCTAGCAGGATATTTTTTCTCCTACTTGAATAAATTTTGATTGAAGTAACAGTAGTATTACATGTAAATGTTTTAGTTACTCTTCCCACACTGTAAGTCAACATACACTGCTCATTCAGATATGATTTCCTTTGAAAATAGCTGGTTTTGTGTATTATTTAATGTTTTGTCCTTCCAATTGCATTAACTTTAAATTAAAAATCAGTTACTCTTTTAAGTTACTTTAAGTAGTACTTTTCCAGTACTTTTTTATTCATACTTTCTAATTTCGTAATTTCTTGGACCACTACTTTGCACTTTTAGTACTATTACAGCCTCCATCTACAGTATCAACAAACTTGTCTGTGCAGGAGGACTCAGTGCTGTACTCTGAGGTGAAAGGCTTCAGCAGGAACAGCGCCCCCCACAGTCGGGCTGAAACAGTGGTCTACTCTACAGTACAAACTCAACACCCTCCACTGTACTCCACCATTTCTGCACTGCAATAAGTTAAAGGTGGCACATGACGCTTTGAGGATATCTTTCCATTAATTCTTGTGTATTTATTATTGTTTATGCTCGTTTTTTACTTTCATTTTGAACAGATGAATAAGCTTTTGTCGGTTAGTATTTTGTTGTTAATAGTTGTACTGCTAAAACATGTACTAATGTATCATGGGGAAGTCAACATTCGTGCTGAACTGGGGAAAATGTGTTTTGTGAATGAGACATGAAAAATCTTTTTGAAATTATTAAAATATTACATGCCTTATTCCCATGTCTCACTGAACAGCAAGATCAAAACCGTGCCGTGACACCAGCTTTATTTAAAAACACACAAAGAAGTTTACCTTTTTTTCCCAGATGCATATATATATATGACTTTTACCACTTCTATAAAATAAAGTCTGTGTTTTCTGTATCATTCAATACTTGGAGATAAAAGTGTCCTGCATTTTGCCATGTGTAACAAGTCCCAAGATGTCAAACCAAAAGTTGGTATTGAAGCATGATTTCTTGTAGTTTAATTAGTAAAAGTAGTCCATCTGCCTTTCAGCTCCTCTGGGTTAAGATTATCAGTTTGTCTGAGACGTTATTTCTTCCTCCGTACGACCGTCCAGCCATCCTCTTCCTCCTCATTCACCGCTGATGAACATGAAGGCACGGAGTTTGTTGTAGGATGTGTCCCATTAACAACTGTTGAGGCAGCATCGCACTCCATAGACTGATCAGAAGAATTAAGAGTTAATCCAAAGCACAGACCTTTTCATGTATTACAATTTGAACATCATTTCCCCTTTACATTCAACCACTACTGTTGAATTATTGCAAGAAATTAATTAGACTTAGACAAACTTTATTGATCCACAATGGAAATTATTTGTAATTAATTGGAAATACCCAATATCTTACAGCTCTGCTCAAACAGCGAGAGATACAGGACTACATTCATACCATACTCCATAAAACTGTACAACTCACCCTTGTGCAATAGATAATACTCCCTACAACTGTATATAGCTCGGATTGTACATCTTATTTGATATTCTATTTTATATGTCTATTTTACTTACGTTTCTATTTAATTCTGCGTTGTACAAATACATTTATTATTATTACTTTTTATAATTATGTCTTATCTGACACAGGTCTATTGCTCTTTGGTTGCTATTCCATCTATTACCCTCTGTTATATATTATACATTATATTTGATGAGTGAGCTACTGTACTCAAAACAATTTCCCTTGTGGATCAATAAAGCTTCTCTAAGTCTAAGTCTAATATAATGTTATTTAGAAATACAAACCTCATCATCACAGTCGCTCTCTTGGCCTGAGTCGGACTCTGGAGCGGCTGCGGTGACCTTTGCCCTTTGTTTGTTCTGACTGTGTTTCTCTATAGAGGCCTGCAGCTGCTGTAGCGCCCCCTGCTTCCACTGACCAAACATCTGAAGCAGGTCCTTGGATATCTACAGGGACAATGCAGGGAACATACAAAACTAAAATTTCAAGACAAACCAGAGACATTGTCATATCTCTATTGATAGCAATACAATCAAACAGAGTAAAAAAAACAACAAAAAATTGATTATTTTTAATATTTTCATACTTGTGGTAAACTCCCGTCATCCACCACAGTGTCAAACTCCTGATCCATTAGGGTGGAGATGTAGTCCTCCACCTCAAACTCCTGGAGATCAGCTACAATACAAAGTTAGAGTTATAGAAGTTATAAAGAACTCACAAACTCATTCAATCCTAAAGAACTTCATCTGACTGCATTTCCCCCATTAAAGGAGAATTAACGGTTTTTACAATCTGAGCCTTATTTCGGTAATAAAACAAGTTGGTTTTACTCCCCCATAGCACTTTGGTGTCATATGGAGCACTTCCGGAGATGTTTTAGATTTGTGATAGCCGTAACTCGGGGCATATAATATATGCCCCGAGCATATAATATATGCCCCGAGCATATAATATATTCAAGATTCAAGATTCTAGATTGTTTATTTGTCATATGCAGAATCAACACAAGGTCAACAATGCAATGAAATGCTGAGGATCAGAAGAAGCGTTGACTCGCTAAGATAGACAGAAGTACTAATAACATGTAATAATAGTACATGGTAAAAAAGTGTTGCAAAAGTGCAGGGGAAGAAGTAAACAATATAATAAAAATATGTAATAAAATGTAATAAAAATACAAGGTACAATGTACAAAAGGTGCAGGTAGGATTAAATCAAAGATCAAATAAGGAGTAAGTAGAGTATTTCACAGATTGCACATAATATGGTGTGGTGTAGGTGTTGCATGTGGATTTCGTATTGCACATAGTATGGTATAAATATTGCACATAGGTAATTGCACAGAATTATTGCACAGGTAACAGTAGTTTACAGTGAGGTAGTGACAAACATGATACATTCGTACAGAGCAGCAGCAGTAAACATAATTATGCATAATGAAAGGTAGTTTAGTGCAGTATTATTGAGAGTTCAGTATTATTTAGAGTATTACCCAGAGTTCAGTAGTCTGACAGCTTGGGGGTAATAGCTGTCTTTGAGTCTTTTTGTGCGTGCTGGCAGGCTCCTGTATCGTCTACCAGAGGGTAGCAGACGGAAGAGTCCTTGTGCCGGATGAGTATGGTCCTTAGTGATGCTGCGTGCCTTACGCAAACCCCTGCTGTGGTAAATGTCCTGGATGGAGGGGAGACTGCTGCCAATGATGTCCTCTGCCGCTCGCACCACCCTCTGTAGTGCTTTGCGGCTCTGAGCAGTGCAGTTCCCATACCACACTGTGATGCAGCCCGTCAGCAGGCTCTCGATGGTGCACCTGTAGACGTTTGTGAGGATGCTGGTGTTCATACCAAACTTCCTCAACTTCCTCAGGAAGTAGAGTCTTTGTCGGGCTTTCTTAACCAGTGTCTGTATGTAGTGTCCAGGACAAATCCTCAGTGATGTGTACCCCAAGGAACTTAAAACTGCTGACCTGCTCCACCTCAGCGTTGTTAAAGGTCCCATGGCATGAAATTTTCACTTTCTGAGGTTTTTGAACGTTAATGTGAGCTCCCCTACCCTGTTTAGCCCCCCCCCCCCATGGCTAAAAGTTGCGTAATGTCTAAACTGAGCATTTGCGATCCTTTTCTGCGTTTGAAAAAAACACAGCTCAAATGTGCGATTCTGGACAAGGCACCTTATTGACGTCAGATCGAAAAAAAGAAATGCAAATGCAGTTCCACCATCGTCTGGATCTCCACCCCCTGTCTCTGGAAATCACGCCCAGAGAGTTTGGACTGCGGAGGAGCTACGCAATGCGAAATGCGTTTTTTTATTTGCCTGGAGGCACGTGCGAGTGTTTCTAGGCTTGGAAGTCCTTTACCCGACCCTCTGAAACAACAGTGGTTTAATTTTATTTTCTGTACAAATGTGTTTTTTTCATTGAAAAGGCTGTCCTCTCCTCCTTCGCGCTTACGTGGGGCCAGCACACAGTGCAGCGCTAACACAAGGAACCAGCGGCGCATTTGCCCGCCCCCCCCCCCCCCCCTTCCTCTTACCAATCTGTGTTCTTCTCATTTGCATTAGAGGTAAGATCTTAAGCCCGAGCCCGAGCCCGACACGACCCGACCCGAAATTCGGGTCGGGTCGGGCCTAAAATGTCAATCATTGCTTCGGGTCGGTTCGGGCTCGGGCTTCTCTCTCGCTGCCTTTTTTAAAAATAAATATCTGTTTATAAAAATGTATACTAAAACGATGTGTGGATACTAAACTAAGGAATACTTGTTTTAAAATAAATAATTTGGATAAAACAGAGAAGGCGCTGTAATGTAATTGCTATTTAACTACTAAACAGGAGCCGCAGAGCCAGAGCTCTGCGCACGTGACGGGCCCCCCTCTTAATAATCTTCCCCTCCGCTCCGCGCTCTGCTTCTTCTCCGCTCCGCTCTCTCTGCTTCTCTCTCTTAAAGTGCCGCGCTAGATTCTTAAGGACGTACTGCTGCTGTGGTTTATGGCCCAATTTTCAACCCGTCAAAATGACGGACGGCCTTAAATTTTTCCCGTCAACTCTTTAAAAAATCCGTCAATGATGGAAAATTGTGGGTTAATGTACCCTCTGCAGAAACAAATATAAAAGATGTAAATGTTTATACAGTCTTTTTTAACTTAGATTTCGTGACAAAAGACAGGCTTTAATTTGTTATCATAAATCACCCCTCCTCCTCCCTCCTCATCACAAACAAAATATGAAATTTCGGGTTTGCTTCGGGCTCGGGCCTGCAAATCAAGTTAATTGGTCGGGTTCGGGCCGGGTCGGGCTTTAATACCCGCGGGCCGGTTCGGGTCGGGCTGGATTTTTTAGGCCCGATCTTACCTCTAATTTGCATTCAAGCAACAAGGCGCAGAATGAGGTGTTCAGATAGTTATTTTTTGACTCTGACTCTGTACATGTGTCTTTCCCATGCACTAAGTGTTGATTTTGAAGAAGGATTCATTTACAGTATTAGGGAACCATTAAGGAGCCATATAAAAGCATCAAGAAGTACCATGTCATGGGATCTTTAATGGAGATGGGGGGGGGTGCTGGTCTACACGCTGTCTCCTGAAGTCCACGATCATTTCCTTAGTTTTGCTGACATTCAGAGAGAGGTTATTTTCCTGACACCAGCTGGTCAGTGATTTCACCTCGTCTCTGTAGGCGCTCTCGTCGTTGTTAGTGATGAGGCCTAAGATGGTGGTGTCGTCAGCAAACTTGAGGATAATGTTGGAGCTGTGCCTGGCGGTACAGTCATAGGTGAACAGGGAGTACAGGAGAGGGCTGAGAACACAGCCCTGGGGTGCCCCAGTGCTGAGGACACGTGTGGAGGAGACGTGGCTGCCGATCCTCACCGCCTGTGGCCTGTTGGTGAGGAAGTCCCATATCCAGCAGCAGATGGACGTCCCCAGGCCCAGGGCGGTGAGTTTAGAGACCAGTTTGGAGGGGATTACGGTATTGAATGCCGAGCTGTAGTCGATGAAGAGCATATTCACATATGTGTTTCCTCTCTCCAGATGACTGAGCGGTGTGGACTGCTAGAGCAATAGCGTCGTCTGTAGACCTCTTTGCTCCATATGCAAACTGCAGGGGGTCCAGGGTGTCAGGGAGGGAGTCACAGACGTGTCTCTTAATGATTCGTTCAAAGCAGTTCATGATGACAGATGTGAGTGCTATGGGCCGATAGTCATTAGGACAGGATGCTGTGGGGGTCTTTGGGATGGGGACTACAGTGGAGGTCTTGAAGATGGTGGGCACGATAGACTGGCTCAGAGACAGGTTGAAGATGCTGGTGAACACCCCGGCGAGTTAGTCAGCACAAGCCCTCAGCACCCGTCCGGGGATACCATCGGGTCCTGGTGCTTTGCGGGGGTTCACTCTCTTGAACGCCCGTCTTACTGTAGCAGTGTCTATACAGAGTACAGCGTCCTCACTGTCCACATGGGGTCTGGTGACAGGCGTGGTGTTATCTGCATCAAACCGGGCGTAGAAGGTGTTGAGTTAATCCGGAAATGATGCGCTGGACAGTTCCACGGGCCCGCTCCTCCCCTTGTAGTCAGTGATGCAGCGTAGCCCATGTCACACCCGTCTCGGGTCACTGCTCTGCTGGGCAGACTCCACTCTCTCCCTGTAGTCCCTCTGGGCAGTCCTGATGGTCTTTCTGAGGTCATACTTGGCTGCTTTGTAGGCTTCGGGGTCTCCTGAGTTGAAGGCGGCAGTGCGAGCTTTCAGTTTGGCACGCACCTCCGGTCCCGCCCAGGGTTTCTGATTAGGGTAAGTGCAGATGGACATTTTGGGCACCGTGTCCTCAATGTACTTCCCTATGTAGCCTACAACAGAGTCTGTGTACACATTGTCACCATCCGCTGCGTCTGCAAACATCTGCCAGTCCGTTGTTTCAAAGCAGTCCTGTAACACCTCATCAGACATACTGCTCCATAATATGCCCCGTGCGGTCTCCAAATAACACAAACTTTAGCAATTTTCAAATCATAGAAGCTCGATGTCTTAGTCTACAATTTCATTTGAGTCGAAAGTGGCCTCTAATCCGAGATTTATCCATAGTTTCGAGTAGATGAGGCGGCCAGTGCGCATGTGCGGAGTCACAGTTTATTTCGCTCTCAGCTTCCGGGACCCAAACATGAAACGCAAAGCTGAAAATTATGGATAAATCTTGGCTTACAGGCCACTTTTGACTCAAACGAAAGCGTAGACTAAGACATTGAGCTTCTATGATTTGAAAAGTGCTAAAGTTTGTGTTATTTTGAGACCGCACGGGGCATATATTACATATATGTTCTAGCTACAGCTAGAACTCGCGCTACGGCTATCGGAAATCTAAAACATCTCTGGAAGTGCTCCATATGACACCAAAGTGCTATGGGTGAGTAAAACAACTTGTTTTATTACCGAAATAAGGCTCAGACTGTAAAAAAAACGTTAATTCTCCTTTAACAAGTTGGGATGAAACTGAAGTAGACACATATCCAAAAGCACAAATGCTAAAATTGTTGAACCAAGATGCATCTGCTAGAATCGACATGTTGCAATAATTTCCTACATTTTCATATGAGCCAAAAAGTCATTTCCCACCATTGTCATGAAAATACTGCTGCAGCACATCCACCATCCAGTCCGCTTTCTGCTGCCCGTATACTCCTCCAAAACCATTATCTACAGCGATCTAAAAGAGATAAAACCAACATCAAAACACACATTTCCATCATACACAACTCATGCCCCACACCTCAAACTAAACAAGCGGTTTAACTCATTCAATGCCGGAGACGTCTATTGACGTCCCCTCGAATCCAACCGTTGAGTGCCGTGACGTCTATAGACGTCAATTGCTTTTTTCAGCGGGGGTTGCTAGGTTACGGCCTGGAGCAACTTTTGAGGTGTAATTTACATCTCTCAACCTGTAGATGGCGATGTTGTATCATTATTAGCCGATCAGAGCCGGGGAAGAAAGGAGGAGTGCAGCGTGTGTATGGTGTATTGGCCAGAGTAGTAAGATGGCGAGGCCAGGGAACCCGGAAAAGCAGATAACTGTTGATCAGCGCCTATGGAGCGATCAGATTGCTCTTGGGACCCAGGATCCTGGATCAGAGGATCGCAGAGACAAGCCGGATCAAGCAGCGAGGTCTGAGCAGAGATCTGCTGTGCCCGAGGAGGGGGCGTGTCCTGTGTGCGCTGCACGGACCAGGGAGTCTCCTCAGAACTACGACAGCTCCAAAGAAGAAGTTTACTGACTTGGAGCAGTGAGCAGTGTATGGTAATTGTAATGAATGAAGTTGTGTGTGTGTGTGTGTGTGTGTGTGTGTGTGTGCGTGTGTGCGTGCGTGCGTGTGTGCGTGTGTGCGTGCGTGCGCGCGTGTGCGTGCGCGTGTGTAGCTGTGTGTGTGTAAAGGTTTATGCATGGGCTTGTGTGTATGTACATATATATGTGTGTGTGTGTGTGTGTGTGTGTGTGTGTGTGTATTAGTTTTTATTATGGGTCTGTACTCTGGGCCTCAGACAAAGCCTCAACAAAGTTCTATTTTATAGGAAAATATATTATATCCTGTAAACATCTCTTGGCACTATTGATTTGAACGAATTTTCAATTCACAGAGCCTTATATTCTTATATTTGTAAATAAAAAATGTACTTTGTCATCAAAAATCTCTTTCTCTGTTATTTTAGATGTTTGAGGTGTCACTAAATCAATAAATATTGATGTCAAAGTCACTGATCTGCTCGAAATCCTTCCCTGAACTAAACGGTCGTTTTCTCCATTTCTTGCTCAAAAACCAGTGTTTTTGCTGAAACTTCCCTATGTTCTACTATCAGTTATTTGAGAACCGAAAAGGTTAGAAACATAATTTTTTTTCCAGGTGAAAGAAGAGAGTCGACACTTTATTTTGATGTGTCCCATGTTTATATAGTCAAAGAACTCAGTATTCTGTGGGTCTTGGAAAATCAGTGAAATTCTACTGAAACCTGTGGCACTCTGGGGGATAGAATTCTGAAAACAGGCCGGCAGTGAATGAGTTAATTATCACACAAACTGATCACTGAAACACAGAAAACATGACATATAATACAATAATCAGTGCAGTCTTCATCATGTTTGGTACAGAGATTATAATATTGGTGTAAGGACAATGTTTGGGGAGGACACTTTGGGCTGTCTCATGTTGTTAGCATTAGCGTGTTAGCTGGGTCAGGTAAACCCACCGCAATTACGGCCTATTTTTCGCACTTTTTTTGCTTTTCTCGGACAACACGGACTCTCATCTGCACATAAGCAGTTTCTCTTCGGTAACACTCACCTGTAGAACGGGCCAGTTGTGTAAAACAGCCCGTACTCCAGCCGTGAACAACTCACGTGAAGCCGAGGAGGAGGCCGCCATGATGGAACTGCCAGACAGCCGCAACGGAAAGACGAGAGGGACAATCCCCACAGCGCCATCTGCTACTTTTGTTTTATATTATGACAATCCCAGTCCTCTAAAATTCTGTAGATCCACTCTTTGAATTTTGCCTCAAGTTGCAACATATGCGTTTAAAAATATACAGCTCTGGAAAAAAAAATAAGAGACCACTGCAAAATTATCCGTTTTTCTGATCTTACTACTTATAGGTATGTGTTTGGGCAAAAGGAACATTTTTGTTTGAGTCTAGAAACTACTGACAACATTTCCCCCAAATTCCAAATAAAAATATTATCGTTTAGAGCATTTATTTGCAGAAAATGACAAATGGTCAAAATAACAAAAAAGATACATGTTTTCAGACCTCAAACAATACAAAGAAACAAGATCAAATTCATTTTAAAACAACATAATACTAATGTTTACACTTAAGAAGAGTTCAGAAATCAATATTTGGTGCAATAACCCTTATTTTTAATCACAGCTTTCATGCGTCTTGGCATGCTCTCCACAAGTCTTTCACATTGTTCTTGGGTGACTTTATTCCACTCCTGGTGCAAGAACTGAAGTAGCTCAGCTTTGTGTTTGTGTTGGAATTCAACAGACGCTGGAATGGAATGGCTGTAATACATGTAGAGATGCTGATTTCAGAAAAAAATGCAGCGGTCTCTTATTTTTTTCCAGAGCTGTATTTTTAACTCTCTATGAACAGGAGGTGGCAGCAGATGTCTTCTGATCTATTTTTTAAACTTTCGGCAATTAAACATTGTATTTACAATGGATGTAATGTAAATGATATGAGTCAATAATAACAAAGGATTTACTTGAAAATGCCTTCTTCATTATTTTGAAATAAACAATACACATTTAATTGTAACATTGTGAGTCCAAACAGTGTTCTTCTTTTGCGAAAATGATTTGATTTCAAATCAAATAATCATTTATGTGAAGTAATTTTCTTAAAATCGCTTGGCTTCAGTCTTCACTTTAAATATCAAACCACTAAAGAGACATTAAATCATCAATACAACAAATATCTGACTCTAACATTATTTGACATTTTCTCTGAGCTCATGATCAAAGATACAAACACAAAATATGTCTCAAATAGAGCAGTCTTTCTCCTAAATCCCAGGTTATACGAGCAATGCAACAATGAAGTCACTGAACTACTTCTGTTTCCAGTTTGCCAGTCTTCAGTCAGGTTCTCATGCTCATCAGTGAAGGCCAAACGAAAGGCCCCAGTGCATCCCATAGGAGTAAACGTGTGCTTGGTTGCTGGTGATGAGTTTTGCTGATAAATCTGTCCAAGATGAGGTTTTCTTCTTGCTTGTTATGGATAATCCAAGATCTGCAAAAAAGTAAAATGAAATTAATTGTGGCACAGGGTTGAGATGATGCAGAGTTACATGGAGCATGAGAAGAGGACTTCAACATTTAACAGTACAAATATGGTCAATGGCAGTTCGTTAGCCATTCATCGTGTGAAATATTCATAAATGACATTTGAGAGATGTTGTGTGACATGAAGACTTCCTGTATCGCTCTGAACTGAGCTATGATTGGCTGAAAACGGTACTCATCAAAATAACATAGAAAATCAATTACGGTTTCAGATGGAACATGATTGGCATTGTGCAGTAAAAGACCCAAGTGGACTGGACCAGGACTACACCAGGTCTATTTAGTGCCTTGCTCGTGGGCTGGAGGTATGAAAGTTTAATCAGGAGTTAAATATTGAGTAGACAGGAGCTGGAGATGTCAGAACTCATCAGTTCCACCTCTGCAGTGTCTGAAGACTGGGCCTGTTTCATAATCTACCTCTATGTATTTTCCCTTGTGAAGGTATTCCAGGTCTGATGTTCAAATTAGGCTAGAAATGTCACCAATACTTCCATGAATTTGTCCACATCTGCCATGAGCTATGCATGCTACTGCTCTGGAAAAAAATAAGACACCACTGCATTTTTTGTGAAATCAGCATCTCTACATGTATTACAGCCATTCCATTCCAGCGTCTGTTGAATTCCAACACAAACACAAAGCTGAGCTACTTCAGTTCTTGCACCAGGAGTGGAATAAAGTCACCCAAGAACAATGTGACAGACTTGTGGAGAGCATGCCAAGACGCATGAAAG
The DNA here is from genome assembly GCA_036785185.1 of Paratrypauchen microcephalus. Classification (NCBI taxonomy): domain Eukaryota; kingdom Metazoa; phylum Chordata; class Actinopteri; order Gobiiformes; family Gobiidae; genus Paratrypauchen; species Paratrypauchen microcephalus. The sequence goes on from JAVJIX010000036.1 coordinate 1,209,330, forward strand.
CTGTGATTAAAAATAAGGGTTATTGCACCAAATATTGATTTGTGAACTCTTCTTAAGTGTAAACATTAGTATTATGTTGTTTTAAAATGAATTTGATCTTGTTTCTTTGCATTGTTTGAGGTCTGAAAACATGTATCTTTTTTGTTATTTTGACCATTTGTCATTTTCTGCAAATAAATGCTCCAAAACGATAATATTTTTATTTGGAATTTGGGAGAAATGTTGTCAGTAGTTTATAGACTCAAACAAAAATGTTCCTTTTGCCCAAACACATAAATAAAAGTAGTAAAATCAGAAAAACTGATAATTTTGCAGTGGTCTCTTATTTCTTTCCTGAGCTGTATGTGGTACTTATTTGTACAAGGTAGTGTTAATTTGAAATTGCAATAAAAGAGAACTATCACTGACTATTGGTTTAGTCTAGATTTGTTTTAACGTTTTAGATCTAGTGGATGTTGTTAAAGGATTATGTAACTGGTGGCTGGGGAGCTACCTGCTTTTGTCCATGGAGAAGTATGCTCCATGATTTGGCAATAAACATGTTATTTTTATTCAATTACAGTTTATTGCTTAAAAATATGGCAAAAGGAGAAATTCAATTTGTCAACTGGAAAAAAAATGTATTTGAAAAAAGTTATTTGGTCGAATACGTTTCGCAGCTCATCCAAGCTGCTTCTTCAGTTCATGCTTAAAGCCCCAGTGTGTAGGATTCGTGGTGCATAGGTGGATGGTGCTATTGCACTTTCTGTTTTAGCTACAGCAGACCTCGAGGGTCACCCGGGCGCGACCCGCACACCGCTACTGTATAAATAAAACGCGGTCCCGTTTTGTTTGTTTTTTTCTTTTCTCATGAAAACACACATTCCCATCATGTACCATGACATTCTACACATCAAATGAAACCTTATTGTCTCCTCTTTTTGACTATGCAATTCATTTCCCTGCAAAACAATCACTCCCCGAGCACATGGGGCTTTTATACGGAAAAGCACAAAACGAGGTTAGCTTACCTTAGAATGCTTTGCACAGGTCAAACTCTGTATTTCACCATAAACTTGCTCTCAATTTGTCCGTAAGGATCCAGCGAATAAAATCCAGTGAAACAATTTAGTCCAAAACACGTGTTAGATCCATTACGACGTCTGATCCGGCAGCATGCTTGTGTTGTTTACCCAAAACCACGAGCCTTGCCGAAGGCGAAGGCGGAGCCCAAATGTCCTTCTGCGGCTCTCGTATTCAAAATGGCTGCCTCTGCATGGGGAAGATCCCCCTTTTATGTGACTATATCTAAGTCCAAAAGAATACTTTGATTTCATGATGGAAGTGAAAAGGCTTGGAAAACAATGTATTTTTGAATGGGTATCTTCAATTTCAGTAATTAACGGGTAAAAATCTTACACACTGTCCCTTTAAAAATACTTAACCTTAATGTGAGCGGGATCGCCTCTCCACAGAGCTGATCTGTAACTTGGCCTGTTTGTCACCATGGAAATAGATAACTTTCATGCCATACCGTGGAACATTCTTGGCAAAGCGATAACATCCCCATAGAGACCAGAAAAGCTACATAATGCAGCTTTACAGTAAATCATGGTTAAAGGTGCACTATGTAACTTTTTGGTTGGGAGTCCGTCACCTGGTTGTTTCTATGGAGATGTCATTGCTCTGTCTGGAATGTTCCACAGTGTGACATTAAACAGCTCTACTTTACATTTATTCAATTACAGGTGGTTTTATTGCTCAAAAATACCTGGAAAAAACAGCATTCTGACTGACAGATTTGACCTGTGACTTGGTCTGGTTTGGTCTCCATGAGGATAGAAAGGTTTAATGCCATACAGTGAAACATTCCAGACAAAGCAATAAGATCTCCATGGAGAGAAAGCACCTTTAAGTTTTGGTTTTACCCCCTACAAACAATCTCCACACACACATGCATTCACTTCCACTGGCCCCATTACCACACACGCTGAGCTGTTACTGCTCCTCTCCTACACACCCCTGTGGTCTTTTGTTGGAGATGTTGACCGTGCTTTTACTGCGTCCTGTCAGGCTCGATTTTTGTCTCTCCGTTCTGTTTTTCATCTGGGTTTTTTTGGGAAACCCGGGCAGCTTGGACCACAGTCTGAGGACACAGAGGAATAAGGCAAAGCACAATCATGATGGTAAAAGTACAATTATGGAATATTACAGAACAACGCCAATGATTGATGAGTACTACAGGCAACCGCGCACTCTCATGTTCATTCACTGCTGAGACTTCAGATTGTCCACTTGTAAATTTAATGCTGAGTGAAGATAAACCCAGTGTAAGACCAGATCTGAGCCAGGATCACAATCAACAGAATCTGGATCATTTTGTATTTGAAACCTAGATGTTTTTGCTAGCTTTTTGACACATTGAACAAATGCTAAGTACTTCATTATTTAGAATTTACTGTTTCGATTTCTATATTTTTTTGTCTTTGTTATTATAAAAGGGAAATCACTTGGACACACATCACATAGTATTATATTGTGATGTGTGTCCAAGTGATTTCCCTTGTGGATCAATAAAGTTCGTCTATGTCTAAGTAAATAAACTAAATAAAATATTGGATGTAACAATGTTGTCAAGGCAACGACTCAACTATTTGATTATCATACAGCTCTAGAAAAATAAACACTTTTGTTTGAGTCTATAAACTACTGACAACATTTCCCCCAAATTCCAAATAAAAATATTATCTTTAGAGCATTTATTTGCAGAAAATGACAAATGGTCAAAATAACAAAAAGATACATGTTTTCAGACCTCAAACAATGCAATTCATTTTAAAACAACATAATACAAATGTTTACACTTAAGAGTTCAGAAATCAATATTTGGTGCAATAAGCCTTATTTTTAATCACAGCTTTCATGCGTCTTGGCATGTTCTCCACAAGTCTTTCACATTGTTCTTGGGTGACTTTATTCCACTCCTGGTGCAAGAACTACTGCAATAGCCTTTTCTATGGTCTACCCTCCAAAACTCTCAACAAACTCCAATACATTCAAAACTCTGCTGCCCGCCTCCTCACCCACACCCGCTCCCGAGACCACATCACTCCTGTCCTCCAAAACCTCCACTGGCTCCCCATCCCTCAGCGTATCCAATTCAAAGTCCTCCTCATGACCCACAAAGCCCTCCATAACCTGGCCCCATCATACCTCTCTGACCTCCTGCACCGCCACACCCCATCCCGCTCCCTCCGTTCCTCCGACACCAACCTCCTGTCCCTCCCCTACAGGACCAAGCTCCGAACCTGGGGTGACAGAGCCTTCTCCATTGCTGCCCCCACCCTCTGGAACTCACTCCCACAACCTCTCCGTGACTGCTCTGACCTCCCCACCTTCAAAAAATTGCTCAAGACTCACCTTTTTAAAACTGCTTTTAATGTTTCTTAATGTTTAATGTTTTTCTGATTGTTTATTGTTTTGTTACTTGTTTTATTACTGATTTTACCTCTTGTACAGCGTCTTTGAGTGTCTTGAAAAGCGCTTTATAAATAAAATGTATTATTATTATTATTATTAACTGAAGTAGCTCAGCTTTGTGTTTGTGTTGGAATTCAACAGACGCTGGAATGGAATGGCTGTAACACATGTAGAGATGCTGATTTCAGAAAAAAATTCAGTATTTTTTCCAGAGCTGTATGTTTATAACAGGGCAGGGTATCACTGGCTACAAATGATGTACAAAACTGTTAATATCAACATTTAAGAAACACAAAGCAATTTGAAGAAGCAAAATCACTACAAGCTCAGCTGTTTATTAAATACAAGTAGCCAGTGTTTCACAAAGAGTTTGCTGACAACTAAGGAAGCACATATTTTTTTATATTCAATATTTAAGGAGTCATTTTCAAGGAATATAGGTCCATATACTGTAGTCTCCTTTATAAATGGGAAAACACTGAACATATTACATGTTTCTATGGATTTCAGTATATTTAAATGTACAGCTCTGGAAAATAAGAGACCACTGCATTTTTTCCTGAAATCAGCATCTCTACATGTATTACATTCCATTCCAGCGTCTGTTGAATTCCAACACAAACACAAAGCTGAGCTACTTCAGTTCCTCCACCAGGAGTGGAATAAAGTCACCCAAGAACAATGTGAAAGACTTGTGGAGAGCATGCCAAGACGCATGAAAGCTATGATTAAAAATAAGGCTTATTGCACCAAATATTGATTTGTGAACTCTTCTTAAGTGTAAACATTAGTATTATGTTGTTTTAAAATGAATTTGATCTTGTTTCTTTGCATTGTTTGAGGTCTGAAAACATGTATCTTTTTTGTTATTTTGACCATTTGTCATTTTCTGCAAATAAATGCTCTAAACGATAATATTTTTATTTGGAATTTGGGGGAAATGTTCCTTTTGCCCAAACACATACCTATACTGTAAGTAGTAAAAACAGAAAAACTGATAATTTTGCAGTGGTCTCTTATATTAGCTATATTTGTGGAATAAAGGTCTGAGTTACTTTTTGTATACTTATACTCATTTCTACAGGCTCTTTTATAGTTGGGAAACACAAAAATGCAAACTGTGGTAACTGTGGTACCTTGAAGCTCCTCTTCCTCTTCTGTACGTTCTGCTCGGGGTGGAAGAGGATGACGTAAACTTTCGGCATATAGAGCATCCCCAGGGACACGGAGGCACTGAGGGACATGGACACGGTCAGGGTGGCTGTCTGGATGAAGAGCTGGAGAGACAGGTGCAAGAACATTACTGACTGACAGACAGGTGAATGACAGGTAAGGTTAAGATCGCAGGAGATATTTAGGTACATTTTTTCTTTCAGAGGAACAACATTTCCATGGAGGTCTCTTGTTTTCATCCAAAAACTAATCATATAATGTTTTGTAGACAGTGAATCCAACTCTTATTCTCCTGCATTTTGAAGATATAAACACCTGCATGACACAAAGCTCTTCTGGTTCTTTGCTAGCATCATCTTTCATCTTCTGCGTATTGAATCTCAAGGATTTCACACAAAAATCAATCAATTTTAGAAAACCTGTTTGAAGGTTTACCTCTCCAGCCTCTGTGTGCTATCCTGGAGTTTAGCCAGAGTCTTTTCAAAACTATAAATTTCATTCACTATAGTCCAAATCCAGTGCAGGTTTTGAAGCAGTGTCTTGGTACCAAAAAGTCTGAGTTTTGTTGAAGAGGAGATTATAATTATTTTGGTGTATAATCTGGTTAATCCCACAGAGCTCCACTTTGGGTGTATAATTATTGGAGTAGTGCTTTTTTGTGGAAACTGCATGCTCCATTTCATCTTCTCTTTTTAATTATGGCCTAATAAACCTGACCTGTTGTCAATAACCTCAGACAGTGAATACAGGTGAACATTTTTAGTGATGGGGAAACTTTTACTAATGCAAGGAGAATACGCTTATGCCATTCAGAAATTCTAACCCACGACCTCCTCAATGAGCAGGGGAAAGGGACAAAATGAGGATGTGAGGTTTTTCGATAACTGCATATAGAGCTCCTTTGGCACGCAGTCCTTATAACACAGTAACCTGCAGACTGATGCAGACTGGTGAGCCTCACCTGGAGCAAGACTTTTATTTAAAAATGCAACTTTATATCCTTAAACTAATCAACTACTTTGGAAAATATGCAAATATGTAATGTGAGACTTCAGAAAAGGGATCAGAAAGGGCATAGACTTAAGATTGAGGTTATCAGCATTTTAATCAAGACTTAAGTGGAATACAGACATAATATGACACCAGGACACATCTTGCTGTTTTACCATCGTGTCATCTCACACAACCGTGTCTCCTGTCCCACACCACTGAAGCACAACTGCTGTCTGATATACAGGGAAACTGGTATGCAGGGACATATGTTTACTGCCTTGGGCTGCGACGATTAGTCGACAACGTCGACAATAAAATTTTGTCGACATGAAATTTCATTGTCGACTAGTCGTATTATTTAAGTATCATTTTAATTTGGAACTTAATACTCATCTGTGTCACGAATCCGCAGGGCCGAAAGCAAACAGTTCAATGTCTTTGTTACACATCTGCTCCTTCACTGTACAGTGTCCAGGTTTACACCATTTCTCGTTCAGAAACAGCGCTAGTCCACCTCCCTTCTTCTTCCCGCTCTCCGGGATTTGCGGTGTTAGCCATGTCTATGTAAAAACAATGACGCTAGCGTCCCTGTACTCCCTCTGAAATCTAACGAGCACCGCGAGCTCGTCCGTCTTGTTGGCGAGGGCGCGCACATTCCCCGTTACGACGGAGGAGAGGACCGGCCTGCAGCTGGATATACATTGTATATCCACAGGTGGATATACAATTACACCCAAACAGCTAAAACCCATTTTAACATATGGACACACTTCCCAGTACTTGAACTCAGAGAATACCCTGTACAGAGAATACACTTTAATATAAGAGAGTAAAATCTCACAGTAACATACATGTTGAAATAGTGCAAAAGTATAGATTTTGTATTGAGGTTTGTATTGAGGTTCTATAGGAGTCCTGTTTTCTTTTCCAAAAAAATATCTCATCTAAAAAGTGTGTAGAATCCCTCAGTCGTCCAGGTAGAATCCATGGCAAAAGGAGAAATTTTATTTGTCAACTGGACACAAGTTTATTTGGTCGAATATATTTCGCAGCTCATCCAAGTTCTGGCTAGAGTGCTGGTGGACACTGCCTATATCTGCCTGCAGAGAGGAGCTAACTACAATGAAATTACTATGAAACTATCACACCTATTTGTTTAGAGTTTCTGTTAGTTAGGTAAGCCTGTTCAATATCCTCCTGAGACCCGCCCATTCATTTGTGTCCTTTATAGTGGACACTGAGTTAACCAGTCTGTCTACGTGTGTTTTGAGATAGACTCTAGTTTGTGGCTGCACTACGATTAAAAAAATAAATAAAATAAAATAATAATAAATAAATAAATAAATAAAAATAAATACATAAAATAATAATTAAATACATTCATAAATAAATAAATAAATAAATAAAAATAAATTAAATACATAAATAAAAACATAAATAAATAAATAAAAATAAATAATATATATATATATATTTTTTTTAAATCATTAAATACATAAATAAATACATACATAAATAAATAAAAAATTAAAAGGGAGTCTAAAAACTTTTTGAGGCGACTGTAGAAGCTTGTCAGAGGTGTTGGTCATCAAAAAAAAAAAAAAAAAAAAAATGCTAGTTCGTTGGATTTAACACCAAAAATGTCCCAGATGTCCATTACAAAGGACATGTTACTACATTATGAATAAAAATAAAATTAACAAAATGTAAATGCTAAGGTGGTCATTTACCTCCAAACAGAAAATTGAAATAATAATAATAATAATTTAGACACACTTTTTTTCTTCGGGTCCCAGGAGGATAGGCATCACATTCTCTAAGTGCACTTCTTTATACAGTCTATGCTCCAGAGTGATGCTGAGACTCACCTTCTCTGTGGACTGGGCCGTGCCGAAGAATATTGGCACAAAGGCAAGCCACACGATGCAGGTGGTGTACATGGTGAAGCCGATGGGTTTGGCCTCATTGAAAGTCTCTGGGACCCCTCTGCTTTTCACTGCGTACACTGTGCATGTGACCTACGACACAGGAGACAAAGTCAAACACACAAGTCTTCTAACATGTACTGTGTATATCTGCATTGTTTCTTTTCTGTTTGCTCTAGTGACGGACGGCTGTAGCATTTATACATTTTAAAGCTGAAATAAGTAACTTTCAGTGATAGAAAGAGCTCCCTTATGTGAATATTTTGTTTGTGAACAGGGAAGTAGTCAATGCTTTTCTCCCAACTGGATTTGTCAAAAATTAGATTTATTGGATTCAGATCGTGTCGGTCGTGTCATTTTTTTTTCTTCCCGGGTACTCCGTAACATAGGAAGCAGCACGCAAATACATCTGATTACTGTAGCAGTATATTGCCAGTTGTTAATAAAATATATACGTTATTTTGATGTGCAAAATTATAGATAGGTAATAAATAAAAGCAAATATGTAGTTCCAGTGGCGCAATCGGTCAGCGCGCGGTACTTATAAGACAGTAACCTGCAGAGTGATGCCGAGGTTGTGAGTTCGAGCCTCACCTGGAACAAAACTTTCATTTAAAAACTAGCACTTAAAGAAGTTATAGTAAATCATACCATAAACCTGCAGAAATATAAGCAAAAAATCTTAAAATAATCCACATCCTGGGGGGTCTGATCATCTTTTTTGAGTGACCCATGAACTCTACCCTCTAACTTGAGTACCAGCAAAATACATAACGTTTTATTCAAATACCAATGATTTAATCTTTTTCATCTACGTACAAATCAATTCCACTATCCATCCATTCATTTTCTTATCCGGGTTTGGGTCGTGGTGGCAACAGCCTAAACAGATCTGCCGCCCAGATCTCACTGCACCAGCCCCTATGGATCCTCCTGCGTACTTTTCACAACTAGTAGTACCTCTCATAATAACAAGGGAGAACCTGCACACTCCACAAAGGATTTGTCTTTTTAAACACAGAACATATTTACTGTACACGTCAAACCAAAAAATGAATCTATATCACACAAAAAATAGAAAAAGCAAAGACTCTTTCCCTCCCCCGCCCCCTTTTGGGAGTATGACAGCATCACATGCTCTGAAAACATGTATCTTTTTTGTTATTTTGACCATTTGTCATTTTCTGCAAATAAATGTTCTAAACGATAATATTTTTATTTGGAATTTGGGGGAAATATTGTCAGTAGTTTATAGACTCAAACAAAAATGTTCCTTTTGCCCAAACACATACCTATAAGTAGTAAAATCAGAAAAACTGATCATTTTGCAGTGGTCTCTTATTTTTTTCCAGAGCTGTATAGCGGGTTAGTGATGTCTGTTTAAATATATAGTTATACAGTCTATGGTACAAACTCGTGCCTTTCTGAATGATGATAGTTGCATGTTAATGTGTGTCCTCATTATAGAACATGTGCCATATTGAACAAGGCCTCAGAATATGTTTTACATCTGAAATGTAATAAAATGGTCACCACAGAAGGTCAGGGCATCCGCCTCTGTCTCTGTGTGTGTGTAGTTTGGTTTTCTGAGTACAGTGAACCCTCGCTGTATCGCGGTTCACTGTTCGCGGCCTCGCTGTTTCGCGGATTTTTTTTCCCAATTTTTTTTTTTTTTTTTCAATTTTTTTTATAGTGTAACTTTTTTTTACAGTGTAACATTCTGTCCTGCGCCCTGATTAGCTAAGAGACTAGACCAGGACTAAACCAGGTCTAAAGCAGGTCTAAATCAGGACTAAACCAGGTCTAAACCAGGACTAAACCAGGTCTAGACCAGGGACAGAGTCTCTGATTTCCTTCACGAGAGCGCCTGGGTGACAGGAGGTGTGGCCTTTGTTTACTTGCACGAGCCATGGAAGAGAGTGCGAGCCGGTGTCCCGTCGAAATGGGCCGCCCCGTCAGAATGAGCTCCAAGCGCTACTGCGCATGCGCGCGCATGCGCAGACCACCCCTGAGTGTTGTTCCCTTTAAATGCCATCGAGCTTGGCTCCAGAGGCAGAAGTTGAGTTGCTGCTATTGTTTGATTGATTGATTGATTGATATTTTTGTAAATATAAATATATTTGTAAATGTTTCTTCTGTTGTCCCTTTTCCTGTCCTCATAAATCATGAATAAGAGACAAGCCTTATTTGACAGATAATATAAGCGTGTCAGAATGAGCTCTGTACAGTCAGAGCCTAATTTGACAGATAATATAAGCGTGTCGAAATGAACTGTCCATGCCCATTATAAAAGAGTTGGAATTTTACATACTAAAGACACCGTATGCAAAAACAGCAAACAGCATACAACTCTCTAATCCTATCTAATCTAAAACTGCAGACGTATTTGTCGTAGTACGTATTTGTCAAGTACAAACGCCACAATTTTGGATGTCATTGAGTGCAATGTTCAAAATGTGCACAAAACTGTTATAATTTTTAAAATGTTTCGGTAACACTTTATAATAACGGTCGCTTATAAAGCATTAGTAACACTTAGTAAATAATGAACTAATTATTTTACAAAACATTTACAAATATTTGTTCATGAGTAAGAAATACTTAGTAAATAATGAACTAATTATTTTACAAAACATTTACAAATATTTGTTAATGAGTTAGAAATATATTAAATATTTGTTAATGAGTAAGAAATAATCAATTTAATCTCGCCAGAAAGACCCATTGAAAGGAGATATTATGACACGCATGGTCCCTCCCACTCAACCAATCCTAAAAATACAAATAATTATCTATAATTATTTGTATTTTTACAAATAATAAGCTTTGAATCTATACAACTGTAAACAACTCACGCATACAACTGTAAACGAAAAACGGCGTATTTCGACGTAAGGCGGCCTATTTCGACGGGGGGGCGTAACCCGATAGACATCGCCGTCAAAATAGGTCAGTGGTGGGCTCATTCTGACGAGGCGGCCCATATCGACAGTACACCGGAACATGGAAGAGCCAAGAATCAACATGGACGGGCCGGGGGAGCCACAGCGGGGAGAGCCGCATTCGAGGGAGCCCGCAGCGGGGGGAGGACACTCGCGCGCACAGAGGAGACAGTGGCCGTTTCCCAATTCAGCGACGGCACGCTTGTGAGTGTGCCGTCGGTCTGTCGTCGAGACGGCGCACACTCGCTCTGTCCTTAGTGCACTACGTTTCTCACATGGCCGTCTGCGAACTGGAACAGGTCCCGCCTCAGCTCAATGAGCCGGGTGGTCTGCTCCTTGTTCCCTAAAGACAAAAATATTATTCTATTGCGACTAGTAATACTTGGAATTGGGACATGGCCAATGTTCCCCCTAATTTTTAATGTGTCTGAGCAAACACACACTAACTCCACATCCGAAATGAACCCCCCCCACGCGGCTCGCACTTTGCAGATATAAAAAAAAAAATGACCCCGCGGCTGAATAAAAAGCTCTTTCATCCCTGGTTTACAGTGCGCTGCACAAGTTTTCTTGTGCGCTGAGAATGTGCGAGCAGTGCGCATGTTAGAGTAAACGTTGGACATGGCGATACTGTAGAATATCCAGCATTACAACAGCAAAGGAAATATAGAAGTGTAAGGAGAAAAGCATGTGAACGGTAATACAGGTGCCGTGAACTATGCCGTTACGGCTACCGTCACACATGTTTAGCGTAGTTTATGAAGAGTTTCATGTAGCATAGTTGTAGGTGAGGTGAACCAGTACGTATATTTTATAGTGACGTCGCAACTCTCGCTTGTGGATGTCGCTGGCGAGTCGGTCTTTGTAGTCATATATCCTCCCGCGCTGTGCATGCTGGGGCTTTTAAGTGTGCGAAGCGTGCATGTTTGCACGCTTGGTCCACGCCCCGATTTCCATGGAAACGACGGCGCCGTTCAGGGCTCGTCTCGACGGTGCAGGGGGGAAAAAACGAATGGAACGGCGCTTGTCGCGCCGGATATGACGCATATCCCGTTCCAAGGACGCTCACAAGTGTGCCGTCGGTGAATTGGGAAACGGCCAGTGGCTCTTCCCCGTCACGCCGAGAGGACGAACCCGACCCCGTCCTACAGAGCTGTGGAGTATTGGCGACGCATTGATAGCGGTCTGATTTTGGAGCCGGGGTGAAATGCAACCAACTCTTGTGAGCGCAGGTTGGTCTTACCTGGCCTTGTGGTGAGGACTGGTGCTCAGAGGCGTCTGTTAGCGGTTTGGCACTGTTAGCATTGGCTTGAGTCTTGCCCAAAATGATATCCAGGTCGCTTTCCACTCGACTTTCGCACATGGCATGGATATGTGGTACCAAAACAAACACACGTGTCCGCGCGCACGTGTCCGCGCGCACGTGTCCGCGCGCACGTGTCCGCGTGTCACGTGCCCCCCCCCACTATTAATATATTTTAATGAAAATCTACAAAAGTTTGAGTGTTTAAACAAGAGAAAAATGTGAGAAAATGTTAATACCAGTCTCAGAAAGGTGTATAATGTGTCTGGTGAAGCGTTTTCAGCCTTAAAACATGTAGAATAATTGTAAAATATAAAATTGTCCTACTTCACGGATTTCACTGATTGCGGGCTATTTCTGGAACCTAACCCCCGCGATAAACGAGGGTTCACTGTACCAGCAAAATACATAACTTTTTATTCAAATACCAATGGTTTAATCTTTTTCATCTACGTACAAATCAATTCCACTATCCATCCATTCATTTTCTTATCCGGGTTTGGGTCGTGGTGGCAACAGCCTAAACAGATCTGCCGCCCAGATCTCACTGCACCAGCCCCTATGGATCCTCCTGCGGGTGGTGGTTTATTACATTGCACATCGCACTTTCAACTTGTTACATTACACATCCCACTTTTAACTTTGACGGGTATTCTGCCATCAGATGTTACCCTTGTGGGTATCACCTGATGGGCCCCAGATTACCAACCAATAGTGCTACAGCATTACATTGCATTACATTACATTACACATTGCGCTTTTAACTTGTAAATTGTTATTTTATTGTATATTTGTATATTATATGGTTGTGTTGTCTCGCCTTCCCAGGACTACAGATGGAAATTTGCTATGAGCTACAATCTGGTCCAAACATCTCTGCCACTGTGCTTAATGTAATTGTACACTGTCCTAATAAACCAATAAATGAAATGAAACGGGAGGACTGCCCCACGCCGCTCCTTCAGGCCCGTGGAGGAAGGCCCAGCCACCAGATGCTCACCATCAAGCACCCACCTCAGGCCTGGCTCCAGGCTGAGGCCCTGGTGATGCCAATCTGGGCGCCGTAACTGGCCTAGCTGTGTTTCTCCTCATAGGGGCTTCTGAACCGTTCTTAGTCTGACCCGTCCCCCAGGACCTGTTTGCCTTGGGTGACCCTAAAGGGGCATGAAGCCCCCGACAACATAGCTCCCATGATCATTCAGGTACTCAAACCCCTCCACCAGGTTAAGGTGGCGGTTCAAGGAGGGGTCAATTTAACTACCCCCTAGTAAATGCTTGCGTAGTCCCAGAAGTGGTCCTCTGTGTCTTTTTTATTTTTAGAGTTTTTACCTTTTTAATTTATTGGTATTTTCGCTCTTATTAGATTTAACTATTTTTATTGTCTTAATGTGAACTACTGGAGTTAAATAGAGCTTTACTTTATATTCCCATCGTATGTTTTTATCTATATCTTGCAGCACTTGGAAACAGTTTTTTGAAATGTGCTATATCAATAAAGTGGACTGGATTGGATTAGTGGTCCCCTTACCCCTGGTTGGGAAACTCTGTAATACATTATAGAGTTGTTACCATGAGAACGATGCTGTAGCTGAGGCAACATATGATTGACAGGTCAGACATGTCGCACTTGAGTATCCCGCGGGCGAGGTCAGGGTTCGGGGGGCGGAGCTCTTCATAGTCAATGATTGTGTGAGGAGGGATCACGGCGAACCACACAAACACACTGACCACCTGGAAATGCACAACATGTTCATTTATTAGACAAAACTGTTCCAAAATGGGAAAAAATCTAGTTCAGGGAAAGACTCTTCTTGTTTATATGTAGTGTTTGTGTGTTTTTGTGTTTGTGTTTGTATTTTTGTGTGTGAGTGAGTGACCTGTAGTGGTTGGAAGGTGAGTAAATACTGTAAGCATATTCTATAAGATCAGAGCTCTTTTCATACCTGACACTTCTGACTGTTAACTTGCAATTTATTATCACAGAATTTTTAGTCCAGTCATGTTTAAAAATGACTTGAGTTCTTCATTTCGGATCATTGTAAAAAAGCAAACCAATCAACGACACTGATTACAACAAACATCACTGTTGGATAAAAGAGGCAAAAGAAAATTGCAATGTCTCAACAGGACGATAAATCAGGACGAAGGGACCTTTATACTGTCACACACTTGTAATACTGTCCTGAAGAAGTCAGACTGCAGATGGCGCTGTTGTCCTGCCTTCACTGGTAGGGAGGCAGCACCAAAACCTGTGTTCATCAGCTGACACGACAAATTCTGCATATTTTGGCTGAGTTCTTTTCTCAAACAGAAAACTCTGTTCCACGTTGTGATGTTATGTGGTGATACAGGAAGTGCTCCACTGTGTTTTTAAAGGTCCCATGGCATGAAATTTTCACTTTCTGAGGTTTTTGAACGTTAATGTGAGCTCCCCTACCCTGTTTAGGCCCCCCCCCCCATGGTTAAAAGTTGTGAAATGTCTAAACTGAGCATTTGCGATCCTTTTCTGCGTTACAAAAAATCGGAGCTCAAACGGGCGATTTTGAACAAGGCACCTTATTGACGTCAGATCGAAAAAAGAAATGCAAATGCAGTTCCACCCCCGTCTGTCTGTACTCAGCGTCTCTGTAAATCACGCCCAGAGAGTTTGGACTGCGAATGCGCTAGGCAATGCGAAATGCGTTTTTTTATTTGCCTGGAGGCACGTCCGAGTGTTTCTAGGCTCGGAAGTCCTTTATCTGAGCCTCTGGACCTTTGAACAGCAGTGGTTTAATTTTATTTTATGTGGAAATGTGTTTATTTTTCAATGGAACGCTTCAAATCTCTCCCCCCATGCAAAAACACGGAAATGGATCAGCTGAGAGCTCTGAGCAGAGAGCGGAGAGTTTGGCCACGCCCCCACCCTCTACTATAAGCCAGCTCTTTTCTCCTCATTTGCATTCAAGCAACAACGCCCATTATGACCTGTTCTGAGGGAGAAAAAATACTCTTTCTCATCTTATCTCTGTTTCTCATGCACTGAGTGTTGATTTTGAAGAAGGATTCATTTACAGTATTAGGGAACCATTAAGGAGCCATATAAAAGCATCAAGAAGTACCATGTCTTGGGATCTTTAAACTCTAGACACCTTCACTACAATCATTTGGATAATTTCAGCCTTGGAATTCTCTACTGAACAAAGTTAAAAGGACCACAAGACCACTCGAAAATCCACGGCGCTACGGCATTCTTACGTCTAGGCAGGATTCTGACTTGTGTTTTAGGCTACGTTTATATGATGACGGTCTGAACAGAAGATGCAAAAGTGGCGTCTCATCTTCACTTTTTAATTCTGCGTTTAGATGAGCAAGGGAGGAAATCTGCGTCCATACGGTGACACAAAAGTGTGTGGAATTCGATTGTGTATGCATGCCAGGCGGCTAGGTGGTGCTGTGATACATTATCACTATGTCCGCGCACATGCGTGGCCATACCTGCCTATCAAAGCCTGATGCCGTCAGATCTCAGAAGCTAAGCAAGGCAGGGCCTGGTTAGTACTTGGATGGGAGACCGCTGGGAATTCCAGGTGCCACAGTGGGGCGCCAGTTGCAAAAACTGTCGTTGTGTCCTTAGGCAAGACACTTCACCCACATTGCCTAGGATGAAAGTGGAGTGTGTGTGAGTGTTGGAGGTGGTCGGATGGGCTGATGGCGCAGATTGGCAGTCTCGCTTTCCGTCAGTCTGCCCCAGGGCAGCTGTGGCTACAGAAAGTAGCTTACCACCACTAAGTGTGGAGTGAATGAACAATGAACTGTAAAGCGCTTTGGGTGTCATGAAAGGCGCTATATAAATGCAATTAATTATTATTATTAATTATAGAATCTTCCTTCTTGTCATCTGCGGCGCGAAAATCAAAACAAAACTTGGCTACTGGCAGCAAAAAAAACATGTGTGGTCAGACGAAGAAGTTCAACTATTGCTTCAGACCACGTTACTACAAAGCAACGAAGGCGCAACAAGGTGTGGATTGGGAGTCCTGCCAAACAAAGTACACTGATATATGGACCGATGTGACGTAAACACGAACACAACGTCAGCAGATTTGACCAGAGTTTTGTGTCTTGGGCAGTGTAGATGAAAACGCTACGGCGGACGTGTTCAAATTTTCCACTTTGGAGGGCGATTTCAGTTTTTTGCGTTTTTAAGCCACCCAAAACATGTCACTGTTTAAACGAAAGGCATTTCCGATAAAATATTTTGTCGTTTTTACCCATAAGCGTTCTTGTGTAAACAGGCCCTTTTAGTTTTTCTTCGAGTGATGCAGAAAAGATGGCGCCACTGTCTGTGTGAATGTTTATGTATGAAAACTACCACTACATGACATCACAAGCAGTACTCGAGTTGAGGGGGGATGGGGGGGGGTGGCATCCCCCCTGTGGGAAAAAATAGTCAAAATCATCCCTCTTCTAAAACGGGCATCCCTTCTTCCATCCCTTATGGCATTTTATCAATCAGGCATGAAAATCCCTAAACTTTTGGTGAATTTCGCCATTTTTAAGACAAAATGGCCAGTGCGCTCCAGCTTCCAATCATGTTGCAGCATAATTACGCACCGATATGCGCTCCCGCCAATCATGACGATTGCCGCTGTTGTGTTTGCGCCTGTTCGCCGATCAGCTGTGAGCCTGATATTTACGCGGCATTTCCAAGAGAAGAAGAATCCTTAACTTGCTACGTTAATGCTACGTAAGAAGGAACTCTCGCCTCGGGACACAGAATACGTTCGGGATTATGTCCTTTTCTCCGGAGCTCCGGATTATTAAAGACAACACGGCAAACTGTTAGAATGGATCTGACCGCATTCTTATGGGCGAGTCATATTCAGATTATTTCTGCATCTATTTCGGCACTAAACCAGGACTAAACCAAGACTAAACCAGGTTTAAACCAGGACTAAACCAAGACTAAACCGGGTCTAAACCAGGACAAAACCAGGTCCAAACCAGGACTAAGCCAAGACTAAACCAGGTTTAAACCAGGACTAAACCAAGACTAAACCAGGTCTAAACCAGGACTAAACCAAGACTAAACCAGGCCTAAACCAGGACTAAACCAGGTCCAAACCAGGACTAAGCCAAGACTAAACCAAATCTAAACCGGGTCTAAACCGGGTCTAAACCAGGACTAAACCGGGACTAAACCAAAACTAAACCAGGTCCAAACCAAGACTAAGCCTGGACTAAAACAGGTCTAAACCAGGTCTAAACCAGGTCTAAACCAGGACTAAGCCAGGACTAAACCGGGACTAAACCAGGACTAAACCAAGACTAAACCAGGACTAAGGTGTGTGTGTGTGTGTGTGTGTGTGTACGTGTGTGATAACATATATCCTGTGTATTATTGAATTATTGAATATGGACTTTTTGTTATAAAAGCATTTCCATTTTAACAAAGTACCTTCTAATTCTGCCCTGCCCTGAAACACCACAGTGATGTCAGTGATGGGGGAGGGCTTATCTTAAGGTTTCATTTTACAACTCGACTACTGATCACAAGGTGGAACACGTCACAGCATGTGGCAAATTTGAAGAAGTGAGTGGGCAGTCAAAAGTGTCAAGTATAGAAAAGCAAACTCTGATCTGAATAAATAAATAAAAACTCAATAAATGAATAAATAAATGATCAGCCAATCCATCTCTCACCTGCACTGCTATGAGTATGAAGGTGATGACCAGCTGGGAGGTTGGGCTGATGAATCTGGGCGGGGTCACTGATCTCTTGCCCTGTTCGAAGATGCGGTAGATGCGGTTGGTTTTGGTCAACATGGCGGAGTAGGTGATAGCCATTCCCAACCCGAGGAAGAGCCGTCGGAACGCACACACCACCACACCGGGCTCCGCGATCATCAAGAACGTCATCAGGTAAATCAGAAAGATCCCTGCAAACAGAGAATAATAATAATCATAACAAAAATAGCATAGAGAAATATATTTAAAAAAAAACTTGTCTATTGCTAGGTCTCATACAGCTCTGGAAAAAAAATAAGAGACCACTGAATTTTTTTTCTGAAATCAGCATCTCTACATGTATTACAGCCATTCCATTCCAGCGTCTGTTGAATTCCAACACAAACACAAAACTGAGCTACTTCAGTTCTTGCACCAGGAGTGGAATAAAGTCACCCAAGAACAATGTGAAAGACTTGTGGAGAGCATGTCAAGACACATGAAAGCTGTGATTAAAAATAAGGGTTATTGCACCAAATATTGATTTCTGAACTCTTCTTAAGTGTAAACATTAGTATTATGTTGTTTTAAAATGAATTTGATCTTGTTTCTTTGCACTGTTTGAGGTCTGAAAACATGTATCTTTTTTGTTATTTTGACCATTTGTCATTTTCTGCAAATAAATGCTCTAAACGATAATATTTTTATTTGGAATTTGGGGGAAATGTTGTCAGTAGTTTATAGACTCAAACAAAAATGTTCCTTTTACCCAAACACATACCTATAAGTAGTAAAATCAGAAAATCTGATAATTTCGCAGAGCTGTATGTACACTTTATTGTCCCAAAATTTCTCTGTCTCTGTTTGATGATGAGGTTCTCCTAGTTAAATAAAAAATAAAAATACAAGTAGTAAAATCAGAAAATAATTTTCCAGTGGTCTCTTATTTTTTCCAGAGCTGTATGAGGGCCATTCAAAAACTAGTTCAACAAAATGACCTTGAATCGTACCACTGATGACTTATAAACACACTTGACAAGTTTCGGCATTCTAGCTTTCTTATTCAAAGAGTTACGTTACATATTGCACAACCCACTTTTTTGACCCTCCAAAATGAGCCAATCTGAAGTCCGAGCAAACATTAAATTTCTAACAAAACTTCAATGGAAACCTAAAGAAATTATTGAAGCTTTGCACAATGTTAATGGATGTTTTTTTCTTATTTCCAAAGTTGAAGGAACATTTAAAAGGAATAAGATTTCAGTCCATACTTGAAGCGAAGAGGGAGGTTGTGACCTGGTCGACTAGACAAGCTCCAGAATTCTATCAAGAAGGAATTTTTCAGGGGAAACATCGCTTGCAGAAGTGTACTGACTTAGGTGGATGTTATGTAGAAAAAGAATTTTGTTACTTTCAAAAACAATGTTGTTTTTAATTTGTCTATTTGAATGACCCTCGTATGTCTTAAAGGTCCTATATTACACAAAATGGACTTTTGTGTAATATATCTGAGATTCAATGAGAGAAGAACTCAGTGTAAATATGCAGGGTTCGCGTGTTAAACATGTGCGAATGAAACAAAACACAACTCCAGGTTTGTTTGTGATAATAAAATATAACATAGAGCAGAAATAGCATAATACGGACCTTTAACACCTTTCTATATCCTGTAATAATGAACGGCGATGGGGGTCAGTTACTACGATTAATGTGGAGAACATTGTTGTAATATGACAAGTTCAAGGCACACAGATACAAATGATCAGCTGCAACAAAATATCCAATAATCAATAGGGAAAAATAACTCTTGTCCCCCATCTGGGAGTATGACATCATCACCGTCCAAGTATTTACATAACAAAGCAGGTATAATCACTATACATATCTAAACAAAACGTAACAGCATGTATAAAAATGTACTTTTCACAACTAGTAGTATCTCTCATAATAACACATTTCTCACAGGGAGAACCTGCACACTCCACAAAGGATTTGTCTTTTTAAACACAGAACATATTTACTGTACACGTCAAACCAAAAAATGAATCTATATCACACAAAAAATAGAAAAAGCAAAGACTCTTTCCCTCCCCCGCCCCCTTTTGGGAGTATGACAGCATCACATGCTCTGAAAACATGTATCTTTTTTGGTATTTTGACCATTTGTCATTTTCTGCAAATAAATGCTCTAAACATCATATTTTTATTTGGAATTTGGGGGAAATATTGTCAGTAGTTTATAGACTCAAACAAAAATGTTCCTTTTGCCCAAACACATACCTATAAGTAGTAAAATCAGAAAAACAGATAATTTTGCAGTGGTCTCTTATTTTTTTCCAGAGCTGTATAGCGGGTTAGTGATGTCTGTTTAAATATATAGTTATACAGTCTATGGTACAAACTCGTGCCTTTCTGAATGATGATAGTTGCATGTTAATGTGTGTCCTCATTATAGAACATGTGCCATATTGAACAAGGCCTCAGAATATGTTTTACATCTGAAATGTAATAAAATGGTCACCACAGAAGGTCAGGGCATCCGCCTCTGTCTGTCTGTGTGTGTGTGTAGTTTGGTTTTCTGTGATTATTCCTCCCAGTTCAGCATTATGCATGTTGCAGAACACTGAAAATCACAAAATGATCACAGGACAAACGGGAGATGATTAAGTCATGGTATAGTGATGACATTTCAGAAGAATAATCATTTCAACAGCAGCTATTGTTTTATTTTGTGGAATTTAGTTACCAGGTCAGCCAGATCCACGTCCTTTGAAAAAAACTCACAAAGACGAGTAGATCTGGAGCTGTATCCTATCTTTCTGATTTCGGAGGCTGTGATTGACAGGTGGATTATGTAATTAGAGTGAAGCATGCTCCATTTGCGTCTAAAACAAACATGGCTGCTTACACATTCAAAACTCTACATACAGCACTGAGAAACTGTGCAGATTTTGTCCATATCAACAATTGAAGAACCAAACTTTTACTTATTTCAGGTAAAAGAAGTTATATGTTTATTCTGAATGTTACGAGAATTTTGGAGAGAGAAGACTTCCGCATTTGAGAGACGTGATACAAATCATCTCAAGTTTGGACGGAGGTTTTTCAGGCTCTATGGTCCGGTCCCATTTAGAGGTAAGATCTTAAGCCCGAGCCCGAGCCTGACCCGACCCAACCCGAAATTCGGGTCGGGTCGGGCCTAAAATGTCAATCATTGCTTCGGGTCGGGTCGGGCTCGGGCTTCTCTCTCGCTGACTTTTAAAAAAATAAATATATGTTTATAAAAATGTATACTAAAACGATGTGTGGATACTAAACTAAGGAAAACTTGTTTTAAAATAAATAATTTGGATAAAACAGAGAAGGCGCTGTAATGTAATTGCTATTTAACTACTAAACAGGAGCCGCAGAGCCAGAGCTCTGCGCACGTGAACGCCGCCCTCTTAATAATCTTCCCCTCCGCTCCGCTCTCTCTGCTTCTCTCTCTTAAAGTGCCGCGCTAGATTCTTAAGGACGTACTGCTGCTGTGGTTTATGGCCCAATTTTCAACCCGTCAAAATGACGGACGGCCTTAAATTTTTCCCGTCAACTCTTAAAAAAATCCGTCAATGATGGAAAATTGTCGGTTAATGTACCCTCTGCAGAAACAAATATAAAAGATGTAAATGTTTATACAGTCTTGTTTAACTTAGATTTCGTTACAAAAGACAGGCTTTAATTTGTTATCATAAATCACCCCTCCTCCTCCCGAGTCCTCACAAATAAAATATGAAATTTCGGGTTTGCTTCGGGCTCGGGCCTGCAAATCAAGTTAATTGGTTGGGTTCGGGCCGGGTCGGGCTTTAATACCCGCGGGCCGGGTCGGGTCGGGCTGGATTTTTTAGGCCCGATCTTACCTCTAGTCCCATTCCCTTCTGGATTCAAACAGAATGTAGAAGGGACTGGGCTGGTCAGGCAAGGTTTTTATTGGCAGTAAAGAGAGCGATTTACATCTAATCCAAGTGTAAAAAATGAAAAAGATGTTTTACACAGTTACATATTGCAAAGGGGGTAAAAGTTTTAATACGACATAACACAGGCCTAACAGAATATACAGCCTGGCCCTAGGTAAGGTTCTAATTGGATCATTTTGACATCATTTTTGACAACAGTCCAAAGAAAGCGCTCTGACTACCTAGAGAAAAATCCATGTACAGCTCTGGAAAAAAAACAGGCCACTACAAAATTATCAGTTTTTCTGATTTTACTACTTATAGGTATGTGTTTGGGCAAAAGGAACATTTTTGTTTGAGTCTATAAACTACTGACAACATTTCCCCCAAATTCCAAATAAAAATATTATCGTTTAGAGCATTTATTTTCAGAAAATGTCAAATGGTCAAAATAACAAAAAAGATACATGAACAATGCAAAGAAACAAGATCAAATTCATTTTAAAACAACATAATACTAATGTTTACACTTAAGAAGAGTTCAGAAATCAATATTTGGTGCAATAACCCTTATTTTTAATCACAGCTTTTGTGCGTCTTGGCATGCTCTCCACAAGTCTTTCACATTGTTCTTGGGTGACTTTATTCCACTCCTGGTGCAAGAACTGAAGTAGCTCAGCTTTGTGTTTGTGTTGGAATTCAACAGACGCTGGAATAGAATGGCTGTAATACATGTAGAGATGCTGATTTCAGAAAAAAATCCAGTGGTCTCAGCCTGGCCCTAGGTAAGGTTCTAAATGAATCATTTCGGCATGTTCAACAGCCCAAAGAAAGCGCTCTGACTACCAAGAGACAAATCCATGTATTTAAAAATTGTGTCCAACTTTCTGGGTGTAGGGTTCACTACTGTGACCTATGACCTAAACACCTATAATTAATTAAGAAGCAAGTACTCTTACAGTTATTTTCTAATCCGAGGTTTACTTAGTTTGTACCTGATAGTATAGTTAAAGGAAAATTAACGTTTTTTTTTTACAATCTGAGCCTTCTTTCAGCAATAAAACAAGTAGTTTTACTCACCCATAGCAGTTTGGTGTCAATTGGAGCAGTATCGCAGAACTTATGTTGAGCCGTTCTGTTCTACTAATGATCCCGTATCCGTTAGCGTGAGTGCTCGGGGCATTACTTTGCGGTGTCCAAATAACACAAACTTTAGCACTTTTCAAATCACAGAAGATCTCTGTGTCAGGGTAGACTTTTAGTGGATTCCAAAACGGCCTGAAACCCGATATCGCAACAGAAAAGTAAAGTTCAGAGCGGTGTTAGCTTCTTTCGGACTAGCGGTGTTTACATAACAGCTGAGTTCACGCATGCGCACTGTCCTCTCTGATGATGTCATCAAATGAAACTATAGCTGCATATCGGGTTTCAGGCCGTTTTGGAATCTACTAAAAGTCTACCCTGACACAGCGATCTTCTGTGATTTGAAAAGTGCTAAACTTTGTGTTATTTGGACACCGCAAAGTAATGCCCCGAGCACTCACGCTAACGGATACAGGATCATTAGTAGAACAGAACAGCTACAACATAAGTTCTGCGATACTGCTCCAATTGACACCAAACTGCTATGGGTGAGTAAATCTACTTGTTTTATTGCCGAAAGAAGGCTCAGATTGTAAAAAAAACGTTACTTTTCCTTTAATCATCTCCCGTTTGTCCTGTGATCATTTTGTGATTTTCAGTGTTCTGCAACATGCATAATGCTGAACTGGGAGGAATAATCACAGAAAACCAAACTACACACACACACACAGACAGAGGCGGATGCCCTGACCTTCTGTGGTGACCATTTTATTACATTTCAGATGTAAAACATTTTCCTTTAAAGGTGCATTGTAACTGTACTTTTCTGTAGCTTTTCTGGTGGAGGGTCTATTAAATGCTTTCTTCCATGGAGATGTTATTGCTTTATCTGGAATGTTTCACAGTATGGCATTAAACCTTTCTATCTTCATGGAAACCAAAACAGACCAAGTTACAGGTCATATCTGTGGAGAGGCGACACTCACAGTCAGAATGCCTGTTTTTTGGGTGTTTTTGAGCCATAAAACTATAAAAATTAAATAAATGTTAAATAAATGCTTTTTAATGCCATATTGTGGAATATTCTGAGCAGAGCACTGACATATCCCTCCATAGAAACAAGCAGGTGATGGACCCTTTGCCAGAAACGTTGCACAATGTCCCTTTAAATCCAGGTAGTGTTTCTTTGACCAGGCAGTACAACATTAAAGGTACACTGAGTAACTTTTCTGGTGGGGGTTCCATCACCTGCTTGTCTCAATGGAAATGTTATTGGATTGCTTACAAGGTCCCACAGTATGGCATTAAACTAATAATATCTCCATGAAGACCATCAGGTCGTTACATGTCAGATCAGTGGAATGGCAACCCCGCTTACAGTAAGAATGCCTGTTTTTCAATGTATTTTTGAGCAATAACAACACCTTTTTGGAAGAAACATTTAATGTATATTTTGGAACATTCCCGGCATAGTGATAACATCTCCATGAAGACAGGCTGCTAGCGTACCTTCCCCCAGTGAAGTTACACAGTGCACCTTTAAAGGGATATGCCACCCCCAGGTCAAACTTGGGCATCTCCCCACAGTCCAGAGACTAAAATAAGTGGTGGAAAGCGTTTTCCTGGTGACGCAGCCATTGTCCAGGTCTGTCAGCACTGACCGCCGTGGTATCTGCAGCTACTCCGCGTTAGACTGGAGTCTAACGGCGCCAGAGAAAGATTTCGGCCAAAAGGAATTAATTTGCTCGATGCTTTTCCCAATTACCTTCTGTGTAGTGCGCATTCATATCGAGTGCAAATAAATGTGCAAATCAACACGGAGAGCTTGACTTGGTCATTTTGGGTGGGAACTATTTTTCAGTGCGGAAAAAGACAGACGAAGCACACATCACGCTGCGTAACAGGGGAACTCCCTTCCTGGTGCGTAATTGGGATTCCCCTGTTACACAGAAAGTAATTGGGAAACGCATCGAGCAAATTAATTCCTTTTGGCCGAAATCTTTCTCTGGCGACGTTAGACTCCAGTCTAACGCGGAGTAGCTGCAGATACCGCGGCGGTCAGTGCTGACAGACCTGGACAATGGCTGGGTGACCAGGAAAACGCTTTCCATCACTTATTTTAGTCTCTGGACTGTGGGGAGATGCCCAAGTTTGACCTGGGGGTGGCATATCCCTTTAAACCTTGACTGACCGGTGAGCAGTACGTAGCTGAGCTCTCTCCCCGCCGCTCTCACGATGGGCGTGTCATTGAAGCGGATGAACGTGATCACCACGGCGACGGTCGCCAGGATGCCGAGCAGGGCCAGTGAGGCGGGCACCAGGGCCCAGGGCGAGTGCCACTCCAGCTTTATGGTGGGGGTGGGTCTGCAGGCCGTGCGGTTGGGCAAAGGGCGCATGTGTGTGGGGCACATCTCACAGGTGAACTCATCCAACTGGTACTGGTATCCATCACACAGCTGACGGAGAGAGGGAGGGAGAGAGGGAGGAGAGAGGGAGGAGAGAGAAGAGGAAGAGAAACAGGGAAGAGCGAGAGAGTGAGACAGAAAGAGATGGAGGGAGGGAGAGAGAGAGAGAGGGAAGGAGGAGAGAGAAGAGGAAGAGAAATGGGAGAAGAGAGAGGGAAAGAGAAGGAGAGGGAGGGAGAGAGGGAGGAAGAAAAGAGAGAGAAGAGAAAGGGGGAAGAGAGAGAGAAAGAGACGGAGCGAGGGAGGGAGAGAGGGAGGAGGAAGGAAAGAGAGAGAAGAGAAAGGGGGAAGAGAGAGAGAGAAAGAGACGGAGAGAGGGAGGGAGAGAGGGAGGAGGAAGAAAGAAGGAAAGAGAAGAGGAAGAGAAAAGGGGAAGAGAGAGAGAAAGAAAGAAAGAAAGAAAGAGAAAAAGAGAGGGAGGGAAAAAGATGGAGAAGGAGAGGGAGGGAGAAAGAAGGAAAGAGAAGAGGAAGAGAAAAGGGGAAGAAAGAGAGAAAGAAAGAAAGAAAAAGAGAGGGAGGGAAAAAGATGGAGAAGGAGAGAGGGAGGGGGAAAGAAGGAAAGAGAAGAGGAAGAGAAAAGGGGAAGAGAGTGTGAGAGAAAGAAAGAGAAAGAGAGGCAGGGAGAAGGAGAAAAAGAGAGAGTGGAGGGAAAGAACACGGATGATAAAAAGAGGAGGAGAGAGAGAAAAGGAGAGAGGAGGAGGAGGAGGAAGAAGAGAGAAGGAGAAAGGATGAGAGAGCGAGAGAGAGAGAAGGATAGAGATAGAGGGGGTGAGATGAGAGAGAAGGAGAGAGAGAGAAAGTGAGAGGGAGAGAGGTAAGAAGAGGGAGAGACAAAGAGAGAGACACCAGTAAGATAAATGTTCCTGATATTTGTGAGTTTCTAAACTCAGACTCTATGAAGCCGCCTCCTGCTCAACTCAGCTGTGGTTCAGACCCATCACAGAGCAGCAGCAAAACCGAAGAAACCAAACAAACCAAAACGAACATGGCGGCACAGAGGGACATACTTCATCCTCTTTTAGTGGAAACACAAGCAATAAAATAAAATAAAAAAAAACATGCAGAGGATGGAGAGTGTTTTGTGCATTAGTGGACTTTAAAGATGTGCTTTTCTTTCAACCAGATTTAACAAAAGCTTGATTTCTCTTAAAGCAGGCCTATTCGTCATGACGCTCTTCTTTTCCCAAATGCTTTCATCAAGAATTATTCCAGATAAATGAACTCAAGTATACAGGACATACCAGTCTGCTGTCACCAAAGTTCTTCAAGTCTTCAGGTAAAAGAGTAAAACTGCTCTAACCACTGAGCCACTGCGGCCTGCTTTACAGAACTGTCTGTCTAATCATATAATGCATTAGTATAGCATCAGATTTCATTCAAAAATATCATTTATCACTAAAATGGACTGCCAATAAAAGATATTGATGACTTTAATGGCTTCGTTCATTTCGAGACATTTTAGTCGTGCAATGTAACCCTCTGTTTCCGCTCCTGTCTCATATGATCCATGGGCTTATGGCGTCTCGCAATTTCCTTTTCATATTTTTATATTCTTACTGCTACACGTAGTATTTATCTTGTGCAGAGTCACAGACAGGTGTATTATAAATAGGGCAGTGGATTGGGTTGGCAGTCTGCTTTTCTGTGAGGAGGTTGTGTTTTGAAGTGAGTGTAAGTACAGAAGTCTCCTCTGAAATGAACGAACGAAACTGGAGATTTGAACATCTCTGACTGTGAGAGTGAATGTACCTAATATTGTGACCAGTGATGGAAGACATGTATGACTTCCCCATCCAGTCTGTGCCTCCAGCTCTGGGAAAAAATAAGAGACCACTGCAAAATTATCAGTTTTTCTGATTTTACTACTTATAGGTATGTGTTTGGACAAAAGGAACATTTTTGTTTGAGTCTATAAACTACTGACAACATTTCCCCCAAATTCCAAATAAAAATATTATCTTTTAGAGCATTTATTTGGAGAAACAGATAACAAAAAAGATACATGTTTTCAGACCTCAAACAATGCAAAGAAACAAGATCAATTCATTTTCAATTCATTCATCAATTCATTTTAAAACAACATAATACTAATGTTTACACTTAAGAAGAGTTCAGAAATCAATATTTGGTGCAATAACCCTTATTTTTAATCACAGCTTTCATGCGTCTTGGCATGCTCTCCACAAGTCTTTCACATTGTTCTTGGGTGACTTTATTCCACTCCTGCTGCAAGAACTGAAGTAGCTCAGCTTTGTGTTTGTGTTGGAATTCAACAGACGCTGGAATGGAATGGCTGTAATACATGTAGAGATGCTGATTTCACAAAAAAATGCAGTGGTCTCTTTTTTTTTTTACCCAGAGCTGTAGAGTCCGATCAGAGGTGTGTAAAAACTTCAATTTTGCTGCGACACATTAGTAAACGGTCACATTTTTATAGCACTTTTCCACCTTCAAGCTCTTTACATGAAGGAACCACCCACACATTCATACAGCAGTGAACCCAGACACTAGGGGCGAGGTAGGCGACGTGTCTTGCCCAAGAACACATGACAGCATTCATCTGCGGGAGGTACTGTCGCACAGAATGAATCATGGAATGAACTACAAACTGAACTTAGACTAAACGATCCAGTCTCATGAAATATGTACAAGAGACTTTTCTTGGAGGAACAATGGTCTGATTGTACTTGTTTTCTATGTTTATAATGTCTTAATGACCTTATTGGATTATGTGGAATTATCAGGCCTGTTGTCAGAAATTTGGGAGCCCGGGGCAAGAAATCTCACAATATTAAAGAATAAAGAAGTCTCTAACATTTATTAATAGGCAGAGATTCCAATTTTCGGCCCCCAGAACAACAGATCCCTTTGTCCTCCCCGTTGACTCCCCTGGTAAATACAGCTCTGGAAAAAAAAAAGAGACCACTGCATTTTTCTCTGAAATCAGCATCTCTACATGTATTACAGCCATTCCATTCCAGCGTCTGTTGAATTCCAACACAAACACAAAGCTGAGCTACTTCAGTTCTTGCACCAGGAGTGGAATAAAGTCACCCAAGAACAATGTGAAAAACTTGTGGAGAGCATGACAAGACACATGAAAGCTGTGATTAAAAATAAGGATTATTGCACCAAATATTGATTTCTGAACTCTTCTTAAGTGTAAACATTAGTACAGTGGTACCTCACCTTACGAATGACCCAACAAACGAAAATTTCAAGTTACGAAACGCCTTCACGGTAAATTTTGGTCTCTAGATACGAAAGAAAATTCAAGTTACGAAACGCGAAATCTCAAAAATTCAAATAATGCGCGCTCAGCCACACACATTATACGCTTTTCTCAGACTGGATTTAAACTTTTCTCACATTTGTCTCTCGTTTAAACACTCAAACTTTCATAGATTTTCAACAAAATTATTAATAGTGAAGTGTGGGGGGAAGGAGGAAGGGGGAGAAAACTGCGCTCTGACACGTGTGATAGAGCGCATGACCCGGCGTGGAGCTGACAGCAGGTCTAGACCTGGACTAAACCAGGACTGGACCAGGACTAAACCTGGACTAAACCAGGACTAAACCTGGACTAAACCAAGACTGCGTGCGGTCCCCCTCGCTGCTCCCCTCAGCTGTGACTCGAAACGAAACCAGGAAATAGACCCGCGCGCAGCGCTTTAATCCACCTGGTCTAGTCCTGGTCTAGTCCTGGTCTAGTCCTGGTCTAGTCCTGGTACAGTCCTGGTTTAGTCCAGGTCTAGACCTGCTGGCAGCCCCGCGCCGGGTCATGCTGCGCTATCACACGTGTCAGAGCGCAGTCTTCTCCCCCCTCCCGCTCCCCCCCCACACTTCACTATTAATAATTTTGTTGAAAATCTATGAAAGTTTGAGTGTTTAAACGAGAGACAAATGTGAGACAAGTTTAAATCCAGTCTGAGAAACCAATCAGGACGCAGAACACAATGTTACACTATAAAAAAAGTTACACTATAAAAAATAAAAAAAAACTTGGATCGGGGCCTTGGAACGAATCAGGCTTTTTCCATTGAAATAGCTACTCAACTTACGAATTTTTCACGTTACGAAACCACTTCTGGAACAAATTAATTTCGTAAGGTGAGGTACCACTGTATTATGTTGTTTTAAAATGAATTTGATCTTGTTTCTTTGCATTGTTTAAGGTCTGAAAACATGTATCTTTTTTGTTATTTTGACCATTTTTCATTTTCTGCAAATAAATGCTCTAAACGATAATATTTTTGTTTGGAATTTAGGGGAAATGTTGTCAGTAGTTTATAGACTCAAACAAAAATGTTCCTTTTGCTCAAACACATACCTATAAGTAGTAAAATCAGAAAAACTGATAATTTTGCAGTGGTCTATTATTTTTTCCAGAGCTGTATGTACAGTTTATTGTCCCAAGGTTTCTCTGTCTCTGTTTGATGATGAGGTTCTCCTAGTTAAATAAAAAAATATATAAAAATAAAAATACAACTCATGCAACTCAGCCTCACACACACATATACACACTTGATACACTTTTTCCATTAAAAAGATATAAAATTTAGAATTGTTAATCGCTGAGGGAACTGTCCTGATTACGCATAATTCTAAAACCTGTACATAGCAGGTTATGTATCGTTACCTCACAGTGCCAGCAGCAGGGCACCCCCTTCACCATCTTCTTCCTCTCTCCAGGTTGACAGGGGAAACTACAGATGGACTCGGGTAGGGACTGGTCTCCTCCGGACCACTGCATCTCCTCCAACTGTCAGGAAGTACAGGAAAAACACCACTTAAAGCCATTACATAAAGACCACAGCGCCATGACAACAGTTATTACTGTATAGATACTGTACTAGCATGCAATTTAACATTTTGTCCTCAAAGTTGATATGTCAGAAGCAGAAAAAAATAGCTCCTGCATTGATATGTCACTTTAAAGGTCCCATGGCATGAAATTTTCACTTTCTGAGGTTTTTGAACGTTAATGTGAGCTCCCCTACCCTGTTTAGGGCCCCCCCCCCATGGTTAAAAGTTGTGAAATGTCTAAACTGAGCATTTGCGATCCTTTTCTGCGTTACAAAAAATCGGAGCTCAAACGGGCGATTTTGAACAAGGCACCTTATTGACGTCAGATCGAAAAAAGAAATGCAAATGCAGTTCCACCCCCGTCTGTCTGTACTCAGCGTCTCTGTAAATCACGCCCAGAGAGTTTGGACTGCGAATGCGCTAGGCAATGCGAAATGCATTTTTTTATTTGCCTGGAGGCACGTCCGAGTGTTTCTAGGCTCGGAAGTCCTTTATCTATTTATGTGGAAATGTGTTTATTTTTCAATGGAACGCTTCAAATCTCTCCCCCTGTGCAAAAACACGGAAATGGATCAGTTGAGAGTTGAGAGCTGACAGCGGAGAGCGGAGAGTTTGGCCACGCCCCCACCCTCTACTATAGGCCAGCTCTTTTCTCCTCATTTGCATTGAAGCAACAACGCCCAGAATAAAGTGTTTGAGAGATCTTATCTCTGTTTCTCATGCACTGAGTGTTGATTTTGAAGAAGGATTCATTTACAGTATTAGGGAACCATTAAGGAGCCATATAAAAGCATCAAGAAGTACCATGTCATGGGATCTTTAAAGGTGAACTATGTAATTTTTTCGGTCACCTTGTTTCAATAGATATCATTGCTTTGCTTCGAATGTTAATATAACATTAACCAGATCTATCTTACATGTTTTCAATTACAGGTAGTTTTATAACTGAAATATACCTGGAAAAACAGGCGTTCTGACTGTGAGCGGGGTCGCCTCTCCACAGAGCCGACCTGTAACTTCAATTGCTTTCGTCTTCATGGTAACAGAAAGGTTTAATGCGATTGTGTGAAACATTCCAGACAAGACAAGTGAGTTTGCGAGTCAGTTTTTTTGTGGTTGATTTGCTCATTCGTTTCCCAAATTTTGCGGGCGTGATTTGGTGGTTTGTTGAAGTGCGCTCACGCTCGCACTCTCACCGGTAACAATGGAACTTCTCCAGACGTGTTTATCGTTCAAATGATCCGTCAGGCTGGAGCAGCTTTGGTGATCAGAAATTCTTTTTGAAGAAAAGAAAAGCTACAAATCACTACGTTCTTGTTGATCGTCCCGTCTTCGTTCTTTTTATAAATAAACTTGCCGTTCAAAGGGCCTGGCAGCGATTTGCTCGGCGCACGCCAAATTTAAAATGCCACTCATAATTAATTGTGTTAATTTTTATAACGTGTTGATTTGCAGTAGAATTAATTAATCTAATTAACGCGTTAAACTGAAAGCCCTAGTTATAACATGTTGAAATAACAGTTGATCATATTCTTACATTCAGTCTGAGGTTGTTGGTCCACTGCCCGATGACTCTGTAGCCGGGGTGGGTGTGGTTCATCATCTGAAACTGGAAAATGTCATAGCGGCCCGGGGCATCTCCATTCTCATTGAACAGCACTCCGGTCCCTGCACTGCCTGTGGACAGAGAGAGACTTAAAGACGAGCAGTGGAAGAAGTGTACTCAATTTTGTTACTTAAGTACTTAAAGGAAAAGTAATGTTTTTTTACAATCTGAGCCTTCTTTCGGCAATACTCACCCATAGGAGTTTGGTGTCATTTTGAGCAGTTTCGTAGAAGTTATGTTGTAGCGTATCCGTTAAATTGAGTGCTCGGGGCATTACTTTGTGGTCTCCAAATAACACAAACTTTAGCACTTTTCAAATCATAGAAGCCCGATATCTTAATCTACGATTTCGTTTGAAGCAAAAGTGGCCTGTAATCCGAGATTTATCCATAGTTTCGAGTAGATGAGGACGCCAGTGCGCATGTGCGGACTGTGCTCTCAGCTCCCGGGACCCAAACATGAAATGCAAAGCTGTAAACTATGGATAAATCTCGGATTACAGGCCACTTTCGCTTCAAACTAAATCGTAGACTAAGATATTGGGCTTCTATGATTTGAAAAGTGCTAAAATTTATGATATTTGGAGCCCGCACGGGGCATATTACATGCTTGGGGAATATATTATATGCCCCGAGCTATGGCTAGAAGTTGCGCTAGGCTAACCGCAAATCTAAAACATCTCTGGAAGTGCTCCATATGACACCAAAGTGCTATGGGTGAGTAAAACAACTTGTTTTATTACCGAAAGAAGGCTCAGATTGTAAAAAAAAACGTTACTTTTCCTTTAAGTTACAGATGCTGGAGCAAAAAAAATGTACAAGTACAAGTACAAAGCACCACATGAAAAAAATCAACTTATGCAAAAGTATTAAAGCCCCAGTGTGTAGGATTCGTGGCGCATAGGTGGATGGTGCTATTGCACTTTCTGTTTTAGGTACGGCAGACCTCGAGGGTCACCCGGGCGCGCGCACGAGCTACTGTATAAATAAAACGCGGTCCTGTTTTTTGTTTTTTTTTTCTTTTCACATGAAAACACACATTCCCGATCATGTACCATGACACTCTACACATCAAATGAAACCTTACAGTCTCCTCTTTTTGACTATGCAATTCATTTCCCTGCACAACAATCACTCCCCGAGCACATGGGGCTTTTATACGGAAAAGCACAAAACAAGGTTAGCTTACCTTAGAATGCTTTGCACAGGTCAAACTCTGTATTTCACCATAAACTTGCTCTCACTTTGTCCGTAAGGATCCAGCGAATAAAATCCAGTAAAACAATTTAGTCCAAAACACGTGTTAGATCCATAACGACGTCTGATCCGGCAGCATGCTTGTGTTGTTTACCCAAAACCACGAGCCTTGCTGAAGGTGAAGGCGGAGCCCAAATGTCCTTCTGCGGCTCTCGTATTCAAAATGGCTGCCTCTGCATGGGGAAGATCCCCCTTTTATGTGACTATATCTAAGTCCAAAAGAATACTTTGATTTCATGATGGAAGTGAAAAGGCTTGGAAAACAATGTATTTTTGAATGGGTATCTTCAATTTCAGTAATTAACGGGTAACAATCTTACACACTGTCCCTTTGAAGTACCTGAGTAAAAAGTAAAAGCACAGATTTTGAGATCTTCAGTGTACTGATAAGTACAGTACTTTACTACTTTTACTTTGTCACGCCACTGAAGAAGAGGTATTAGGCTGCGTCCCATTAGTATCCCTACTCCTTTATCTACGTCTTTGTCTTGCCCCTCAATACTGAGCTGAGAAGGCTCGGGGTACGAATTTTCCCCTAAGAAATGGGACACCACTCGATTACCGTTTGCGTCATCATCCCTTGCCTCTACCTGAGCTGCTACGTCTACAGAGGCGACAACAATTGACGCAAACAAACGTAAACAAATGTCAAGGATTATCGGGTACCTCAGCTCGACAAAAAAACTAGCTTGTTTATACATGAAAGTTCGATGAAAACGATAACGTCGGCTAAACAGACGTCACTACAATTAAAACTGCAACAACAGTTCACTAAAAGTAACGTAGAACATAAGCGTCATAATTGTAAACCTGCTAAACTGTTAATCGATAATTACAACTGCTGAAAATACATTTATGAGACTCCTTGGCTGGTCGATGTGACGCTGCCATCCTGATCCCAAAACCTGCCTGAGCTTGTAGGTGTACCCCTTCATTCCAAGTCTGGTCGAGAGCTTACTTCGTTTCAAGGGGTATGTAGCCCTCGGTCGTGGCCCGAGCCCTTGATCAAAATTAGAATCAGGACACCCCTTGCCCTCACATGAACGCGCAAAACCAAGGAGTAGGGGTAAGACAGAGAAATGGGACGCAGCCTTAGACTTCCAAGGTGTATTCATTGCTGAATTGCCCATAGCCCAGTAAAAGCACCAGTTTTTTTTTAGTTTAAAGGTGCATTACTGATGCATGGTTGTTTGTTTTGCCTATTAATTTCAATTATTTTAAGAGGAGGGTCACTCCTAAGCCTTTTGGTTTTTTTGACCTTTCCGGCACTGTTTGTTATTTTCTTTTTTGTGTACTTTTTATTCTTGCCATTACCACTTGCCACTTACTATTTGTCTCTATAGAGATGTTGTTCCCTTGTGTGAAATGTTCCACAGTGTGATTAATTAAACATATCTATCCTACATGTGTTTTTACTGATACAAAATACCTTGAAAAACATACGTTCTTACTCTGAGCAGGGTCGCCTCTCCATAGATCTGACCTTTGCCTAGCCTGATTGCTCGCTTGTTTCCATGACGATACATATGTTTAATGTCCTGAACATGCTAGAAAAAGCAATTATGTTTGGACACAAGCAAGTGATGCACTCGCCATAGCAAACGTTACATACTGTACCTTTATAGCAAGATCATTTTTTAAAGATTTTCTGCATAGCGACAAATGTTACACAAAGTTTATTATGAATTAAAACACAATTTTCTTTTCTGGACCCTCTTCCCATTAATTTATATTATAAAGGGGGACGTGCAAGGCTTCTTGCCCCAAGCCCCCTAATTTATGTGGATAGCCCAACAAATGACTATATTATTTTTGTAGTCAATCTGTGAATGCATCAAAGGCTACGTTCAGACTGCAGGGCTTAAAGTGCAATTCAGAGTTTTTGGTGAAATCCGATATTTTTGCGAGGTCGTTCCCATTTCCAATTAGATGCAACATGTATGTGATCTCCAGTGTGAACTTTAAACACCTCAAAAGTGTCCCGCATGCTCACTGGAGGACACAAAGAGGTCACATGCAGCGAGCGTGCTCAGTGTTTACGGAAATCGCCTAAACATGGACACTAGCATTGAGCGCCTGGAGATTTTAAAGGTCCCATGACATGGTACTTCTTGATGCTTTTATATGGCTCCTTAATGGTTCCCTAATACTGTAAATGAATCCTTCTTCAAAATCAACACTCAGTGCATGAGAAACAGAGATAAGATGAGAAAGAGTATTTTTTCTCTCTCTGAACAGGCCATTATGGGCGTTGTTGCTTGAATGCAAATGAGGAGAAAAGAGCTGGCCTATAGTAGAGGGTGGGGGCGTGGCCAAACTCTCCACTCAGAGCTCAGAGCTCTCAGCTGATCCATTTCCGTGTTTTTGCACGGGGGGAGAGATTTGAAGCGTTCCATTGAAAAATAAACACATTTCCACAGAAAATAAAATTAAACCACTGCTGTTCAAAGGTCCAGAGGCTCAGATAAAGGACTTCCGAGCCTAGAAACACTCGGACGTGCCTCCAGGCAAATAAAAAAAACGCATTTCGCATTGCCTAGCGCATTCACAGTCCAAACTCTCTGGGCGTGATTTACAGAGACGCTGAGTACAGACAGACGGGGGTGGAACTGCATTTGCATTTCTTTTTTTGATCTGACGTCAATAAGGTACCTTGTTCAAAATCGCCCGTTTGAGCTCCGATTTTTCTAACGCAGAAAAGGATCGCAAATGCTCAGTTTAGACATTTCGCAACTTTTAACCGGGGGGGGGGCTAAACAGGGTAGGGGAGCTCACATTAACGTTCAAAAACCTCAGAAAGTGAACATTTCATGCCATGGGACCTTTAAAGTTCCAGAGCCAGAACATGTACAACTTATTTGTTTTGAGGAAGTGATTGAGAAGGAGAAGGTTTTTGGCCTTGGCGTTTTGTGGGGCAGTGGCAGCAACGTTCGTAGAAAGGAACGTGTTGGTGCTGAGAGTGGTGGGATTATTATGTACTTTGCTGCTTCACTGACATGGACTTCATACACAATTTTCGTATGACGAGAAGAACGTTTGTGTACATTTGTGAGCGCCTACTTGTACCACTCTCGCTTGTTGATGACGTGTAGGTCAGATGAATGTGACCTGGCCGTTCAGACTGAAGTCGCATGCCAAAAGATCAGATATGTATCGGTTTTAAGACCACATATCCTGGGTCGCATATAAAAAAATCGGATCTGTATCATTCAGACTGTCATTAAAAGATCAGATACAGGTCGCATAGGGGCGAAAAAATCTGATTTGGGTCACTTCAGGCTGCAGTCTGAACGTAGCCTAAGAAACTTGGTGATTTCCTTTAACCAGATCTGCATCACTCACATAGTTAGCTTTATCTTGGAGAGGGACACAGCAGTTTAAAGGTTTAAAACAGTTCGATTTCTCTGATGCTAACGGCAAAGTGTCAGGGCCAGATGTGTGTGTGAATAATTCAACACACGCTCCACTGTGAACATGTAAAGTGCATTAACTTATAACGGAGAGGAACTGACTTCACAACCAATCACAATCAACCTGGAGAGAGGGAGGAGAGAGGAGAAGAGAGGAGAGGGGAAAGAGACAGAGGATAGAAGAGAAGGAGAGGGGGAAAGAGACAGAGGAGAGAAGGAGAGGAGAAAGAGACAGAGGGGAGAAGGAGAGGGGGAAGAGAGAGGAGAGAAGGAGAGGAGTGGGGGAAGAGAGAGAGGAGAGAAGGAGAGCAGAGGGGAAAGAGACAGAAGAGAGAAGAGGAGGGGGGAAGAGAGAGGAGAGAAGGAGATGATGAGAGAAGGAGGGGGATGAGAGAGAGGAGAGAAGGAGAGGGGAGGGAAAAGAGAGAAGAGGGAAAAAGAGGAGAGGGGGAAGAAAGAGAGAAGAGAGGAGAGGGGAAAGAGAGAGAGGAGAAGAGAGGAGAGGGGAAAGAGACAGAGGAGAGAAGGAGAGGGGGAAGAGAGAGGAGAGAAGGAGAGGAGTGGGGGAAGAGAGAGGAGAGGAGAGGGGAAAGAGAGAGAGGAGAAGAGAGGAGAGGGGTAAGAGACAGAGGAGAGGAGAGGAGAGGGGAAAGAGAGAAGAGGGAAGAAGAGGAGAGGGGGAAGAAAGAGAGAAGAGAGAAGAGGGGAAAGAGAGAGAGGAGAAGAGAGGAGAGGGGAAAGAGACAGAGGAGAGAAGAAGAGGAGAGGGGAAAGAGATAGAAGAGAGAAGGAGAGGGGAAAGAGAGGAGAGAAGGAGATGAGGAGAGAAAGAGAGGGGGATGAGAGAGAGGAGAGAAGGAGAGGAGAGAAGGAGAGGAGAGGGAAGAAGAGGAGAGGGGGAAGAAAGAGAGAAGAGAGGAGGGGGAAAGAGACAGAGGAGAGAAGGAGAGGGGGAAGAGAGAGGAGAGAAGGAGATGAGGAGAGAAGGAGAGGGGGAAGAGAGAGAGGAGAGAAGAAGAGGAGACGGGGAAGAGAGAGAGGAGAGAAAGGAAGAAGAGGAGAGGGGGAAGAAACAGAGGAGAGTAGGAGAGGGGAAAGGGAGAGGAGAAGGACATGAGAGGAGAGAAGGAGAGGGTGATGAGAGAGGAGAGAAGGAGAGGAGAGGGGAAAGAGAGAAGAGAGGAGAGGGGTAAGAGACAGAGGAGAGAAGAAGAGGGGGAAGAGAGAGAGTAGATGGGGAAGAGAGAGGACAGAAGGAGATGAGAGGAGAGAAGGAGATGAGAGGAGAGAAGGAGATGAGAGGAGAGAAGGAGAGGGGGATGAGAGAGAGGAGACAAGGAGAAAAGGGAAGGAGAGGGGAAGAGAGAAGAAAAGGGAAAGAGAGTGGTAGAGAGAGAAGGAGAGAAAAGGAGAGAAAGAGAGGGGAGAAGGAGAGGGGGAGAGAGAAGAGAACAGAAAGAGAGAGGGAAGAGAGAGAGGAGAGAAGTAGAGGAGCAGGTAGGAAGAAGGGATAGGAGGAGAGGAGAGAATCTAAGCAGTTTCTACTGAATCAAAGTGAAGACTCCCTGCAGATTTGATTTGAAGTTGTATAAAATGATTTCAAAACTGCATCGTTGGACTGATCATATGTTGATGTAGTGTGATTTATTTAAAGCAACACAGTGTAACTTTCTGGAAGTGGCACGTCACCTGCATGATTACATGGAAAATGTTCAAACGAGCTTCTCAAATCCGGCGTTTTCAGTTCTGATACCGATTTCGATATTATGGCTATAATAAATGTGTTTTGTAATTGTAAATCTCTAAAGTAACTACAGAAGTCCAAAGATTATGAGATTTTCAGGCCAACAACAGCCAGAATATATAAACATCTAACCAGGATATTGGCTGAACAATAATCTTAGAAATAGATGGATCCCTCATTCTTCTATCATTTGAAAACCAGATACTAAATGGTACTAAAACTAGTATCAAAACCTGATTTAGGAAGGTATCAATACTAGGGATGGGGCCGATCCGATCCAGTATCGGTATCGGGTTCTGATATCAACGTAATTCACGGATCGGAAATTTCCAATCCAACCTGCGAAAATTTCCGATCCATGAGCCATGTCTGTATATACACATTATCTGCTGAAATGACTCCACGAGTGATTCCCTGTCGCCTGCTCTGCTCCTGCTGCAAAATGTGGAATGGATTTCCTGAACGGAGGCGGATCTCAATGAGACACAGAATAATGATGAGACACGCCTCCGTTCTGGAAATCCATTCCACAGTTTGCAGCCAGCGAGCAGGCGAACCAACTTTTCATCACAACATGTCCGCTGTGTGGAAATACTTTTTAGTAGAAACACCTCAAAGCAAGACAGCAACGTGCAATCTTTGCAAAGCCATTGTACGGAGAGGCGGAAGCTATTTATCAGAGACTGCGCTACCCGAACTCTACAACCGAGTGTCAACCAGGTTAGCTAATATCACAGAATTTCCTGTTCTTCTGACCTCCTTTTATGACATATACTTACCTGAAGTTGCCTTTTGGGACACACATGCAAACACTTGTTCATATCATAGGCCTACTTGCCTGTAGAGATGAGATTATTTGTAGTTAAACAATAATGATGATAATATTGAAAACAAACAGTTTTGGTATCGGAATAGTATCGTATCGGCCGATATCCAAATTCAGGTATCAGGATCGGATCAGATGAAAAAAAAAAAAAAAGTGGATCGGTGCATTCCTAATCAATACTTAAAAAGTCCTTACCTGGCCAGCCAAATTATATCTCTCTGTATTTGCTATACAGCGCGATACCATTTGGACACCCTCGCTCCTCCGGTTAACAACGGACTCCGCGATTCTGATTCGTTCAAAGATGGTGACGTCAGTGCACCCGCCTTTGCCCGCAACGTCCCTTCCATTCAGCTGTAAAATTGGTCTTAAATGACCTAAAACACATCGATGCCTTAAAACCAGTGTTGTATAGTAATGAAGTAATAATACTTCACTACTGTACTTAAGTACAGTTTGGGAGACTTTGTACTTTACTTGAGTTTTTAAAAAAATGATAACTTTTACTTTTACTTCACTACATTTCTGAATTTAATTGCATACTTTTACTCCAATACATTTTCAATGTGCCGTTTAGTTCCTCGTTACAAAAACAAAAAAACCCTCTACTGACTGAAGGAAGTCAGGACGTGCCTGGGCTTGTTCGCTACTTGCGCATGACAATCAGCCTACACCTGTTGGTTTCATGCAGCTAGTTTAATCAATCAACATCCCTGATGGAAGAGGAGACAGCATCCACGTCGGCTACAAATGAAGGGGGACCTGACGATGAGCATCCCTAGCCGTACTTAAACACAATGTTCTCTTACGCTGATATGAAGGATTCGTCCTATCAAATGAAGTGCCTCTTGTGCCTTCCAAGAAACGTGGAAATCCTATCTTACAGAAACTCCCCGTCCAACCTCAAGAAACACATCGAGGTAAATTCTAGATTAATGAAATTGTTAGCGTCTATATTCCAATTTCAGTAACCATAACATGGACATTCTAGACACCGTTGTGAAACCTTGAGCATAACATGTAGAAATTAACTTTGTGTGACATTGTTTCGGTTACACAAAGCGTATTTGACGATGTTGGAGCTAACAGGCTACCTAGCTTTTTCGTCTCAAGGGAAGGCATAGCTGTAGGCCAAGTGTAACGAATGATAAAGAGCACACGAGTTCAAAAGGACAAAAAATAACATTAACATGTGCCTACTTTTAAAAATTTAAACAAGCGCTGTGTGTTTGTGCGATCTAAGTAACAAAGCGAGGGTTAGCTTCAGACTGCCTTTGCTTCATACTTTTACTTGTACTTTTAATTACATTACTTGAGTACATTTATTTTTACATTACTTGTCATACTTAAGTACAAGAAGTTCCAGATACTTTAAGACTTTTACTCAAATAACATTTCAGTCAGTGACTTCGACTTTTACCAAAGTCATTTTTGGGAGGGGAACCTATACTTTTACTTGAGTTTGATTTTCCAGTACTTTATACAACACTGCTTAAAACCACAGCAGCTGACAGCTCTAGAGGCCTTTCTTTTCAAAAAAGATGTTTTTGCATTGCTTCCTACCGGCTTGGTTCACGTCGCTGTCCGTTAACTGTTCTCTGATTGGTTCACTTAGCTGTCTGTCTAAGCGCAACAGCAGCGCATTCTGGACCAAGCGTTACCAGACTCGCCGCTGGTACAGCGATGAGTCATGGATTCTTCCAGGCAAAAAAAGTCCCATTCACAGGACAGAAATGAACCTTTCCTGAAGCTTTAGAATCATCTTGAGCTGTATCAGAACAAGTATGAGAGCACATAGACGAGCATACGAACATGGACCACTGTGGATTACACAGATATAAGACCACATGGAAATATAAAAAGAAAAGTACTATTATTTAATGTTGAAAATTCTATTGTTTAAATAACTTTTTTGGGGGGGGGTATTATTATTATCATAATAGTATTGGTATTGAAATTGTGTTTAAAATATTTGTATTGTAACACTACATACAATCCTGCTGTAGTTAATCTGAGGTCAGTGTAGTGGATCTGATGAGGGCTGAGAGAGGTTAAATACTGAAATGGTGTTTGAGTGAGCTGCTGAAATATTTATGTGCCATGATTCCTCTCTCTGCTCAGATTAAAAATACAGAGGTCTCTGACAGGACAAGGTGCTGTTAAAGCTGGCATTGAGTCATGAGGATTCAAACATGTACAGTGCAAATGAATGTGGAAAATTTATCAACCAACAGTGTGGCAGAAGGTCCTATATTACACTATATTGACTTTAAAACATGTTATAATGTTACTGCATCAAAAACATACCTCAAAATGTTCTGCTCCATACGGAAGTTGACAGAGGCCATACTCATAAGCAATATTTTTTCTTCCTTGTTATCCCAAGATAACGAGATAATTAATTAGAGATCTCCAGAAAACAACACAATTATTCTGTGATCTCGAGAAAACAACTGAAACGTCTACCTCCACGTTGTGACAGGCTGACTTCGGGGCTATTTCTCATTCTGAATAGATGCGTTTTTGGTCATTAGAATGTCTGGAATAATAATCAATCAGGCAATATTTTGATCAGGGGTTGACACGGGGGGGATTGCATTACGCCTTTTAATTTGGGATAATTTCGAGATTAGCCCGCGGCACCTCTGGAGAAGACTGGCCCAGCTTCGTCTTTACCGACGGAGATAAAGTGTTTTCTCGAGATCACGGAATAACTCTTTGTTTTCTCGAGATCACAAATTAACTGTGTAGTTTTTCTTAATTTTCTCGTTAAAGTGGAAAATAATCATTACGAACATGGCCTGTCGGCTTCCCTAGTTTCACCTCGCGATCTCATGAAACATGTGTGAAGAATCCCTCAGTCGTTCAGGTAGAATCCATGGTAAAAGGAGAAATTCAATTTTTCAACTGGACAAAGTTTATAACTGGCCTGTTACTGGCCTGTAACCAGAGATCCAGTCATGGTTCTGATTGGATGACATCATCAACGAGGGCCGCGCACATTCACACCTGATTTGCAGATAAGACGACACTCTCAGTTCTCATCCAATCGTCATCCAATTGGAACCATGACTGGATCTCTGGTTACAGGCCACTTTTGACTCAAACAAAAGTGTACTAACACATTCAACTTTTCTCATTTGGAAAGTGATAAAGTTTGTGTTATTTGGTGACTGCAACAGCGTGCCCCGACCACTCACGTTAAATGGATATAGGCCAACTCCGAAATTTCCGGAAATACTCCAAATTACACCAAAGTACAATGGGTGAGTAATAGGGATGCACCGATCCACTTTTTTTTAAACTTCCAATCCGATACCTGGATTTGGATATCAACCGATACCGATACTATTCCGATACTAAAACTGATAAAAGGAGAAGTTCAATTTGTCAACTGGACAAAGTTTGTTTGGTTGAAGACGTTTCGTCGCTCATCCGAGAGATTTCTTCAGTTCTGGTTCTAGTGCTGGTTGGTCCCTGTTTATATCTAGCTGCAGGGAGGAGCTCACTACACTGAAATCCTTCTGAAACTATCTCAGCTCATTTGTATCTTTTGTTTCCCTGGCGTCTCGTTTAGCATCTCTATTTAGCCCTATGAGGAGCTCACTGCTCTGAAATAGCTCTGAAACTATCCCCTCATTTGTTCCTTTTGTTATTCGAATATTTAGCATCTCTATTCAGACTACAGACCGTCTCCACCCTTCTGTCCCTGACTCTGTTATGACTTGGTTTAAGAATCGAATTATAAATGGGAGACAAGTTTCAGAGCTATTTCAGAGCAGTGAGCTCCGCATAGGGCTAAATAGAGATGCTAAACGAGACGCCAGGGAAACAAAAGATACAAATTAGCTGAGATAGTTTCAGAAGGATTTCAGTGTAGTGAACTCCGCCCTGCAACTAGATATAAACAGGGACTAACCAGCACTAGAACCAGAACTGAAGAAGTCTCTTGGATGAGCGACGAAGCGTCTTCAACCAAACAAACTTTGTCCAGTTGACAAATTGAACTTCTCCTTTTATCATGGATTCTACCTGGACGACTGAGGGACTCTTCACGATACTTTTTGTTTGTTTTCAATATTATCATCATTGTTGTTTAACTACAAATAATCTCATCTCTACAGGCAAGTAGGCCTATGATATGAACAAATGTTTGCATGTGTGTCCCAAAAGGCAACCTGAGGTAAGTATAGGTCATAAAAGGATGTCAGAAGAACAGGAAATTCTGTGATATTAGCCCCTCGTGCACAACAAGCTGCAGCGTGTGAGCAAAACAGCCCAGACTAGAAACTGCCATATCTTCCATCGCACCTTCATGTTACTTGCATTGTCCCATAGAATTACGC
This sequence comes from Paratrypauchen microcephalus, assembly GCA_036785185.1. Taxonomy (NCBI): domain Eukaryota; kingdom Metazoa; phylum Chordata; class Actinopteri; order Gobiiformes; family Gobiidae; genus Paratrypauchen; species Paratrypauchen microcephalus. The sequence goes on from JAVJIX010000036.1 coordinate 1,252,310, forward strand.
AGTAGTAGTAGCACAGTCTCTGATAATATCTCCTGGATAGTAAACTATATCTTGGCGCAACATAATCCATCAGGCTTGTGTTGTAGGTCGCAATGGAGCTTCTGCCTCTCAGTACAACGGCTTTGCAAACATTGCACGTTGCTGTCTTGCTTTGAGGTGTTTCTAGTAAAAAGTATTTCCACACAGCAGACATGTGATGAAAAGTTGGTTCGCCTGCTAGCTCGCGCTGCTACTTCGCCTGCTAGCTGGCTGCAAACTGTGGAATGGATTTCCAGAACGGAGGCCTGTCTCATCATTACTCTGTGTCTCATTGAGATCCGCCTCCGTTCAGGAAATCCATTCCACATTTTGCAGTAGGAGCAGAGCAGCCGACAGGGAATCACTCGTGGAGTCATTTCAGCAGTGTATATTACAGACATGGTTCATGGATCGGAAATTTTCGCAGGTTGGATTGGAAATTTCCGATCCGTGAATTACGTTGATATCGGAACCCGATACCGATACTGGATCGGATTGGCCCCATCCCTAGTGAGTAAATGATTGTTTTATCACTGAAATAAGGTCCAGATTGTAAAAACGTTACTTGTCCTTTAAATCATTAGAAAACCTTCCAAATAAACAAGCTAATTATGCTATCAATTTATAAAGATCTTAAATTATCAATCTGAAATAATGTGTAATCTTTATGTATACAGATCATCTATTTATGTATGTTTAAAATAATTGGTAAGTATGGTATTAAACCTTTCTTCAAACCAGACCAAGTTACAGGTCAGATCTGTGGAGAGGCAACCCCGCAACAGTCAGAATGTCTGCTTTTCTAGGTATTTTTGAGCTAAAAAAAACCCCATCTATAATTGAATAAATGTTAAGTAGAGCTGTTTAATGTCATACTGTGGAACATTCCAAGCAGAGCAATGACATACCCATAGAAACAAGCAGCTGACCTACCCCCAAACAAAAAGTCACATTTACGTTCATACCTTTAAAGCCCATTTTCACTCACCGTTGAAGTTGACAGCACGGATGTAGCTTAGCAGAGCCCTCCCCTCCACAGGGTCCATGTTTGGGCAGACCCCCGACCCGCCCGGGCACAGGTCCTGGATCATGGTGTGGAGCGCGTGGGCCACGGCGTACACGGCGTCAATCACAAACTGCACCTTCCCCTCCTGCTCATAGAGAGAGTCCCGGCCTATACGCTCCTCTCCTGAAAGATAAAACACAAAGGGGTTTGAATGGTCTCTGGTACAGCTCTCTCATGGACTCAAGTTGGAATATTTTGTGTACTGCTGATACTGATGGGAAGTATACTTTGAAAATGTATTTAGTTGCAAAATACCAAATATCCAAACTGAAATGAATTTTGTAATGTTTTCTGATCCATGGTCCAATCAAAGTACTGTTTCTGAATACTGTGAATTAGGGCGTATTTACACCAGGAAAGTCCGATAGTTCACTTGCTTTGGGCCAGACCAAATTTTTTCTTTTTTTTTTTAAATTTTGGTGCGGTTCGCTTTCACACTGCAGTTTTTCCCCAAGTGGACCAACATCTGTAAACAAAACCACGTGTGCTGAGGTCGCTCAGCCATTGGACAGAAATGAGCCGTGTCCAAACACATGAATGAGAAGAATCATGGTGTTACGTGCTGTTTTCAATGTCGTCATAGCGATGTGGTTTGCAGTTTTTACAGTTCAAACAAATGTTTGAGCAGCATCGTGAGGTTTACACTATTTTACAATCAATTTCCAAATGACGAAGACACAGGGCAAGACGGCTACGGAGGACAGCGCTCATATGCGCACATCAAGTTGTGACTCTTCATGCTCAAGTCTTAATGAGGGTAAAACTGAAGTTGTGGTGTTTGGCAAAATTGACCCCCTCTTGGACTTGGGCCCACTTAAACAACAAGTCAAATCTTCTGTTACCAACCTTGGCGTCACTATTGACAATGATTTTAAGCTTGATAAGCACGTGAATGCGGTCGTCAAATCTGGCTTTTATCATTTAAGGCTTTTATCCAAAGTCAAATCCTTTTTATCTTTTAAATCTTTCGAACCAGTTCTTGCACGCTTTTATCTCTTCTCGTTTAGACTACTGTAATGCACTTTTCTCTGGCATTAGCCACCGCGCACTTTCTCGTCTACAGCTAGTCCAAAACTCCGCTGCGCGCCTTTTAACCGGTACCAAAAAACGAGAGCACATAACTCCGATTTTAGTATCTTTGCACTGGCTCCCCGTTCGTTTTAGAGTTGATTTTAAAATGTTATTGTTTGTTTTTAAAGCTTTGAATGGACTGGCCCCGGATTACATCTCGGACCTCATCCAGATTTACACCCCCGCCCGCGCTCTGAGGTCCGAGGGCCAGCTCCAGCTCGTGGTTCCTAAGACGAGACTTAAAACCAGAGGAGACAGAGCCTTTTCTGTGGCTGGACCAAAGCTGTGGAACGCTCTGCCTCCTCACATCAAAACAGCTCCCACTGTGGAGTGTTTGAAGTCTCGTCTTAAGACCCACTTTTATTCTCTGGCTTTTAATCCCGCATGAGTTGTGTGGTCCTCTGTGTTTTTATTTTATTTATTTTACTTTTATATTTAATTAATTAATTAATTATTTTATTTTACTCTATTTTGTTTTTACTTACTCCATGGTTCTGATTTGATTTTACTGGTTTTATTGTTTTGGGACTAGTGAATCATCTACAGTACCTGATGTTTGTTGTGTCACTAGTTTTTCTGTCTGTACAGCACTTTGGAAACTGTTTATGTTTATGAAATGTGCTACAGAAATAAAGTGGATTTGAATTTGGATTTGGATGCTCTTCACGCAAAACGTAAGTAAGCCTTGTTTGGTTTCGTTTCGTAAGCCTCGGTTTCCCATAATGGTCGACATACACTGTAAAAAGTCCAACTTGCCAAATAGTTAACTGAAATTAGAATTCAGTGTTGAATGAACAAACTTGTTCAAATAACTTGTAAACATTAGTTGAGTCAATTTTCTTCACCTTTAGTTTAATGAAAGTCAGCAATTAAGTTGAGACAAATGACATTTTCCATTTGTGGTCGACAACGATTATTCCCTGTCCCTGCACATGCGCAATTCTCAACTTAAGGACAACAGGTGGACGTTTTGAATGCAGACGGCGGTTCACATGGCCTGAGAAGGTAAGATTTGTGACTACCTCATTTGCGTGTTTGTAATATACAGTTAGGAGACCCCTTACTACTGTTTTGTAATGTTTGTGACAGATGAGCGAAGTAATGATAATGTCATAAAAGCTTGAACTATTTTGTATTGTGTTTTTCTGTGTTTTTCCGTGTGTGTTCTGTGTGGACTTTGCATGCATGGTCTGGGTTTGATCCCTGCGTCGCCCGAGCCTTTCTGTGCGGAGTTTGCATGTTCTCCCCGTGTCTGGGTGGGTTTCCTTCCTTCCCCCTGCTGAAGCAAGAAGATCATGGAGATGGTCCCCGGGCGCAGTAATGTGCTGCCCACTGCTCCTGATAACAGGATGGGTTAAATGCAGAGAAGAATTTCTCCTGCGTGAGATCAATAAAGTAGTAGTTTTCTAGTAGTTAATATTTTAATTTGGATGTAATCCAAGTTGCTATTTGACTACACTTGTGATTTTAAGTTGTGTCAACTTAACATTCTCTTTTGTGTGAACAAATGCACTAAAGAAAATAAGTCAGCACAACTATCTGGCCTAAAGTTGAATAAACTCAGAAGTCTTTTGCAGCAGGTTGCGTTACTTTTTTAAGTTCATTCAACTAATTCTTTTTTACAGTGTACGACGGGAGCTCGTTAAGTACAAAAAGCCAACTTGTGTCGGATCGAGTCCGGTCTGCATTCTCACCTCAAACGAACCACACCAGGATTCAAATGGTACCGTGCCGAGACCGAGCTTTTTAGGTGGTCTCGGTTCGCTTGTTTGCTCCGGATCGAGATTTTTGGTTTTTATTCACACCAGCCCAAAAGGTCCGAATCAAAGGAGCAAACAAACTCTGGTTTTAAACAAACCAAATAAGGCAGGTGTGAATATACACTTAGTGCTGTCAGGCAATTAAAATGGCCTCATTTTAATTAATTTTTAGGTGGTTTATTGGGCTCTCCCACAGTGCAAAAAAGGTGTCAAACGCAGCAGATAAGGAAACGGGAGTGTGGGTCTTTTTTTTTTTTTTTAAATCTTGTGTCTTCACGTGCTCTCCCCGGGGACAACGCTCCGTCACATTTTTATAAATAAACTTGCTGTTCAAAGGCCCTGCACGCCAAATTTAAAATGCGTGCACATTGAATTGCCACTCATAATTAATTGCATTAATTTTTATAGCGCTTTAATTTGCAGTGTAATTAATTAATCTAATGAATGCGTTAAACTGACAGCCCTACTTTGAATGCATTTAGTTTCACTGTATATATGTGTATTTCCTATCACTAATTAGAGAAGGGAAATCCCACAAACAGGCACCACAAGGGGAGTGTTGTTTATTTTTACAATATAGTTTGAAGCCTAAATTGTGCAGTCAAATACCAAAATGTATTACTGTGATTTTAGAAAAGTAACTGTATTCTGAATACATCTGTCATTCTTGACAGCAAATTTCTCCTGTGTGAGATCAATAAAGGCTTATCTTATCTTTCTTTCCACTCCCATATTATTAACATCACCCGCTCCGCCTACTTTCACCTCCACAATATCTCTCGTCTCCGCCCCTCTCTCACTCCTCACACCACTGCCATACTCGTTCACAGCCTTGTTACTTCCCGGATTGATTACTGCAACTCCCTCCTCTTTGGTCTCCCTAACAAATCCCTCCAGAAACTGCAGCTTCTCCAAAATTCCGCTGCCCGCATCATCACCAGGACCCCCTCCTCCAACCACATCACCCCCATCCTCCAACAACTACACTGGCTTCCCATAAAACAAAGAATTGACTTTAAAATTCTCCTAACCACCTTCAAAGCGATCCATAACCTGGCCCCACCTTACATCACTGACCTCCTCCACATCTCCATTCCTTCTCGCTCCCTCCGCAGTCACAACAGTCACTTTCACCATCTTCCACTTTTGTGTGTCTGTTTTTATCTTTGTATTTTGGAATTATGTTTTTAACTTTGTTTTGTCCTTGGGTGTCTTGAAAGGCGCTTTTAAATCAAATGTATTATTATTAATACCACCAAATGAACTGTATTTAGGTACACTTACAAAATCAGTTTTCAGAATACACATTATCGGTACATGTATTCAGTTACCTCCCAACACTGATTGCTGGGTTTCAGACGACATCTCAACATTCACTACTGTTTCCAAATAATTTCTCTTGTGGATCAATAAAGTTTGTCTAAGTCTAAGTCAAAATATTATTAAACATCACTGGCTGTTTTTTCTTCCAAGGCACAAAATAATGACATTAGGAAAGGGCTGAAGGAGAAGATGACCCACAACCAACATCTACAATGATGTTTCTTAGACATCAGCAAATCTGATTGACCCACTGGTCACCCCTTGGATGGCGAGGTTGGTTAAATAAATTAAAGCAGTTTAATTTTCCTGCTTATATGAATCCAGGGAGATAGATATGTTTCATGCCATACTGTGGAAGATGATAACTAAAGGAGTAAGCCCACTCAGAATAAGGATGCATGTTTTTCAGTTTAAAAACATGCATCCTAATGAAGGGTCCAGGCCTGGACTGGTAATCGGGCATACCGGGCATTTTCCTGGTGGGCCGACAGTCCTAGGGGCTGATGCTGTTTTTTGTTTTTTTTTACTTTACTTAGAGACCAGCCCGCAATTTAGAGGAGGCGTCCCATTGGTCCATCTTCAATATAGACAGTGGACTAAACCTATCAGGATATAGAAGCTTACGAGAGCGGTCCCATCCCTTTCTCTGCACTGATCCCCGCCAGTTTCAGTGTTGAGCGCGGAAACATGGAGAACATGCAGAAAGGGGGTCCGGAGAAGTTGCGGGCTAAAAGATTTTCCTCACAAAAAACGTTAATTTTAACTTAGTGAATTTTAGACAAGTAAGATCCTTCATGACTCTATATGCGGCACAAATGTTTTTACACTCTATGATTCTGTCTCATATAGAGATCTGCATAACCACATGGTCACTTGCTGCTGGCACAACACTCAAACCAGTTGAATCACTTTTTTAAAAAGCTGTGAAAATATTAGACAAGAAACCATTCTCAGTTCACCACTGCACAATTTTAGACAAGTATAACTTACTCAATTTTAATAATTTTGTTCATTTTAAATACGGTTGTTTTATATATAAAGTTTTACATGGACTTGCTCCTCCTCCGCTGCAGGATTTTATTAAAACAAAGACTTCAGTGGGATGGGACCTAGGGCCATGGCACAGGGGAACTGTGAGGTCCACACAGACGCACTACATTTGGACAAACTGTGCTCTCAGTCAGAGGCTCTAAGTTCTGGAACACACTCCCATCATCAATAAGAGAGACTCCAACACTGGACACTTTCAAATTATACATGAAACAGTGGCTAAAGGAAAACAAGAATTGTGGACATTTTAAATGTTTTAATGTTTTAATGCTTAATGTTTAATGTTTTAATGTTGGTGTTATTGTCAGTTGTCACTGTTTGTATTGTTTTTCCTGTGGTGTCACCTGCCCAGGGACTACAGATGGAATTTAGCATTCTTGCTATAATCTGGCATATTTACACTGTAATGTTGCAGGTGTTCATTAATATGCATTGTCCCTATTAAATAAAGAATAAATCAAATAAATGAAAAAATTTGTGCTGTCAGGCGATTTAAAAAAACATCTAATTAATTACATGATTTGTAATTAATTAATCTAATTAATCGCATTTTTAAAATACATTTTTTAGGTGGTTTATTGTGCTCTCCCACAGTGCAAAAAAGGTGTCAAACGTGTGATTTATAGTGGTACAGTGAAAAGACTGCAGACTTCCCCTTTAAGTCTTTCAGTCTTTGGCTCGCTCTCTTTCTCTCCGTGCATGTTACCTCCACTGTAACCAAGACAAGACTGAGACCTGCAGAGTGCACCTGTACACCCCCATTCAGCCTCCCACATTACATAACATTCATTAGAAAGCTCATTTACACCATTCCACTATTACATGGTGAATATTTCTGGTGCCAAAAGGTGAGGACGTACAGTAGCTTTCATGCAACGTCAATAAATAATATACAAGGCTTCAAATATACAGAGAATACAAATAACTGCCCGTGTAAATTACTCATGGATCACATCACCCCCGGAACCCGCGAGGAGGATTTAAACTCCCGGCGCGGATGTGTCCGGTTTTGCCTGATCGCCCCGCGGGAGGAGGTGAGTAAATGATCGGGTTTAGCGTGATTCGGATGGGCAAAACTGACTAAGTCAAAACTTGTAAGTGTGCACCCTTAGTCGAGGCAGAACTCGCTGGAGAGGTTATGGGAATTAGTTGATGATGAAAAGGGTTCGGCGCGTGGAGCGCAACAGATACAGAAACGGGCTCGCGCGTCTTCACGTGCTCCCCAGGGACAAGACGGACCTGCTCCGTCACATTTTTATAAATAAACTCGCTGTTCAAAGTCCCCGCACGCCAAATTTAAAATGCACACGCATTGAATTGACGCTCATAATTAATTGCGTTCATTTTTATAACGCGTTAATTAGCAGTGTAATTAATTAATCTAATTAACGCGTTAAACTGACATCCCTAAAAAAAAATAAAAATAAAATAATGAAATGGAAGACAACATATTGATCTGCTAATACAACTCAGTTTGTTGAGTTAGATATGACTACATTTTAAGTGTCTTCATTTTGCAAGACATGTCGCATTGTGCAAATAGACAGGGGTCCCCGCAGATGTAATTACTGAAAACTGTAAGTCACACAGGAAGATCTCAACGCATGCAAATTATTTGGGCAAAAGAAGAACAGAAACAAACTGCTAGCTAATTAATTAAAGGATTTCTACTCAAACATGCAACACAGGTTTGGCAAATGAAGCAGGTCATGCTTAATGTGCTATGAAAAACAACCGTCTGGTACAGTATTCGAAAAAAGGGAATAAACATTTCACTGTTTATCTAAAGTAGCAGGCCTGGACTGGTAATCGGGCACACGAGGCATTTTCCCGGTGGGCCGACAGTCCTTTTTTTTACTGGGAGACCGGCCCGCAATTTAGAGGAGGCGTCCCATTGGTCCATCTTCAATATAGACAGTGGACTAAACCAATCAGGATATAGAAGCTTACGAGAGCGGTCCCACCCCTTTCTCTGCACTGATCCCCGCCAGTTTCAGTGTTGAGCGTGGAAACATGGAGAAGCGGCAGAAAGGGGGTCCGGAGAAGTTGCGGGCCAAAAGATTTTCCTTGTCAAAAATCCAGGCCATTACAGTGTTTTTTTGTTCCATTCATCCATTGGCCATACTTTTGCACTGGGTCACTCTCATTTTCGCATCCAATCCAAACTTGGACAAAGCCACACCCAAAAGTGACAGAAATAAATGTTACACATAATTAAATGACTGTACAAAATTGTTTATTGTTGGATGTGAGTTTTTCTTTCAGTACCTGAAGGGTACCAACAAATTTGTCCATGTGTGTAAATGTCCAGCTGTCTAAATATCCAGGTTTGCCCAAGACTCCAAGTCCAAGGTCAGGTCGGGCAAGTCCTGGTTAGGCAGGGCAAGGCTGTGCATGTTGTGGTCAGGAAGGGCCTGGTTGTTTAGGGCTTGGTTTTGTAAGGTCTGGACAGGAAAAGTCATTATAGGATCCTGATTCTCAGTTGCCTGATAATGCAGAGCCTGGATGCTGTGGACCTGGTTGTCATAGGTCTGGCTGCCATAGGCCTGGTCGCTGTAGCTCACTCGAGTTGTTGTACTGGACCACATCACAGGCTGTTGAGTGGTGGAGGCTACAGGAACAGGGACTGGAAGGCCGTTATTTTTTCTTTTATTGGCCTTTTTGCCCTGAAAAGACATAAAGATTTTAGTATTAATATTTGCAGCATTCAATGTCCATTCACTGTGAATACACAGAGGCATGACTATTGTTGACATGGTGGAGACTTAATAGTGAATATATTATAGGCACTGAAATGACCTATGTGTGTGTATAATACATCTTTTTGATTCTCCTTTATATAAGATGTGTGTTGTGTGATGCACTTACATAGTTGTCCTTGGTGGTCCATCTAGGGTACTTGGCCTTGTGAGCCCTTTTCATGGCGTGAGCCTGCTCATAGTATGGAGCCTGCTCCTGTTCAGACAGCTTCTTCCACTGCAAAGGAACAAGACACATTTTAAACAGGGATTCCACCTTCAGCTCTAACATCTGCTTCAAATGACCAGATACACGTTTGTGAAGTGTACTGATCAGGTACACCATCAGTCCATGACTGAACCCAAGCCCTTGTGTGTTTTAATGAATAGTGTGTTTCACTCACCCTCTGTCCTAGCACTGCATTTACTTTGGCACTGTTATTGATTTGGTGTACAACCTTTGGCCTTTGCTCAGCCCTAAACAACATAAAGGCATTTGGAGGCTTCTTTATGTAGTGCCTGTCCTCTGCGTCATCCTGGTTCCAGGCCTGGCTGCCGTAGGCCTGGTTACTGTAGGCCTGGTTACTGTAGACCTGGTTGTTGTAGGCCTGGCTGCCATAGGCCTGGCTCCCGTAGGCCTGGTTGCTGTAATTGCTGTAATCCTGGCTGCTGTAGGCCTGGTCGCTGTAGATCATTGGATTCTTTATGTAGTGCCTGTCCTCTGTGTCATCCTGGTTCCTCTCACTACAAACACAAGACATTATGTTACAAGGATATACAAGTCAATTATTACTATGGAAATATTAGCCAGGGTCTTCCATTAAAATTAAGTTTTATAGATATAGTTAAACATACAGAAATTTTATATCAAAGTGTTTTTGTCCTGTTCTTTACCTTGATGTAGCAGCAGTATCAGAGGCCAGTACTGCACATCTGTACTTCTTTGGACTGGAGCTTGGGGCACTTGGGTCTGCTTCAATGGGCTCAGAAGCAGCCCTTTTGGTCCCATGTCCAGTCATTGATGAAATGTCCAGAAAGACTGGTGATTGGACATCCTCTGATTTTAATTCACAGGTGTCCAAGAAATCCAGCTCCCTCTGGGATAAATTGTCCTGAATGTTGCTGGGTAACGAGGGTGGTGGGGGTGATGGGGGTGGTGGGGGTGATGGGAGTGGTGGGGAAAACTCCTGCTCATCCTCCCAACCAGTCAAGAAAACTTCTGGGATGACAAACCAGTTCCCTGATGCCATAGTTAAGATCTATGTAGAACTGTAAAGACAAAGCAAAAAAAAAAAATTTACCGAGTTATGGGAAAATTTTGACCTAACCCTGTAAAGTAGAAAAACTACAAACTAAACTTAACTTAAATCTCAGCCATTTTTATACTCCTTAATGAACAGTATTCCACAGTACATCTCAAAATTAGTAAGATTGTATCACAAAAACTGCCTGAACTATTTTACACTGAAGTAGCTTGTCATTTGTAAATCTCCAAAAGTTAAATATGATCACATTTAGTTATTAAAACTTCTACACTTATAATTTTGTCCAATGTAATGTTTTGTTTTACTTTGGGATCTCTCTTTTTCCCAATCTAACTTCACAAAACTGATGACTCCGATTTCCCCAAGCTTCAAACTACTGTCCTACATTAGTTTTGCATGACCTGATCAATATTTATGCATCAAAATGTGTTAAGATATGCTATAATATCATAATTATTCTGTTCATATCTGTAAATTAAACTGAAAATTAAGCGTACTACCAGAAACAGCTAAACAGGACCAAAACTCAACTATAAAGAAACACAAATTTTTGTGCAGTTCCAAAAGACTGAGTTTAAACCAGTGCTTCAAATGATCACTCACCTTTTTGACCCAGAAAGATCGATAGATGTAAAACTTTGGAGGCTTTAAATTGCGTTGTTCACGAAAATTAAGGAGAGATCCTGTCACGTGGCTGACCAGATCAGAAGTGAGCTCTCTGGAACCATAGAGACCAGAAACTACAAGCATAATGCCCAATTTAAATGTAAACAATATTTAAATATAAACAATAAGCGCATTACATTGTCACTTGTTTTTGTTCAAATAATGATACAGAGTAGGTTATTGCATTCAGGTAAATGGACACATTTTTTCATTTAGTTTTTGTCTTTATTTTATAAAAAGGAGCAATACTCATGTTAATGTAATTGAGTTTGTTTGTTTGTGTTTTCCATTACATTTAAAGTCAGGTGTAACTGAGTACAGCACAAGTCCCAGTCCTTTCTCTGCTCTTTTGTAAACTGACAAACACAACAGCTCTTTATCCCCTGCTCTTATCGGCCAGTACTGTTTTAAAAAAATCTGAAATCTGAACTAAAGGTCAACTACTTAATTCCTAAAGTTACAATATCATAACCGGTGATTTTAACTTGCACATAGATAACCTTTTAGACCCTGATGCAAATTAATGTTTAATTAATTTGCATCTTAATTAAATGGATTTTACTCAACATGTGTAAAAGAAAAAAATAAAAATAAAATAATGAAATGCAAGACAACATACTGATCTGCTAATACAACTCGGTTTGTTGAGTGTCTTCATTTCGTTCTCATATTGTGCAAATAGACAGGGGTCCCGCAGATGCAATTACTGAAAACTGTAAGTCACACAGGAAGATCTCAACGCATGCAAATTATTTGGGCAAAAGAAGAAGAGAAACAAACTGCTAGCTAATTAATTAAAGGATTTCTACTCAAACATGCAACACAGATTTGGCAAATGGAGGAGGTCATGCTCAATGTGTTATGAAAAACAGTATTCGAAAAAAGTGAATAAACATTTCAATTGACTGTTTATCTAAAGTAGCAGGCCTGGACTGGTAATCGGGCACACGGGGCATTTTCCCGGTGGGCTGACAGTCCTTTTTTTTTCACTAAGAGACCGGCTCAGGATCAGGATATAGAGACTTACGAGAGCGGTCCCACCCCTTTCTCTGCACTGATCCCCGCCATGTTCAGTGTTGAGCGTGGAAACATGGAGAAGAGGCAGAAAGGGGGTGTGGAAAGGTTGCGGGTTAAAAGATTTAAAAAAATCTCGCTATAGATGCTGCAAAATGTTCTATAATAACAGACAAATTCTCTGGAGGGGCTGGAGCCTCCACGTCCTCTGCAGGTTGAAGGTGGACAGGGAGAGGAGCAGCCAGAGACTGTGGACAGGGAACCTGAGGGAACCCGAGGGACAGAGTGACCAGGAGCAGCAGGTCAGCAGGTAGTAATGTTAAGATAATACCGGGACTTTTAGGTGATGGACAGGCATGAAAATCACTCACCTTTTCGGCAGAATTCACAGTTTTGAAGCCAAAACAGGTGACCTACGTGAATCGTGTAGATTCAATGACAAAAGTTTTTTGTGTGTGTGCAAGATGCATTTTAAATAAACCACTGAATGTGTAATTACTGCGAGTTTGCTGGTGGTTTTTAGGAGCTGGGATTTTTCCTTTAAAGGTCCCATGGCATGAAATTTTCACTTTCTGAGGTTTTTGAACGTTAATGTGAGCTCCCCTACCCTGTTTAGCCCCCCCCCCCATGGTTAAAAGTTGCGAAATGTCTAAACTGAGCATTTGTGATCCTTTTCTGCGTTACAAAAAATCAGAGCTCAAACGGGCGATTTTGAACAAGGCACCTTATTGACGTCAGATTGAAAAAAGAAATGCAAATGCAGTTCCACCCCCGTCTGTCTGAACTCAGCGTCTCTGTAAATCACGCCCAGAGAGTTTGGACTGCGAATGCGCTAGGCAATGCGAAATGCGTTTTTTTATTTGCCTGGAGGCACGTCCGAGTGTTCCTAAGCTCGGAAGTCCTTTATCTGAGCCTCTGGACCTTTGAACAGCAGTGGTTTAATTTTATTTTCTGTGGAAATGTGTTTATTTTTCAATGGAACGCTTCAAATCTCTCCCCCGTGCAAAAACACGGAAATGGATCAGCTGAGAGCTCTGAGCAGAGAGCGGAGAGTTTTGCCACGCCCCCACGCTCTACTATTGGCCAGCTCTTTTCTCCTCATTTGCATTCAAGCAACAACGCCCATTATGACCTGTTCTGAGGGAGAAAAAATACTCTTTCTCATCTTATCTCTGTTTCTCATGCACTGAGTGTTGATTTTGAAGAAGGATTCATTTACAGTATTAGGGAACCATTAAGGAGCCATATAAAAGCATCAAGAAGTACCATGTCATGGGATCTTTAAATAAATACAAAAAATTTGTTTAGTTTAAGTCTGTGGCAAAGCAATAACATCTTCATGGAGGCAACCAGGTGACTGACCGTCTACCAGATAAGTCACATAGAGCATCTTTAACACAGCATCTGCACTGTGCTGTAAGTTTTACCGGTGCACTTCTTCTTGTTGGGGTCCAGTTTGATTCCAGGTCTGGTGAGTTTACACCTGAAGTCGTCCTCCCAGAATTCATTAAACCAGATGTTCCTGCGATTGTTCTCCAGTGAGCGGGACATGAAGTACTGATCAAAACCTACACAACAAAAACAAGGTCAGGTTTAGGTTGGTAGTTAAATTTTAACCCTGGGTCATCTCATTTAGACCTCATTTAAAGGTGCACTTTGTAACTCTGTCTGTCACCTAACTGCCTGGATTGCCCGGATTGTTCCACAGTATGGCATTAAAATGTCTATCTTACAACTGCAGGAACATTATATAGAACAAAAATAGCTTGAATAACGTATATCATTACTGTGGGGTGGATCGCCTTTCCACAGATCTGACCTGTAACTTGGCCTTGTGGTATCACCTGCTTATCTCTATGGAGTCAGAAGTGCTCAATGGAGATAAACTGGTGGCAGACCCTCAACCAGAAAAGTTACATAATGCACCTTTATATCTGATTCCATTAGTTTCAGTGTAGTTTTACTTAGACAAACTTTAGTGATTCACAAGGAAATTGATTTAGACACAGTAGCTCATGCATCACAATATATTATAATAACAAAGAGGAAAAAATATGAATGTTAACAATAAATTCTAAATAAGTAGTAAAAATAGCAAGAGACTGGTGTCACATAAGGCATAATTATATAAATGGAGTATATGTACAAGTAAATAGAAATAGAGTAATAATAATATATTTCAGCTACATACAAAGGCCATAAGGAAAACAGTGCAAAGATGATATGATGATTGACAGGACATAAGGGTGAGTTATACTGTCGTAGGGAGTATTATCTGTTACCATCTATAGAAGCTCTCTTTGGCAGGATGGTGACTGCTCCCTCAGCTACATCCTCCAGCCCAGACACTGGAGAACTCTTGGCGCCCCAACTGTCCGAGCCCACGAACAGGAAGTGACCCGTGAGGTTGGCCCTCTTCGCCGCCTCCAGGACTCTTCTACAACATACACAGAATAACATGGAGCATTATCACAATTTCACAATGAGATGCAATTAGCTTATGGAAAAAGGTGCTCCTGTATCCAAGGGTTCTTTTTAAGTGATTCTTGTACTGTATTATTATATTATTTTATTATATTATATTATTTTACTAATGCACCAATCCAGCTTTTTCAGTTTCAGTACCAATTTGGAGACTAAAGCTTTAAGTTTTGTATTTGTTTTGTCAATAAATTGCACATGTTTAGGTTAATTTCCTCTTTTTTCTTATAATTTGGGGCAGTATTATTAGTAGAATTCACACAAAATTCACAAAAATGTTAAATTACCCTTGACTGCATCTTAGCCTGGGGTGGTCACAACCTACAGACCCCTGCATTATGTCCAGTAGCATTAGCATATTGAAAAATGTGTTGAATTGGATATTCGATATAATATTGAATCATTTGTTACTGCAGGGCTCTCAAGTTTTGAGCGGGGTCGTGCGTGAGACTGCGTAATTTCCGAGGAGCGCGGGGGGGGGGCTTGAATTGCGTGAGAAATGCCGTGTGTCGTCTCAATGCGTGAGCCCTGTGTAAATGTTTGTCTAAAGAGCAAACCTAAACTACAAAGCAACTAATGAGAGTTATATAAATGAAGTTATTACCTGATGGTTCTCAGTTTGTTTTATCATCACCGTTTTGTTGTTCGTGTTCAGTCGCTGTCCTTATCACTGACAGTGCAGTGTGCACTTAGCAGCTGAAACTACACTCTACAGTCTGCCCAACAACAGAACAATCTATTTTCTGATTGGCTGAAAAGGGCGCGGCGCCTGATAACTGACATTTTTTCCGGGGAGCGGGGCGGGGAGGGGGGGGGGGTTTTCGCTGAAAACGCGCTGTGCCTTTATAAACTGAGCTACACAGACCGATTTTCTGGGCACAAAAAAAAAAAAATCAGCGTGAGAAATGCCATGTGTGGCGTGTGAGCGTGTGAACACGTCGAATTGCGTGTGTCACACTCTCAATGCGTGAGACTTGAGAGCCCTGCGTTACTGTTTTTTTACAATTTGATACACATGTTCGGTCAATACGCGCGTGTCCTCCATGCACTCTGTGTTGACATTTATTTTGGTCCGAAAGGGTAACAGTTACCCCTGAAGGCCACTCGTGATGGACATGATCTCTCTCATACGTTTTAGTCATAAAACGGTCCATTTAGACATTTCTATGTAATATAACCAGACCCCCCAGGATTTCGCGGGCATTTTTTGTGATTGTTGCGGGCTAAAATGCCTGAATTTGCGGGAGCTTTTCCAAAAAGTTGCGATGAAAGTTGCGGTGCTTTTAAGGTTTTTGTTGCGATTTTGTTGCGGGAGGAAGTGAAAGTTGCGATAAATAGTTGCGATTTTCCCTTTTTGTAATTAAAATTGAGTAATATTTGGAATACTGAGTTATTACTGACAAAGAATAATACAAAGACACAGAGATCACAGATATGGTCCTAAAACAACCTTACCAACATCGAAAATAAATGACTACTAGGAGGGGAACTGTTTCGCCCGGTCTTTTGCTGTTATTTTTGTGGGCAAATGGCACCGCAGACATGTTTCTTTGCCATTAGAAACCGTGTCCCAGTTCCCAGAGCGCGCGGCTCGGAGCGTGGCCTGAAGGGCATGTGCATCACACATTTCGCCATTTCACACCGGTGCGACGACTGCTGTCCCACTTCTTTTTTGTCCCAGGCGCAGTTAACACGCGGTCCGAAGACCGCAGTCGTTAAGCGGTCCGCGGACTGCAGTCGAGGCTGAGCAAGTGACTGCAGTCTGAGCCCCCTTCGGGCCGCGCTCCGAGCTGTGCGCTCTGGGAACTAGTGATGGGCGGATCGATACCAAAGTATCGATATATCGATCCTAATGGAGTATTGAATATGCATCGATCCTGGTATTAAAATATCGATACCAAGTCATGTTTTCTTACTGACTTAACTTTCAGTTTATTTAGTTCAAATTCATATGTGTTTTGTTCATTATTCAACCATTGCCACTTGTCAGGCACTACTTTTCCTTCCGCGTTCTCACCAAACGTGGGGTAGTACGTCATCCCGCGATAGACTCACTGCTGTGAGATTTCAGTCAAAGCGGCGCGGGGCCATGGGAGACCGAAAGAGAAGTGTGGTGTGGTGTGGAGTTACTTCCACACCGTGGACGACAATGTTGCGAACTGCAGTGTGCCAAAAATGATCCGATATTGTGGCAATACCACAAATTTTAAATAAACACTTGATCATAAATCATAAACCTCAGCATGACGAAATGCTACTGACCAAACGTCGACAGGAGGCTAGTCAGGCAGCTCCCTCCAGCAGAGTGAGAATAGTGATACTTCATTTGTTGTCTTTTTTCATAGGCTGCAAGTGCCCAACTTACAATAGATTTATTTATTTTATTTTATTTTATTTTATTTATTTATTTGATAGAGACAATGCACATTAATGAACATAAGTATAAAACAAATGTAAATATGCCGAATTTTAGCTACAAAGCTAGTTTTCATCCGTAGTCTCTAGGCAGGCAAATACATAAAAATACAACGTGCAATACAAGCAGCACAAACAAAAGTCTAGTGGTCACATTTGATGTCTGCGTTGCCATTTTCATTTCATCAAAGATTTTTTTTCAGATATCTGGTGTTAGAATGTGTGGAGCTAAGCCCCTGGTGGAGCTTTGTGAAGCCAAGGTATCTAGTTAGAGCCAGGTTAGTGTTTTTCTGTAGTATTAAAAAATGTATGAAAGTATCGGTATCGATATCGCGATTCTAACCCTGGTATTACTTGGTATCGTATCGCAGTTTCGTTTTGTCACACGGAAGTAAGGCAGAAGGAAGTTGGTCGGCGTTCAATACGTCGCCGATGATTGGTCAAAATTAGTAAAAATTGCGGGAAAGTTGCGGTGATTGGTCAAAATTGCAACACCGCCCTGAATTCACGGGGATTGGCTGAAGTTGCGTTGAAGTTGCAAATCGCAACATCGCGAATTCCTGAAGGGTCTGTATAACATAGTTTGAGTGTTCAGAAAGAGGATGGGAGAGTGCAGTGTGTCTGTTAAGATCACAGACTGTCGAAGGGCAGTGTGGGAGGAGCTACGTACTGTCTCTGCTGGAGGAGGCAGAGCAGAGCGGACACAGGCATGTGTAGGGAGAGGACTCAGGAGGAACGAAATCATCAAATTCATCATCAAAAAAGGAAATGTCTGATAGTTTAACTCCCCTACCACTCTATATTAAGAGTAGACTGGCTACATTATAAAATATAAAATAGCCTGAGAAAGCACTGTTCTTATTTTCACTGAATAAAAATTCTGAGCTGTGAATCATTGAACCAAATGAACTAAAACACGACACATATAAACTTTACCGCAGTTGTACTGTAATGTATTCTACGTAATGTTTCATTAACATCATAGTGTTATTATATTATACTCATTAGCAGAAAAAAATTACATGAGATGTTTTTTGTGTCTTAAAACAATATGTCTTAAAGGGATATGCCACCCCCAGGGCAAATTTGGGCATCTCCCCACAGTCCAGAGACTAAAATAAGTGGTGGAAAGCGTTTTCCTGCTCACCCAGCCATTGTCCGAGTCTGTCGCCACTGACCGCCGCGGTATCTGCAGCTCCTCCGCCTTAGACTGGAGTCTAACGTCGCCAGAGAATGATTTCGGCCAAAAGGAATTAATTTGCTCGATGCGTTTCCCAATTACTTTCTGTGTAGTGCGCATTCATATCGAGTGCAAATAAATGTGCAAATCAACACGGAGAGCTTGCCTTGGTCATTTTGGGTGGGAACTATTTTCCAGTGCGGAAGAATAAAGCCGTATCACGCACCACGTTGTGCAACAGGGGAACTCCCTTCCCGGTGCGTAACTGGGATTCCCCTGGCAGCGTGCTGCGTGATTCGGCTGTATTCTTCCGCACTGGAAAATAGTTCCCACCCAAAAGGGGGAAACCCAGAAAAACACTTTCCACCACTTATTTTAGTCTCTGGACTGTGGGGAGATGCCCAAATTTGACCTGGGGGTGGCATATCCCTTTAAGACTAATCAAATCGATATCATGACCCGTGTATCAAGATATATATCGAATCGTGGGAAAACTGTATCGTTGCATCCCTAGTTCAGACGATATCCTGGTTGGGCCAAGAAATTGATGTAATAAAAATATTTACTGGTCGTAATCGGCCAAGAAATTCTCATAATGTTTGAATTTTTTCTATGGTTATAAGTTGTTCTGTTGTTACTTTAAAGACAAATAACAGGTACATAACATATTTTGATCAGGTTTTTTTTTGTATTTTATTTTTGTTTAATGAAAATATGTTTTTTTCAGTCTCTGCAATGGTATTGGATATCAGCATATACATATATATACAGTATTAAATTCTTAATTGTCACCTTGAAGATTTCAGAACTGTAATTACTAGGTTTAAGTGTTGGCCTTCGTCAAACTTGAAATACAAATTTTGAACAATTGAACAAATCACTGCACTTGAGTAGCCCTATAAACTAGATAAAGTTGTATGTATTTGTTTGTATTTGTCTATATTTACTTGATGTCATCCTCATTTGCGAAGATGATAACTCCTCTGGCGTTACTGGTCTCCATCAGGCGTTTGATGATTTTGTCGAACTCTCCCGCTGTGGGCTCACGGGGGATCTTCACAGACTGAGCAATGCACACTCCTCCTGAAATTTACAGGAAATTTACAAAACATAAAAAATAAAAATTCAGTCACACTTTACAAAGGATTAATAGACACAGATACAACAGATAACACATCAAGACAATACAAAAAGTCTTGAGTCTTTCCTGAACGGATGTCTCAAGTCTCATTACTAATTAGTGAATTTTAGATTTTAACAGCTTTTCAATAGCAAATGTGATTTAATAATTGTATATAATGTAACAATTTCTTTGCTCTTTTTCCAGTTGTACACTCCATTCTCAGTGGTCCCTCGCTCTATCGCGGTTCACTGTTCGCGCCCTCGCTGTTTCACGGATTTTTTTTCAATTTTTCTTTTTTTTCAATTTTTTTTAATAGTGTAACTTCTTGTTTTTATAGTATAACAATGTGTTCTGCGTCCTGATTGGCTAAGAGACTAGACCAGGACTAAACGTGGACTAAACCAGGTCTAGACCAGAACTAAACCAGGTCTAGACCAGGTCTAAACCAGGTCCAAGCCTGGACTGGCCCTGGACTAAACTAGGACTGGACCAGGTCTAGACCAGGTCTAAACCAGGATTAAATCACTCCGTGCGGCTCTTGCGTTCATTTGTGCGTGTTTGGTTTGTTGCTCGGGCTGAGAGCACGCGGTCCGGGTGCCGTAGTTCTATCTCGTGCTCGCAGCCCCGGTGTACGCGCGGCACGTGCTGCTCTGTCACAGATTTGTCCACGATGAACCCCTCATCGTGGACAAATCCGAGACAGAGCAGCACGTGTCGCACACTTCTCCAAGGGGTTGGTGCGTGTCGCGTCCGCGCGTCCGGCGGGGCTCCCGGGGCCGTGTCTCCCCCCACGCGTCACTATTAATACATTTTGTTGAAAATCTATGAAAGTTTGAGTGTTTAAATTAGAGACAAATGTGAGAAAATGTTAATACCAGTCTGAGAAAAGTGTATAATGTGTGTGGTGAGGCATTTACAGCCTTAAAACATGTAGAATAACTGTAAAATATAAAATTGTCCTACTTCGCGGATTTCTCTTATTGCGGCTTATTTCTGGAACCTAACCCCCGCGATAAACGAGGGATTACTGTAATGGAAACAGTATTCCCTATTGATTACATGGTATACTTATAAAAAATACCTAAGAGTTTACACTCAACTCGAACAATATTCATTATAACTGCCCCATCTGTATTAAAGGGCCCATGTTACACTATTTTCTGATTTATATTATAATTTTGCTATTGCATAATAAATATTCTTGGAGTTGTGTTTTGTTTCATTCACACATGTTTAACATACAGATCCTGCATATTAAGGCTGATTTAATCTCTCACACAGAAAACACTCCACTTTGTGATGTCATGTGGTAATAGGGGAAGTGCTCCACTGTGTTTTTAAACTCCATATATCTTCAGTAGTATCATTTGGATGATTTAAGCCCTGGAATTGTATGGGCAGAAATACTGTATGTGCCACCAGAAACTGAATTTGAATCACATAATTTTAAATTGTATTTTTTAATTTAATTTTAAATTATTTAATGAATCAATGCATTGAAAAATTGAATCTGAACAGTATCATGTGAAATTATTAGTTTGTAACAGGGATCTAATAAAATTTGAAAATTAAACTCTTTTTTTATGCTCATGTTCAGTTCTCGCAACTCAAATTCAGTTCTCAAAATTCAATTTCAATTTACTGTGACAAACATCCGGGTAGTTTAAGGATGAAGGAAGAGCAATCGAGCTCAGATATACAGGACTCCTCTTTGGCCAATGTCCTCAAGACGGTGGACCAGTGGCGTTTCTAGAGTGATTTGCGCCCTGGGCGAAAGCCACTCTTGCCACCCCCCCCGACCAAACCCTAACATCCGCCCCACCACCCAAAAACAAACAAGACCGTTGTCCATACAAACTCAATTCAAAACAACTACTTTCAAAAACAAATGTACAGTTTTAATGAGTACTGCAGTAAAAAATATAAACAATAGTTAGTACAAAAAAAGTTTTTGAACATAAAAAAGACCAAAGGCGCAATTATTTCACGAAGGACAAACATGCATCAACAATCACATCAGGGGAGTTTAACTAATACAACATCATCATCAAGTCAAACTTGAAGACTAGTCGATAGCATACCTTTTTCTTTTGCTCGCTTCTCCTCCTCTTCTTTCCGTTTCTTTCTAAATTGGGCACCTGATGGCTTCAATCTTTTTCGGTCCATCACCGCGACTGTTTTGTCATACTGTACACCGTGACCTCCTCAAGACACTGACCGAAATCCGAATGATTACCCCCCTGGCCCCTCCCCCTAAAACAAACTCTGTACTGTGCTTGCAGCGTTGCCTAGCGCGAGAGGTCAGAGTCAGACTGTCATACCTGAACCATTTCGTGCTACTCTGTCTTCACGTAACTGTCTTCACTGTCTTCTGTCTTCACGAGCCAGCACCGTGCCGTTTTTTTCTTCCGCGATGGCGCTAGGGGCAATTGCCCAGGTGGCCCCCGTCAAAGAACGCCCCTGCGGTGGACTGTCTAGGACAGGGGTCGGCAACCTTTACCACTCAAAGAGCCATTTGGACCCGTTTCACACAGTAAAGAAAACACTGGGAGCCACAAAACCCTTTTGAGATTTAAAATGAAATAACACTGCATATAACATTTTTTTTATAACATCTTTGTGCCATAGAATTACATTTTGAAAATGAACAAACTAAAATAAAATATATTTTAATTAAATACAGTGGTCCCTCGCTGTTTTGCAGATTTTTTTTTTATAGTGTATCAATACGCATTGTGTTCTGCATCCTGATTGGCTAAAGGACTGTAGACCTTTGCCAATTCATAAGTCATTCTCCTCCGTGTCTACAGTAGGCTACAGAATGCGTTCAGTTTGCCAAATTTATTTAAACGAGATCACGAACAGTGTGACTCTGAAGTAGTGAGGACTGAGCAGTCTGGCATTTGGGCACTTGCCAGAAGGGCCATGGCCGTGCGTCTCACCTGGGGCTGGTCGCACCGGTCATGCTGTTCTATTACGGATTTGACCACGAGTGCAGGTGCACATGTCCGAGCACACACTTCTCTGGGTGGTCAATGCGTGTCGGGAGGTAGCGGCAGTGTTTCCGCAGAACGAACCTGGAGTCCAGGCGGTGGAACCAGAGAGCGCACGGAAGCGTTCTCACTACAATAAAACCCACAACAGCGCAGCGGCGCCTCGGTCAGAGAAACTGTGAAATACACGCATATTTATACACGCAATATAAAGCTGACTACTTCACGGATTTAGCCTATCGCAGGTTATTTTTTCAATGTAACCCCCGCGTTAAATGAGGAACCAATGTACTGAGCCGCATCTGAGGGATCAAAGAGCCGCATGCGGCTCTGGAGCCGCGGGTTGCCGACCCCTGGTCTAGGAAGAAAAACGAGACTGGCTCGACAATGACTTCGGCAGAGACTAATACGGTAATGGTAATTTAACATACTTTAACGTTCTTTTGTTTAGTTGTTGTTATAACCATTCTGTAAAAACCTATTTGTTTCGTCAGCAGGTGTGAATGAAACAAAACAGAACTAACTTTGATGAGGTAAAAACTAGAATGTAGAACTAGAACCTCAACAACATTCTAACACGGCTAAAAGCTCACAAGAATCAACTTTACATAATAGAGGACCTTTAAAAGTTACTGGCCTATAGAGCGGTATCATATCATCTGAAAACCAACAATAGAACATACACACACTGATGACTTGAATCCACAACCTCCTGGTCCAGTGCCTACCTGCCTCTCTGGAGATCTGCATGAAGGCGTCCACCCCGCTCTCTCCGTAGTTGCCCTCAGAGGCTAAAGTGGAGACATAGTTCCAGCCGAGAGCCTTCACGATGTCCAGCATGGCCTGGGCCTGGTACGAGTCTGGAGGAACCACGCGCGAGAAGAAGTCGTAGCGATTGTTGTCACTGAGTTCTGGGGCGGTGGAGGCGTAGCTCACCTGAGGGATCTGATGGAGGGAAACATATATACATTTTCTCTAGTAATGTACTTATATATTTTTTTATTTTGTAGTTTTAAACACATTAAAAATGTATTTAACTATTAATTTATTAACATAATCCTGCTAATGTGCAATTTAAGACAAGAAATAGTCAATGATATCGCAACAAAGACTGTGCAGATGTGTCAGCATTAAAGACTAGACATGAGAAGGGGGTACAGGTATTGAGAAAAGTGTTTTAATTATTTTTTAGTAATTGATGAAATGTATCACCGCCACTGTAAATATTATGAATTGCATTGTTTTTATGCTTTATGTTCATTGTTTGTAATGTTGTTTGTCTCAGGGACAGATGGAAATTAGCTTTGAGAGCTAAAGTTTGGTACAAAGCATCTTTTCATTTTTTTGTGATTAATGTTCCTGTACATTGTCCCTGTGAAATAAATCAAATAAACTAAACTAAACTCAGCTCCAAACTGTGTGCTCTTACTGACAGAAGATTCGGTGTCCACTGTCCTCTATGTTACATTATAAAGCTGATCACTGACCATTTGAAATGATTGGATCTTGATTCAAAGTGTCAGTTTGGAGTAAATTTGTGCAATTATTTTCAGTAAAACCGTATTTGAATTAAGAAGAAGAAGAAGAAGAAGAAGAAGAAGAAGACACACTTTATTCATCCCCGTAGGGAAATAATTTCCCTGCATTTGACCCATCCTTCAGGAGCAGTGGGCAGCTCATCATGTCCATGATCTTATTGCTCGGCTTGGTCAGGACCTCAGCTGGAGGATTTTACCTGGAGCATGTTTTGGGTTTGGGTTTGAATTGACCGGCAGGTACACACAATGCAGTGAGTGAAGGTAGTAGTGGGCAAAAAAGTAATTTTGACATTAAAAAAAGAAATTGAAGAAAATGTTCTCCACTTTCTTACATTGGAAATTGAAATGAAAATGCAAGAAAGGCTCCTCGTTGCAGTCACAGGAGCAGAGTTTAATGCAACAATTTGCTTTATCTCATTCATAAGTTTTCTCCAATGGCTAATGGGTTCACTGTGATCACTTCACAATCTTTTCAGTTTTGACCATTTTCTGTACTTTGCAGAACGTTGTTAGCGGAGATGGGGGAAAAAAATAAAAAAACAAATTGAAAAAATTAACTGTTGAGAAAAAAAAAAAGAAAAACAGCACAATTTTATTTTTCAGGCTGTATCTGTATCGCCCAGCCCTAACATGAAAACAGACATTTTCTAAACACTCAAATACAGTACAAGATTATTCAAACATGCCTGAATCAATTGAAATACAGCTCTGAGTAAGATAATGATGAGGGAACAGCATTATAACACTGTGAAAAGCTCATTTTACATGTTACGCCCCTTTGAAAGCCTCATGTTTGGCACAGTGTGTGAAGAGAGCAGACCAGCTATGAAGTCAAGGGATCAATGTTGATTATTAAGTTGCTTTAGATCACACAGAACTCCTGAGCTTGCCGTCATGTAATCCCAGCATGCACCTCCAAACCCCACACTGGCAGTTGTCTCCCATTAAAACTAACCACGTAAAAATTAAGAAACTTTATTGGAGTTTCAGAGACTGTGGATTATTGTTGAGCATTGGGATATACAGCTCTGGAAAAAAAGAGACCACTGCATTTTTTTCTGAACTCAGCATCTCTACATGTATTACAGCCATTCCATTCCAGCGTCTGTTGAATTCCAACACAAACACAAAGCTGAGCTACTTCAGTTCTTGCACCAGGAGTGGAATAAAGTCACCCAAGAACAATGTGAAAGACTTGTGGAGAGCATGCCAAGACACATGAAAGCTGTGATGAAGCTTATTGCACCAAATATTGATTTCTGAACCTACAAACATTAGTATTATGTTGTTTTAAAATGAAATTGATCTTGTTTCTTTGCATTGTTTGAGGTCTGAAAACATGTATATTTTTTGTTATTCTGACTATTTGTCATTTTCTGCAAATAGTCATA
Source organism: Paratrypauchen microcephalus (assembly GCA_036785185.1). NCBI lineage: Eukaryota > Metazoa > Chordata > Actinopteri > Gobiiformes > Gobiidae > Paratrypauchen > Paratrypauchen microcephalus. Next base: position 1,277,402 of record JAVJIX010000036.1, read on the forward strand.
GTTTGCTTTATTGTCGAAAAATAATCATGTACATGTACATAGAATGAATTTGAAATAAATGCTCTAAACGATAATATTTTTATTTGGAATTTGGGGGAAATGTTGTCAGTAGTTTATAGACTCAAACAAAGACTCAAACGGGTCGCCCGAGCCTTTCTGTGTGGAGTTTGCATGTTCTCCCCGTGTCTGGGTGGGTTTCCTCTGGGCACTCCGGTTTCCCCCACCAACCCAAAACATGCTCCAGGTAAAATCCTCCAGCTGAGGTCCTGACCAAGCCGAAGCAAGAAGATCATGGAGATGGTCCCGGGCGCAGTAATGTGCTGCTCACTGCTCCTAATAACAGGATGGGTTAAATGCAGAGAAGAATTTCTCCAGTGTGAGATCAATAAAGTCACTTCTTCTAAAAATGTTCCTTTTGCCCAAACACATGCCTATAAGTAGTAAAATCAGAAAAACTGATCATTTTGCAGTGGTCTCTTATTTTGTACACATCAACATCATGAGCAAAAGAAATCCTGAGCCTTTTACCAGATTTACAAAGATAGAAAGACCAGACTGAGAGTAGAAGTGGATTTCTGCAATTAAACTGGTTAGCAGCTAATCATCTATGAGATTTTAAAATTGCGGATTATTATAAAACACTTTACTCCTGACTTTCTTTCTTGCAAAGCAGGTTTATTTATTTTAGCATATGATAAGAATGTAAAGTGCTTCCCCTGTTTGAAAGACGAACTGTCCCTGCTCTGACTTCAATTCAAACCGATTAAAATCATAATTTCCCAGTGTGTGCAAAAAAAAAATAAAAATCAAGATTTTATTTTTTGACCATATTGCCTAGCCCTAGTTAGAGGACATTGTGTTTACACTATTTTATCAGTTTCACATAATTTAAACTGTCAGTATCAGTATTGCTGTTTACTGGAAATAATGTTATAGTCTCTTAGTAAATAGGCCTACCAAAAAGCATAATATGTCTCCTTTAAAATGACATTTTAAAACACATGGTTAAACTTGTGAGTGAAATATACAGATAGATACTTCTCATCCTAAGTCAGTCTAAGTAAGTGTGCGATTGATCAATGTAACTCCATCCACTGGTCCGGTATCGCTCACTTCCTGTTGTTAACTCCGTTACAACATTAGAGCCGGTTTTATGAAACGCACCGAGGAGCTACAGTTTCAATCGATTGACCCCTGATCATAAGTGACCCCTGCCCCACAGACCTTCCTCTGCATCCTCCTCTCTCACCTGAATGCTTTCACTATTTCTACACAAATCTAATCTTTGTTTTTTGAGTTTTCCAACCTCTGTTATGGTCCGAGTGATTGACAGGTAGATTTAAAGAGCCCATACTACGATCTGTTATAATGTTGTTTCCTCATCAAAAACATATCTGAAGTTGTGTTTTGCTTCATTCAAACATGTTTAACACACAAATCCTACATATTTAAAGGTCCCATGGCATGAAATTTTCACTTTCTGAGGTTTTTGAACGTTAATGTGAGCTCCCCTACCCTGTTTAGCCCCCCCCCCATGGTTAAAAGTTGCAAAATGTCTAAACTGAGCATTTGCGATCCTTTTCTGCGTTACAAAAAATCGGAGCTCAAACGGGCGATTTTGAACAAGGCACCTTATTGACGTCAGATCGAAAAAAGAAATGCAAATGCAGTTCCACCCCCGTCTGTCTGTACTCAGCGTCTCTGTGAATCACGCCCAGAGAGTTTGGTCTGCGAATGCGCTAGGCAATGCGAAATGCGTTTTTTTATTTGTCTGGAGGCACGTCCGAGTGTTTCTAGGCTCGGAAGTCCTTTATCTGAGCCTCTGGACCTTTGAACAGCAGTGGTTTAATTTTATTTTCTGTGGAAATGTGTTTATTTTTCAATGGAACGCTTCAAATCTCTCTCCCGTGCAAAAACAAGGAAATGGATCAGCTGACAGCTCAGAGCGAGAGCGGAGCGTTTGGCCACGCCCCCACCCTCTACTATTGGCCAGCTCTTTTCTCCTCATTTGCATTCAAGCAACAACGCCCATTATGACCTGTTCTGAGGGAGAAAAAATACTCTTTCTCATCTTATCTCTGTTTCTCATGCACTGAGTGTTGATTTTGAAGAAGGATTCATTTACATTTCCATTAAGGAGCCATATAAAAGCATCAAGAAGTACCATGTCATGGGATCTTTAAGATGAGTTCTTCTCTCAAACAGAAAACAATGTTTGAGACTGTTGCACTTTGTGATGTCATGTGTGATGTCATACATGTAATACATACAACTTCACTAGAATCATCTGGATAATTTCAGCCCTAGAATTTGTAAGCTCTACTGAACAAAAGGTCAAAGGAGCTATTAACTTGAAAACTGCTGCTTTTGAGCTTTGGAGTAGACAAACTAATAATAGTGTGTGAATGAAACAAAACACAACTCCAGGTATGGTTTTGAGGAGGATACAACATTATAAAATGACTTAAATTTTTAATTTTGCCTTTTGCTGATGAAAAAAGGTGAATCCTCAGAAGAAGCAGATTGTTTTGCTACTTAATGCACATTTAATTAAATCAATACAAGACAAACAGATGAACCAATTTTCACAAGAAACAAGCAAAGAAAAACTGTGCCAGAGCATCCACTGTGCTCCTTCTCAACAACAAAGAGAAAAAAAAAAGATGAATTGTGATTAAATTAAAATTGTGATCTAGATTTTTTTGGATAACCACAATAGAGCAGTGGGTGGAGATAGGGGTAGGTGAAAATGGAATTTTTTATTAAAATGCAAGACAATACAGAATTACTCAAATATGCATGAATTAACTGAAATACAACTTTGTTTAAAGGAAAAGTAACGTTTTTTTACAATCTGAGCCTTCTTTCGGCAATAAAACAAGTAGTTTTACTCACCCATAGCAGTTTGGTGTCAATGGGAGCAGTATCGCAGAACTTATGTTGAGCCGTTCTGTTCACTAATGATCCCGTATCCGTTAGCGTGAGTGCTCGGGGCATTACTTTGCGGTGTCCAAATAACACAAACTTTAGCACTTTTCAAATCACAGAAGATCGCTGTGTCAGGGTAGACTTTTAGTAGATTCCAAAACGGCCTCAAACCCGATATCGCAACAGAAAAGTAAAGTTCAGAGCGGTGTTAGCTTCTTTCGGACTAGCGGTGTTTACAAAACAGCTGAGTTCACGCATGCGCACTGTCCTCTCTGATGACGTCATCAAATGAAACTATAGCTGGATATCGGGTTTCAGGCCGTTTTGGAATCCACTAAAAGTCTACCCTGACACAGCGATCTTCTGTGATTTGAAAAGTGCTAATGTTTTGTTACTTGGACACCGCAAAGTAATGCCCCGAGCACTCACGCTAACGGATACGGGATCATTAGTAGAACAGAACGGCTCAACATAAGTTCTGCGATACTGCTCCAATTGACACCAAACTGCTATGGGTGAGTAAAACTACTTGTTTTATTGCCGAAAGAAGGCTCAGATTGTAAAAAAAACATTAATTTTCCTTTAAGATGTGTGTAAAATCCCTCAGTCGCAAAAAGAGAAATTCAGTTTGTCAAATGGACAAAAGTGTATTTGGATGAATACATGTCACAGCTCATCCAAGCTGCTTCTTCAGTTCTGGTCAGACGCTGGTGGACACTGCCTATATCTGCCTGAAGGGAGGAGCTAACTACCCTGAAACTATTCCTGAAACTACCACACCTACTTGTTTACACTTTCTGTTGATTAGCTAAGCCTACTGAACTGCACTGAGTGTGAGGGTCATATTAGCACAAATCATTCAGGGCCATAATGGATGCTTTCACACGTCCGGACCTGACCTGCTGCCCAACTGTTTTCTTTGTTTTGATTAAGGTCTGAGGATGGAGTTGTAGATGGGAGACAAATGACAGATCTGAGGTCTCCATTTCTGTTCAAGGAAGGATTGTCTTTCCTAACAAAAATAGCATCTTTAACTCCCCTCTCCCCTCTTTAACTTTAACCAGTTCTTTTCTCTGGCCAAGATCTGTACCTCACTGTCCTCAAAGGAGTGGCCCGTGGCTTTTAGGTGGAGATGTACGGCAGATGAAGGTCCACTCTGGCTCTCTCGTCTGTGTTGGTACTTCCTCTTGTGAAGTGGCTGTTTTGTTTCTCCAGTGTAGCGCTCACTGCAGTCTTCACTACACTGAATGGAGTAGACCACATTGCTTTGTTTGTGGCTTTTGTCCTTTGGGTGGACCAGTTTTGTCTTGAAGGGTTAGTGGGTTTGAAATAGACTGGGATTTCATGTTGTCTGAAAATCCTCTGTAGTTTTTCAGAAACCTACTAACACTATATTCAACCAAAATAAACTTTTGTCCAGTTGACAAATTGAGTTTCTCCTTTTGCCAACTTTGTTTAAGATAATGATGAGGAAGTACAGTTGTAACACGTTTGAAAGCTCATGTGTGTGGATTATACACTAGTATATGTCCACATTAAATCAATCAAACAGTTGTTGAGTTTTAGTTGCTGGGAGATAGTAACATGGCTTCACTGCTGTTCTTTGTTCCATTGAACAGACTTTGTGAGCTCTGACATCACAAAGAGACACATTGTTTCCTGCTCACAGAGCCCCAGTGGCCTAATGGATAAGGCACTGGCCTCCTAAGCCAGGGATTGTGGGTTCGAGTCCCATCTGGGGTGAAAAGTATTTTGAATAGGGCAGAGGGGTGGAGAGGGTCGTTAGGCTTGAATAGGGAGGCTAAACTAGTCGCCAGAGTAATTTGAAAAACAAAGAGACAGATTAGTGGAGATAGTTTCAGAGCTATTTCAGTGTAGTGAGCTCCTCCCTGCAGCTAGATATAAACAGTGTCTAACCAGCACTAGAACCAGAGCTGACGAAGCCTCTCGGATGAGCGGCGAAACGTTTTCAACCAAACCAACTTTGTCCAGTTGACACATTGAATTTCTCCTTTTATCATGGATTCTACCTGGACGACTGAGGGACTTTTTTTTTACATATTTTGAATAGAAATAATATAAATTTGAGAACAATTTGTTGAGGCAGGATGAAATACAAAACAATTATTTCAGTAAGTCATTAGAAAACTAAAGATATAACAATGGCAACAAGTCTTAATCACAATCAAAACAAACGCACAATTTCACTGGAAATAAATTAAGCAAATATGAAAAAAAAAGCCCACTAAAATAAATATTCCTGTAGTTGAGAACATTCATTCACTTCTCTTAAATATTAATGTTCCTAAATGACTTTTCCTCATTATGATCTTCCAAGGTTTTTTACTAAATGTTAATTGTCCATTTTTAATATTAATTTCATAAACATAAACAACACTAACAGTTAAATAGTGACATTCCTCTTTCTTACGTCTGTTCCAGCCCCCATGCTATTATTATATAGTATATTAAATTAGTGTTGGCTCATTGGTGATTTGTAATGACTGAATCTCAATCTCAATTAAAAGTTGATTAAATTAAACAGCTCTACTTCATAACATTAAAACATCACAATACTTGAAGTCTACTATATTTATACTAATACTATAAGATACTTGCATCAAGCTTTTTTCCTTCTTTATTGCATGTATCTGTCCCTATTCAAATACACCAAATAAAAATAATAAATAGTGTTCTAGAAAGAACATAAATAAAAGTAGTTCCCAAACAGTATTACACTCTGTACTGCTGTTATATCTATAGTTGTGTTGATAATATAATTTAGAGCATCTGTCAGGTATGAAGGTTTGACTGAAAACAGCTGTTTTTGTGTGGGCTGTGAGCAGTACAGACAGGATTATGCTGACTGAGAAGACTCAATCTGTGCCAGAGCTCCTATAAAATACAATTACATTAACCCAGAGAGATTAACCTCCATCAAGAAGACTTCATCAACATCATTAGCAACATGCCGCAGTCAACACACTAACCAGGAGCACGGCAAAACCACCAGAGCCCAGTGTAACAGGAGACACAGGACTAAAACTGGAGTATGCTCATTTTTCAAAATAGTTAGATATGGAGTAGGCCTATCATGATAATTAATATATTGACAATACATGACAGACAGAGTAGTGGGGGTGTCAATATTTATTGTGTGTACCTTTTCTCACTTTATTTTTTATGAGAGAAGCAAAGGGTGTAAATTCATTTTAAAAAGAAAAAGTACATGCAAGGGAGATGTGGTTAATGCCCTACTGTGGGACATTCCAGACAACAAAATAACATCTCCATGGAGACAAGCATCACCTTAGAAGTTACATGGCCATATCTGTTTGTCAAAGCCTGAATTCCAGGTGCCACAGTGGGGCGCCAATTGCAAAAAAACTGTTGTTGTGTCCTTAGGCAAGACACTTCACCCACATTGCCTAGTATGAAAGTGGTGTGCGTGTGAGTGTTGGAACTGTAAAGCGCTTTGGGTGTCAAGAAACGCGCTGTACAGTAATCCCTCGTTTATCGCGGGGGTTTGGTAACAGAAATAGCCCGCAATAAGTGAAGTAGGACAACTTTATATTTTACAATTATTCTACATGTTTTAAGGCTGTAAATGCCTCACCACACACATTATACGCTTTTCTCAGACTGGAATTAACCTTTTCTCACATTTGTCTCTAGTTTAAACACTCAAAATTTCATAGATTTTCAACAAAATGTATTAATAGTGACGCGTGGGGGGAGACACGGCTCCGGGAGCCCCGCCAGACGGGCGAGCAGCACGGCCATGTCCCTGGACGAGACGCGCACCAACCCCTTGGAGAAGTGCGCGACACGTGCTGCTCTGTCACGGATTTGTCCACAATAAAACCCTCATCGTGGACAAATCCATGACAGAGCAGCACGTGTCGCGCACTTCTCCAAGGGGTTGGTGCGCGTCTCGTCCAGGGACATGGCAGTGCTGCTCGCGTGTCTGACGGGGCTCCCGGAGCCGTGTCCCCCCCCACGCGTCACTATTAATACATTTTGTTGAAAATCTATGAAATTTTGAGTGTTTAAACTAGAGACAAATATGAGAAAATGCAGCGCGAGGCCGCGTGTACACCGGGGAGATAGAACTGCGGCGTCCGGACCGCGTGCTCTCAACCCGAGCCACAAACCGAACACGCACAAACGAACGCAAAAGCCGCACGGAGTGATTTAATCCTGGTTCAGACCTGGTCTACTTCTGGTCTAGACCTGGTTTAGTCCACGTTTAGTCCTGGTCTAGTCTCTTAGCCAATCAGGACGCCAAACACATTGTTACACTATTAAAAAAAATAAAAAAAAATGTTTTAATTAAAAAAAAAAAAAAAAATATATATATATATATATATTTTTTAAATCTGCGAAACAGCGAGGCTGCGAAGAGTGACCCGCGATAGAGCGAGGGTTCACTGTATAAATGCTATGAATGATTATTATTATTACATAGTGCACCTACTGTATGTAATACCTGTGCTCCGGGTGAGGCTCAACCTCAGAACCTCAGCATCACTCTACTGGTCTCTGTCTTATAAGGACCATGTGCTGACCGATTGCGACACTAGAGCTGGTATGAAGTGGTGTAAGATTTGTGAACCTTTAAAAAATCAGACTCACCTCGAATAGTCTGAGGATATTGGCCACCATGATGGACACTGAGCTGGCGGAGGCTCCTATCACAGCCACCACTCTCTCCGGTTTCCTGATCAGAGGTGGTTCTCCATTTGAACAGTGAATGTCTGACGTGTCCTTCTGAATCATTGCCTGTACGAAGGTCAGAGACTGCTCCAGGGCGTAAGTGTCTCTGGAGCAGGTGTCCAAGATCCTCGCCCCCAGAGTGAGGTTGGGCAGCAGGTCCGGGTCCTGGTTTATCTGGTCTAAGGCGTACAGCATGGCCTCCATCCGGTGAATGCCCTTCTCCTTCTTCAGCTCTCCGCAGGGTAAACCGTGAGGCCCCCGAGCATGGATGGGGAACAGGCCGCCCAGGGTGATGTCACCGGGCAATTTGATGGAGTGCGGGTGGAAGTGCTGGTGCGAGGAGCCAACGGATCGACCAATCAGAGCGCACACGGACAGGAAGGGGAACCAGAACTGGACAGGGCTGGGCAAGCGAGAAGGGAAGCAGGAAGTGAGAGACATGGCGGGTGTCCAATCAGAGCCGAGTTTTCATCCTGAAGTAGCACCTGAGGAAACAGTTGAATAAGAAAAATGGAAATAAATAAATATTAACTGAATCAAAATGTTAAAGTAGAAATAATGACGAAGGAATGCAGACCTGCTCATGGAAGCATTCTGCACACACTGACCAACTAGAGCAGAGTTATTGAATGAAGAAATTCATAATTACATTAATTTGTCAACTAATTCTATGAACTCTAGCGTACAATTTCCTTTTTTAGTCCACATAATTGCTTTATGATCAAGATAAAATAATAATTGAGCAATACACATTTGGTTGAATATTCAGATTCAAAGATTCAAAGCTTTTAGTGTCATATGCACAGTAAAGAAGCACGTCTCCCTGTACAATGAAATTCTTACTTTGCTGCCCACACTGGATGCCAAGAGGATGCAAAAAAAAATCTAAATAGATAAATAAGATAAAGAGAAGCATGTAAAAATATAATCAAATAGAAACAGTCTTTACAGAATATGCCATTGACCAATTATTGCAGTAGACTAAATAACCAAAGGCTTAGAAACCTACTTATCCTACTGCTTTAGATTGGTGTTTAGAATAAAAAGGGGGCATTTTGGTGGGTTTGGGATGTTTACGAAGTTTCACCTCGTCCTCTCAATCCACAGGTTTTCAGTTTTAGATTAAATTCAGGTTACTGCCATCATAGAATTTATAGGTCAGTAGTTTTTCAGCAGGACTACACTCCAGACACTCCACTGTTATGATGAATTTATGTAGCCTAATTTTTTTTTTTTAGTAAAGACCAGCTAAGTGAGGTTTGAAGTCACAGCCTGGGCATCACTCTGCAGGTTACTGTCTGATAAATACCGCATGCACCACTGGTAGAGTTAAATCAAATGGAGCTCATGCAGAAAAGTCTTTGCAGGTTACACTGGTCTACAAGCAAAATACTTCTGGAACAAAAGTAGTGACATTTTTCTTGGTTTAGGTCACTAATAAAGAAAAAGTAAGTCAGAAGTGCTGATTGGCTGTAGTTTCCAAGATATAGTATTGGGTCAAAATAGGAAATTTATGCAAAATAAGGCAAAAACGGTAGTTTATCAGAAGGTACAGTGTGTCTACAAGCACCAGTTCTATCTGAAAGTCTGTCTGCACATTCACATACATTCATTTTAATATGTCTACAGTTTTAACATTAAATATTTTTTGATTTCACATAAGAGAGATGCCTCGAAATTGTGTGCACCTGATGTCTTAAGATATTTCTTGTTTATTTCTTGACAGGTAAAGAAGTGCAAGTTAAATATTTTCAAAATATAAATATTATTTTTAAGCAAAAATCCCTAAATCTATTGTATAAACAGATGCAATTTTGATGTAAAACAATATCATTAAATATATTGAATACATTAGCTAACCAGCACAGTTATCAATTGATTTTCAGTTAATTTTATTAAAGGTCCCATGGCATGAAATTTTCACTTTCTGAGGTTTTTGAACGTTAATGTGAGCTCCCCTACCCTGTTTAGGCGGAGAGTTTGGCCACGCCCCCACCCTCTACTATTGGCCATCTGTTTTCTTCTCATTTGCATTCAAGCAACAACGCCCAGAATAAAGAGTTGGAGAGAGATATTTATGACTCTTTCTCATCTTATCTCTGTTTCTCATGCACTAAGTGTTGATTTTGAAGAAGGATTCATTTACAGTATTAGGGAACCATTAAGGAGCCATATAAAAGCATCAAGAAGTACCATGTCATGGGATCTTTAATTTTATTAATATAAATGAGATTTAGGCACTTTTATCTCAGAAGCAGATCGAGTCCAAAAATGTGTAGACCAGTGTTATTGAATTCCAGTGACCTGTGATGATTATTTTATGAGTGGTGCATAAGATGAGATTGATACTGTGAGCAGGATTTCATCACAGTTGACATGTTTGCAGCTTTCCCCAAGTTGGATTACATTAAAGTTTAAAGGGGCAGCAGTTGTTTTTTCCTTCTATTTGAATTCTTGCTGCAGGTGCAGGTCTCTGTGTCTGTCTGGACCGTGCGCTCACAGATTGCGCCACTGGAGCACGGACACTTTGCGCACACCTGACCTCCTTAGCCCAGCTCTGACTAACGATGTTGGAAAATGTCAATGAATCATTCAGTGAAGTAGTTTTTGCAAAAAGACAGAAGGGCTTGACTTATAATGTGGCATTCATAAAGACTCCAATTCAGTCAAATATTCCACAACCAAATATTCAATCAACTATTACAACCGTTATTTTTCTATTTTCTATCGTTGCAAAAAAATACTAAATGAAATTAAGCGCAGTCGTGCCTCCATTTCCATAACTTTCCCGCCTAATCAATCATTTTCTTAAGTCATTAGTTAAATTACAAACATCTCACCTCCACCGGAGCATGTCCCGCTCACGCCTCTCTCTTGCCGTCCAGGAGCGCTCTTTCCCGGCTTACCTCCGTGGATTCCCCGCGGGTTTCCCTGGAGCTTTGACTCTTTTTCTCCCCCGCACTGTAAAAGAGACAGCTCCTCCTAACTCCAATTTCTCTCTCCACATTTTGATCCCTGAATAAAGGCGGGGGTCTGGCCTTGTAGCGCCATCTAGTGACCACGTATTTACAGGCGCTTCTGAATAAATAGCTTCAACATATTCGGGGCTCTCGAGTTTTGAAGTTTTTTTTGTTTTGTTTTTTGTTTGTTTGTTTATTTCATTCATAAAGTATAAAAAGACATCAACATTTGTGATAACAATACAAAATATTGAATGAAAGGGAGCAGAAAGAAGAGTTATCTTATGTTATCTGCCCCTCTTCCCTTTTCCAAACACCAACACCGATAGTGACTGTAAAACCTTTCCTCATTACATTCCATTTCAATCACAATTATTAATCAATTGTAAACATAAAGCTTCATTTTCTAGTGTAACAATTTAGTTTTCTTTTTCATACATACACATTACATTGGATTTTATGTATTTTTTAAATGCCATTATTGTACTTGATTCTTTGATTTCTTTGTCAAGATTATTCCATAAATTAACTCCTTTCACAGCGACGCTTCGCTCCATAACCTTGGTTCTGAATTTAGGTTTTTTAAACATGTCGGTTCTTTTAAATTGTATTGGCTTGTTCTCATCTCAAACAGTCTTTGAATATTTACAGGTAACACTCTGCACTTTGCTTTATACATGACTTTGAGGAGACTTAATTCAACAATATCACACATTTTCAACACTTTAAGTTTAACAAATAATGGGTTGGATGCTCTCTGTAATGACTGTTGGTGATAATTCTCAAAGCCTTTTTCTGTAAAATAAATAATGTCTGTAGGTAAGTTTTACATGTCGGCCCCCAAATTTCCACACAGTACATCAGATATGGTGCGATTATGGAGTTATACAAGATTAATAATGCTGCACTGTTTAGTGAGAACTTTACTTTATGCATCACCGCAATTGCTTTAGCTAGTTTGCTTTTAGTGTAATTTATGAGACCTCCAGTTTAGTCCTTCATCAATTATGACTCCTAAAAATTTTGTTTCACTTACTCTCTTAATCTGTATCCCATCTATTTCTAATGATATGTCGTCTTTTTTATTTTTATCACTAAATAAAATGAAATTAGTTTTTTTTAACATTAAGAATCAATCCATTTAAATCAAACCAATATTTTACTTTTTTTTTTAGCTCTTCGTTTACTCTAATTATGACCTCTTTCATATCCTTTCCATGGTAAAATAATGTTGTATCATCAGCAAATAACATTTTCCCAAGTTCAGATACATTAACAAAATTATTCATATATAAATTAAATAATTTGGGCCCAAGAATCGAGCCTTGGGGAACACCACATTTGATATTATATCTTTCTGATTCTGTGTCATTAATTTGTACATATTGTTTTCTGTTTTCCAAATAACTCGCTATCCATTGATGAGCCACCCCTCGAATGCCATACTTGTTCATTTTCTTAAGTAATCTTGAATGATTTATTACATCAAAAGCTTTTTGTAGGTCAATGAATATACTTAAGAAATAATTCCCATTGTCAATTTCAGATGCTATTTTTTCAGTTAGTTCCATTATTGCCATTGCGGTTGAATGTTTTGCCCTAAATCCATACTGGTTATTATTCAAGATGTTTTGTTTCTGTAAAAAACTATCAAGCCTTATTGCAAACACCTTTTCCAATATTTTTGAAAACTGTGGAAGCAGTGAGACTGGCCTATAGTTGGAGAAGTTGTGTTTATCACCATTTTTATAAAGCGGTACTATTTTTGCTAATTTCATAAGTTTCAAGTTTGGCTGGTCATTGGGGCGCTATCCACCTAGCGACCCATTGACCCTTCAACCCAGCTTCTTTAAAAAAGTTCAATTATATCATGCACTGTTTATTTATTCTGTGATAAATAATAATAACCACAGTAGGCAGATTGCTAGTTGGTTACCTAAAATAACGCTAGCTTGAAATGGACAGGTGTAAATGTTGGTCTAAAGAGCAAAACTACAAAACAACGAATGAGTTATATAAATGAAGTTATTACCTGATGGTTCTGTCCTGAGTTGGATGTTCGTTTGTTTTATCATTCACTGTTTTGTCATCATTCGTTCGTCTCACTCGTGTTCAATTGCCGTCCTTCAATTATCACTGACATTGCAGTGTGCGCTTAGCTGAAACTAGACTCTACGGTCTGCCCGACAACAGAACAATCTAGTTTCTGATTGGCTGAAAAGGGCATGGTGCCTGGATAACTCTTCTGAGCCACACAGACCGATGTTCTGGGCACAGAAGCGCTGTGACCAGTGGCTAGAGTTTCATTGAATTGCTTAACAAAATTTCAGCGTGAGAAATACCATGTGTGGCGTGTGAGCGTGTGAACTCGTTGAAAAGCGTGCCTCACACTCTCAAAGTGTGAGACTTGAGAGCCCTCATCAACAAAACAAATTATTTACAGCGGGAACTGCCTCCTCGCTGCTTCCTGCTCATTTCACAGTCTAATCACAGTCTGCCTGCAAACTTTTCAAATCAAACAAGAACTTTTTAATACACCTGCCCATACAGTCAAGTCAAAGTCAAAGTCAACTTTATTGTCAATTCTGCCATATGTGTTCGACATAGATTGAATTGAAATTCCGTTCTCCCTGGTCAAGCAGTGCAAAAAGAAAACTGTAGAGGAGCTGAGCAGCTCCTTCAGCAGTCGACTGAGGCACCCCCAGCGCAAGGAACGCTACCACAGATCCTTCATCCCCTCCGCCATCAGACTGTATAACTCCACTATGTAGGCCTAGTCTAAACGTGCAATTTTTCTATTTTCTTATTTACTTATTATTACTAATCTTGTCTATATGCACTTTTTTGTTCTTTCTTTTGCAGTAAACTGTCTGGAGCTAATGTGGCAAGTGAGATTTTCTCCTGTGCGAGATCAATAAAGTCCTATCTTATCTTAAAGTATCATCTTGATAAAATAGTTTTGTCAGTTTAGTTCATTAACATATACTAGGTAACAAAAAAAACTATACATTTGTAATATGTTCACATTTTTCTGAATGATGCAAATATTTTCTCAAATATTTTCTCAAATTTTTGCATGGACGGTAATACATCATTGGTCTCTTCGGCCGTCAATACAAGTGTCATGTTCATTGACTGGTCAGTGAAATCAGCTGTGCAGTAATTGCAAATACACACTCTAATGTTGGCACCACGTGGTTATTCGCTATTGCGTTGTGCTGTCCAACTCCAGACATCAGATAAAGACGGAAAAAGTTTAGATTTTCAGAGTGTAAAGCCATGCCGAGATTTGGTGTGCTGCAGGTTGGGGAACGGGTTACTGTTGTTGGGCGAAGGTTTGGGTGAACCAGAGCAACAGAGACGATACCAGCAAATGGGTTTGACTCTTGACTGTGTGTGTTCTGGTCATCCGGGGGTCACTACAGCTGTTTAGATTTTTGAAAGATCCCATGACATGGTACTTCTTGATGCTTTTATATGGCTCCTTAATGGTTCCCTAATACTGTAAATGAATCCTTCTTCAAAATCAACACTCAGTGCATGAGAAACAGAGATAAGATGAGAAAGAGTCATAAATATCTCTCTCAAACACTTTATTCTGGGCGTTGTTGCTTGAATGCAATGAGGAGAAAAGAGCTGGCCTATAGTAGAGGGTGGGGGCGTGGCCAAACTCTCCGCTCTCCACTGTCAGCTCTCAGCTGATCCATTTCCGTGTTTTTGCACAGGGGGAGAGATTTGAAGCGTTCCATTGAAAAATAAACACATTTCCACAGAAAATAAAATTAAACCACTGCTGTTCAAAGGTCCAGAGGCTCAGATAAAGGAGTATAGTATAATTTGATCTGTCTTGTTCTTTTTTTTAATTCTATTACTATTTGCAATATGTAGCAGAGTATTTTTTTGCATTCACCAATGAGAATGAGGCAGGCATTGTAAAAATAGTAACAACTCACATTTAATAAGACCTAAGTTTTTGAGACTTCTCCATTGTTAATCACATTTTTAGATGCCCAGATCCATGCACTTTTAACATTAAAAACCTAGGGTGTCTTTCTAAAACAAGTTTGTAAATGTCAGCGTCACATAGGGACAACAATCCAGCCAGATTTCCCTTTGTTTTTCATATTGTCATCGTCATCAATCATTTATTGCCACATTTGAATTTAATACAAATTCATAAACGTAAATATTTTCTGGAAAATTCTCAAAATTTTCATAAGGGAATGAGAGTTTATTATTAAATACAGATATTTATTTAGAAGGATTTCTCTTTATATATTAACAGTTTGTACTTTGCTGGTTAGCTCCATGCTTGTTCATAAAGTAGATGTTTTAACCCTGGTTCTTGTGATTAACTAGTTCCAGACGCGTTCTGATCCTCAGTCTGTATTTTTGCCCTTTTATTCTGCTCTGACAGGTCCCTGAATCCGTCTGTATTAATCTGATATTGGACAGAGGTGGTCCTGTGACTTGATGATTTGAATATGGTCGCCATGCGTTTACAGTCCGTCCACTGGAGCAGTATCCGAATATTTGCCGCGTGTCCCCAGGTTTCTCCCAGTGCGGGGACGAGACGTGACCCATCCCCCTGGACCCGCGTCGTCATCTGATTGGTCATCACCACGGCGGAGTTGCGGGTGGTTGCCAGGGCAACGAGCTGGTGAGCGGCACCGAGGATGAGACGAGTTCTGAGGGGCAGGTCCTCAAAATGGAGCCTGAAAGGGAAGGCGATGCTGTCGATGATGATCAGACGGACTTCAGGGTGATCGGAGAGAAATGTGGGGAGGTCAGAGATCTGAGACAGCAGCTCCATGGAGTCGTCACAACGCACCTGAGATTACAGAGAAGTTTAATGTTAGGCAATATGACTCTTACTGGTACACAATGACACAATACAGTCCTTACCATACAAAGTTATAGTAGGATTGCAAAATAATGCGGACAGAGTTAGTTTTACATATATTGCAACTAGTGATGTCAGGCGATTAAAAAAATAATCTAATTAATTACAGGATTTGTAATTAATTAATCTAATTAATCGCATTTTAAGAGTGTGTGAGAGAGAGAGATAGAGAGGGAGATTGTGAGCGATTGAGCGAGCGAACCCACTTTGCAATTGAGTTTGTCAGGTTTTCTGCAGTCGCTTTGCTCATTCATTTCCCAAATTTTGCGAGCGGGGATTGGTGGTTTGGTGAAGTGTGCACTACCACCGGTAACAATGGAACTTGTCTGGACGTGTTTATCGTTCAAATGATCCATCAGGCTGGAGCAGCTTCGGTGATCGGAAAATTCTTTTTCACAAAAGCTCCAAATCACCGCATTCTTGTTGATGTCCCGTCTTCGTTCTTTTTATGAATAAACTTCCTGTTCAAAGGGCCTGGCTGCGATTTGCTTTCCGTATGCCAATTTAAAATGCGCACGCATTGAATTGCCACTCATAATTAATTGCATTAATTTATATAACGCATTAATTTGCAGTATAATTAATTCATCTAATTAACGCATTAAACTGACAGTCCTAATTACAACAATAAACACTTCACACACATTTGCATAATCTCCACATTAAAACTGGGACTAAACCTGGAACCAAATTTGGACTAGACCAGGATCAATCCAAGTCTACATTAGGATTCAAACTGGGCAAACCCACGCTCAATCTCAGAACTGAACTGAATATATTTTTTATTAAACCATATATGTTTTTACCTTTTAAAAAATGAATTTCTGAGGTATTTCAAGATTAGTATTAGCCATAGGAATGTGTGAGACTTTGCGTATTTTGAATGGCGCTCTATATATGACATATAGTAACCTATGGTCAGATTGGTGACTTTGGGTTTTGAGTCAAACACACCACAAACAGGTTGGAGAGAATCTTGTCCACAGTGAAGGTTTTCATGGCGTCCTGCTGCTCCGGGTCTTCTGTGAGCAGTGAACAGTGTCTGACCACAGCCGCCGCCATTTCTCTGAACCTTTGCAGGAAGAAGGTGCCCTCTGTGTCGATGAACAGACACTGAGCCCCCAGGCCCCCAAAGCATTCTGGGATCTGCACGTCCACTGCCAACTGCAGACTGGAGGCACAAAATACAGATTAAAGGGCTGTTTAGGGAATTAGGCATTAGAGAAATATATGGTGAAATGTGTAGGAATAATTTTAACGTGAAATGTAAAGCTTTAATTTTGGCTTAAGTACTATAATAGGTCCTTAACTTCTTCTGCTTATGATAATGTAATAAAATAACTTCTACTACTGAACACATACACATATAATCAAAAACATATTTTTCTAGTTGCTGGTCAATGTAAATAGAACTGAATTACAATGAAACATTTCCTAAGATTTACTATTGGGAAAGACCATAGAATCCATACTTCTAAAGATGCAAAATCTTTAAATTTATCAAATATAGTGGTAGGTTTCTGTGTGTGTTAAAAAAGGATTTTATACATAGAGCAGTGCCGTGTTTAACTTAAACAATGATCAGTTCTAGTTTTTCTAGTTTTACCTATCATAGTTCATAGTTTTAGCTATATATCATTAAGACTAGGGGTGTGCAAAATAATCGTCATGACAATGCATCGCGATACTAACTTTCACAATATACTGCATCGATTCTTGATGCCAAAAATCGATTATTATTAATTAATAATTTAATAATTGAATATTTAATATAAATAAATAAATAAATAATTTATTTATTTATTTTTATAAATCCTATGCACTTTTTTCTTTGTGAAAGGGTATTGTTTGTTATGATGGCAGCTACCTCCAAAATGGCAAATGTTTGAACATCATTTTTTGTTTTAGAAAAAATCCTATGCACTTTTTTTTGTTATTGGTTTGGTTTGTTTTTGTTATTCAATTAATTCAGTTATGAATTGAGTTGCTCAGAGTTCTGTATCAATTGAAGACACTACCCAGTAGGAATATCAACGTTGATCATCAGGGATGATCAAGATGTTGGTCGAACAAAATGCATTAATTGTAATTAATCGCTAATCGCGGACACGCACACCTGCGTGGTCACGAAACAAGGCAACCGCGCACCGCGCTGCGCCAAGCTCGACTCACAGCCAGCCGCAGGTGCCAACGGCACTGCTCAGCAGCCCCGGTGTACGCGCGAGGCCTGAGCACGAGATCGAACCGCGGCGCCCAGAATGCGTAGTCTCAGCCCTAGCCACAAACCAGCCGCACGAAACCAGCAGCGGCACGTGGTGGTTTAATCCTGTTTTAGTCCTGGTTTAGTCCAGCCCCAGTCCAGGTTTAGACCTGGTTTAGACCTGGTTTAGTTATGGTCTAGACCTGGTTTAGTCCACGTTTAGTCCTGGTCTAGTCTCTTAGCCAGGACGCAGAACACAATGTTACACTATAAAAAAATGTTACACTATAAAAAAAAATAAAAAAAATAAAATAAAATCCGCGAACCGCGACAGAGCGAGGGATTACTGTATTTTGTTATTCAGCATCAATACATTTGTCTGCTTTTTACTAAGGAATAATTAATCGAGGAATATACAATATAATAATACTATGATATATTTTTGACTCAGTGTTATGTATACTATAGCTTATATTCTTAAAGACCCTATTGAAACACTCAAATTCAGGTGAAAAACGCCGCTTATCAGTTAATCGTTAATCGATCGATAAGGTCAATCAACTATCAGTTAATGAATTAATCGATAATTTGCATCCCTACTACCCAGATACCCTTGCCTGGAAGAATCCATGACTCATCGCTGTTCCAGCGGTGAGTCTGGTAACGCTTGGTCCAGAATGCGCTGCGGTTGCGCGTAGACAGACAGCTAAGTGAACCAATCAGAGATTGCGCCATCTTGATTCAAAACTGAGGAGGAACTTCCGCTGCCTAAGAGTGACTTTGCGGGCAAAGGCGGGTGCACTGACGTCACCATCTTTGAACGAATCAATATCACGGAGTCCGTTTTTAACCGGAGGAGCAAGGGTGGAGCGAGGGTGTCCAAATGGTATCTCGCTGTATAGGAAATACAGAGAGATATCATTTGGCTGGCCAGGTAACAGATACACAGCCACTGATATTTAAGTTATCCTCTTTTTTTTGGGTACATTTTCACTTTTCAAGTATGTCGAATATATTGCAATGCATCGCAATAATTCCAAGTATCATGATGCATCGTGATAGTATCGCATTGTGGCATATGAATCGTGATTCGAAATGAATCGTGACTTCTTTGCCAATACCCACCCCTAATTAAGACGTTGCTGATACGATACATACCTCAATACATTGGCCACGATACGATACATATCTCGATATAGTGAGCTTTTGATTCAATACTATCCAATACAATATATTTTAAACAGATTCAATATGGTTCAATAAAAATAATGGCTAAATCATGGCTGTAATACTAAAAGTCTTTGTTAAACCACTTTTTGTGCAAAGTGAATATAAAACACACCCATTTTAATCCTCAAAACAGTTAAAATGTCAAATGTTTTGCATACATTTTTTCCCTCTAAACAAGCAACACAACTGTAGCCAACAACAAAATAATTTAGTAAAATACACGAAAAAATACTATTGATATATCAATACAACAGCCCACGATATTGATACTGTATCATCACATTAAACTAAATGATATATCAGTATATATATTTTTGCACATCCCTAATGGCTGTAGTTACAAAGTTATAAGTATTATAACCATATTAACATTGACTCTCACCAAAGCTGTGTTTTGCCGATCCCTGGCACTCCACAGAGCTCGACAGTCTTCCCCAGAGGAATCCCTCCTCCCAGTGCCTGATCCAGCTCAGAGCAGAAGGTCACGATGGGCTTTAGCTCTGCCTCTCTTTGCAGCAGCTCCAGTGCAGTGACGGAGACAGGACAGCGCTGAGGATCCACCAGATCCAACACCTCCAACGCCTCCTCCTCTGTCAAACCTGTCTCTGCATATACAGGCGATATTACATTAGGGGTGGGCAATTATTTTTTCCATGGGGCCACATGAGAAACAGAAAATATTGTGGAGGGCCAGGCCAAAATGCTTAACTCAATTCTACATAAAGTTAATTGTATTTCTTTATAAAAAGCAGTAAATAGCATTGTTTTGACACGCTGGTAAGACTGGTAGGAGGATATATTATGACTAAGCAATGAAAAGTGAGGATACCTTACAAAAATGTAATAAAAAAACACCTCTAAAATAAAAGTAATGCAGCTTTAGTCCATGGATGAGGTAAAATTATAAAATGTTTATTTTGTAATTACAAATGAGATTAAACTGGCCGGTCAACCAAAGGTGTGGCCCAGGAGCTGGACAATGCCCAGGTCTGATTTAGATTAACAACAATGACTGAAGCCTGTGAGAATGAAGGAGTCAAAACGTGATCTTAAAACTTTAATCAGAAGACTACTTTAGAAACCTTTGCTATAAGATGGTGTTGATGATACATCTAAATATACTTAGATATTCTGCTATGTTGATAAATCATTAGTGTGGCTCAGGCTGTGATCAGATCTTGCATTTATTTAGTTACTTTTGAACTGTTTGAATAATGTAAGTCAATAAAGTCACTTAGGACTAAAGAGTTATTGTTCTGTTTGTCTCAAATCTAAAATCTGTACCTGTGCAGAGCTGCTGTGCTGTGAGGTGCTCCAGGTCCGCTGTGCACTCAAAGCCTCTGCGGTTCAGTTTGGAGATGACCGCAGAGCTCAGAGGGAGACTAAACACCGCCCTCTGCATCTTCACTCATTTTGCATTAACACATGGAGTAAAATAACTGAGTACAACATGAGATGATGGAACCATGGCGAAATCACTGCTGGATTTGGATTCAAAACACTCCGCCACGAATCCATGTGCATTTCCTGTAGCTTTAGCGGTCCAGGAGGTTTTTGTGGTTTAAAGCTTAAACTCAACCAAAACACATCACATATGCACTGGTACAGCGTGGATTCATTTGCGATTTAGTTCCTTTTGTAGTGAACCCCTGTTTGGTGAATGTAGGAGGATGTAAACTGGATTGAACGAACATAATCGGACAAATTAGCTTTAGCCAAGACTATGCTAACGGAAGTCAACGTAAAATTTCACCTTAATAATTATTTGTGTTTAATATCACTGCATGCAGTAATATATTGGATATTAATGCACTGGAATTGTTTTTGCGTCTTTATTATAATCATATATTCAATATACGTGTCAAAATTTCGCCATACAATTAGATATGTAGAAATTTTGTTTAATATTACTTTATTCTGAAGGGCAAAGGGGAAAAAACGTCATCGAGAAGCGACACTGTGTTGTGGATTTTTCTCACGTGTGGAGCAGAGTGGACTTTTACTCTTGACGGTTTTTTAAAATTAGATTCTACAGGTAATAGTGTGTAATTTTGTCTTAAATAACTTATTTGTGTTTTCTGGATAGTGGATTATGAACTAGATCATCTTGAATCTGTAAACAATGCCCAATTTCACTAGTTAGTTAACCCTTTCCTCTTTTTTTCGACTCTCATTAAGGTTGTTTGGGTGACTGCTTTATTATAGAATAAAAGAAGAAAAAGATTGCTGACGCAGACATGGAGAGAAACGATGTGGGAGAAGTGGAGGACTCTCTAAAAGATGAAAACGCCGATATGGGGGAATGTGAAGAACAAGTTAAATCAGATAAACATCATGAAGACGACGAAGAAGAGGAGGAGGGAGGCGAGGACATTGGCAAAGGCGAAAATGCTGACTGTGAAAATGAAAATGTCACAGAACCAGAAGCGCACACTGGTGGAGAATCTACAACTAACCAAAAAAAGACAAAGTTTGGAATCAACTCTGACAAAAAGGAGGTTCCAGGAATCCTTTACCTGGGACACATTCCACCCGGATTCAAACCCAGATACCTGAGGAACATACTGTCCGTCTATGGAGAGATCGGACGCATTTTTCTACAACCAGAAGGTGCATTTTCTAGTATTTACAAACGTCTTGGTTGACACAATGAAAATCTTTGTGCTTCGTTTATGATTTTACTACTCCTATTTTACTAATACGGGTGCATGCAGTTACCACCACATTATTACTACTACTACTACTACTACTACTACTACTACTACTACTACTACAATTACTACAATTACTTAAACTATGGGGGAAATTGAAATGGGAATAATATATTTTCTGGAGTTGCTACAAGCTATAAGCAAGCAATTTGTACTCTAGTTTCCCCTCTTTTCAAATTGTCAAACGGATATAGATACAGAATTAATAATGAACTTAATCATTCTGTATATTCAAAACTTTACTTTACATTTATTGTAGGTTGGTTACTGACATAGTAATACCTGACTTTATCTGTACTGAATTACGCGTAAATTGTGTATCTATCGAGTTGACTGTTTGTATAACAACTTTCCGTATTGGCAGATCGTCTGATTCGGAAGAGAAAGAAGAAGTCAGGTGTGCGTCGCTGTGATTTCACTGAGGGATGGGTGGAGTTCAAGGACAAACGTGTGGCAAAGAGAGTGGCCAAATCTCTCCATAACACTCCGATGGGAACCAGGAAGAGGCAGCGCTTTTTCGCTGACCTGTGGTGCATCAAGGTGATGTCTTGTACATGTTTACCGTATTTTCACGGCCATAAGGCGCACTGTGTTATAGGGCGCAGCTTCAGTTACGGGTGTCTTTTTGGTATTTAACACATACAAAAGGCGCACCGGGCCATAGGGCGCGGGTGGTCCAGACCTGGTTTAGACCTGATTTAGTCCTGGTTCAGAGCGCACGTGCACTTCATTGCGTGCGCTGACGGCTCGTGCTCTTCTTATGCGCTGATGCTGTATTGAAGTTCAGAATGTGTTTAGTTGGTGGATTTAACCACATAAACTTTCCACACGAACAAAATCATATGTGTGTTATTAATAGGCCTAAGAAAATAGTGCGATTTGAATTGTGTTTTATTAAAAAAGGCAGCGGGAGCAAATATGAGTTCGGTTGTGCTTTATTTGAGTGCGTAATAAGTACCGTATTTAGCATAGTGCTCACATAATTTTTTACAATCATTCTATCAATTTAATTAATCATCAAATCCATCAAAGTCCTCATCTTCTGTATCTGAGAAGAACAACTGGGCTAGAGGACAGTCAAACACGCCAGGTTCTCTCTTGTCACAGTCAGAGTCTGTCTCGTTGCCGTCCGTCTCCTCGTGAATGATGCCGGCTTTTGCAAAAGCCCGAACAACAGTACAAGTAGACACATTAGCCCAAGCATCTACAATCCATTCACAAATTGCGGCGTAACTCGCCCGGCGTTGCCTCCCAGTCTTCGTAAAGGTGTGTTCGCCATCTGTCATCCATCGCTCCCACGCCGTTCGCAGCCTTGCTTTGAACGCCCTGTTCACGCCAATGTCCAGCGGTTGGAGTTCCTTTGTCAAGCCTCCCGGAATGACAGCGAGCTCAGAGTTCATTTGCTTCACCTGTGTTTTCACACCGTCCGTGAGATGAGCGCGCATGGAGTCACAGATCAACAGGGACGGTGACGCGTGGAAAAAAACGCCTGGTCTCTTCACATACATCATTCAGCCACTCTTTCATTTTGTCCTCATCCATCCAGCCCTTTTCGTTAGCCTTAACGATGACTCCAGCTGGAAATTTCTCTTTAGGCAGAGTTTTCCTCTTCGCTCACGTCCGCACGTTCACGCCACGCCCCTTGTCTTCTACTACGTCCGCGTCTCACAACAACACAAAAGGCGCACCGCACCATAGGGCGCAGCATACATTTTCGAGAAAATTTAAGACTTTTAGGTGCGCCTTATGGCCGTGAAAATACGGTATATCATATGTATATCATAAGACTGTAATGTGTATTCTATAGTGTGTGTTAGACCTGCGTGATTTATCGATTTAAATCGATTAATTCGACTTTACAGTTCAGGACGATGTGTTTTTATGAAAATCAATTTTTTTAGTTATTTTTTACATGTGAGCGGAACTAATGCGCGGCCACGTTTTACACGGGTAAGTTAGCGGGGCGTACCCAAACATTGTACGACCTAGCGCGGCTAGCGAGTGAGGGAGAGCCGGAGCTTGTACCAAACAAAGGTGTCGCTACATCTGTTATATGGAACTGGTTCAGTTTTCTTGAGTCGGACTTAGAACAAATGAGTGCTCGCTGTAAGGTCTGTTCAAAAGCTGTTGCAGCACGACAAATCCTAGCGACAAAAGCTGTTGCACGCAGCGGAATGGGAGAAGTGCAGGTCCGAACGGAATGAAAATAATCACCGTCCAGTCCCTAAAACAGTCACACACGCTGTTGTATATTTTACCAAAAACATGATGTATATTGTAAAAGTAGAGCTAGGCGATATGGCCTAAAAATAAAATCTCCGATTAAAAAAAAATCAGATTTCCGATTTTAATCGGATTTTTCTCTGCCCTACTCCAAAACAAATAACAGATGACAGACAAATGGCTCAAAACAATGCAACGTTCTTTTATAAAAGAAATGCATTACACCTAGCATCAATTAAGCTGTTATTGTTTTAAATATATATATATATATATATCATAGTTATATAAATATCTTTCTTTTATAAAGAAGCATTTTATGAAGCTAAATTATTCCCTGATTGTGGGAAAGATGGACTAGAGTGAGTAGTGTTGTGTTTTAGTTTTTCCTCGAGTGATGCAGAAAAGCCACTGTCTGTGTTCATGTATGTTAGCTTGTGCAGTCTGTATACAGCTGTGGCAACACAAGAAAAATATTTGCGGCTTGGTAGCACATACTTCGGGTCCAAAACTTTCACCATGTTAATGAATCCGGGCGTTTCCACAGTATATATGGGTCTTTTACAATATACATCATGTTTTTGGTAAAACATACAACAGTGTGTGTGATTGCCTTCCGTCGTGGGCCGTGCTTATCATACTGCAAACAGTTCGAAAATGTTCTAGGGACTGGACGGTGGTTATTTTCATTCCGTTCGGACCTGCACTTCTCCGATTCCGCTGCGTGCAACAGCTTTCGGCACTAGGATACATTTTTTTCGTGCTGCAACAGTTTTTGAACAGACCTTAAAGCGAGCACTCGTTTGTTCTAAGTCCGACTCAAGAAAACTGAACCAGTTCCATATAACAGATGTAGCAACACCTTTGTTTGGTACAAGCTCCGGTTTTCCCTCACTCGCTAGCCGCGCTAGCTTGTACAATGTTTGGGTACGCCCTGCTAACTTACCCGTGTAAAACGTGGCCGCACATTAGTTCCGCTCGCATGTAAAAAATAACTTAAAAAATCGATTTTCATAAAAACACATCGTCCTGAACTGTAAAGTCGAATTAATCGATTTAATCGATAACTCTCGCAGGTCTATGTAAAAGACATGGTGCCCATATATACTGTGGAAAAGCCCGGATTCATTAACGTGGTGAAAGTTTTGGACCCGAAGTATGTGCTACCAAGCCGCAAATATTTTTCTGAAGTTGCCACAGCTGTACACAGACTGCACAAGCTAACATACATGAACACAGACAGTGGCTCCCTCTTTTCTGCATCACTCAAGGAAAAACTAAAACACAACACTACCCACTCCAGTCCATCTTTCCCACAATCGGGGAATAATTTAGCTCCATAAAATGCTTCTTTATAAAAGAAAGATGTATAAGATGTATATATATATTTTTAAACAATAACAGCTTAATTGATGCGAGGTGTAATGTATTTGTTTTATAAAAGAACGTTGCATTGTTTTGAGCCATTTGTCTGTCATCTGTTATTTGTTTTTGAGTGCCATTGCTAAAACTGATGAAATTCATGTGTACATGGTCCCAGAAAAATTAGGAATAAACTAAACCAATGGACATTTTTTACACAAATGTCATGTAATTATGGCAAGCATTAAAAAAAAAAACATACAAAACCACTTATCTCAAATTTTGGGGAAAAGGGTATTGTGAAAGTGTTATTCTGTATATGACTTGTGGCAGGTTTTCCACATAAGTGTTACATTATTATCTAAAATGATAGGGCATAGTAATTATGAAAAATATCTCCGCACAAGGGAATAGGATGTCCTCTCCACACACTTTTATGTTTGTTTGTAGTCTAGCTTGTAACAAATTAATACACTGTCCCAGGACACCATCTCTTCTTGCCTCATCCTTCTTTGTGAGGATAAAAGTGGATTAAATTATTGTTTATCCTAGTATTTTATTTATTTTTGGTTGTTTCTACTTTATGCCTTCAGTACCTGCACCGTTTCCATTGGACTCATCTGAACGAACGCCTGGCCTATGAACAGACTGTGCTCCAGCAGAGACTCAGAACCGAAGTCTCTCAAGCCAAAAGAGAAACCAACTTCTACCTCAACAATGTGGACAAGGGAGAAAAGATGGAGCGTCAGAAGAAAAAGAGGCAGAGAAATGGACAACAGGTACAATTATTCAGTGGATTAGTGATTATTAGTTCATAATTAATGCTGCTTTTATGCTGTTTGTTAACAATATTTGCTAAAAAAAAATAATAGTTAAAGACCTTTGGGTTTGTTGTGTTTGTTAATTCTGTAGCTACCAGTTCAATTATCTCGCAATCAGAAATGAACCAAATCATAAACTACATCAAATGTCTTTCCTTAGGTTCAGGAGGAGGAGAGAACATGGGACTTCACTCAGAGACAAACCGAAGAGGAGATTCAGAACAGAAAGAAGAGGAAGAATAACGACTCACTTTCACAGAAACAAATGGAAAAGTCCCGTCTCATACAGCAGAAGAGCCAATCAAATGTCTCATTGCTTGCCAAGATCTTCAATGCCAATTAACCATAAGCATATGGTTATATATATATTATATATATATAATGGTTAATAAGCGATATGCTGGCGGAGCAAACATTGGAACATTTTTATACTGCAAATGCATTTTGTCCTTCCCAAACACAGGGTCTGTTTTTGGAGCCCACCATGGAGTCTCTGCCAGGTTAATTTATGTGAAGACATGAGGAGAAAATGGCAAAAGGAGAAATTAAATGTGTCAACTGGACAAAAGTTTATTTGGTCGAAGACGATTCATAGCTCATCCAAGCTGCTTCTTCAGTTCTCGTCAGACACTGGAGGACACTTACCTATATCTGCCTGAAGGGAGGAGCTAACTACAATATCTAATAGGCCCACCTAACTAACAGAAGCTGAAAACAAGTAGGTATGGTAGTTTCAAAGTAATTTCATTGTAGTTAGCTCCTCCCTTCTAACCTGGGAAATCCCAATCAGAAAGCGGGGAGGGGTGGAAAGACGGGAGACGCATACTATGCGACAAACAGAAGCTTGTAGTTTGAACTGACATGATTGGCTATGAGTACGTATACGCCAAATGATAGACATTCGTAACGCCCAATAAACAGCCGTTGGCAATCATAAACCACACCTCCGCTACAAGATATTTAGTAGGTGGCTTCCAGACCATACAGTACATCACTTGTGATATGGTTTGGTGTAAACCAGGCAACCTCCCTTCAGGCAAATATAGGCAGTGTCTACCAGCGTCTGACCAGAACTGAAGAAGCAGCTTGGATGAGCTGCAAAACGTATTCGACCAAATAAACTTTTGTCCAGTTGACAAATTTAAATTCTCCTTTTGCCGTGGATTCTACCTGGACGACTGAGGAATTCTACACACATAAGAAAATGTTTTGTTGCTTTATCTCAATAGATTAACTAATTGTGGTCTGCTTAAATAACACTTAAATGTAAATAAATTCACTAATTGCAACAATTAAGCTATTTATTAGTAAATAAATAAACAAACACAAATGGTAATGTAAATAAATGGAGCGTTTAAATGCTAATAAATGCAGGTAATATAGTCAAGATTGCTTTCTTTTTGCTATGATTCTTTACATTGCTAATAATGTGTTAATAATTATTTCCATTTAAAAATAATTAATTATGGCTGTAGTATTGAGTAAAAGCTCATAAATGAAATATGTACCTGTTGGAGGCTCTATAGTGAAAAAATCTTGTAATTTGACCACTGTTATGTTTCTGCTTTGGTTTGTAAAATAAACCGGTACCGCTCCTTTTTTCTAAATAAGTTCTGGACACTTGTACCGAAGTTATGAACTGGTAAGTGGCCGGTCCAGGGGAACCTTCCGAGCGCCGAGTGGCCGAGGATCTCCGTGCGGACGCACCGGGGGCGGGGCGGAGCGCAGCGGCAACATGGCTGCAGATTACTGGGAGCCAGAGAGAGAAGAGCCGCTGTCACACTGAACCGAGCCAAAGAACCAAGCGGCCGGACCGGGACCGATCTTCCCGGTGAGTCCCGCGTTCAAACGCAGAACCGAAGGCGGAGAGTCCAGCTGGATATTACGGCGGTGGCTTTTGTGGAGCGGCAGCAGGTTCGGGCTAAAGCCGCTCCGCCTCCGGGGGCTATTTATAACCGAGCCGTGACAGTCGCTGCGCCACGGGAAGTAGACGGGCCCCGCGCTGACCGTTCGCTGTTAGCTCCACGGTCCACGGCAGGAATTAGCCGGTGATCTCAGAGTGGCGGCTCTGAGCAGCTGTCAGCGCGATGAGCTAATGTGTGTTAGCCTGTTAGCTGTCAGAACATCCACGGGCTCAGCCTCAGGTGGAGGATAATATAATGATTTATGTACATGAGCTTTTGGGTTTATTTAACTGTGCTGTTCTGAAATGTATTCATCTAATGAGTAGATCCATATTGATCACCAGCACTGAGTCTAATGTCCATGAGTGTGATTGGAGTTAATGTGATTGTGCGCCGTGTGAGGCTGGTTTCCTGTGGTCTGGTACAGCCATTAGACCAGTGATCACGCATAAATAATGGCACGTATGTGGAACAATTTTTCCAGCTTTTGTAACCAAAGACTGTACAATAAAAAATAACATGCAGAAGAGAATAAGAGTACTGAGCAGTCCTCAGGTTCTGGATTGCGACTGGTGTTAGTATACTCAACAACAAAATATATTTTGAAAGTCTAATGTAAAGTCTAACTATAACCAAAGTGATTTAATAATAGGACCAAAACGAGACACAAATTAAACACCTTTTTAATAAGAACATAATTTCTTACTGGAGAATTATATAAAGCATAAATTATTTAAGCTATAAAGCTATAAATTATATAAAGCATAACTGGTGCATGTTAAAGTAATATTAACGTTTTTTACAATCTAAACCTTATTTCGGTAATAAAACAAGGTGTACTTTGGTGTCATTTGGAGCATTTCCAGAGATGTTGTAGTTTAGCGATATTTGTTAACATGAGTGCTTGGGGGAAGGCGATTGCAGTCACCAAATAACACGAACTTTATCACTTTTCAAATTACAGAAGCTCAATGTCTTAGCCTACACTTTCGTTTGAGTCAAAAGTGGCCGCTAATCTGAGATTTAGCCATAGTTTTGAGTAAATGACGAGGGCAGTGCGCATGCGCACATTCACAGCTGATTTGCAGATAAGAAGACGCTAATAACTTTTCTGTTGCAAGCGACACATGGCAGAAGATTCGGACTTAGAGGCTGAAGAAGATTTATATGAGTATGATGGCCGTCTCTATCGTTTTGAGCCTGAGTATACGGATGAGGAGGTATTAGAAAGAATGAAGCGGAGACAGTTTTAGTAGCAGCGCACCAGAGAAAAGCCATCGGTATCGCATTACTTCTCAGAATCGTGCGTTGAATCCGCCGGTCTTCTTTCTTTTCCTTTGCTGGTAAAAAAATCGTCTGGACTGAAGTGGGTACTGCAAACACGATGGTCCAAATGCCTTACAGCTTTGCCCTTCATGCTTGGGTCCATTCTCAAGGCAACTAGTCACAGCTTCAATAACTCCAGATTGTGACAAGGAAGCCTGTGAAAACTCAACTTCGTCCAAGCTGTCATTTTGTTTTCACAACCGGGATAAATGCATGTTCGCACCATTTTGGGTTTTCTCAAGCGGAGATGTTTTCTTCTTATTCCTTAGCTTCTTTATGACTGTAAAGGAGAGCTGAGAGGGAAATCAGCTGTGAATTCACGCTTGCGCACTGTCCTCGTCATCTACTTGAAACTAAATCTTGGATTAGAGGCCACTTTTGAATCAAACAAAAGTGTAGACTAAGACATTGAGCTTCTGTAGTTTGAAGTGATAAAGTTTGTGTTATTTGGTGACTGCAATCGCCTGCCCCAAGCACTCACGTTAACGGATTTCGCTAAACTACAACATCTATGAATCTGCTCCAAATTACACCAAAGTACTTGCCTGGAAGAATCCATGACTCATCGCTGTACCAGCGAGTGAGTCTGGTAACGCTTGGTCCAAAATGCGCTGCAGTTGCGCGTAGACAGACAGCTAAGTGAACCAATCAGAGATTGCGCCATCTTGAGTCAAAACTGAGGAGGAACTTCCGCTGCCTAAGAGTGACTTTGCGGGCAAAGGCGGGTGCACTGATGTCACCATCTTTGAACGAATCAGAATCGCGGAGTCCGTTGTTAACCGGAGGAGCAAGGGTGGATGGAGGGTGTCCAAATGATATCGCGCTGTATAGGAAATACAGAGAGATATCATTTGGCTGGCCAGGTAACCAAAGTACTATGGGTGAGTAAAACACCTTGTTTTATGACCGAAATAAGGTTCAGATTGTAAAAAACGTTAATATTCCTTTAAGGATTGCAGAGTGCAAATTGTATATTATATTTTGTATATTACAGAATTGCAATATTGATTGCTAGAATGCTTGTAATAGGCTTATACAGGTGTTGCCCCCCTTCTCCCTCTCTCTTTGTATTCACCTTTGTACTTTAGCTGTCTCGGTCTAGTGCATCTCCTCTATCATTATTACCTTTCCATTGACCTGTATTTGACCTCTGTGTCCAGGTGTGCAGTCCGGCCTGGCTGCCCCTACCCCCTCGTCGGCGCGGCCCCCCCTGCCCCCCCTCATGGAGCGGGTGAGGAAGATCAAACGGCAGCTCTCACTCACTCTGGGGAGGGGCGGGGCCGGGGGTGGAGACAGGACGGTGAGCGAGGTTAACCAGGATGTGACTTCTCACAGCGATTCAGGTAAATAGTACTAGTCTATTACAATGACTGGGAAAGACAAACCACAAATCACTGAATGTATTAGAGAAATGGATACTTATGTACTGTTTGTAGTATTAGAAGAAGCCCAATTGTGCCCTCAGTATTGCACATTTTTGGACATCTGTAAATAGGTATTTATTTATTCTGTTGCACTGCCTTCAGATTTTAAATTTTAGATTCTAGATTTTAGATTTAGATTTTTGTCTTAGATAGTTTTTTGTTTTGTTTCGTCTTTATATTGTATTTTCTACACGTCTACGCGTCTTTTTTGCACTGCTTGGCCAGAGAGAAACGAAATTTCAATTCATTCTATGCGTGAAAAGTCCCTCAGTCGTCCAGGTAGAATCCATGATAAAAGGAGAAGTTCAATTTGTCAACTGGACAATGTTTAACACATATAGCAGAATTGTAAAGCTGACTTTGATCTTTGATCTTTATCAATCAATCAATCAATCAAACATTATTTATAAAGCGCTTTTCATACAAAATATAACACAAGCGCCTTTAAAGCAACACTGCGTAACTTTCTTGATGTGGCTTGCATGATTCCATGGAAATACATAAATTTAAAACCATACTAAGGAACATTCTCCATGGAGATGGGTAAGTCTTATGCCCAGGGATGAAAGACTTCCGCCTTTTAGTGGATCTCCGCTTTTTTTTCAGCCGGGGGGGTGCGTGACTTTCAGCTTTTTTTATGACGGGACACTTTCATCCCTGTATGCCCATACTAGTGCCAAGGAAGAGTCCTGTTTGTGGAGAGGCAAGTCCGCTTACACTAAGGACACATAATTTTCAGTGCAATAAAAACATCCAAAGGGGGAAAACAGCATGCTTTTATTTTTGTCTATATTTTTGGATAAAAATGTAAGCAGTGGGGCTTCAATAAAAACAAAAAGTTACTGAATTATACATTCATTTTTTTTTTTACCATATTTTGGAGATTACAAGGGGCTTGCATTAACTGACAAATTATAGAAAATATTGATGTAGATTTAGAACATTGCTTGTATTGCAAATTGTAAAATGGTAAACATTGGCCATTCTTCAAATCTCTTCAGAGTAGTTTAAATCCCTTTCTCCTAATACATTTATGAGTTATGCATGCTGCACGATTCCCTGTCTTTAAACTGATTGGTTGTTTAGATCGGACATTTTGATCCGTCCGCTCAGCTGTCAATCAATTAACCTTTGTTTTTCCCTTTCCTTTTCTTCCAAATCAACCAATCATTGCCTTCCCCCCACACTTGTTCTTTTACCCCTGTCCCTCACCTGTGTGGGTCCCAGAGGTGGGGTCAATGCGGTCCTCCTTGGGTGTGAGAGGGGGCGGAGCCAGCTCGTCCTCAAGTGTGAAGGGGCGTGGCAGTGGAGGGGGCGGGGCCAGCTCCTCAGGTGGGAAGGTGCAGGCTCTGCTTCAGTCGTACAGCAGCTCTCTAAGGAGGCCGAGAGGACTGGGGAGAAGTCTGAGCTCCTACCTCAACCACACCACACGGCTCGGTATAACATGATGCAACTATTACAGACAAGAACGTAAAATGTCATTCACATAACAAGATTAGGTATTACTACTTCTTTACCAACTGAGAGAAAAAGCTAAAAAAAAAAAAAAACACAATCACTACACGTTACATTTGGATACAAACAAAACACACTGAAAAAACAATACAAAAATACAACATTTTTAATTAATTTTTTGTTACATTTTTGAATGAATTTAACAACAATAAATAGATTTTATTTAAAGGGCCCATATTACGCTATTTTCTGATCTGTTATCATGTAGTTTTCTCATCAAACCTGGATACCTGGAGTTGTGTTTTGTTTCTTTCACACGTTTAACACACAAATCCTGCATATTTAGGCAGAGTTCTTTTCTCAAACAAAAAACACTCTTCCACCAAAACAAAACAAAAGATAGCTGTGAACTTAAACTACCGCTTTATGACATCACAAGATGGAACAGAGTACTTTGAGCTTTTGAGATGTAGATAGACAAATAATAAAAGGTTACTCAAACATGTGAAAGAGCCACCAACTACGGGTATGTTTTTGAGGAAGTAACGACATTATAACATTGCTTAAAGTTCACAAATTCAATTTTGCGTAATATAGGACCTTTAAATAGACACCTTACTTAGCACTCAATACTTTCTCTCGCCAGAAACTGCAGTGTATTGAATCAAATGGCATTCAAAATAAGAATGAAGTAAATAATCTAATATAATTTACTGTGGCTAACTTGTTTGTGCAGAAATAGTCCACGAGGATGTGAAGATGAGCTCTGATGGAGAGAGTGAGCCGGTGTCTTCTGCTGACGAGGTTCAGCAAAGTCCAGTCCGAGTGCGCCTCAGGAACAAGAAGATCTCCAGAGAGGTACACCCGCATAACACACCATCACAAAATAATGATCACAAAATAAGCAGAAATGCAGAAAAATGTGAGTTAATAGTTAGTCCATTAAATTACTAGCAAAAGACCTGTTCTGCTTGTGTCTGCTTTAAGATAAGATAAGACTTTATTGATCTCACAGAAGAGAAATTCACTTGTCACATTAGCTCCAGGCAGTTTAGTGCAAAAGTTGGAGCAAAAAAAAAAGTGCATGCAGACAAGAGGGTAATAATACTAATAAAATAAGTAAATAAGAGAATATAGAAAAAAAATTGCACGTTTGGACTATATAGTGGAGTTATACAGTCTGATGGCGGTGGGGATGAAGGATCTGCGGTTGTGCTCCTTCTTGCACTGAGGGTGCCTCAGACGGCTGCTGAAGGAGCTGCACAGCTCCTCTACAGTCTGATGTAGAGGGTGAGATATATAGTTATAATCTATGACATCTGTGGAGCATTACGTTATGATTTACACATTTTATAATGCTATATTCATCTAAAACGACTTAATAACAACAAAGGGCCATGAAGTTGCCAGCACCTTTGATAGCTGCACATCACGCTAGCTGTGGATTTTTTAAGATTTGCACCAAAAGGACTACATGATGCTGCCAAATCCTACGCACATAAGATTAAGAAAATAAATTGGAGCCCAGAGCAGTGGGTGTATGTCGGTAGCAGGGGTCGATTGGCCATGTAGCGCCTTGAAAATGCATGCACGAATCACAAATACAAACTATACAATGGTACCAAATACAACTATAACATGGTTAAAAGTCAGTTTTGCAGAATATGTTTGCTTTAACAACACAGTATAATGACAACCGCGGAAGTTTGTTATTTTGGTAGCTTTCAGCTTAGAAGGTTAAAGCTGTTGTGTCCTTGAGCAAGACACTTCCTTTTGCATTGACTATGTACGAAGGTGTGTCTGTGTGGCTGCTTGTTTGATGATGGCTTGAGGTGGCACTATAGGGCTGCCATATACAGCCCTGGAAAAAAATAAGAGACCACTGCAAAATTATCAGTTTTTCTGATTTTACTACTTATAGGTATGTGTTTGGGCAAAGGGAACATTTTTGTTTGAGTCTATAAACTACTGACAACATTTCCCCCAAATTCCAAATAAAAATATTATCATTTAGAGCATTTATTTGCAGAAAATGACAAATGGTCAAAATAACAAAAAAGATACATGTTTTCAGACCTCAAACAATGCAAAGAAACATTTTAAAATAGCATAATACTAATGTTTACACTTAAGAATAGTTCACAAATCAATATTTGGTGCAATAACCCTTATTTTTAATCTCAGTTTTCATGCGTCTTGGCATCCTCTCCACAAGTCTTTCACATTGTTCTTGGGTGACTTTATTCCACTCCTGGTGCAAGAACTGAAGTAGCTCAGCTTTGTGTTTGTGTTGGAATTCAACAGACGCTGGAATGGAATGGCTGTAATACATTTAGAGATGCTGATCTCAGAAAAATATGCAGTGGTCTCTTATTTTTGTCCAGAGCTGTATTAGTTTACCTGTGAACTGCTGTGTAGCTGAAGCACATTTGTTTACTTTTTGTGCTAATATTGAATGTGTTATTGTAATTATTGTATTTGAGTTGCTGTTTAAATAAATGATACTATTTTCTATATCTTTTCTAGGACATAAACAAGCGCCTGTCTCTTCCGGCCGATATCCGTCTTCCTGATGGTTACCTGGAGAAGTTCAATATGATTGGCCCAGGCCTTTTTGATCAGCCAATCAGCAGGCGGCTGCGCAGAGTCTCACTGGTATATATGATTTCTTTTTACTAATATCTTATGTCTCTTTCTTAAATAAACCATGCTATTTTGTGTCTTCAGTCAGAAATAGGTTTTGGGAAACTGGAAACCTATATTAAACTGGACAAACTGGGAGAGGTGAGGATAATGTATTATTTAAAGGTCCTATATTACACAAAAGTGACACCTGTGAGCTTTAAGTCAGGTTATAATGTTGTTGACGTATCAAAAACATACCTGGAGTTATGTTTTGTTTAAATCACACATTTGAGTAATCCTTTATTGTTCGTCTGTCTATATCTCCAAAGCACAAAATGTTGTTCCACCTTGTGACCTCAATTCTAAAACTGAAATGATTCTAGTGAAGGTGTATGGAGTTTAACAACACAGTGGAGCACTTCCTGTATTACCACATGATATCACAAGGTGGACCAGAGTGTTTTCTGTTTGAGAGAAGAACTCATTGTTAAATATTCAGAGTTTGTGTGTTAAACATGTGAATGAATCGAACACAACTCCAGGTATGTTTGTGATGAGGAAACATTATAACATGGATCAGAAATAAAAATAGTGTAATAAAGAAATCAAATTCATTTACAAATCACAAAATCTTCATGTCTTCATATGTCCAGGGAACTTATGCCACTGTGTACAAAGGACGGAGTAAACTGACTGAAAACCTGGTGGCTCTGAAGGAAATCCGCCTGGAGCACGAAGAAGGAGCTCCCTGCACTGCAATTAGAGAAGGTACTGCCTGATCAGCTGTCATATTAACTGTCAGATAAATCACCTTCTCCGAAAATACAGATGAGGTCAGTGAAGAACCACAGCAAACACTCATTTAAGTTTTACTTGCGCAAAGGGAGACAGACGATAGACCGAGTGGTCAGGCACCTTCTCCGCTGGGCTGTCCCTTCTTGCATCTTTTATTAATTCACAAATGGGTGTACACAAATATGCAAATTTCACATGATAAAACAATGTGGCTTCTTTCTCAGACTTTCTCAGACTACCTTGAGACTCAGAGCTGCAGTTTTACAGATAACTCTCTTCCTGGATTGTCTGACTCTCTTTCCCATAATATTGAGACACAATATTTAATTTGATAAAAATACATGAAGCAATGATAACACGTGTATAATTATTCCAACATTAAAAACTCATTGACTGCCGGAGACGTCTTTTTACGTCCCCTCAAATCCAAACGTAGACTGCCGGAGACGGAAAAAGACGTCAATTGCGTTTTTCAGCGGGGGTTGCTAGGTTACGGCCTGGAGCAACTTTTAAGGTGTAATTCACACCTCTCAACCTGTAGGTAGCGATCTTGTATCATTATTTGCCGATCAGAGATGCGGAAGAGAGGAAGAGTGCAGTGTGTGTATGGTGTATTGGCCAGAGGAGCAAGATGGCGAGGCCAGAGAACCCTGAAAAGCAGAGGACTGTTGATCAGCGCCTACGGAGCGATCTGATCGCTCTTGGGACCCAGGATCCTGGATCAGAGGATCGCAGAGACAAGCCGGATCAAGCAGCAAGGTCGGTGCCGAGATCTGCTGTGCCCGAGGAGGGGGCGTGTCATGTGTGCGCTGCACGGAGCAGGAACTCTGATCAGAATTACGACAGCGCCAAAGAAGAAGTTTACTGACTTGGAGCAGTGATGCTGCTGTGTGGTAATTGTAATGAATGAAGTCATATGTGTGTGTGCGTGCGTGCGCGCGTGTGCGCGCACGTGTGTGTGTGTGTAGCTGTGTGTGTGTAAAGGTTTATGCATGGGCTTGTGTGTATGTACATATATGCGTGTGTGTGTGTGTGTGTGTGTGTGTGTGTGTATTAGTTTTTATTATGAATCTGTACTCTGGGTCTCAGACAAAGCCTCAACAAAGTTCTATTTTATATGAAAAGATATTATTATATCCTGTAAACATCTCTTGCCACTATTGATTTGAACAAATTTTCAATTCACAGAGCCTTATATTCTTATATTTGTAAATAAAAAATGTACTTTGTCATCAAAAATCTCTTTCTCTGTTATTTTAGATGTTTGAGGTGTCACTAAATCGATAAATATTGATGTCAAAGTCACTGATCTGCTCGAAATCCTTCTTTGCACAAAATGCTCGTTTTCTCCATTTTATGGTCAAAAACCAGTGTTTTTGCTGAAACTTCCCTATGTTCTACTATCAGTTATTTGAGAACCGAAAAGGTTAGAAACATATTTTTTTTTCCAGGTGAAAGAAGAGAGTCTACGCTTTATTTTGATGTGTGCCATGTTTATATAGTCAAAGAACTCAGTATTCTGTGAGTCTTGTAAAATCAGTGAAAATCCACTGAAACCTCCGGCAGTCTGGGGGATACAATTCTGAAAACAGGCCGGCAGTGAATGAGTTAACAATAACCCAAACTTTTTATTATTCTATTTTTATATTATATGTTTCCATGTATTTGCAGTGTCTCTTCTGAAGGATCTGAAACACGCCAACATTGTCACACTCCACGACATCATCCACACACAGAAGTCCCTTACTCTCGTCTTTGAGTATCTGGTAAGGCTTCACTTATTCATTTGTTACTAATTCTGGTATTTTAATTAGTTTAAAACAAATTGAGTGTATGTAGCTATATGTAAATATAATTCCCAACATGTTATATCAGTATATATTGCTTTGTATGAAATGTTTCACAGTATGGCATTAAGCCTTTCTATCAACATGGAGACCAAACCAGGCCAATTTACTGGTCAGACCTGTGGCGAGGCGACCCCGCTCAGTCAGAATGCACTTTTTTTTTTTTTTTTATTTTTTTTTATTTTTTTTTTTTTTTGAGCCAAAAGGTATTTTTGAGCCAAAAAGTTACATAGTGCATCTTTTGAATTGGTTTCTTTACATGCTTATTTAATTGTAATTATTTTTAATATTCTTTTTTTTTTCAGGATAAAGATCTGAAGCAGTATTTGGACGACTGTGGAAACACCATTCATGTTCATAATGTCAAAGTAAGAACTGCCTTTTTACTTTCACTTGTGTTGGTTAGGGATGCACCAATCCACATTTTTCCACTTCTGATCCGATCCCGATACCTGAATTTGGATATCGGCCGATGCCGATACTATTCCGATACCAAAACTGTTTGTTTTCAGTATTATCATCATTATTGTTTAACTACAAATAACGGTACCCATAATGATAAAACACCTGCAATTCAACATAATAAAGAAAATACTTAAATAACCCCCATATGGTATGACTTAATTAACTAAGAGACTTAAGAAAACAAAATAAACCCACAAATTAACATTAGTGGTTCCCCCTGTAATGTGGCCCCCTTTAGCGCACCACTATGCGCTATTTCTCGCAAGACCAGGAAGTGCCGCAGTTTGGCCCCTGAACCAGAGAGCAGCGCGGAGGAGAAGGGCGGGAGAGCATGAGGGGAACAGAGTCCAGATGGCAGGGAAACCGTGTGTAAGCACTCCTGCAGTATCAGCGAAAGGTTTGCACCGGAGGCAAACCAGGCGGAGCGCTTGGCGTGCGCTGCGCGAGAGGGAGAGAGGTGCCGGTCAGCGGGGGGGGCACATGGATTGGAAATTTTCGCAGGTTGGATCGGAATTTTCGATCCGTGAATTACGTTTGTATCGGAACCCGATACCGATACTGGATCGGATCGGCCCCATCCCTAGTGTTGGTCTTTTTTATAGATTGAAAACTGTCTTATCTTTGGCGTTATGACATCATGTTTTAAAGCTATCATAAAACATGAGATAATAACAATGTCCCTCAGTTCATCTGAATACAAGGCACATTTTAATGTTGTTTCATTTTTAATGACCCAATAATTACTAATAAACATATAATTTTTACTCAATATCTCAATTGAAAAGGTTCAAGCTCAATTTTAATTATAAGGAATTTAGAATGTTCCGAAACTATTTTAGTGTTGAGAAATATACAGTACATCTGAACATAATGTAAACACAAGAACACAAGACACACGTAAGATGACAACACTGGATTTTGCTATTGTTTTGAACTGATAAAAATGATCAAACACACCATCTCACTTGCTCTAGTTTGGAGATGGTCTAATTTCAGAATTAGTTTTGGAAAATAAGTGTTATCCTAACGAGTCCTAGAGTTGTACAGAGAGGCAGGAGAAGTTTATTACCATCACTCCGGGACCCAGTGAACATGAATAATCATTAATATTCAAGCCTGACTATGCTTCCACACAAGGAGGTTTAAATAGGAGCTAAGAAGAGAGAGATGAAATGAAAAGAGAAGAGCATACCACTTCAGTGAAAAAAGTTGGCCCAGGAAACTGATAATGTTAAAGATCCCATGACATGGTACTTCTTGATGCTTTTATATGGCTCCTTAATGGTTCCCTAATACTGTAAATGAATCCTTCTTCAAAATCAACACTCGGTGCATGAGAAACAGAGATAAAATGGAAAGAGTCATAAATATCTCTCTCAAACACTTTATTCTGGGCGTTGTTGCTTGAATGCAAATGAGGAGAAAAGAGCTGGCCTATAGTAGAGGGTGGGGGCATGGCCAAACTCTCCGCTGTCAGCCCTCAGCTGATCCATTTCCGTGTTTTTGCACGGGGGGAGAGATTTGAAGCGTTCCATTGAAAAATAAACACATTTCCACAGAAAATAAAATTAAACCACTTCTGTTCAAAGGTCCAGAGGCTCAGATAAAGGACTTCCGAGCCTAGAAACACTCAGACGTGCCTCCAGGCAAATAAAAAAACGCATTTCGCATTGCCTAGCGCATTCGCAGTCCAAACTCTCTGGGCGTGATTTACAGAGACGCTGAGTACAGACAGACGGGGGTGGAACTGCATTTGCATTTATTTTTTCGATCTGACGTCAATAAGGTGCCTTGATCAAAATCGCCCGTTTGAGCTCCGATTTTTTGTAACGCAGAAAAGGATCGCAAATGCTCAGTTTAGACATTTCGCAACTTTTAACCATGGGGGGGCCTAAACAGGGTAGGGGAGCTCACATTAACGTTCAAAAACCTCAGAAAGTGAAAATTTCATGCCATGGGACCTTTAAAAAATGACAAATTCTGTAATAGTTGGATGATGCCAGAGCTAACCACGGAGAAATGTCAACAGTGAACTGGAGGTGTTCTTGCTAAGACCATACAGGGGATGCAAAAATCCACAACAAGTTTGTTCCATCCGTGTTTCACTGGAAGCCTTTTTAAATGGACCGTGACAGTCTCCATTGTTCAAAGCCTGAACACAGATTACATGTCTCTCGGGGGGACAGCTCTTTTTACCCTTCAAAGAAAATGAAACACTGAACTGAACATGCTCTGACTGTACTGTCTGTTTTTTTGTAATTTTTTGTATACCTCCTTTTATGCTAACTCTTTTATAAATTGAAAACGCCAATTCAAAGGCTAAACAGTAATGACAGTTTTCAGAGGTCATACTTGTCGTATTTTGTTGTACTAAACTCATTTTACTGTCAGAAATAATCAAATTCTTGTGTATTCTCTCGTTCAGCTCTTCCTGTTCCAGCTGCTCAGAGGGCTGTCCTACTGCCACCACCGAAAAGTCCTGCACAGAGATTTAAAACCCCAAAATCTGCTCATTAACGACAAAGGGGAGCTCAAACTGGCTGATTTTGGTAAGACATTTGTACAATTAAAATGCAAAAATACCTATAACATTTTTAAGACACAAAGCGCTTCACAGTCACGCAAGTACACATGAGCACATACATGGGAGTGGTTAGGTGGGATTAAAGGCAAGGTAAGTTTATTTGTATAGCGCAATTTCGTACACAAAGTAATTCAAAGTGTTTTACAGAATCAACATTAAAATCACAAAAAAACAAACCAAAACATAAATGATCATCATAAAATTAACATTAAAAGAGAAGAGAGTAGAGTGCAGAATAAAAATGTATAATAAACAAACATAATCAGTCATATGCACAGCTAACCAGAGCTGTTTTGAGCCTGGATTTAAAGACTTTAAAGGTACAGTGTGTAGGATTCGTGGCGCATAGGTGGATGGTGGCTATTGTACTTCCTGTTTTAGCTACGGCAGACCTCGAGGGTCACCCGGGCGTGCCGTAACGCGGACAGCTCGCGTACCCGCGCACCCGGCGCTGTGCGATCCCTTGCCGACAACTACGGTATAAATAATGCGGTCCCGTTCACTGTTTTTTTTTTCTTTTCTCATGAAAACACACATTCCCGATCGTGTACCATGACAATCTACACATCAAATGAAACCTTACAGTCTCCTCTTTTTGACTATGCAATTCATTTCCCGGCACAACAATCAGTCCCCGAGCACATGGGGCTTTTATACGGAAAAGCACAAAACGAGGTTTGTTACTTAGCTTACCTTTGAAGGCTCTGGACAGGTCAAACTCTGTATTTCACCATAATCTTGGTCTCAATCTGTCTGTAAGGATCCAGCGAATAAAATCCAGTAAAACAATTTAGTCCAAAACACGTGTTAGATCCATTACGACGTGTGATCCGGCAGCATGCTTGTGTTGTTTACCCAAAACCACGAGCCTTGCCGAAGGCGAAGGCGGAGCCCAAATGTCCTTCTGCGGCTCTCGTATTCAAAATGGCTGCCTCTGCATGGGGAAGATCCCCCTTTTATGCAGGTATATCTAAGTGCAACAGAATACTTTGATTTCATGATGGAAATGAAAAGGTTTGGAAACACTGTATTTTTGAATGGGTATCTTCAATTTCTGAAATTAACGGGTAAAAATCTTACACACTGTCCCTTTTAAAAGGTGTGCTGCACAATACATCACAGTTTAGTCAAAATTGCAATTTAAAAAGTGAAATTCAATTTAGTTATGTAATACAATGTCCATTAAAAAAATATTAGTATCAGTTCATATTTCAGTCTCAAATGTTAATCTTCCCGGAGTTGTTTACAATGTGCACTTTGAACAGAATCCTTCTTTTTAAAGGGCCCATCTTACACTATTTATGTTTATTTATAATTTTGTTTTGCCGTGATATAGGATGACGATATATATTCCAAATCTAATCACAATTGCAGTACTTGTCAAAAAAATAAAATAATAATAAAAGGATTAAACTATTTCCTGAAATTGTGTAGCCTTGTGTTGGATCTGTATGAGTGGAGTGTAATCATTATTTTCATCTTTCTAAGGTTTGGCTCGAGCGAAGTCTATCCCCACGAAAACTTACTCCAATGAAGTGGTGACGCTGTGGTACAGGCCTCCAGATATTCTGCTGGGAAGCACCGACTACTCCACTCACATCGACATGTGGTCAGTCCCTTAGAACAGGAAATCAACTGCATCAAAATGTTTATTATTTGTTCCATTTATTTATTTTTAGATTAAACCTAATTCACTTTGTAAAAATGTTAAAGGTGCATTGTGCAAATTTTCTGATGGAGCATCCGTCACCTGCTTGTCTCCATGGAGATGTTATTGCTTTGCCTGGAATGTTCCATGGTATGACTTTAAACACATCTGTCTAGCATTTATCCATTACAGGCGCTTCTATTCCTCAAAAATACATTCATTCTCTCTGTGAATAGGAGCGACTCTCCACAGATCTGACCTGTAGTGTAGCCTGTAGTTGTCTCCCTGAGATAGATGGAATATTCTGGACAAAGCAATAGCATCTCCATGGAGATAAGCAGGTGACAAAACCTTTACCAGAAAAGTTGTGCAATGCACCTTTAATTCTAGGGATGCATCATTACTGATACTATAGATATTGATACTAAAAAAATTGCTAGATGGGGTATCAGTTCCACGATATCGGTAAAGCTGATATCCTGGTTGAGCCGTCATTTTGCATTTTTTTCATACAAAGTTGTCCAGTATTTATTTGAAGGATAAATCACAGTTGCATAACCCAATTGGATCTGTTGTATAAAGTTAGCTGTGTTTTAAGGAAATAAGTGCCATTTTATGCCCCTACACTGGTATCGGTTAATATTGGGTATCGGCAGAAACTTAAAGGGATATGCCACCCCCAGGTCAAACTTGGCCATTGTCCGAGTCTGTCAGCACTGA
Source organism: Paratrypauchen microcephalus (assembly GCA_036785185.1). Lineage (NCBI taxonomy): Eukaryota > Metazoa > Chordata > Actinopteri > Gobiiformes > Gobiidae > Paratrypauchen > Paratrypauchen microcephalus. Next base: position 1,320,246 of record JAVJIX010000036.1, read on the forward strand.
CCGCCGCGCGCAGCTGCAGCTACTCCGCGTTAGACTGGAGTCTAACGTCGCCAGAGAAAGATTTCGGCCAAAAGGAATTAATTTGCTCGATGCTTTTCCCAATTACTTTGTGTGTAGTGCGCATTCATATCGAGTGCAAATAAATGTGCAAATCAACACGGAGAGCTTGACTTGGTCATTTTGGGTGGGAACTATTTTACAGTGCGGAAAAACAGAGCCGAAGCACACAGGGGAATCCCTGTTACGCACCACGTTGGGAGTTCCCCTGTTACGCAGCGTGGTGTGTGCTTCGGCTCTGTTTTTTCTCTGGCGACGTTAGACTCCAGTCTAACGCGGAGTAGCTGCAGCTGCGTGCGGCGGTCAGTGCTGACAGACTCGGACAATGGCTGGGTGACCAGGAAAACGCTTTCCATCACTTATTTTAGTCTCTGGACTGTGGGGAGATGCCCTGGGGGTGGCATATCCCTTTAAAGATGTAACTTTTCTGGTGGAGCGTCTGTCAAATTCTTTTCTACATGGAAATGTTATTGCTTTGTCTGCAATGTTTCACAGTATGGCATTAAACTTTTCTATCTTCATGGAGACCAAAACAGACCAAGTTACAGGTCAGATCTGTGGAGAGGCGACCCCTCTCACAGTCTGAGTTGTAAAACCATCTGTAATTGAAAAAATGTAAGGTACAGATGTTTAATGTCATACTGTGGAACATTCCACCAGAAAAGTTACGCAAGTCAAAGTATCAAGATCAGTATCGGTACTGAAAAAGCTGAATCGGTGCATCTCTCCTTATTTCCCATACGTTGTCCTATACATTGTCCATGTTTTAGGGGCGTGGGGTGTATTTTCTATGAGATGGCCACAGGACGACCTCTGTTCCCCGGGTCCACAGTGGAGGAAGAGCTGCACTTCATCTTCAAACTACTAGGTAAGAAAGACTACCAGATTACTGCTGGAAACCGTAATCCAGATAAATACCAGATACCAGAGGTGTGGACTCGAGTTATGTGACTTCGACTCGAGTCAGACTCGAGTCACGAATTTGATAACTTTAGACTCGACTCGACAAAATGTACAAACACTTGCAACTCGACTTGGACTTCAATATCAATAACTCATGACTTCACTTGGACTTAGGCCTTTTGACTTGTGATGACTTGCTACGTCCAATGAAAAAAAAAAACTCTAAAAGTATGTTGATAAGGACCGCACTCGTTGTACTTGTGAATCTGCGAAAATGTATGCAAAGAGCATGTGCGCGCGGCTTGCACAACATCCAATGTAAAAAGGTAAAATGAATACAGATCTTGCAGATTGCAGATATGATTTGTAGAAATTTTATTTCTTTGTAAAGGGGACTCGAAATGACTCGAAACTAAATTGCTAGGACTTTGGACTCGACTTGAGACTTGTGAGCTTTGACTTCAGACTTGACTCGGCACTTGGATACTCTTGACTCGGGACTTCACTCGGACTTGAGTGCAAAAGACTTAGACTTACTTGGGACTTGCCCAGCAATGACTTTGTCCCACCTCTGGCAGATACTACTGATAACGCTGAAAAATACTATAATAAAAAAGATGATACTTTTCACGAAAAGAGGTCGGTTTGTTGACATTTGGTCATTAACTATATGGTTAGCGGTCTGATCCCTGCCAATGTAAGTAATTGAGTAAGTCTTTAGCTATAGAGCACTTTTCAATAAATGCAACACAAAGTACTTTACAATGATTAAAATGAACATTAACAGAATGGAAAATGCAGATAATGTGCAAGACACTTCATGAAGCTTGACTGTATGAATATGATGAATATGTGAAGAGTATATGTGTTTGATGGGGTCAGAAAGGCCATATTAGTTAGCTGTAGTTGTAAATTGTAAGAGGCTTTAAAATGCGTAAACTAGTAACATGGACAGCACTAGTAAAAGTAGTAAAGGTTGGCAGTTTGAATCCCGCTCTTGACATAAAAAAAACATCATTGGTTGAGCGGTCAGATCCACTGACCCACAGGTTGGTGGTACGATTCCAGCTCCCACAGATGAATGCTGCTGTTGTGTCCTTGGGCAAGACACTTAACCCACCTCGCCCCCAGTGTCTGCGTACACTGGTGTGTGAATGGGTGAGTGGTTCCTTGTTGTAAAGCGCTTTGGGAGCCTTGGAAGGTGGAAAAGCGCTGTATAAAGATGTGACCATTTACCATAACATCACATAAAGTAGTACTGAACAATTTGGGGGGGAAAAAACTTAACAATTCTGCATTTTCTGTTTTAAAATTCTGCTTTTACATTTGAGAAAAGACAGAGCTGCTCAACTAAAACAAGACTCCCGTGCATTCCAGAACATGTTTATAGATTCAAATTTTTCACACCAACTGCCACCTACGATAATGCTTATCTTTCCAAATATCACCACATCTAAACCCGTACTATATCAGGTCTAATACTTGTTTTTAAATAAAACACTACAGCTTTTGCAATTTTTGTACAGTAAGAATGGATAGTTTTTATTTGGAGAGAATGTATATTGTATAAAGGAATTTCAGTTAATGCGTAAGTAACAGTAACTAGGCCTATCACGATAACCAAGTGTGATAGTAAAAGAAGTAAATATAGATGATATGCTCTAATTTTGAAAGTAATTCATGCCACTGACACAAAAGCAACCCAAGAGCAAATTTAAATCGCAAAACTATTCTAAATCTACACTATTGTTAAAGGGACAGTGTGTAAGATTTTTACCTGTTAATTACTGAAATTGAAGATACCCATTCAAAAATACATTGTTTTCCAAGCCTTTTCACTTCCATCATGAAATCAAAGTATTCTTTTGGACTTAGATATAGTCACATAAAAGGGGGATCTTCCCCATATAGAGGCAGCCATTTTGAATACGAGAGCCGCAGAAGGACATTTGGGCTCATCCTTCGCCGAGGCTCCTGCTAGCAGCTGCTCAGCCGCGCTGCCTGTGGGAGCGGAGGAGAGAAGGAGAGAAGGGGAAGGGGAGGGGGGAAGGGGGGAGCCTCGTGTAAACAAGCATGCTGCTGTATCACACATCGTAATGGATCTAACAGTATTTTGGACTAAATTGTTTTACTGGATTTTATTCGCTGGATCCTTATGGACAGATTGAGACCAAGTTTATGGTGAAATACAGAGTTTGACCTGTGCAGAGCCTTCAAAGGTAAGCTAACAAACCTCGTTTTTTGCTTTTCTGTATAAAAGCCCCATGTGCTCGGGGAGTGATTGTTTTGCAGGGAAATGAATTGCATAGTCAAAAAGAGGAGACTGTAAGGTTTCATTTGATGTGTAGATTGTCATGAATCATGATCGGGATTGTGTGTTTTCATGCGAAAAGAAAAAAAAAAAGTGAACGGGATACCTCGTTTTATGTATACAGCAGCACGCGGTTCGTGCGCGGGCACGCGAGCTGTCGCCGCTACGGCGCGCCCGGGTGACCCTCGAGGTCTGCCGTAGCCAAAAGAGGAAGTGGAATAGCTACTAACCACCTATGCGCCACGAATCCTACACACTGGGGCTTTAAAGGTTGTTTACACGAGGCTCCCCCCTTCCCCCCTCCCCTTCCCCTTCTCTCCTTCGCTCCTCCGCTCCCACATGCAGCGCGGCTGAGCAGCTGCTAGCAGGAGCCGAGGCGAAGGATGAGCCCAAATGTCCTTCTGCGGCTCTCGTATTCAAAATGGCTGCCTCTACATGGGGAAGATCCCCCTTTTATGTGACTATATCTAAGTCCAAAAGAATACTTTGATTTCATGATGGAAGTGAAAAGGCTTGGAAAACAATGTATTTTTGAATGGGTATCTTCAATTTCAGTAATTAATGGGTAAAAATCTTACACACTGTCCCTTTAAAAAAATACTTGAGCTGCAATAAATAAACAGCAGAATGAAACACCTTTATAGTTAATTTGCATCTGTTTTGAGTTATAGAAGTTTTACTTTTCTCAGCAGTGCAAAGGAAATGTACACACGATAAATAATGACTCCAAATACTGCTGCTAAGGACTACTGTTGCACTGTTGCACATTTACTACTGGAATTACTGCTGTTGCACATTTATTTTTATCCTTATTTCTAATGCACTTTCTATAGCACATTACTGCACATTTCACTGCTGCATCTTCCATTGCACGTTTTGATGCACACTGCACATTTTGGACATCTGTAAATAGGTATTTATTTATTCTTTGCACTACTTTTAGATTTTAGATTTTGTCTTAGATGTTATTGTTTTGTCTTTATATTGTATTTGTACACTGTCTTTTTTGCACTGCTTGGCCAGAGAGAAACAAAATTTCGATTCACTGTATCTCGAACTGACTGAACTTTGAACTTGAACTTGAAAAATGTTGTTCAGTCTTTCGTATAAGAGTAATTATCGTGACAGGCCTCGCTGTAACAAAGCTCCATTATGTTGCTGACTTTGAGGATCATTCTGTGCCTGTCTATGCCATCTGATCCGAAGCTTCTATGGACAGGCTCGTATCGGTTTTCATTTGGTCCTCTGCAGTGAATGATCTCATCCTCGTGTCCTTGTGTTTGTGTCCAGGGACGCCCACGGAGCACAGCTGGCCTGGGATCAGCGCTAATGAGGAGTTTGTGGCCTATAACTATCCACAGTACAGAGGAGAGCGACTTAGCAACCACACGCCCAGGTACCAGACAGACACTGCAGCTGCTTATGTAACTAGTGTTGCCAAGTTCACTTTCAATGGGGTCGTGTTGTTTTTGTAAAATACAGAAAGAGGTGTAGATTGCTGTACCTGAATTAAAAAAAAAAAAAAAGTGAAAAATATAAGTAGATCATTTAAAACGTTCATGTCATTCCTCACTTAAAGGTGGATTGTTTAACTTTTCTAGTGGAGGGTCCGTCAAACGTGTTTTCTTCAAGGAGATGCTTTTGCTTTGTCTGGAATGTTTCACGGTATGGTATTAAACCTTTCTATCTCCATGGAGACCAAACCAGACCAAGTTACAGGTCAGATCTGTGGAGAGGCGACCCCGCTCACAGTCAGAATGCCTGTTTTTCTAGGGTTTTTTGAGCTGTAAAACCCACCTGTAATTTAATAAATGAAAAGGTACTGTAGAACTGTTTAATGTCATATTGTGGAACATTCCAGGAGAGCGATGAGATCTCCATAGAAACAACTAGGTGACAGACTCTCCACTAGAAAAGTTACACAGTGCACCTTTAACTTACTGCATTTTTTTGCATTTCGAGCACTGAGTTTATGAACGCTTTTGACAACTCTCAGAGACCAAAGTGGAGTTTTGCTGTGATGGTAAATTGATTTTATTTTATTTTATTATTTTTTTTACAACAAACTGCTTTATTATAAAATACGGACAGTAGGATGCACCAATACTGATACTGGTATCGGATATTGATGCCGATTCAGGAAATTTTGCTGGATCAGATATTGGTCCCATAATATCAGTTCAGATGCTTTCCTGGTTGGACCTTTAATTACAGGAACCAGTAGGTGGCGGTATGCGCAAGCAACGCGTAACCCGCCATTAACCCCAAAGTGAAAGTGTGTGAAATCCACGGGCCAGTACCGACAGCTATAAAGAAAACGGCGAAGGCGGAGCCCAGAATACAGTATGTCCTTTTGCGGCTCTTGTAATCAAAATGGATGCCGCTACATGGGGAAGATCCCCCTTTTATGCAGGTGAAATTAACTATATCTAGGTCCAACAGAATACTTTGATTTCGTGATGGAAGAGAAAAGGCTTGGAAAACACTGTATTTTTGAATGGGTATCTTCAATTTCGGTAATTAACGGGTAAAAATCTTACACAGTGTACCTTTTAAGGTTCATTCAACAGTTTTGGTATTCACATCCAGTTGTAATTTTGTTTTATTGTTATTGTTTTGTTTTATTATGTTATTTTCTGATCTGTTATTGTTTCCTCATCGAAAACATACCTGGAATTTTGTTAACAGCTGACACTCTGTACTGAACTAAACATAAAAGGTAGCTGTTAACTTGGAAACTATCAGTACATAAGCTGGAAGTTGAAATTTCGAGCTGTAGACGGACTGATAATGAAGGATTCCTCAAACGTGTGAATGAAACATACATACAACATAACTCCAGGTATGTTTTTGATGAGGTAACAGCATTATAACATGGCTTAAAGGTCACAGTGTGTCAATTCTGGGTAATATAGGACCTTTAAAAAGTTGCTGTTGCTGGTCAAATATTGTCAGTGCCACAACTTTGCTTTTGAAGTACATTTTTGTATCTTATTTACTTGTCCTTCTACATTTGAATCACACCCTCTTTCCTCCCTGTGTTTTTTCAGACTGAGCAGTGAAGGAGTGGAGCTTCTGTCTAAATTCCTACAGGTCAGTGAGTGAATGAGTGAATGCCTCCTGGTTTAGGTTAAATCCTTTTCAGATCATTTTAAACGCTGTGTATGTGTGCGTATATCATGATGTTATATTTTGGTGTTGTGCGTTGGTGCAGTTTGAGGGGAAGAAGCGCGTTTCGGCCGATGAAGCGATGAATCACCCATACTTCAGCATGCTTGGGCGGAAGGTGCTCACTCTGCCTGACAGTAAGAGACGTACTGTTAACACTGATATATTTATAATGGTATTCATATGTACTTTTCATTTTTATATTTTTATTTATAACCTACCGATACTAAATGCAAAATTGGTATACTCTTCAAACTTTATGGTTGGGGGAGGTCTGCCACCTGCTTGTTTCCATGGAGATGTTTTCACTTTGCCTGAAATGTTCCTCAGTATGGCATTGAACCTGTCTAGCTTGCATTTATTCTAGAGCTGTCAGTGTAACACGTTAATTCGATTTAATTTAATTACACTGCAAATTAAAGGTCCCATGGCATGAAATTTTCACTTTCTGAGGTTTTTGAACGTTAATGTGAGCTCCCCTACCCTGTTTTTGCGATCCTTTTCTGCGTTAGAAAAAATCGGAGCTCAAACGGGCGATTTTGAACAAGGCACCTTATTGACGTCAGATCGAAAAAAGAAATGCAAATGCAGTTCCACCCCCGTCTGTCTGTACTCAGCGTCTCTGTAAATCACGCCCCCACCCTCTACTATAGGCCATCTCTTTTCTCCTCATTTGCATTCAAGCAACAACGCCCATAATGGCCTGTTCAGAGAGAGAAAAATTACTCTTTCTCATCTTATCTCTGTTTCTCATGCACTGAGTGTTGATTTTGAAGAAGGATTCATTTACAGTATTAGGGAACCATTAAGGAGCCATATAAAAGTATCAAGAAGTACCATGTCATGGGATCTTTAACGCTTTGTAAAAATTAATGCAATTAATTCAGTGCACGCATTTTAAATTTTGCGTGCGATGAGCAAATCTCTGCTCGGGCCTTTGAACGGCAAGTTTATTTATAAAAAGAAGACGGGACGATCAACAAGAACGTAGTGATTTGTAGCTTTTGTCAAAAAGAATTTTCCGATCACCGAAGCTGCTCCAGCCTGACGGATCATTTGAACGTTAAACACATCCGGACAAGTTCCATTGTTACCGGTGATGGAGCGAGCGTGAGCGCACTTCACCAAACCAACAAACCAACAAACCAACAAACCAACAAACCAACAAACCATGCTCGTAGAATTTGGGAAACGAATGAGCAAAACGACCACAGAAAAACTGACAAACTCAGTCACAAAGTGGGTTGCCTCTCTCTCCCTCTCTGTCTCAATCTCTCTCTCTCTGTCTCAATCTCTCTCTCTCCCTCTCTCTGTCTCAATCTCTCTGTCTCAATCTCTCTCTCTCCCTCTCTCTGTCTCAATCTCTCTCTCTCAATCTCTCTCTCTCAATCTCTCTCTCTCTCAATCTCTCTCTTTCAATCGCTCAGTCTCTCAATCTCTCTCTCTCAATCTCCCTCTCTCTCAATCTCTCTCTCAATTGCTCAGTCTCTCTCTGTCTCTCTCAATCTCTCAATCTCTCTCTCAATCTCTCAATCTCTCTCTCAATCTCTCAATCTCTCTCTCAATCACTCAGTCTCTCTCTCAATCTCTTTCTCTCTCAATCTCTTTCAATCGCTCAGTCTCTCTCTCTCTCAATCTATATCTCTCTCAATCTCACTCTGTCAATCGCTCAGTCTCTCTCAATCTCTCTCTCTCTCAATCTCTCTCAATCTCTGTCTCTCTCTCAATCTCTCTCTCTCAATCTCAGTCTCTCTCAATCTCTCTGTCTCTCAATCTGTCAATCTCTCTCTGTTTCTCTCTCTCTCAATCTCTCTCAATCTCTCACTCACTCTCTCTCTCAATCTCTATCGCTGTCTCTCTCTTTCAATCTCTCTCTCTGTCTCTCTCAATCTCTCTCTCTCTCAGTCGCTCTCTGTCTCTCTCAATCTCTCAGTCTCTCTCTGTCTCAGTCTCTCTCAATCTCTCTCTCTCTCTCTCAATCTCTCAGTCTCTCTCTCTCTCTCTCTCTGTCTCTCTCTCTCTCACGAGATCAAAATGTGATTAATTCGATTAATTAATTACAAATCCTGTAATTAATTAGATTATTTTTTTTAATCGCCTGACGGCACTAATTCATTCATTTATTTTATACAGTGAAGAGGGTAACAAGGGTCACCTCTGTACAGATCTGACCCGTAGAATGTCTGTGTTGCCTGCTTGTCTCCATAGGAGGCTTAAAGGTCCCATGACATGGTACTTCTTGATGCTTTTATATGGCTCCTTAATGGTTCCCTAATACTGTAAATGAATCCTTCTTCAAAATCAACACTCACTGCATGAGATATGACTCTGACAGTCTTCATGAGGCTAGATATGTGTCTAAAATGCTTTATTCTGAGTGTTGCTGCTTCAATGCAAATGAGAAGGACAGAGAGATGAGAAGGACAGAGAGATTGGCTAAGGAGCGGGGGGGCGGGCTTCCCCCGCTGGAAGCGCAGCTCTGCACCGCTGTCTGCTCGCTTCCGTGTTTAACACAGGAAGACAGATGAGAGACTTTGCAATGAAAAAAAGCATATTTACACAGAAAATAAAATTAAACCACTGGTATTTCAGAGGTCCAGAGGGTCGGGTAAGGGACTTGCGAGCCTAGAAACACTCGGACGTGCCTCCAGGCAAATAAAAAAACGCATTTCACATTGTAGCGCATTCACAGTCCAAACTCTATGGGCGGGATATACAGGGACGCTGAGCGGAGACAGAGGGAGGGGCTGGAGCTACATTTGCCGATCTGACGTCAAAAAGGTGCCTTGTCCGAACTCGCCCGTTTCAACACTGGTTTTGTGTAACGCAGAAAAGGATCGCAAATGCTCAGTTTAGACATTTTGCAACTTTTAGCCATGGGGGGGGGGGCCTAAACAGGGTAGGGGAGCTCATATTAACGTTCAAAAACCTCAGAAAGTGAAAATTTCATGCCATGGGACCTTTAAAGCTACACCGCGGAACATTCCAGGCAAATACATAATACCATGGAGATAAACAAATGGTGGATACTCCTCCGGAAAAGTTGCAAAGTTAAAGGATTTTGGTGAAAGTTTGTAGGTTTTTGTAAGTGTCTGTTTGTTTTTTTTAGCCACGTCAATCTTCAGTATCCCAGAAATCCAGTTGGAGAAAGAGTTGATACGACCGCCATCTTCAGTGGATCCAGGTACAAGGGCACTTCACTTTCCACTTGGATAAATCTGATTGCAAATATGTCTCTTTTTATTGTGGATATTACTGTTCACAATCTAAAAATTTCATACTGAGAAAAAAAATGAGGATCCACTCTTTTCCATATATGGTAGTAATTATCATAATAATCAAATCTTATGCTATTTTCAACACAAAGTTAAAAGAAAGTAGGTATTTAAATCTGTGTAACTTGATCCCAGGTCGCACAAACCCTTTGGCACATCGCTAATATTCACCTGCATAATTTTTTGGGCACATGCACAGCTATAAAACCGCCTTTTCACGTGAGAAAGTGGAACAAGGGTGGACCACCAACCACAGCCAATCAGCTCTCGTCTCAAAACTTTATAGATGATTTTCAAAGCTACGTCATCACTGAATGCACGCACATTGTTGACTCAAAACAAAGCCACTGCCGCCATAAAACCCCCAGCGAAGATATAGAAGAGAAGAACTCGACGTGTTGAAGGGAAGAACAACAGATGGAATAAATGATAGTTCATATCATTCAACTGACGTACACACAAGTGAACACCTGGGCAAATTACCCTAAACAAGCAGCATGATTAACTAGCAAGCACAGGACACCGCAAAGCTCACAGACATATTAACCGGGTAACCTCTACGACAGACACATGTAAACGAACACAAATAACTTTGTTAAAAGGCATGATAGGTTTTCGCATGAGCATCATAAATGGCATTTGACATGACTGAGATCACATCTGTGACTCGTGAATTAAGTCGTAGTATGTTACTTACCCCGCAACGAAAGTGCAGTTGGCGGTCAGAACGTAGTTCTCACGCTTGCTGATGATAGCCCAAGCATTGTACATGGTCGTCTTTTGGCCTTGTCTTTGACTGGGGAGAACATCAGATGCCAACACGCAAAACTCCCCATCGATATCGTGGTATTTTACCTCCTGTACATGGCCACACACGGCAAACTGGTAGGCATCCATGGATTTGTATGCACGCACTTTCTCTCTTGTATACACGCTGGGCTTCTCCACTAAATAACAGTGGATATCTGGCCACTGTAAATCTGGCCACTTTCTGCGGTCGTACTGCCACTCCGTGATCGCATAAGGATCTGGTAGTCGAACCCCGTTGCTCAACTTGAGCTTTTGAATGTAGCTCTCTCTATCGTTCAGATACTCCGCTATGGTCCGCCATGGTTGATTCTGGGTCAACAGTGCACGCACATGCCAGTGACGTCACGTCTGCGTTCTAACGGTAAAGGGGTCTATAAAGTGCCGTATTCTTAAGATTGTAATCGATTTAAATGTTGATCGATGTTACAATTAGATGTAAACAGCACGCCTGCTTTTACATTACACTTTATGTGGGAGCAAAATAAAATGCACTTAAGATAATGAAGCTTGAAAGAACATATATGTTTTATTTATCCATTATCATTTTACCCAAATTGTTATGTCACAGGTAAAACTTCGGACTTCCCCTGTTTTTAAATCCTATAAACCATTACCGATTCATTCTACAGAAAAATTCTGTTCACAGCGAACACTTTGCTGTATTAGTTTAGCGTTCACATTGCCCGAGTTGTATTTTGTAAAGTGTGTTTTCCAAATGTAGACGTTATTAAGTTATACTAATCCCAAGGTGAGCAAAATATTTAAAAGGAATGCATAATACAGCTCTGGAAAAAAAATAAGAGACCACTGCAAAATTATCAATTTTTCTGATTTTACTACTTATAGGTACGTGTTTGGGCAAAAGGAACATTTTTGTTTGAGTCTATAAACTACTGACAACATTTCCTCCAAATTCCAAATAAAAATATTATTGTTTAGAGCATTTATTTGCAGAAAATGACAAATGGTCAAAATAACAACAAAGATCCATGTTTTCAGACCTCAAGCAATGCAAAGAAACAAGATCAAATTCATTTTAAAACAACATAATACTAATGTTTACACTTAAAGGAAAAGTAAAGTTTTTTACAATCTGAGCCTTATTTCGGTAATAAAACAAGTTGTTTTACTCACCCATAGCACTTTGGTGTCATATGGAGCACTTCCGGAGATGTTTTAGATTTGCGATCTCCATCATGTGAGTTCTCGGGGCACTTGTTTTCGGTCTCCAAATAACACAAACTTTAGCACTTTTCAAATCATAGAAGCTCGATGTCTTAGTCTACGATTTTGTGTGGTCAAAAGTGGCCTGTAATCCGAGATTTAGCCATAGTTTCGAGTAGATGAGGACACCAGTGCGCATGTGCGGAGTGTGCTCTCAGCTCCCGGGACCCAAACATGAAACGCAAAGCTGTAAACTATGGATAAATCTCGGATTACAGGCCACTTTTGATTCAAACGAAATCGTAGACTAAGAGATCGAGCTTCTATGATTTGAAAAGTGCTAAAGTTTGTGTTATTTGGAGCCCGCACGGGGCATATTACATGCTCGGGGAATATATTATATGCCCCGTGCTATGGCTAGGAGTCGCGCTAGGCTAACGCAAATCTAAAACATCTCTGGAAATGCTCCATATGACACCAAAGTGCTATGGGTGAGTAAAACAACTTGTTTTATTACCGAAATAAGGCTCAAATAGTAAAAAACGTTACGTTTCCTTTAAGAAGAGTTCAGAAATCAATATTTGGTGCAATAACCTTATTTTTCATATTTTTAACATTTTTCACAGCTTTCATATGTCTTGACATGCGCTCCACAAGTCTTTCACATTGTTGTTGGGTGACTTTATTCCACTCCTGGTGCAAGAACTGAAGTAGCTCAGCTTTGTGTTTGTGTTGGAATTCAACAGACGCTGGAATGGAATGGCTGTGATACATGTAGAGATGCTGATTTCAGAAAAAATAGCAGTGGTCTTTTTTTTATGTGTTCTTTATAATACTAGTTTTAGTGTCGCTTAGTATCTGGTATCAAAGTGAAAATGTAGTAATGTCTCTTTATTTCATGTTTCCAGTGGGTCAGATCAGCCCCTCACATCGGCGCAGTCTTCTCTTCTGACGTCTCCGCAAATTGAGGACGAACAAAGGGAAGTGTAACTGCTCTGAGACTTTTATCATTTATTACTGTTTGAACAAAGCTGGAGCCAGATTTTATGACACATTTAGAACTGAAATATCCTTATCGAGTATTTCGTTTCCGCTGCGACAGTTTGGATGCAATAATGAACCATGTAGGAGCAGCCATTCTTCTTAAAGCAACAAATCCATGAGGAGCCAGTGGATCCGAGGCAGATGTCTTCCAGAATAATTTACTGCAAAAGCTGAAGGGAAGTCCTGGAAAACCTGGAAATGCACCACAAACAACCTGGAATGATCTGGATTCTCTTAAGGCTATGTCCACTTTGTAAAGCAATAGATAAACTATTTTAGTTATTGTACTTATTCCCATAGCTTTAGGAGTGAGGTGAATTCTGATATTATTTTTTTTATCTTTAATCTTTAATTTGATATATCATATAATAAAATCTCGAGCTAATCACTGTGAATTCATTTAAATCTAAAATAATTTTGTGGACATAGCCTAGCCTGCAGTAACCAACTCCACCACTAGGAGCTGCTTTTTCTCAAGCGAATAACAAATGGATTCCTTTTGCGATCTCAAACAAAACAAACTTCAAATTTAACCGGATCTGACCAGATTTTAGGAAATTTTACTGTCACCATGGAGACTGTTGAAGAGGAGAAGCCATAGACTGTTATTGTGCATGTCTCTAACACTGGTCTGTATTTAAATTCACATATTTACAATAACTTTCTGCTGAGGACATTTGCACAAATCTATTTATTTATATCAAGGACAATAACTGAAGGAGTAGTTTTACAGTCTAAATGAATGTATTATTTAGTTTGTGGATGGTTTAATTTTTAGTGATTTATTTGTTGTTTTTATACGTTTTCTGATGCAATAGTTGTGTTATGTTAATTTTTCAGCGTTGGACTGAGACTTTTAACGGTTTTTATTTTAAAACACTCAATCCACTTAATACTTTGAGTTCATAAATGACTCCATGTAGAAAAAAAACATTTTTAAATACTATATTTTCAAATCTGTATTTATTTTGTCTCAGGCATGTCAGGTAGTGCAACTATTAAAGGGCCCATATTACGTTATTTTCTGGTCTGTTATAATTTTTCCTCATCAAAAACATGCCCAGGGTTGTGTTTTGTTTTGTTTCATCCGCACAAACCCTGTATATTTAGACTGAGGGCACGTCCACACGACAACATTTTTTGGTGGAAACTGAGAAGTCTGTATTCATTTTGGCCGAAAATGATGTTTTTTGAAACCAGGTTCCAGAGTGGAGAAATCTGAGAACGCCGGGGTCGCGTTGTCGTGTGGACGAGCAAAACGCAGCTTTTGGAAAACGATGACGTCGCGATGCTTGTTTGTGGAAGAGAAAGGACTTTATGCAAATACGCTCTTTGTAGTATTGCGTTTCCGGTGGCTCTGGCTGTTTCCTGTTTACAGCGCCACATATCGGTGTGGCATATGTATTACATCGTTTTCACTCAGCGCTCCGTTTTCGTCTGGACGCGAATATTTACTGATCCGACACGTGACGCAAATTTTTTTCAACACGCATTTTTAAAAATCCAGGAGCGTTGACCTGTGGACGTAGCCGGAGTTCTTCTCTCACACTGAAAACACTCTGTTACAGCTTGTGATGTCATGCTGTGTTGTTAATCTCCATACACCTTGACTGGAGTCATTTGGATAATTTCAGACATGGAATTGCCGATCTACTGAAAAAAAGATAAAAAGTTAGCTGTTAATTTTAAAGCTCCCGCTACATGACGTCACAAGGTGGAACAGAGCGTTTTGAACTTTGGAGATAGAGACGGACTAATAACGTGACTAAAATGTGCGAATGAAACAAAACACAACTCCAGGTCTGTTTTTGAGCAGGTAACAGCATTATAACACGACTTAAAGCTCACGAAAGACCTTCAAAATTGTATAAAAATCTGTTGTTAAAAATAGTTAAATAGTAAATTATCACTAATATTCCCCTTGAAGTAACTGTAAACTGAATATATTGTTTTTTTGTTTTTGTTTCATGTGGTAGTCTCTTTCCAACGCTTTAAAACAAAGCCACTAGTTTTCTTTCTTTTTTTCTTTTTCTTCTGGCATTGTATTGGTTCTGATTGTGAAACTAACAGCATCTCAGTGTTCCAGGTCTAGTCCCTTTTTCAGGTTCAATTTAATCTGAATTCTTAGTTTTTTACAGCTTGCTGTTGTGGCCGACGTGAAGTTGAATTTGTGGAAAATTTTAGCAATAGACAAAATCAAATATTTAAAAACTGTAGACTCTAAGGCATTTATTCAGATGTGAATCAGATATTTTTATGTATACAGTTTATATACAGTCAATGGAGAAATAGCTGTGAACTTTTTAATTTAATATGGGAGAATTAGATTATGAGACATGTGCATTTTTGAAGTAACAGTTGGGGATTGTTACTGTGGTTGACTGAGATTTGTGGATAGTCAAAACCGCATTAGTGACTGTTAATGTTGATTCAATGATGGTAGCAATTTGAATGTAGACTGACTTTTAAAAATGCATGTTTAAAATGGCACATCTGATTTTTATTCAGTTCATTCTGTAGGAGAATTTGGCCCAAATCTGACCTATATGTAATTCTACGGATTTTATTTTAATGTAGGGTGAACCGTACGTCTCATTTCATTCTAGGATAGGCCTGTCACGATAACAAATGTTAAAGCAGATATATTGCTACAGAGAAATATTGTGATAAACGATCGTACCGAAACTACTTTATGCCACTGATTAAAATGAAAATAAAGCAAGATAATCCCAGCAAACCGTTTAAAAATAGATGGTATCATTAGAAGGGCTGCTGCCACAAAGAAAAAGTAAAATCTTACTTCTTACTTATCTCACTAATCTTACTTATAACCTTCTACAGCTAAAATACTTATTACAACTGAAATAAGAAAAATCTCACCACTTTTGCAAAAAAAAAAAGTACCAATGATGAACATTGAGGCTACGTTTATATGATAACGGTCTGAACTGAAGACGCAAAAGTGTCGTCGCGTCTTCACTTTTTATTGCGCGTTTAGACGAGTGTTTTCGGGAGGAAATCTGCGTGCATACGGTGATGCAAAAGGAATTCGACTGGGTATGCATGCCAGGCGACTAGGTGGCGCTGTGATACATTATCACTATGTCCGCGCATGTGTAGAATCTTCCTTCTTCTCATCTGCGCCGTGAAAAGCAAAACAAAACATGGCTAACGGTAGGAAAAAAAAAGTGTGGTCAGACGCAGAAGTTCAACTATTGTTTCAGACCACTTTGTAGTGCCAAACTAAAAGTACACTGATATATGGACCGATGTGACGTAAACACGTACGCGACGTCAGCAGATTTGACCAGAGTTTTGCATCTTGGGCAGTGTAGACGAAAACGCTACAGCGGAGCGTATTCAAGTTTTCTACTTTTGAGGGCGGCTTCAGTTTTTTGCATTTTTAAGCCCCCAAAACACCGTCACCGTCTAAACGAAAGGCACTTCTGCTAAAAAATATTTTGTCGTGCTCGTGTAAACAGGCCCTGAGTCTCAAAAATGATAGTTGCAGCTTTCATATATTGAACAGTAAATCGATATCGTAATAATCGTGACAGGCCCATCCTAAGTCACTCCCAGTCTTGTTTTGGAGCATTTGCGTGACGTTGCTGTGACGTGTTTACACAAGTTTTGATGCTGTCTTCCTACCCGTAGAGCGCCATCTGCAGTCCATCCTCTTCAGGACGGTATCCCGGGTGTGTGAGAGTAAAAAGGCCCCCTCGTCTAGGTTTATAGTCCAGTGGGCAAAACTTGTTTAAATCAGCTAACAAGACGAGTCACAGAAACATCACGTGACCACTCGTTACAACAAAAATGGTCTGATAAAAGAATTATTATCAGAAGAGGTTCAAAATTCGACCTGTCGCGATAATTACTACATCGACTTATCATTCAGTACGTACATGAAAGCTGGGACGGTATTTTTGGGGGGTCAGTATTTAACCTGGGGACTTTTTCTTTATACAATTTGGAAATTTTTGGTTATGTTTTAAGATGTAAAAGACTGAATTAATAACTCATTACAGATGCAAACTAAGTACTAAAGTGTTTCATTTTATGAATTACAGCTCATGTTTTTTTGTAAACTATTGCAGATTTAGAGCAGCTTTATGTGGTTTAAATCTGCTTTAGGCTTATTGTGTCAGTGGCATAAATTAGTTTCAATATTGTTTTTTGTCTATTTACTTCAGCAATATATCGCATTTTAATTTTTTTTTATCATGACAAGCCTGTTCAGAATAGTGTGTTATGTTTTGCACAGTGTTTAAACAATCAGATACAGTCGAAATTGTAAACTGAACGATACAAATGTGTGTGTTTTTAATGCCAAATGGAGACACTTGTAACAATGTAATTATAATGAGTGGGAATGATATCAATGGCAATGAAAGACAGTATTGACCATGCTCAGTGGTGGAAGAAGTACTCAGTTTTCTTAAGTAAAAGTACAGATAATGGAGCAAAAAACATGTAAAAAGTTAAAAAAAAAAAAATCACATGAAAAAGGTGCTTTAAAGTAAAAGTATTTTTGCAGTTTGAGATCTATAAACTCTCAAATGTTCTGATTTTGATAAAGATTTGTATTGGATTTTGTTTAACAGAAGCAACTGAGTTGATCATTTTTTCCTAGCAGTTTTTATTTGTATATTTTTGTTTGCTCTAATTATGAACGTGCTCTTCAGCTGGTCTCAAAAAAAAAACAACTTTTACTTTTCAGTCCAGTTAAAAAATGCTGTACAGATACCTGCTCTCAAATACAGTGAAGTGAAAGTAAACGTATCCACTTTAAAATCCACTTAAGTAAAGTACAGATGCGTCATATTTAAACTTAAAGATGCATTATGTAACTTTTCTGGTGAAATACTTTTCTCCATTTTTCCATGGAAATATCGTTGCTCTGGCTGAAATGTTCCACAGCATGACATCAAACGGCTCTACCACAAATGGTTTTACAGCTCAAAAATACCTATCAAAACATGCATTTTTACAGTGAGCGGAGTCACCTCTCCACAGATCTGACCTGTAACTTGGTCTGACTTGTGCTCCGTAAAGATAGAAAGGTTTAATACCATACTGTGAAACATTCCAGACGATGCAGTAATCTCTCCATGGAGAAAAACATTTGACGGACTTTCCACCAGCAGAGTTACACAATGCACCTTTAAGTTTAGTGTATTGTGGTTCCTCGTGATAAAATATTTTTTTTCAAGCTAAGAGCCCTCCAAAAACATAGAAACGGACTTGAATATTATCACAGAAATAAGTAGGTCTTTTCCCTAAATAAAGTACTTTTACTTTGTTTCACTCCACCACTGACCATGTTGTATCTATTATGCAAACTTATATTTTTACTTAGTATTCTGCTATCCACAAACTCCACAACCACGATGTACGATCCCCCGCTCTGGCTTTGGCTCCTGTTCATTGTTCTCTGTTTAGATGAAGGTATTTTAGTGGAAGTGCAGAAGGTTTAGTGACTGAGAGAATCGGGGTGACTGTTGAATGTAAGTTATGTGCTCAGTATTTCAATGATGTACAGTTATTATCAATATTATTATGAACTCAGATTGTGGTTGCTTTTGTAAAACTTGCTCGATTTTAACCAAAGTTTTTCCGCAATATACCGCAATGCATGCTGGGATAGCTCCAGACCTAATAAAGCGTCTCTTCCATTAGCCGAGAAGCACTTCGTTTTAACACTAACGAGAGCCACTGACTTGAAGCAGTCCAATAAGAACCACTGAGATGTTTGTGTTTATGTGACAAATGCTGTTTACTACATGTACCACAGATATACAGTCTACAAATATATTCAATAAATCTTTATTTATTATCACAGCGTGGTGTCTTTTAACAGCCTTTAATTCAGTTAATTAAGTGGCCATACCTACTTGTCAAAGCCTGATCCCGTCAGATCTCAGAAGCTAAGCAAGACAGGGCCTGGTTAGTACTTGGATGGGAGACCGCTGGGAATTCCAGGTGCCACAGGGGGGCGCCAGTCACAAAAACTGTCGTTGTGTCCTTAGGCAAGACACTTCACCCACATTGCCTAGTATGAAAGTGGTGTGTGCATGAGTGTTGATGGTGGTCAGAGGGGCCAATGGTCCAGATTGGCAGCCTCGCTTCCGTCAATCTGTCCCAGGGCAGCTGTGGCTACAAAAAGTAGCTTGCCACCACCAAGTGTGGAGTGAATGAACAATGAACTGTAAAATGCTTTGGGCGTCATGAAAGGCGCTATATAAATTAATATGAATTATTAGGGGGCCAAGCACCGAAGGTGCTGGGCACCCTATAGGAATTGCTTTCTGTTGCCTAGGCAAGTTGCCTAGTAACCCTTTGATCTTTCCTTTGATGTTCTGGTCTCAAGATTATTAGGGGGCCAAGCACCGAAGGTGCTAGGCACTCTATAGGAATTCTTTATGACGCTCTCCCTGGTCTCACTCAACGCGTGTGGTTTGAGGAGCAGAGTCCGGATGCAGGCATCCGGACTCTGCTCCTCAGAGTGTGTGATCCACGACACTACCTGGGCCGTACTGTGCATTCAGGAAACTGAATTTCCCACACATGACACTACCTCCATCTGGACTCACGTATATGATTGGTACACCTCACCACCAGGTTGCACGCAATACACCCTGACGGTACGGCTGTGACTGTCTGGTACGCGGTAAGGCGCATGAAGACCTCCTCCATCTGGCCGCCCGGTGTCCTGTCGCGGTTCTGGACACGAACACTGGACCTTCTCGCTCGGTGGCCGGCGCTGAGGCTCCCACCACTCCATACATCCTGTCCCCCCTGGACCCTGTCGTCTGGACTTTCCCTGGACACTGCATCGCCCTTGCTCTCCCCCAGGCCCCCTTCCTTCACCTGGGGCAATCCCTTTGGTCCTCTACATCCCCCGTTTCTCTTAGCCCAGTGGTGTTTGTTCCCGTGCTCACGTCCCCCGATGTGTCTTCTGAGTCCTCTGCGAATGTTATTGTGGTGTTAAAATATGTATTATTATGTACCTGAAGTGTGTATTATTGTGCACCTTGTAATAATAAAAGATTAAAAAAAAAAAAGGAATTGCTTTCCGTTGCCTAGGCAAGTTGCCTAGTAACCCTTTGATCTTTCCTTTGATGTTCTGGTCTCAAGATTATTATTATTCTCCTCCTATGGGAGTCTATGGCAGCCCCTAGAACCGTCTGGTAAAAAGTTGTGAAATTTGGCATGCACATTCCAGCCAGTCTCCTCATTACCCACAGCGATTTATAGGTCCCCAGCCCCAACCGTCTAGTGGCACCAGCAGGTCAAAGTTGCAGAAATGTGTCAATTGCCTAGCAACGCACCTAGCAACCTTTGATCTGTCTTTGATGTGTCTGTTCTGACAGGGTTAGACCCTGACCCTGTCAGACCCTGTCAGACTCTGTTAGATCCTGTCAGACCTTGTTAGACCCTGTCAAACGGTGCTTGGCCCCCACATTGCTGCTTGCAGCTATATTTATTATTATTATTATTATTACTACAGTAGCAATTCTAATTTTCACCTGCAGCTGGAGCCAAAAAATGCAAGACACAAGATATGATTTTGTGGTTTCTTTAATTTGAAGTCTTGTGTCGTAAATATAAGTTATCGTTGGGAGAGAGGGCAAACTGAAACAAGGGGCCAGTAAAGATGCAACTAGTGACGGATTTTTGCTATAGTGACATAAAGACATTGTGACTAAATATATTGAGAATTTACCCCCAAATAAATTAGAATATCCTTTGTCCAATTCACTTTTGAGAAATGTAGACAAAGTGGTAGTATTTATAGTTCATATAGTAGTAGATTATAAGTAGATACTTTGTAATCAAATATTAGTTTAATAATTGTGATCTGTTTTATATCACAGAGCGTACTCTTTTAACAGTCTTTAATTACAGTAGCACTTTGTTTTTCTCATTTTTTCCCTCCAGCTTGAGCCAAAAAAATGTAAGTCAGTATAATCCATGATGATAAAGACCCAACTCCTGCTTGTTTCCATAGAAATGTTGTTCCTTTCGGTATAATATTCTACAATGTGACATAAAACTTCTCTATCTCCATGGAGAATGTTTCAAAGTATGGTTTTAACTTTTTATTTTCCATGGAATCAGGCAATGAGTTTCCACCTCCAGAAAGTTGCGTCCTACAGACATTTCATTTCTGTGGTGTTCTGAGGGCTCTCACTGCCAGCTCAGTTATCATCAGAGGTATAATACTCCCTACAACAGAAGCAAAGCTAGACTGGACTGTACTAGACTGAAATGGACACTATTATAACGTCTTTAGGGTTCATGTCTCTGGTGCTGGGTCCTGTACTGATGGTAAATAAACTTTATACCTGCCTGTCAAAGCCTGATCCCATCAGATCTCAGAAGGCAGGGCCTGGTTAGTACTTGGATGGGAAACCGTTGGGAATTCCAGGTGCCACAGGGGGGCGCCAGTTGCAAAAACTGTCGTTGTGTCCTTAGGCAAGACACTTCACCCACATTGCCTAGTATGAAAGTGGTGTGTGCGTGAGTGTTGATGGTGGTCGGAGGGTCCGATGGCGCAGATTGGCAGCCTCGCTTCTGTCAGCCCCCAGGGCAGCTGTGGCTACAGAAAGTAGCTTACCACCACCAAGTGTGGAGTGAATGAACAATGAACTGTAAAGCGCTTTGGGTGTCATGAAAGGCCCTACATAAATGCTATGAATTATTATTAACTTCTCCTGCATTAGAACCTCAGACTGTAAATATAAATGGACATCGCTAACCCGCTAGCCACTATGCTCCAAATAAGAAGAAGAAGTGACTTTATTGATCTCACACAGGAGAAATTCTTCTCTGCATTTAACCCATCCTGTTATTAGGAGCAGTGGGGCAGCACATTACTGCGCCCGGGGACCATCTCCATGATCTTCTCCTGGGAAACCGGAGTGCCCAGAGGAAACCCACCCAGACACGGAGAGAACATGCAAACTCCACACAGAAAGGCCCAGGCGACCCGGGGATCGAACCCTTCTTGCTGTGAAGCATGAGCGCTAGCCACTCAGCCACCGTGCTGCCAAATATATATTTTTAATTTATTATTTTTTCTTTATTTCAAATATACAATGGTATAAACAATAACAATGCTCTATGTAGTGAGACGCGCACCTTAACCAGCGGGCCAATCACGTAGCGCCCCAAGCCTTGATGAGGGAGACTGGTTTCACCTGTTGCACTCTCTCCTCACCTCTGGCATCCAACACGGTGTAGCAGCCACTGGGACAAGAAGGCTCCGTGTTTTATATTAACTTAAACCCGCTCAATTCCCGGTCTACGGTCGTGACTTGAAGCTGCGGCACGTTGCTCCGTCCTGCCTTATTGGTGAGTGGAGACGTATTCGTTCATAAAACTGGTTACGCTGGGTCTAAACCGCTACTTCTGTAGGCAGTGTCTGTGTGCGGGCTGTCCCTGGCGGGTGCGTGTACAAGCTGTATTGGGTGAGTAATAAACCGGGATTTCATTCCTAGAATGTACTCGTTCTGAGTTTCCTTATCATGCGTTGCTCCGGCAGGCTTAGGCAGAGCAGGTGTGTCCTGCGTTCCACCCCCCTCTCGTTCCGAGCGGAGCGTCTCCTCGGTGAGTGCACGGGGCCGTGCCCATTTATTAAATCTCCCTGTTGGGTCTTAAATTTACCTTTTTTTCAGGCTTTTGAGTTCCCCGCGGGCCTCCCCTGTGGGATTGGGTCATCCCCTCTGGAGCTAGCTTTCCCCCGGCGGAGTTTGTCGCTCCTCTGGGCCTGGACGCCTCCTACCTTCGTGGTGTCGGCCCCTAATGGACAGTACCATTGCCGTATTCACCGGTCGAGTTATAACTTTTTTTGGTTAATATTTTATTGTGTGTGTGTGTGTGAGTGAAAGGAATTGTAAACATTGTTTAAAACATTTTAATATGGAATAATAAATTTTTGTATCATTTTGTAAACTGGTGTCTTGCCTACTGCTTATGAATTACCCCCCCACTCGGTCACTACATACTTGGCGTTGTTGGCAGGACCCGGGCTTGAATTTTATGGAGGCAAGACACCATTTTAATATACTTTTTTGTGTGTAAAATCTTGTTTTTAGCATTGATAGTGTTTTTCCTTTTTCTGTAGCAGTGTTATACATGTGAGGCAGGAGACCAGTAGTAGCAGCACACTGTTTCATGTCATTTTGATTGTGTTTTTGCATGTTATGTTTTGGTTTGCTGTGTCTATTTAGTATTTAGCTGTGTTCTTTATTGCATGTTTTGTTTTTAGACATGTACATAATGCTACTCTGTTTCTTCTAGCTCTGCCAATATTGAAAGCACCTTGCTCCAGATAAAAGTGAAACTGCATTTTTAGTAAGTTGTAGCGCGTTTTTGTAAAGTGAATATGGAGGGTCAGCTATTGGAGTTACAGGAAATGGTCATCCAGCTGAGGGCTGAGAATGAACGGCTGCGCCAAGAGCGCCTATCTGCTTCTGATGCAAGTGCAGGGACGTCCTCTGCACCCACTGCACATGGTGTTCCCTCACAGGTTACCGGGGGTGTTGACCGACTGGTTTTCATCCCACGGGATCGTAAATGCCCCATGTTTAGGGGTAAGAAAGGCATTAGTTTGGGCGAGTGGTTAGAGGAAGCAGAAGCATGCATGCGGGCCAGACATTTATCTTTAACTGACCAAGCATTTTTTCTTTTTGACCATTTGGAAGGGGAGGCTCGCGAGGAAATTAAATTTAGATCTGTAGAAGAGCGACATGACCCAACTAGGATCATTGCGATCTTACAGGAGCTTTATGGATGTGCAGAGTCCTATGTTGCCCTGCAGGAGGCGTTTTTTTCTCGGCGACAGCAGGAGGGGGAGACTTTGCTTGAATACTCCCTTGCTTTGAAGTCTTTGATGGAAAGGGTGAAACGGCGCGCTCCAGATAATGTTCCAAATTCTGAAATATTGTTGCGTGATCAATTTGTGGAGCAGGTTTTAGACTGCGCGCTTCGTCGAGAATTAAAACAGTTTGTCCGTCGCACGCCTACAGCTACGTTGTTGGATGTCAGAGGTGAAGCAATGAGATGGGAGCGTGAGGGGTTGCCATCGGGTGTGCGTGGCCGGAGTAATTCTGTCCCTTCAGCCTTGGGTTTTCAATGCATGGTGCAGGGTGGCCGCCAGCGGTTGGATCCGCCGGCCTCTGAGGTTAGTGAGATGAAGGAGCTGCTACGACGTCAGCAGGAACAATTGGACAAACTGACGCAGAGCATCACAAGGCTACAGACTACTCACTCGCGCCACCGTCCCCAGAATTTACGCAGCCGCTCCCTCGTCCAGGTCCAATAATTTGTAACCGTTGCCAACAGCCTGGACACATCGCTCGGCATTGTGATGGACCACGTGTTTCACATCCTCCGTTAGTGCATAATGATGTTCATCCACCACAGTCGTCGGAAAACTAATGCCCACCATGCTGCCGAGCCACAGCTCAGGTGGGGCATCCACTGGCTCCGAAGACGCAAGGATTATGTTGGAAGACGTTCCGAAGTTGATTTCCATGTGTCCCCACCTTGACGTAGGTATGGGTGGCGCACCTGTACCTTGTCTTGTAGACACTGGATCTATGGTTTCTACAATTACAGAAAGTTTCTTTCGCACACATTTTGAACCTTGGGGTGATGAACGCCTTAAAGCCTGTCATTGGTTAGAGCTTAAAGCTGCCAATGGGTTAACTATCCCTTATATTGGGTATCTTGAACTTGACGTTGTTCTTTGTGGGAAGTTGATGCCTCAATGCGGTGTTTTGGTGGTGAAGGATCCACCGGGGCGGATTGCATCTCAAGTCCCCGGTGTCCTAGGAATGAACATCATTAGTAAATGTTACCGGGAGCTGTTTGGTCAGTATGGACCTACCTTGTTTGGAGAAACGTTGGTGTCGTTTCCAGCGCCCTTAGCTGACGCTTTGCAGAAATGTCATGTAGCTAGCATCAGGCCAGTTTTAAACAACTTGGGGAAAGCAAGGGTTCGAGGAAAGAAGGCTTGTCGTATACCTGGAGGAGCAATGAAGATTGTAACGGCGACATGCTCAGAATATTTTTCTGAGGGGACCGTGCTATTTGAGCCACCGGAATCTGGCTTACCGGCGGGTCTTCTGGCGTCTCCCGCCTTGGTCCGCGTTATTCGGGGAACTGTTTATATCCCCGTGGTGAACGTTGGGGTTACTGAGGTGCTTCTCTATTCTCGTACTGTTATTGGCACTCTGGATGATGTCAGAGTTGTCAGCCTGCCCACCGGTGTTGAAGTTTCATCTATTTCTGCCCAAGTGGCGGGACACACTGGGACCAGGAATGCCAGGAACACTTCGAGATCTTGAAGATGAAGCTTATAAGGGCACCTGTACTGGCATATGCAGACTTCACTTTGCCATTCATCCTTGAGGTGGATGCAAGCTTTTGTGGCCTGGGAGCAGTGCTCTCTCAGGAGCAAGAGGGAAAAGTGCGTCCCATTGCCTATGCAAGTAGAGGGTTGCGAAGAACTGAACGAAACATGTCAAATTATAGTTCGATGAAGCTTGAACTTCTTGCTTTGAAGTGGGCAATCAGTGAAAAATTTCGAGAGTATCTTCTTGGCCACAAGTGTGTGGTATATACAGACAACAACCCGTTGAGCCACTTGTTGACTGCCAAATTGGGAGCTGTCGAACAGCGCTGGGCTGCGCAACTCGCATCTTTTGACTTCGAACTGCGCTATCGGTCTGGGAAAAGTAATGTTAATGCAGACGCCCTGTCACGCCAGAAAGACCTTAACCCAGTGGACATGGCTGCTTTGGGCCCCGGGTCAATGGTGCCAGTTTCTTTACAGCAGGCGGCACCTTTGCAGATGGTCGAGGTGACTCAGACTGTGGTGTTTGCTTTGCCTAGTCATTCCCCAAGCGACGTTAAGGCCCTTCAGGACGCAGATCCTGTTATTCAGGAGGTAGCAACTTTTTGGAGACAACGCCGACTGCCAACTGCAGAGGAGAAGAAGAACTGCTCGGCTGCTGCTTTGGTTTTATTCCGGCAGTGGGACCGCTTAGTTGAAAGAAATGAATTGTTGTATCGTAAGATCTACCGCCCTGAGGGTGGCGAGGCCGTGTTTCAGTTGCTCCTACCCTTGGCTATGATTGAGGAGGTGTTAACTCACTTGCATCAAGATCATGGACATCAAGGGGTCGCGAGAACTCTTGCACTCCTGCGCTCACGATGTTATTGGCCAGGGATGTCAAAGGTTGTCAGTGATTGGTGTAGGCAGTGCGAACGTTGCCAGATCGCGAAGGATGCTCGTCCAGCTGCTCGCGCTTCCATGGGCCATTTGTTGGCCTCCCGACCTAATGAGATGCTTGCACTTGATTTCACTTTGTTGGAGCCCTCGCAACAAGGGTTTGAGGACGTGCTTGTCATTACTGATGTTTTCAGTAAGTATACACTGGCCTTCTGACAGCTTCAGAGCCACCTTCATCTCCTGCGCTAGCCGATGGCCCACGGAGGTCGGCGCGTTCCACCGCTGGTTGCCACCCTAATCCTCACAATTTGCCTCGTTCTGTATTGGACAACCAAATTTGGGAGTCGGCCATTTGGTCTAAGACAGTCGATCGTCGGGTCGACGATCCAACTGGGGGGGGCAGAATGTAGTGAGACGCGCACCTTAACCAGCGGGCCAATCACGTAGCGCCCCAAGCCTTGATGAGGGAGACTGGTTTCACCTGTTGCACTCTCTCCTCACCTCTGGCATCCAACACGGTGTAGCAGCCACTGGGACAAGAAGGCTCCGTGTTTTATATTAACTTAAACCCGCTCAATTCCCGGTCTACGGTCGTGACTTGAAGCTGCGGCACGTTGCTCCGTCCTGCCTTATTGGTGAGTGGAGACGTATTCGTTCATAAAACTGGTTACGCTGGGTCTAAACCGCTACTTCTGTAGGCAGTGTCTGTGTGCGGGCTGTCCCTGGCGGGTGCGTGTACAAGCTGTATTGGGTGAGTAATAAACCGGGATTTCATTCCTAGAATGTACTCGTTCTGAGTTCCCTTATCATGCGTTGCTCCGGCAGGCTTAGGCAGAGCAGGTGTGTCCTGCGTTCCCCCCCCTCTCGTTCCGAGCGGAGCGTCTCCTCGGTGAGTGCACGGGGCCGTGCCCATTTATTAAATCTCCCTGTTGGGTCTTAAATTTACCTTTTTTCAGGCTTTTGAGTTCCCCGCGGGCCTCCCCTGTGGGATTGGGTCATCCCCTCTGGAGCTAGCTTTCCCCCGGCGGAGTTTGTCGCTCCTCTGGGCCTGGACGCCTCCTACCTTCGTGGTGTCGGCCCCTAATGGACAGTACCATTGCCGTATTCACCGGTCGAGTTATAACTTTTTTTGGTTAATATTTTATTGTGTGTGTGTGTGTGAGTGAAAGGAATTGTAAACATTGTTTAAAACATTTTAATATGGAATAATAAATTTTTGTATCATTTTGTAAACTGGTGTCTTGCCTACTGCTTATGAATTACCCCCCCACTCGGTCACTACATCTAGGCTTAAGAGTTCATATTCACAGGGCTCACTCAGCATGTGCAATGTGAGTGCGGCGATCCGCCTCACTAGCCTCGGTCTCTGTGTGGTGAGCTCCTGCCTGTCACTGGGAGACCGGGCTTCCTTGTACTTCTTGGCTCCCAACAGGACTCACCCTATGTTGCGTTGTTGACGATGCTACTCGACGTTCTTCTTTGCTGTCCGTATGTGCCTTGTAGTGGTGCATATTCCCGTCTGTCACCCGGGAGACGTCCAATGTTACACTCTTACGTGACTATTACACAACGGTCAAAAGACTGTGTAGCTTCTGTGGTCCAGGACGTCCTAATACCCCGTCATCTCGGCTCATCCGATACTCTATGGTCTCGGGGTATCCTCCTGGCCACCAGACAGCGGCTTCTATCCTTGCGTAGCGTAGTCGTTTCTTCTTGTGTGTATATGTGTCTCTTTGTGTGGTGTCTTCCGTGTCTTGAATCTTCTGTGTCTGTGTGGTTCCCTACGTCTGAATATATAGCAGGTAGAATCAAAGATAAAAGATCAAAGAATAACGGATCAAAGTGGACCAATCAGGACACGTTTCCTGAACATCAAAGCGGGACCCTCGTCCAATGAGAAAACAGATATTTAAAAAACTCATAAGATGGCCACCACACACATAGAACTCATAAGATGGCGGCCTGGCTTAAAGGAAAATTAACGTTTTTTTTTACAATCTGAGCCTTCTTTCGGCAATAAAACAAGTAGTTTTACTCACCCATAGCAGTTTGGTGTCAATTGGAGCAGTATCGCAGAACTTATGTTGAGCCGTTCTGTTCTACTAATGATCCCGTATCCGTTAGCGTGAGTGCTCGGGGCACTGATTTGCGGTGTCCAAATAACACAAACTTTAGCACTTTTCAAATCACAGAAGATCGCTGTGTCAGGGTAGACTTTTAGTAGATTCCAAAACGGCCTGAAACCCGATATCGCAACAGAAAAGTAAAGTTCAGAGCGGTGTTAGCTTCTTTCAGACTAGCGGTGTTTACAAAACAGCTGAGTTCACACATGCGCACTGTCCTCTCTGATGACGTCATCAAATGAAACTATAGCTGCATATCGGGTTTCAGGCCGTTTTGGAATCCACTAAAAGTCTACCCTGACACAGCGATCTTCTGTGATTTGAAAAGTGCTAAAGTTTGTGTTATTTGGAGAGCGCAAAGTAATGCCCCGAGCATATGATACGAGCACCATGTTAACGGATACGGGATCATTAGTGAACAGAACGGCTCAACATAAGTTCTGCGATACTGCTCCAATTGACACCAAACTGCTATGGGTGAGTAAAACTACTTGTTTTATTGCCGAAAGAAGGCTCAGATTGTAAAAAAAACGTTACTTTTCCTTTAAAACACACATACGCGGCGAGAGCCGGAGCTGGTTGCAACGCGCTCCGTTATTTTCCAACTTTTTTTCTGCTCTTACCTGCTTGTTCGTTTGCACACTTTGAAGATTATGTGTATAAGGATAAGTGCTTCAGAAACACGATGTTTCTGCTCCATTTCAACCTCTATTTTCTCTGGATTTTAACTTTTTCACCGTTGCTATGTGCGTTGCTATGTGCGCTGCGCGGCGCAGTTGTGCGCCGGAGGAGCTGCTACGAAGGACGCGCAGAGGCGGACGTTACTTTTTTGTGCTGTTCTTGATCTGTGCGTTGCAACACTGGAATTTCCCCACTGAGGGACTAATAAAGGCATATCTTATCTTATCTTATCTTATAAATCGGCTCTTACATGCAATTTCTGCATTACACAAATATATAGGAATTATCAATACATTCATATTTTATATTTCAAATTCCATACAAAGTGCTTTCGTTTTCATGGCTTTTGGATTTGTGCAATTATTTAGAGAGTTTTAGCGCAATGGATATGAAATTTTGATGATTTGGATGGAAGTTCAACACGTAATTTTTTTTTTTGCAGGAATATCTTTCTCAAAGACACCAAAAAGTCCATGTTTTACATTCAACTGTAGGTTTGTATCAAGCTTTCTATTCATAAACAAACATATGTCATTACTGTGCTCCAAATAGGAAGTGAGCATGGACGAGCTTCCATCTCCATCAACTCTGGCTCAAGTTGACTTTACGTTGAAAAATAGCCGCGCATCTCTCTGTAACGGCTGCAGTGAGCCTTGTCATTTTAAAATGTATTAACCCGCGCTACATGATCCTGGTGTTTTTATTTCTGCAAATAAATTCCTAGTCCTAATATGGAACTGGCTCTAAATTCGCTCCTATGACTGCTAGGCTCGTGAGCTTCATTTGACTGGAGCCGAACGCTGTGGGTGACGTCACACTCCCTTAGTCGCTTCTTTACACAGTTTCTTCATTGTTCCCACATTCACCTTTAAATGAGACAGAAAAAAAGCCCCTTTGTAAAGTAACTGCATATTTTATTGTGTTAATCCAAAACATCAGACACATTTCACAAAGAGTTTGTACAGTGCTCCACGACCTT